>CANSZD010003983.1:417500-1115288 GCA_947648045.1 Beta corolliflora
AACATGAAGCTTCAACCGTTATTGTGAGATCTTTCCTCTCTATCTATTTTCCTTGATTATGGTTCAATTTCTATGCTTGTGATCTATGATTATTGCATAATTATACTAGGAACGTTACTAGTTTGATTGTGTAATTAATCTAATGCTAGATTTAAGAATAGAATCGGATTGTTTTATTCTTTTATCAATTTGTAGCAAACTAGGGAGTAACTTAGATGCAGATCGTCTTGGTTATTTCTTAGGGAAATTGAATCAACTGTTGAATATTTATCGCGTGTATGACATTAGCAGGTCTATTGGTTCTCTGTGTTTATTGCTGCTATTGGATTGAACTTAGACGCAGATCGGACTAGGTTATCCTTTAGTTAGGGTTTTATAGTCACGCTGATCGTGCTATTCAACTAAGAATAAGGAGAATACGAGATTAATTCTCAACAATAGATAATTATGGAAATAATTAGAGTGGAGGGTCAAGGATCGATAATGAATTGAAGTGGATGTTAATCGGATTCAAGATCTTTCCATATTGATTTCTCATTTTGTTTATATGCTAGTTAATTTTAGTTTGTTTATAATCTATTTGAAACCCCCCTTGTTATTAGGTTTCTCGGCCCTTAGCTTAATCTAGGTATTGAATCACGCTAAATATAAAGCTCGTCCCTGTTTCCCTGTAGATACGACCCCTACTTCCATTATACTTGCTTAGTGTGCATGAGAGTAGGAGAAATTTTATCTTTGGTTAGGAGGCGTACACGGCAAACGCCTTCCACCATCAACGCCTTCTCATTCTTCAACGGCTAAAACGGGCTCCTGCTACCAATTGTCTCTTGGTTTCTAAACATGATTTTACTTAATCGGGGAAAGCATAATGAAGATAGCATACATCCTATATGAAATTATAGAATCATCTTAACAGATCTCAGTATTATTATAAACTAGGGGATTGAATTTAAATTTAGTTCATAAGGAAAGGGGTTACCTTATCTGCTTCCATAATTGTTTGTGAAATATCTTGAGAAATAAGCCTTAAGTGAATAACTCCTGTTTCTTGTGAATAGTAGCTCTGATACCAACTTGGGGTGAAGCGTGTTTTATTTTAGAGAGAAGAAAGCTTTAGTGAGAGAAAGAGGAGGAGTGGTGAGAAGCTTGATGATGCCTCTTAGCAGCATCATGCATTTCTTATTTATAGACGAACTTATTTAAGTGTTCGTACAAAATTACATACTATTACAAATACTATTGCTACAGTGAAAGTGCTATAGTAAAAAGTATTGTTCACACTATTCACTATTCACATATTTATCGTGCGCTAGCCGCCTATCTCTTGTCTTATTATAAATGTTACAACATTTATCTATTACATGATAGATTTTACAAAAGTATCTCTATCCTCTATGCTTATCTTCTTTAACAGGTGTTTGATACTTGTAAATTGTGCTCTATCTCTGTGGTAGATGATGTTGTGCTAGATGATTCAGCTCTGTCTCCACAGCTATCCATATCTTCAATTATTGGTACAGTCATTTGTTTGATAAAGAGTAATTTTACTACTATTATTATTAAATCCGTTTATTTTAAAGGGAGTATTTAACTTTTTCCATTCTGGTAAACAGTTTTCTTTCATAATTGTTGTTTGAGCTCCTGTGTCTACCATTGGTGTATAATATCTACTGTTATATCCATCAAAGATTATTTTTACTAAAATATAAATTAAATTACTCATTTTTATTAAGGATAGCTAATTTATTTTTCATCTTGTGTAACTTCATAGAAGATTTCCTATAATCAACAAATATAAACATATTTACTTACTATTTTGAATTCACTTATAATCAAACCCAATTTAATTCTCCTTTCAAGAAGAACATGTCCTTACAAACTTATTACCCTAATCAAGCCAATAACCTCTCACCAGTTATCAATGAAATAAATTTTCCCAGCCTAATACCAGATACCACATCTTTCAAAGAAAAACTAACCTTAGGAACCAAACAAACTATGACCTCGCCAGTTCGTCAATATATAGATTATTTCTTATTTATTGCCAATAAATTAAATACCGTTCCAGAAGTACATATACATATATACATATACATATACATATACATATACATATACATATACATATACATATACATATACATATACATATACATATACATATACATATACATATACATATACATATACATATACATATATATACATATACATATACATATACATATACATATACATATACATATACATATACATATACATATACATATACATATACATATACATATACATATACATATACATATACATATACATATACATATACATATACATATATATACATATATATATATATACATATACATATACATATACATATACATATACATATAGACATATACATATATACATATACATATACATATATACATATACATATACATATACATATACATATATATATATATATATACATATACATATACATATACATATATATATATATACATATATATATATATATATACATATACATATACATATACATATATATATATATATATATATACATATATATATATATATATATATATATATATATATATATATATATATATATATATATATATATATATATATATATATATATATATATATATATACATATATATATATATATATATATATATATATATATATATATATATATATATATATATATATATATATATATATATATATATATATATATATCTTTTCCTGGTATCAGAGCCGAGTTAAACTGCTGGTAAGTTTACTAATTACCATTGTTATTGAGACATCACTGTAGTGGTGGTTGTTGTTTGGGTTTGGTCAGCTGTTTGGTCAACCTGGGTTTGGTCAGCCTGTAAAGCCGTTGGTAAGCCGTGGTGTAGGTGTTCCAGGTGTGGTGGTCCCTCAGGTGGTCCCAGTGGTCCCTCAAGCTATAACTGTTGTTGTAGTGTTTATCGGTAAAAATGGTAAAAGGTAAGCTTAGTAGTCTTGTTTCACAAGTCTTTGGTGACAGTAAGAATCCAGTTCAAAAGAAACAGATTACTCATAAGGATGATCCATTTGTTTGGGAAATGCCAATGTTGTCCAAAACTGCTATTTATGACAAACAGTATAGTTGGGAATTCAATTTTGGTAAAGGAATCCATATAGAAGAATTTACTACTAGTGTCAATCAGCGTCAAATGTCTATCAAACTTCTTGATAATGAGTCTGTAAAAAAACACTTAGATCAAGGTTTTAGATATATCCATTTTGGTTGTGTCCAAATAGCCGTCAAACCTATGGTCATATTAGGTGTTGACTGTCCAATTATGCTTGCTTTAAGATATAAATCTCTTATCCATTTCAAAGATTCTTTATTAGCTCTGGCAAATACTAATATTTATCAAGGTCCAATTTATTTCAATTGTTTTCCAAATATGAGTAAAGATTTAGAGGATCCTCATATCCTTGAATCTTTAACTCTTGATATCAATATTTCCAAAGATCTTCAAAAAGAAGGTGCTAGAAACTTTTCCATTATTTATCGTGTTTATTACAAACTCTTGAATACTCAAATGAATCCAAGGTGTAGAATACGTTTTGCCCCTGGCCAAACTATGATTTTCAAGGTTGAACATGGCAAAGCAACTACCCATATTCCAGAAGATCTTCCATGGGATAAAGTTACTATTCCTGATGAATGGCGACTTCAAACCCCTCCAATTCCAAAATCTTTGAAGGAATCAAAGGTTGAACAAATAGTTGAAGAACCAGATGGCAGAGTTCTTATTCGATTTAATTCGAGTAAGTAATTTCCATCCTCTTCTTCCAACTATGACTTTCAAAGTGCAAGATCTTCTTGTTCTTTTGAAAGATCAAGTACTTTTCCAAATACAGATGATTTTCCATCTATTTCTCAAAATTATAAAGTTTTTGAAAAATCTCCCATTCCAGATTTAGTTGATGAAAATGATTTTCCTTCACCAACTAAGTCTGAAATGAGACATCCAAATTTCTCCAGTTTGAATGTTATTACAAAAGGTGAATTCCAAATTAATAAACCAATGCTTTCCAATGATTTTGAAGCTCCAGTAAATCGTGAAAAACGACTTTGGTTTTTCTCCAATTTTGACAAACCTGCTACAGAATTTATTCGTGAAAAATATTATTCCAAATTAAATGAAGTAGGTGCTAATATTCCATTTTTTACATGGCTTCCAATTTACTTAAGTAATTTGAAAATTCCCTATCTATTTTCTGATTTATGTGTTAAGTCCAATATTGCTCAAAAATGGATTCTCAAAAATGGTGAAAAACGTGAAAAACGACTTTGGTTTTTCTCCAATTTTGACAAACCGGCTACAGAATTTATTCGTGAAAAATATTATTCCAAATTAAATGAAGTAAATCGTGAAAAACGACTTTGGTTTTTCTCCAATTTTGACAAACCTGCTACAGAATTTATTCGTGAAAAATATTATTCCAAATTAAATGAAGTAGGTGCTAATATTCCATTTTTTACATGGCTTGTAATTTACTTAAGTAATTTGAAAATTCCCTATCTATTTTCTGATTTATGTGTTAAGTCCAATATTGCTCAAAAATGGATTCTCAAAAATGGTGAACTAGTTTCATCTATTCATCCTCCATTAACAGGTTTACGAGTTCCTTCAGAAGAAGGTAGAACTTGTGAAGCTGCTCCATATAAAGTAGGAAGAGATGCTGATGAGAAATCAGGTCCTACTTTAGGGGACATAAAAAAGGTTTATGAACAAAATAATTTTTCCAATACAATTTTACATACAATTTCCAAACAAGTTGATCAAATATCTACTCAAATTGATTCTTTATCTTCAAAAAATTCTGATTATGAGTCTTCAAAAGAGATTGACGATTTATCAAAAAAGTTAAATGGAATTTCCCTTAATGCACATAGTTCTTCCACTTTTCCCAATGAAATTTCCAGACCCCTGATTCATGTTCCAAAAGGCTTTGGACTAAGTAACAAAACACTTTTAAAAAGAATTTCTAAAAAATTAGACAAAAATATCACGTGTTTAGAAACGGATAAGAAGGCAAAAGCAATTGTTGAAAATTTATCTTCAACTGATGAATCTCCATCTCAAATCAATCGAATTTCTCACAAAAGCTGGAATCATAATCCAATGCGAAATTATTATTCCAGACCCACTCCTCCAGATCTTCAATTTGAAGAACGAGGAACTTATGGTTCTCAAAATATTTATTCTGGTGACCAACTTTATGATTGGAATATCGATGGTAGATCAGAATTTAAAATTGCTAAGGTCTTACATGAAATGTGCATTGCTGCTAATGCATATTCTTCCAATGATTTTACAAGTGATCAAATTACTGACACTATTGTAGACGGTTTTTCCTGACAATTAAAAAATTGGTGGGAGAATACTTTTACAACAGAACAACAAAAAGAAATTTGTAATCATGAAAATGTGAAAAAAGAAAAAGATGGATTTGTTCTTTTAATCCAAACTATTAGTCTCCATTTTCTTGGTTCTTCCACAGAGCAATTAAAATCCAATATCTTAGTTCTTTCCAATCTTCGATGTCCAACGTTAAATGATTATCGTTGGTACAAAGATACGTTTTTATCCAATGTTCTTGTTCGGTCTGATGCTCAACAATCATTTTGGAAAGAAAAATTTATTTCAGGACTTCCAAACTTATTTGCTCAAAGGATTTTTCAAAAATTAAAAGAAGTTACAAACAAGGAAACAATTCCATATGATGATTTAACATATGGCCAATTGTTTGCTTTTATCAAAAAAGAAGGATTATCTCTTTGCAATGAGCTAAAAATCCAATCCAAGTATGGTAATGAAAAAGCTCAGCAAAGAAGAGAACTTAGATCTTTTTGTGAAGCCTTTGGCTTTGAGAAAATCCAAGCCCCTTCAACTGCTCGCAAACAGAGACTCAAACAAGTTCAAAATTTTCGTCAAAGGAAAGTTCCATCTTCTGAAAAGTTCTACCAAAAGAAAACATTTCCAAAAGAATTTTCAAAAAAGGATTTTCCAAAGATTATTTGTTACAAATGTGGCAAACCTGGTCACAAAGCAAATAATTGCAATTTCAAAAATAAGATTAATGAGATTTTTCAAGATAATCCAGATTTAAGAGATAAACACTTAAATGTTTTCCAATTAAATCAGAATGGGCCAGAAGAATCCGATCATTCTGATTCTGATCATGTTATTTACCAATTAGATTATGATCAGGATTCCGATGATTTTAATTCTGATCATTCTCTCCAATTTTGTTCCAAAGGACTTTGTGTTATTTCCAAAAAAGACCAAGAGAAGGAGTTACTTCTCGATATTATTGAAAAGGTTCCAGATAGCAATCTTCAAAAATAGTATCTTGAAAGATTACGATAAATTATTTTAAAATCTTCTCCACTTGGGGAGAAGCAAAAATCAGTTTCTTTTAGTCTTCAAAAAATACTTAATGATTCTCCATATCATCAATCTTTTATTTCTCCTGTTAATACTCATGATCTTCAAAGTGAGGTGATTCAAATCAAATCTCATATTAAAGATCTTGAGCAGAGTCTTTTAAATCTTCAAACTAAAGATTTAGAACTTGAAGCAAAAATTACTCTTCTTCAAAATTACAATTTCGAGATAAGAGAAACTTTCGAACGTTCTCCTATACCAACTGTTCTATCCACATTTCTGACACTCCTATTCAAAATGAAAAATTTCTTCAAATTATTCATCGATTTAATTTTCAAAAATGGTTCTGTCCAATCACACTAGTTATAAATGACGATTTCCAAATTAATGATGTTGCATTATTTGATAGTGGTGTTGATCTTAATTGCATAAAGGAAGGCTTAATCCCTCCTCATTATTATGAACCTGCCACTGAACATTTGACTATTGCCAATGGTCAAAAACTTCAAATAAAATACAAACTTTCCAATGCATCTATTTTTAATAATAATTATTATTTTCAAACTCCATTTACTCTTGTTAAGAATTTAAATTATAATATTATTCTTGGTACTCCATTTCTTACTCAGACGTATCCATTTTCTGTAGATGAAGTTGGTATCCATGCTGTGATAAATGAAAAACAGATTTCTTTCAAATTTTCGGCCAAATTACCGCATAGTGATATCCATCATCTCCAAACTAACTCCATTTATAAACAAATTAATATGATTTGTACATGGACGAACAGGATGCAAGGTTTTAAGGCTCCTGTTTCCAAACAACAAAAAGAAAAAGGTATAGTAATTCATCCTACAGGAAGCATTCCTGTCTCCACAAACTAGTTTTCCAATTTATCAGATTTCCCTCAAATTTCTTATGCTCAAACACTCTCTCAAACAGATCATCCAAATACCACTGATATCTCATATCATCAAAAACATCAATATACTACTTTGTTTTTGACAAATTTTACCTCCAATAAATTCTCATCCCATGATGAATTTACTCAAACAATATCCACCAATGTCAAAAGGTCCTTCCAGATGGTTTTAATTGGTTTCCTTTTGAAATCACTAAACCTATTCAATATTATCGCAATATCCTTCGTGACACAAATTCTTGTTACATTAAGGAAAATATTAACACCATAACAAATTATTCCAAATGCCTGATTTTCCATGTCATTTCCAGTGCTGAATGGAAAACACTACATTCTTCTCTTTCCAACTCCAAAACATTCTCTTCTAATCTCCTTGATCCAAAACTTCCACAGACTTATAACTTTTATGAATATGTGCAAGCCTGGTATTGTGCATTTTTACTCCAAAGTTATAATCACTCTTGGTTCTTCGGTTTCCATCCTGACTGTCTTCAGCACAATAAAATATTTCCAATATGGTTCATTGAATGGTGGGATAGTTTTGGAGCAATTCCGGATATCTTTCCAGAAGAACTTCAAAATTCTTTCCAACTCTATCATTCTAAAGCAATATTTCCAGAGGGTTGTGAATTTTCCAGTATTATTTATTTCTGTCAAATATTCCGAATTTCATGGATTATGTGCTGGAATTATTCTCTTCGAAGAATGATAGAATCCAGACCTTATTTCTTGATTCGCGAATATAGGGTCAAATGGTAGAAAAATTTTAAGATTCATCCAAAAATGCAAGATTATGTTTCTCAATATCTCCAGCATGGTTTATCTGCCCTCCATGACTATAATAAATGGACTAAACAGAGCTTCCAGCAATATAAACAAATTCAAACAACCCCTCCACAAAACACATTACATTCTTCATCTTCATCCACAAAATCCAAAAAGAAAAAGAAGGCTTCAATAAATAAGGCTGACCTCTTTGATCAATTCCTCCAGTTTATTAATCAAACTAAAAAAGCCCAATCACCCACTAGTTTCAGTTCCTCTGAGGCCTCCAGCCCAGATTTATATGGTGGGCCTTGTGCCCAAGATCCATTTGATGTTTAATAAAAAGATCCCGCTAAGTGTAAATATAAATAATTTACACTTAGGAAAAAGTTAGGGACATAATTATTCCAGTTTACAGGTGTCCAGCATTCCAGAATTATAGATAAGGATTCCAGCGTGACTGATAAGGTTTCCAGCATGCAATTTCCATCCAATTTCCAATTTCGTCAAAAAGATGAATAGTGAATAGTGAAAAGAAGTCGATGAACAGTACCATGAATAGTGTTTTCAACAAAAATTTCTCACTTGTATCTAGTTTAAGACAGAGCGAAATTTAAGAGCAAAACTTAGAATAAAAACTAAGAGCTCAGCTCTCATCCAAAGTTTGTAATATTTCAAAGTTATCAATAATATTCCAAGTTCAAAATCATCCTTTCCTCTCTTTTACTTCAGTAAGTTCTTGCTGCTCTCACTGCAACTTCATGTTTCCATATTAGTTTTAGTTTTAATTGTGTATTTTTCATATAAACTGGTTCGGTTTTTAGAGTAACCTGCCCTTCCCCTGTCTTGGGTCTTTTCGTGGTATCAGAGCCATTGTTAAACTGCTCTAAGGTTACTAGTTACCATTGTTATTGAGACATCACTGTAGTGGTGGTTATTGTTTGGGTTTGGTCAGCTGTTTGGTCAGTCTGGGTTTGGTCAGCCTGTAAAGCCGTTGGTAAGCCGTGGTTAGGTGTTCCAGGTGTGGTGGTCCCTCAGGTGTGGTGGTCCCTCAGGTGGTCCAAGTGGTCCCTCAAGCTATAACTATTGTTGTAGTGTTTATCGGTAAAATGGTAAAAGGTAAGTTTAGTAGTCTTGTTTCACAAGTCTTTGGTGACAGTAAGAATCCAGTTCAAAAGAAACAGATTACTCATAAGGATGATCGATTTGTTTGGGAAATACCAATGTTGTCCAAAACTGCTATTTATGACAAACAGTATAGTTGGGAATTCAATTTTGGTAAAGGAATCCATATAGAAGAATTTACTACTAGTGTCAATCAACGTCGAATGTCTATCCAACTTCTTGATAATGAGTCTGTCAAAAAACACTTAGATCAAGGTTTTAGATATATCCATTTTGGTTGTGTCCAAATAGCCGTCAAACCTATGGTCAGATTAGGTGTTGACTGTCCAATTATGCTTGCTTTAAGAGATAAATCTCTTATCCATTTCAAAGATTCTTTATTAGCTCTGGCAAATACTAATATTTGTCAAGGTCCAATTTATTTCAATTGTTTTCCAAATTTGAGTAAAGATTTAGAGGATCCTCATATCCTTGAATCTTTAACTCTTGATATCAATATTTCCAAAGATCTTCAAAAAGAAGGTGCTAGAAACTTTTCCATTATTTATCGTGTTTATTACAAACTCTTGAATACTCAAATGAATCCAAGGTGTAGAATACGTTTTGCCCCTGGCCAAACTATGATTTTCAAGGTTGAACATGGCGAAGCAACTACCCATATTTCAGAAGCTCTTCCATGGGATAAAGTAACTATTCCTGATGAATGGCGACTTCAAACCCCTCCAATTCCAAAATCTTTGAAGGAATCAAAGGTTGAACAAATAGTTGAAGAACCAGATGGCAGAGTTCTTAGGCCCTGTTCTTTTGGACTTATTTTTAGCAAAAATAAGTAACAATAAGTTCAGTTCAGCAAAAATAAGTTCAGTTCAGCAAAAATAAGTAAAAATAAGTTCAGTTCAGCAAAAATAAGTTCAGTTCAGCAAAAATAAGTAAAAATAAGTTCAGTTCAGCAAAAATAAGTTCAGTTCAGCAAAAATAAGTTTAGTATTACTATTAATGTTGTAATTATTATTTTTATTTTCAATATTACTATTAATATTGTTATTATTATTAATATTATAATTATAATAACCATAAATTTATAATTTTTATTTTATTTATTTTTTTATTTTATTTTATTTTTTTATTTTAATATTTTTATTATTTATTATTTAGTAATTATTATTTATTATTATTATTATTATTATTATTATTATTATTATTATTTATTATTTATTATATATTATTTATTATTATTTATTATTTATTATAATAATATTTATTATTATTATTTAATATTTATTATTATTTATTATTGATTATTTATTATATATTATATATTATTTATTATTTAGTTATTATTTTAATTATTATTATCTATTATTTAATATTTAATATTTATTATTATTATTATTTATTATAATTATTTATTATTTATTATTTATTATTTATTATTTATTATTTATTATTTATTATAATAATTATTATTATTATTTATTATTGATTATTGATTATTTATTATTATTTATTATTTATTATTTTTTATTTATTTTAATTATTATTTATTATTTAATATTTATTATTTATTTATTATTATTATTATTTATTATTATTATTATTATTATTATTATTTATTATTTATTATTATTATAATTATTAATTATTTATTATTATTTATTATTATTTATTATTATTATATTATTATTATTATTATTATTATTTATTATTTATTATTTATTATTTTTTATTTTTTTTTATTATTTTTTATTTTTTATTATTAATTATTATTTTTATTTTTTATTATTAATTATTTATTATTATTATTATTTATTATTTATTATGATTATTTATTATTATTTATTATTGATTATTAATTTTTTATTATTTATTATTTATTATTTATTATTTATTATTTATTTATTATTTTAATTATTATTTATTATAATTATTTATTATTTATTATAATTATAATTATTATAATTTATTATTGATTATTAATTATTTATTATTATTTATTAATTATTATTTATTTTAATTATTATTTATTATTTAATATTTATTATTTATAATTATTATTATTATTATTATTATTTATTATTATTATTAATATTAATATTATTTATTATTTATTATTACTATTATTTTTTATTATTTATTATTATTTATTATTTATTATTATTTATTATTATTTATTATTATTTATTATTATTATTATTATTATTATTATTATTATTATTATTATTATTTATTATAATTATTTTTTATTTATTATTATTATTTTTTATTTTTATTATTAATTATTATTATTATTTATTATTTATTATATTATTATTTATTATTTATTTTTTATTTATTATTTATTATTTTATTTATTATTTATTATTTATTATTTATTATTTTTTATTTATTATTTATTATTTATTATTTATTATTTATTATTTATTATTTATTATTTATTATTTATTATTTATTATTTATTATTTATTATTTATTATTTATTATTATTATTTATTATTATTATTTATTATTATTATTAATATTATTATAATTTATTATTTATTATTACTATTATTATTTATTATTTATTATTATTTATTATATTATTTATTATATTATTATTATTATTTTTTATTTATTATTATTATTATTTTTTATTTATTATTATTATTTTTTATTATTATTTTTTATTTTTATTTTTTATTATTATTATTATTATTTATTATTTATTATTTATTATTTAATATTTATTATTTATTATTTATTATTTATTATTTATTATTTATTATTTATTATTTATTATTTATTATTTATTATTTATTATTTATTATTTATTATTTATTATTTATTATTTATTATTTATTATTTATTATTTATTATTTATTATTTATTATTTATTATTTATTATTTATTATTTATTATTTATTATTTATTATTTATTATTTATTATTTATTATTTATTATTTATTATTTATTATTTATTATTTATTATTTATTATTATTATTATTATTTATTTATTATTTATTATTATTATTTAGCAAAAATAAGTTCAGTTCAGCAAAAATAAGTTCAGTTCAGCAAAAATAAGTTTAGTTCAGCAAAAATAAAATAAGTTCAGTTCAGCCAAAATAAGTTCAAAAGAACAGGGCCTTATTCGATTTAATTCGAGTAGGGAATTTCCATCCTTTTCTTCCAACTATGACTTTCAAAATGCAAGATCTTCTTGTTCTTTTGAAAGATCTAGTACTTTTCCAAATACAGATGATTTTCCAAATATTTCTCAAAATTACAAAGTTTTCGATAAATCTCCCATTCCAAAAATAGTTGATGAAATTGATTTTCCTTCACCAACTAAGTCTGAAATGAGACCTCCAAATTTCTCCAGTTTGAATGTTATTACAAAAGGTGAATTCTAAATTAATAAACCAATGCTTTCCAATGATTTTGAAGCTCCAGTAAATTGTGAAAAACGACTTTGGTTTTTCTCCAATTTTGACAAACCTGCTACAGAATTTATTCGTGAAAAATATTATTCCAAATTAAATGAATTAGGTGCTAATATTCCATTTTTCACATGGCTTCCAATTTACTTAAGTAATTTGAAAATTCCCTATCCATTTTCTGATTTATGTGTTAAGTCCAATATTGCTCAAAAATGGATTCTCAAAAATGGTGAACTAGTTTCATCTATTCATCCTCCATTAACAGGTTTACGAGTTCCTTTAGAAGAAGGTAGAACTTGTGAAGCTGCTCCATACAAAGTAGGAAGAGATGCTGATGAGAAATCAGGTCATACTTTAGGGGACATGAAAAAGGTTTATGAACAAAACAATTTTTCCAATATAATTTTACATACTATTTCCAAACGAGTTGATCAAATTTCCACTCAAATTGATTCTTTATCTTCAAAAAATTCCGATTTCGAATCTTCCAAAGAGATTGACGATTTATCAAAAAAGTTAAATGGAATTTCCCTTAATACACATAGTTCTTCCACTTTTCCCAATGAAATTTCTAAGCCCCTGATTCATGTTCCAAATCATTTTCCAAATCATGTTCCAAAAGGCTTTGGACTAAGCAACAAAACACTTTTAAAAAGAATTTCTGAAAAATTAGACAAAAATATCACGTGTTTAGAAAAGGATAAAAAGGCAAAAGAAATTGCTGAAAACTTTTCTTTAGGTAATGAATCTCCATCCCAAATTAATCGGATTTATCGCAAAAACTGGAATCATAATCCAATGCGGAATTATTATTCCAGACCCACTCCTCCAGATCTTCAATTTGAAGAACGAGGAACTTATGGTTCTCAAAATATTTATTCTGGTGATCAACTTTATGATTGGAATATCGATGGTAGATCAGAATTTGAAATTGCTAAGGTCTTACATGAAATGTGCATTGCTGCTAATGCATATTCTTCCAATGATTTTACAAGTGATCAAATTGCTGACACTATTGTAAACGGTTTTTCCGGACAATTAAAAAATTGGTGGGAAAATACCTTTACAACATAACAACAAAAAGAAATCTGTAATCATGAAAATGTGAAAAAAGAAAAAGAAGGATTTGTTCTTTTAATCCAAACTATTAGTCTCCATTTTCTTGGTTCTTCCACAGAGCAATTAAAATCCAATACCTTAGTTCTTTCCAATCTTCGATGTCCAACGTTAAATGATTATCGTTGGTACAAAGATACGTTTTTATCCAATGTTCTTGTTCGGTCTGATGCTCAACAATCATTCTGGAAAGAAAAATTTATTTCAGGACTTCCAAACTTGTTTGCTCAAAGGATTTTCCAAAAATTGAAAGAAGTTACAAACAAGGAAACAATTCCATATGATGATTTAACATATGGCCAATTGTTTGCTTTTATCAAAAAAGAAGGATTATCTCTTTGCAATGAGCTAAAAATCCAATCCAAGTATGGTAATGAAAAAGCTCAGCAAAGAAGAGAACTTTGATCTTTTTGTGAAGCCTTTGACTTTGAGAAAATCCAAGCCCCTTCAACTGCTCGCAAACAGAGACTCAAACAAGTTCAAAATTTTCGTCAAAGGAAAGTGTCATGTTCTGAAAAGTTCTACCAAAATAAAACATTTCCAAAAGAATTTTCAAAAAAGGATTTTCCAAAGATTATTTGTTACAAATGTGGCAAACCTGGTCACAAAGCAAATAATCGCAATTTCAAAAATAAGATTAATGAGATTTTTCAAGATAATCCAGATTTAAGAAATAAACTCTTAAATGTTTTCCAATTAAATCAGAATGGGCCAGAAGAATCCGATCATTCTGATTCTGATCATGTTATTTACTAATTAGATTATGATCAGGATTCCGATGATTTTAATTCTGATCATTCTCTCCAATTTTGCTCCAAAGGACTTTGTGTTATTTCCAAAAAAGACCAAGAGAAGGAGTTACTTCTCGATATTATTGAAAAGGTTCCAGATAGCAATCTTCAAAAATAGTATCTTGAAAGATTACGAGAAATTATTTTAAAATCTTCTCCACTTGGGGAGAAGCAAAAATCAGTTTCTTTTAGTCTTCAAAAAATACTTAATGATTCTCCATATCATCAATCTTTTATTTCTCCTGTTAATACTCATGATCTTCAAAGTGAGGTGATTCAAATCAAATCTCATATTAAAGATCTTGAGCAGAGTCTTTTAAATCTTCAAACTAAAGATTTAGAACTTGAAGCAAAAATTACTCTTCTTCAAAATTACAATTTCGAGATAAGAGAAACTTTCGAACGTTCTCCTATACCAACTGATTCTATCCACATTTCAAACACTCCTATTCAAAATGAAAAATTTCTTCAAATTATTCATCGATTTAATTTTCAAAAATGGTTCTGTCCAATCACACTAGTTATAAATGACGATTTCCAAATTAATGATGTTGCATTATTTGATAGTGGTGTTGATCTTAATTGCATAAAGGAACGCTTAATCCCTCCTCATTATTATGAACATACCACTGAACATTTGACTATTGCCAATGGTCAAAAACATCAAATAAAATACAAACTTTCCAATGCATCTATTTTTAATAATAATTATTATTTTCAAACTCCATTTACTCTTGTTAAGAATTTAAATTATAATATTATTCTTGGTACTCCATTTCTTACTCAGACGTATCCATTTTCTGTAGATGAAGTTTGTATCCATGCTGTGATAAATGAAAAACAGATTTCTTTCAAATTTTCGGCCAAATTACCGCATAGTGATATCCATCATCTCCAAACTAACTCCATTTATAAACAAATTAATATGATTTCTACATGGACGAACAGGATGCAAGGTTTTAAGGCTCCTGTTTCCAGACAACAAAAAGAAAAAGGTATAGTAATTCATCCTACAGGAAGCATTCATGTCTCCACAAACCAGTTTTCCAATTTATCAGATTTCCCTCAAATTTCTTATGCTCAAACACTCTCACAAACAGATCATCCAAATACCACTGATATCTCATATCATCAAAAACATCAATATACTACTTTGTTTTTGACAAATTTTACCTCCAATAAATTCTCATCCCATGATGAATTTACTCAAACAATATCCACCTATGTCAAAAAGGTCCTTCCAGATGGTTTTAATTGGTTTCCTTTTGAAATCACTAAACCTATTCAATATTATCGCAATATCCTTCGTGACACAAATTCTTGTCACATTAAGGATAATATTAACACCACAACAAATTATTCCAAATGCCTGATTTTCCATGTCATTTCCAGTGCTGAATGAAAAACACTACATTCTTCTCTTTCCAACTCCAAAACATTCTCTTCTAATCTCCTTGATCCAAAACTTCCACAGACTTATAACTTTTATGATTATGAGCAAGCCTGGTATTGTGCATTTTTACTCCAAAGTTATAATCACTCTTGGTTCTTCAGTTTTCATCCTGACTGTCTTCAGCACAATAAAATATTTCCAATATGGTTCATTGAATGGTGGGATAGTTTTGGAGCAATTCCGGATATCTTTCCAGAAGAACTTCAAAATTCTTTCCAACTCTATCATTCTAAAGCAAGATTTCCGAGAGGGTTATGAATTTTCCAAGTATTATTTATTTCGTCAAATATTCCGAATTTCATGGATTATGTGCTGGAATTATTCTCTTCGAAGAATGATAGAATCCAGACCTTATTTCTTGATTCGCGAATATAGGGTCAAATGGTGGAAAAATTTTAAGATTCATCCAAAAATGCAAGATTATGTTTCTCAATATCTCCAGCATGGTTTATTTTCCCTCCATGACTATAATGAATGGACTAAACAGAGCATCCAACAATATAAACAAATCCAAATAGCCCCTCCACAAAACACATTACATTCTTCATCTTCATCCACAAAATCCAAAAAGAAAAAGAAGGCTTCAATAAATAAGGCTGACCTCTTTGATCAATTCCTCCAGTTTATTAATCAAACTAAAAAAGTCCAATCACCCACTAGTTCCAGTTCCTCTGAGGCCTCCAGCCCAGATTTATATGGTGGGCCTTGTGCCCAAGATCCATTTGATTTTTAATAAAAAGATCCCGCTAAGTGTAAATAATTTACACTTAGGCAAAAGTTAGGGACATAATTATTCCAGTTTACAGGTGTCCAGCATTCTAGAATTATAGATAAGGATTCCAGCATGCAATTTCCATCTAATTTCCAATTTCGTCAAAAAGATAAATAGTGAACAGTGAAAAGAAGTCGATGAACAGTACCATGATTAGTGCTTTCATCAAAATTTCTCAAAAATGACAAAAGTTACGGCGCACTCCAAAAAGCAATGGCAGATATCTCTCCAGCTGTCCAAAAAACTGTATTTGTAATTTGTCGTTTATAGATTACTTAATGTTGTAAAATTAGTTCAATTATTGTACTTCTTTTACTGCATTTCTTTTCAAAAGTCTATAAATAGGCTCACTTGTATCTAGTTTAAGGCAGAGCGAAATTTAAGAGCAAAACTTAGAAGAAAAACTAAGAGCTCAGCTCTCATCCAAAGTTTGTAATACTTCCAAGTTATCAAAACAATTATCAAGTTCAAAATCATCCTTTCCTCTCTTTTACTTCAGTAAGTTAATACAGCTCTCACTACAACTTCATGTTTCCATATTAGTTTTAGTATTAATTGTGTATTTTCCATATAAACTGGTTCGGTTCTTAGAGTAACATGCCCTTCCCCTGTCCTGGGTCCTTTCATGTTCGTATTAATTGTGTATTTTCCATATAAACTGGTTCAGTTCTTAGAGTAACATGCCCTTCCCCTGTCCTGGGTCCTTTCCTATATATATATACATATATGTATATATATATACATACATATACATATATCTATATATATATATATATATATATATATATACATATATATATATCTATATAAAAAAATATATATATATATATATATATATATATATATATATATATATATATATATATATATATATATATATATATATATATATATATATATATATATATATATATATATATATATATATATATATATATATATATATATATATATATATATATATATATATATATATATATATGTATATGTATATATATATAGATATATGTGTATGTATATATATATGTATATGTATGTGTATATATATACATACATACATATATATACATATATATATATATACATATATGTATATATACATATATACATATATATATATATATATGTGTGTGTGTGTGTGTGTGTTGGTTTTATATATATATATATATATATATATATATATATATATATATATATATTATGTATGTATATATATATATATATATATATATGTATGTATATATATATATATATATATATATATATATATATATATGTATGTATATACATACATATATATATATATATATATATACATATATATATATATATATATATATATATATATATATATGTATAGAAATGAGTTCATGTGAGAATGATGTTTTATATGAGAAGTGAGAATAAATTTCAACCATTAGATTGGAGCTTGTATAATGGCCAAGATTAAAAAGTAAAAGTTGAAAGAGAGAATTCTCAAAACATTCTACGGTTCTCGCGCATACAATCTCTCCAAAAACATTCACTCGTTCCTCTCTCCTCTCTTTTCTCTCGTTTCTTTCTCCTCTCGCACATAATGATCTCAATTACATTGGAATTCGCCGTCTTCTCCTTCGTTGCTAGGCTCAATCTGGTGTTCACCGCAGAATTGTATGAATCTCTTATTTATTTTCTTTTAATCGCGTTGAATTGCTATGTAATCTGTGTTTTTTTTCTCGTTTGATTTGATTTAATTGCGTTAAAATTTGGGTAAATGAATTGATTGGATTTGTTAGATCGCTTTTTCTCTGGTTGAATTTTTGATCTAGATTGTTATATTCGTGACTGTTGTTGCTCAGATCTAATCATGGTAAGTCTGGCCTGAGAGAGAATTTGAATAAAAATGCTAAACATAAACATGAAAAAATGGATAATCTAAATTTGACTTGCAAGCGGGAAAGATGAGTGTATATTTAATAGACCTTCAAGTTCACTGGATTCATTTGGTAGTTTTAAATTGCCGCGGCTATGAAACTCTGTGAGATATTCATAGGTTGCTCTTAATCTAGCCTATAGTGCCTGACTGATTGCCATAACCTTGAGGTTTGAGTATCATTTTATGGGAGCTTTATTATATATTGTTTACATATATGCCATAACTCTTACTCTGTCGTGTTCTTTTTGTCAGAAATCTTCTGAAATTGTTGTTCAAACCTAATCAAATATATTAGCCATTAGTTGAACAGAAATTATTATACGCAAACTGAACTGAATTGAACTTAAATTAGTCATGAGTTATATACTTTTTTGGTGCTGCATTGAATTTAATTGAACACGACTGCTCTTATTAGCCGTGAACTGATCATATGTAAACTTTTCTGGATCAAACTCACTTAAGAAGTGAAAGTAATAGGTGTGTGTGATAGGTATGTGTAATAGGTTAAGGGTTGTGAATAGAGAATACACTTGTTCAGTCTAGGTGGCTGCAAAACTTTCAAGCTTAATAGACTGGAGATTCTGCCTTCTCTACAAGTTCATGGAACATAAAATACATGATTGATTGTTCTGAATACCTTTAATTTTCTGTAGTGAATTATAGAGTTGGACCTGAATATCAACTTGCTGATTCTAGCTCATTATGACTTACCATATTTTACCTCCAAGGGTCCATAAGAACGTGGAATAGATATTCCATCCAAAAGTATATGTAGGATAACCTTGTTAATTCTCAGTGACCTAAATTGCTAAATATGAGTTCAGCTTTCTACATGTATACTGCATATGCTGCATATATAATAGTTTATCCAGTTTCAACTAAACAAAAGCAAGAATTAGTTGATTTTCTTTTGACTAAACCTCCCGTGTAAATAACTGCCAGTAAAGTGAATTTTTTTCCTTTTCTTTTTTTGTCTTTTGTACATATTTGGTCCTCTGTTTTGCACTCGTACCATGTTGGAGGATTCATTTTCTTACTAATGATGTGCTTCATCTTTGTCCCAACAGATATTTCTGGGATCTTTTACCACCTGAAACAAGCAGCTACTTACATCATAGTTGAGCTACCTCAGATAGTCGACAACAATATGTATTTTTAGTGAACGTGAAGCAACTAGTTTCTGTTTGATTCCAAGCCACGTACAAAACGGATCAATGTTTCTTATCAGGACGGATGCTAAATGCCCTGCAATGTTTATTCGACATAAGCAGCTATGGAGGAGTTACATATTCATCCGTGAATCCCGATTAAATTTATCAAGTCCGGGGATGGATTAAAGCTATTAACTTGAATAATCTACTTATCTTAGAAACATAAACATTTTTGGGCATATCATGTTCGAACACCCTAAAACCTTTTAGCTCAAATGGAAGAGCATTGTGCTATGCACAAGATGTGGGTTCAATTCCCACATAGGTTATAAAATGACTCTTGTTAGAGGTTAGAAACCTAAACATAGGACAAATTGTTTTGTACAATTGCACCCATGTAAATTTTAAGTAGAGTCGAACTTTTTTTGTTAATGTGACTCAAGCTAGTGTAATTTATTTCTTCTTTTACCATCTCATTAGGTAAGGGAGAAAAATTACATCCCTGAACAAGACCATTATAAAAGCATATTAAATAATAAAAACCTGTGTGGGAGTCGAACCCACATTTTTGTGCGTTTGGAAAACAAAACACTCGCCAATTGAGATAACAGACTATCAAGTTGAAGTTATATAAACAAGTAGTTAGAATTACGGCAACATTTAATTATAGTCATAGGAAATAAAATTTAGAGTTGCGTAAACATTTGATTAGAGCTATAGGAAGTAGAATTTACAGTTATGCCAATATTTGATTAGAGTTTTAGGAAGTCAAATTTAGAGTTACACCATCATTTGATTAAAGTTACATGAATTAGTAGTTAAGAGTTATGTGAACATTTGATTACAGTCGTATAAACTAGTAGTTAGAGTTATGTCATCATTTGAGTAGAGTTTTATGAATCATAGTAATTAAGAGTTATATGAACTAGTAATTATATGAACTAATTATTACTTCCTATAACTCTAATCCTGCCATAACTCTAATTACTACTTCCTATAACTCTAAACAAGTGCCGCAGAACTCGACTACTACTACCTACAACTCTAAACAAGTCTTGAGTAATTCTAAACATACAATTTGAAATAATCACATTACTCATGTCGATTGTTCCATTTCATAATGCTTAGTCACATCAATTATTCAATTTCATAGTGCTAATGGACTAAAAATTACTTTACCAATCTACTGAGCAACATAACATCAACCACATTCGAACATTAGAAAGCATAAAAGCTACCTAGGCCACAATTTACTACTACATTCGGGGATGACTTAGAATTTGAATTCGATACATAATCAATTCCTATAACTCTAAAGAAGTTTTATCATAACTCTAGTTATCGCTAACTATAATTCTAAACAAAATTGTTGCAACTCTAATTAATATTGTATAATTGTAATTTGTAACTCTAAAGAAGACTCGTTGTAACTCTAAACAAGACTTCCTATAACTCTAAAGAAGACTCGTCATAACTATAAACAATACTTCCTATAACTCTAAAGAAGACTTGATGTAACTCTAAACAAGACCTCCTATAACTCTAAATAAGAATTGTCATAACTCCAAAAAAACTTCCTATAACTCTAATTAACAAATTGCTAAATGCAAATGCTAATAATGTAAAATGGTAAATACACAATTCACTAATTCACAAATCTTCGGTTCTTACTCTTCTCATGGTAAGTGTAATCTCCCACTTTAGATTCAACTACAATCTTTTTTCACTTTTACTTCTATAGTTCCATAATTGTATTCTTCTTAAAAAGTTGGAATTCCAAATTTTAGAACAGGAGAAGAACGAGGGAGAGAAATTGATTGAAAAAGATGGTATTCTAACCTTCTTGCAACAAAATTTCAAAAATTATTAATTCTAAAATTCAACCAAAAACTCAAAAACAAATTGTCCAGCCAAATCGCGAAAATTGAAAATAGATAATTGCAACAAAATTTCGAACTACTAACCTTCTTGCATCCCAATATAGGATTGTAACTGAGAGAAAGCTTGAAACAGGGGCGAGAGGAGGGAGAAAATGAGCTGATTGCATGAAAGTAGTAAAATTAGGAGAGAGAAAGCTTTGGTCTTACTCAGTAGCAAATGCGAAGGACGAGACTTTAGTGAACCTTGAGATCTTAGCCGTTTGTTTTATCTAATCTAAGGGTGTTGATTCTTTCTCATTTCTCACCTAAATAGCTTTCTCACATGATCTTGCCTCAATATATATATATATATATATATATATATATATATATATATATATACATATATATATATATATATATATATATATATATATATATATATATATATACATATATATATATATATATATATATATATATATATATATATATATATATATATATATATATATATATATATATATATATATATATATATATATATATATATATACATATATATATATATATATATATATATATATATATATATATATATATATATATATATATATATATATATATATATATATATATATATATATATATATATATATATATATATATATATATATATATACATATATATATATATATATATATATATACATATATATATATATATACATATACATACATATATATATATACATATATATATATATATATATAGATACATATATATATATACATACATACATACATATACATACATATATACATGTATATATATATATATATATATATGTATATATATGTATATATACATATGTATATATATGTATATATACATATGTATATATATGTATATATACATATATATATATATATATATATACATATATATATATATATATATATATATATATATATATATATATATATATATATATATATACATATATATATATATGTATATATATATGTATATATATATATATATATATATATTTTAAAACCTTTACTTCACAAAGACTTAGACTATTTTCTTTCTTTAATTTCGCAAATGCTTTACGACATTGTACCTAAGAAATACCTAATGAAACATCGAATAGCGGAAGATTGGGACATCTGGGCCTATAAGATGAAAGCTGCTATGGAATATAGGATTATGCAGGGAGATACGAGGCTAAGGAATGAACTGGAGAAAATAAATTTCATGCTTCGAAATGTCTCTAACATAACCATACCTTTTCGTACACCGTAGATACGAGGATTTGTGGTCAGAAGATGGAGATTTCAACAGGGACAAACATACTAACTGGAACCAATACCTTCCAACCGTAGGGCATTTCATTACTAACCTTAAATACTGTGAAAATGAATGAAGAATTCATGAGAAAAGAAGTTGTGAACCCTCTACCTCATCACCTCCAGTTAGAGGAACCTATCATGTGGGGGAAAGCTCGGGAACTAAGGGTGTAAATGGAAATTATGAGAACCTTAGAGTTAAACCTGAGCCACAAATGCCACCTAGAGCTGTAAAAGAGCAAGTTACCAAATGTTTGAGGATGAATTCATACCCGAGGACTACCACATAGCGTCAAACCTTAGAACTGTTACCTACATTTCCGATGATAAAGGGAATAATAGGACATTTTTCATAGTGATTGAGGAAAATCATGTTGCACCTTTACTTAACGTAGGAAATGAGGAAGAGGGAGATCCTAATGAAAATGAGCCTGCTGAAGGGGATCTGATTGAGGAAAATGACCATGAAGAAGAAGAAGAGCCTATAGAAGAAGAAGAGGCCATAGAAGAAAAAGAGGAACCCATAAAAGAGGAAGAGCCCCTAGAGGAAGATGAACCTATAGAGGATGACGAGCCTTTTGAGGAGGAAGCTGACATGGAAGAAGGAATTGAAAATCCTGACTCAGATGATGAAGCTCACCATTATAGTCCCTAGTTTCTTTTGAAAATAGAATTAGGATTAGAATATTATTTTATTTGTTTATTTCAGTTTTAATAAGACTTGCATGCCAAATATAAAATCGCCCTGGTCCCACCATTTTGTACCAAAATACCCCTATTTTTTTTTTACCGAAAAAATTGGCTCGAACGTCTGGCCTGAATGTTCGGGCCATGGGAGGAACGTTCTGGCCAGACGTTCCTGTTAAAGTAAAAAAAAAATTCCAGTTTAGCGACCGCCTGTTTTATTTTTTCGGTTTCTATGGAGCTGCTCACGTGGAAGTTGTGGTCGACGGGGGTGGCAGTGGGTGGTCGGAGGATGTGGCAGTGGGTGGTCGAAGGACGTGAAGATGGTAGGTGGTGACAAGGGTAATTTTGTATTTTTTGGAGCGATGTTTAACCAAAGTAGGGCGATATTTAGGCATTCGTATTATTATAAAGGTGGTAGTAGTACGAGTAGAATTGATAGTAACGTGGGATATACACTTATGCAATTTTGGATTTCGTTGTTGGATTTGAGTATACAACAAGAGTGTGCACGTAATTATGCTAAGCAGATATGATAAGCCTAGCAATCCTAGCTAGCATTGTTATCGGTAGGGTTGAATTGGTAATTTTAAGATCCAATTTCATGTAATGAGTTTGATGACCATGACATGTTTGTCCGATAATTAGTCGTTTAATCTCAAATTAAAATTGTATTAGTGTGTAAGGATTCATAAACCTCGCGCTATGAGAGCTGAGGTTTATCATTTCTCGTTTGATATTAGGTTTGTAACTTTGTACTTTGTTGATCTAGTTTTTGAGGTTTAGATTCTATATTTAACGTTTATTATAGATTAAAAGTCTAAAAGGGCATTGTCTTTCGATTTCATTTTAGGTTAACCTATAACAGTTTTCAATCTATAGGACACTTCTTCTTCTAACTTTATACATTTCCCTGTATTTCTTTATGATTTGGCAGGACTAAGTTTCTTATATCATGCAACTATTGATTTCACTCAAATTATCACTTTCGATTGTGTCTTGTGAACAATTTAGCAACTAACCCTCACTACTACATAAATGGTCTATTACAACCCCTAAAAACCGTTGCAATAGACTCGTTAACCGTTGCAATAGAGCTATTGCAACGGTTAGACAACTGTTGTTGTTGCTGCCCTTGCATTAAAGCAACGGTCTTGAACACCTACTGCAACGGCCAGTTGCAACACCAATAAACCGTTGCAATAGATCTAATGCAACACATATTTATTGTCTAATGCAACGCCTCTATGGTATCCCATGAACCGTTGCATTACATACTAAGCAACACATTTCGAAGTCTAATGCAACACCTGAATGTATCCCATGGACCGTTGCATTACATATGATGCAACACATCATTTCAAAGTCTAATGCAACGCCTCTGTGGCATACAAATAACCGTTGCAATTTCCTTCTTTTGCATATTTAGGCTACTGCAACGGATCTATAAATATGTATACCTGTTAATTTGTGTTGATGCAGAGCTGAAATAATTCTAAAAATTCCAAATAATCCTGATGATACAAATTTAGATTTCCAAAAAAACCCATAAACATATTCAATATCATCCAATAGTTTGAAGATTTACAATACCAAGTACTTAATATAGTACTATCATATATATAAGTTGATCACCAAAACATGTTTACTTCCAACCCAAAATATATATGTACCAAAAAATATCTACTTCTAGCGTAAATATATTACCAAAAAAATAAGATTACTAGCTAGTTGCCTAATTAATTCCAATTCCATGCTCCACTTTTAAGCGAGCTCCACAACCAAAAGCTTGTCATTTGCGCGATACCAATTGTTTCTCATGTGATACATTTTCCGCTCCTTCAAGTACCTATAGAATTATATAAAAGTTATCACAAGTATATTGTTTGCAATAATTAGTTTTTTACCTATATGAGTAAATCAACAAATTGGTGGATATTGTTTTTAGTACTCCACTAGAACCTCTTCATTCCTTCGTAAACAATTGATCCATGTTCATAACAAAAGAAATTACTTCATACTACTTCACAATTAAAATTCTCACAGAGAGGAAGAAAGTAATTATTCTCAACACTAATATCTTGAAAATGTGAGTTGCGAAAACAATGTGGAACCACAAATAACATAATCACTCGGGAAGCTACTGCATATAAGTATGAAGTCCAAGTTCTTGATTAATAGCTTCATCTTGCCCCCACCCCCAAAAAGACAAATGTTCATGACAATTTCATTGATACAGTTCCAACACAGAGCACTAAGCTACTCCATCTCTCACGATATGTACTTCTTTCCAGCTTTTGTGCCTCCGGTAATCTTTATCTTCATTCTTCAATAGTTCAGCACATCAATCATTCATGGAATCATTCATTACCTTTTTTTTTTTCTAATAGGAATCATTCAGTACTGATTTATTTAGTGCTAGATTTTCATCTCTACTGCTTGCATCTGAATATTACAATGAAGGTTGTTATTTCCTCTTGTTTCTCTTATTCTCTCTCCTGCAAAAGAACCCAATTCATCCAAGTTCGTCCATCTTGAATCGCTAAATTATTTCGTTTTGCTCATCACTAGTTTGCTTCATGCCTTCAATTTATTCTTAAGACTTCATTACTCATTTATTTAGTGAGTAACTAGCAAAAGAGTTTGATTCATAAAAGTATTTTTTGAATTTTGTAACAACATAGATTACTAACCGATGGATTTTGTGAAATTTTTGTCATTCTTGAACCTCAAATAGTCATACTTCATGTCTTGCATTTGTAAATAAAAGCTTTATTTTTTTCATGAAATCAATACTTTATCACCCATTTTATAACTACTTAACATAAGAAGATCACACTTTGACATGAAAAATTAGAATTCAAAGCAAAATGCACCCAAATAAATTTAAAGTAAGAAATTCAAGAGAAAAAAAAAACTAACCAATTATAATCACACTCATATAATCAATCAACCCAAATCCTTTCAATTATACGCATTATTTGCAATCAAGTTCCTGATAATATTCTGAACTTACAAATGAAACTAAATCCAATTAACAGAGAGATTGGAAAGGGTAGTACCTCATAGAGCAAAGAGAGGATGGAGAAGAAAGCAAGAACAACACCGCCACCGGGAATCGCCGGGCGCGGAGGCACCCGGCCGCACAAACCCGGGGAGAGGGAGGATGGGAGCAAGCAACATCAAGCGAGAGGAGAGAGAAAGGTGCGAGCGAGGGAAGTACGCACAACAGGGAGGGGGAGAACCGAGCTCCGCAGCGGCGACCGGCACCCGGCGTGGGCGGGCAAAGAACATGGCGGCATCATGGGGGGTCCAGCGGCGTGAGGCGTCGCGAGCAGCGGCGAAACAGAGCAGCGAACAGGCGAGGAAACAGAGAAAATGCGAGCTGCAGGGTGAGCTCCGGCGAGCTTGGGGCTTCGGCGAGAAGGCGGGATGGTGCGAGTGAGATGGTGATGCTGGCGCGGAGGCGCGAGAGAGAGAGAAGAGGGAGATCGGGGGAGAGGTGAGATGGGTTTGGGTCTCCACGGTGGAGGAGAGAGAGATTAAGTGAGGGTTTGAGGGTTTTGGTCATTAACCGATAACAAAAAAAGTGTTAGGGATTTTAGAATTTTTGGGGAAATAGAGGGGGAAAGCAAATCAGCGCACTTATTGCTAATCCAACACCGTTGCATTAGCTATTAGGATAATGCAACTATAAAAATACGGTTTTTTCACCAGGTACCCCTGAGGTTTCACGAAATGCACCAGGTACCCTCGTTGTTTTGAAAATGCACCAAATACCCCTAAAGTTTGCATAAAATGCACCAAATGCCATTAATGACTAACGGTGTTAAGTTTCCGTTAGTCATTAGGGTTAATTAACCCCTCTACCCCCTCTAACCCTAATTAAACCCTAATTAGCCCTAAACCCTAACTTTTAACCCTACCCTAACACTAACCCTCCCCCACCCAGTGACCAACCCACCCAACTACCCCACCACGCCCCCCATCCGCCCTCCCCCCCAACGCAGCCCCACCCCCTAGCCCCCCCACCCCCGCAGCCCCTCCCCCACCCAACCACCCGGCACCACCCACCCACCCAACTACCCCACCACGGCCCCCTCTGCGCTCCCCGTAGTCGCCCTCCCCCCCCCCGCAGCCTCCTCGCCCACCCACGCAGCCCCCCTCCCCAACCCTTGTAGAACCCCCCCTTTGCCCTCCCCCGCATCACCGACACCACCAAAATCCACCACTACAACCATCGATCCAACCTAGATCCACCGTGAAACCCAAATCAATTTCCAACATCTCAGCCACCCACCAACACCAACACCACCACTAAATAACCCCAAATCAACCATAAAAAAAAAAGAGGTCGTGAAGGAGATCAAAAAGAGAGAGAAGTGTGGTGTGTGATTGAGGTTTCCAAAATGATGGTGAGAGATTGAGGAGAGAGAAAAAAGGGTGGTGGGTCGGTGAAGGAGATCGAGGAGAGAGAAAGAAGGGTGATGACTCTGGTGAGAGAAGAAGATCGGCGAATTCAAGGGTGGTGGTGAAGGAGGTCACGAAGGAGATTGCGGTGGTGGCGGCGGTGTTGGTCGACTTCAGTGAGATAAGGGATGGTTTTGGTCTTCGGTGGGTATGGCGTTTGAAGTCGACATCTGGGTATGGTGGTCTTCGGTGGTATGGTGGTGTTTGACTTCGTGGTGGTACGGTGGCAGTGGTGGTGCGAAGTTGATGGAAGTATTGGTGGTTGGTGGTGGGTGTTAGAGAGAGATGGTGGTGTTAGTGAGAGATATGGAAGGGATAGGATTTCAGGGGGTGGCAGGGGATAGGATGGAGGGGAAGGGGAGGAGGAGAGAGAAAGAGGAGGAAGAAGACAGCTTAGGGCAATTGTGTAAATAAGCACTAACGGCAGTCTAACGCCGTTCATCATTAATGGCATTTGGTGCAATTCAGTCAAACCTTAGGGGTATTTGGTGCATTTTCAAAACAACGAGGGTACCTGGTGCATTTCGTGAAACCTCAGGGGTACCTGGTGAAAAAACCGATAAAAATACTATTGCAATGGTTATTGGACTAACCGTTGCAATATATATAAATGGTGTTGCATTTTACTGTAAACGTTGCAATAAGCGTTGCATTTGTAATACCCGTTGCAACAAACGTTGCATTAGCATATGTCGTTGCAATAGACCGTTGCTTTATGGTTAACCGTTGCAATTGCTCCAAAATGTAGTAGTGCCTAATGATCCTATTCCCAATTACTATCAATTAAGGGTGAGTTCTCTTTACCCTTTTTTATTAAAAAAAAAATCAGATCATATGAGTTTCGTAAAAAGTTCAATCAGGTCCAATAAGATTTAATATAAGCTATAAAGGTTTCTTGTAATCAAGTCCAATTATAAATCAATTTTGATTAGGTATAGTAAGTTCATGTATCAGGATAGTTCATATGAGTTCAACTCGAGTTTAATAGCATGAAGAGAAGAGGCCCTACGTAGATTTGTTCTATCTCAATTTTTGTTTCTTTGTAAAAAGTCCTTACGATATAGATTAAGAAATATTGATAACATTTCATCATTGGTATTAGGCATCACTTCGAAGACTCTAGTTTGCTAAATAAGCTAGTCCTCGTCTATCCATCCTCAATACATGTGTTAAATTGTTGTCAAGTATTCATGTTCAAGTTTTTTAGATGTAGGAGTATTATTGTTTTAGCTGTATTTGGTAAATGTTGTCATATAATTTCTAGTAGTCTTCTACTCCCTCCCTTCTGTATTGTTCTGTGCGTTTACTATTTGGGGAGGAAACTAGGAATAATGTATTATAATGTGAGTAGGGTCAAAAAAGTAGGAGAGAGGAGTGTGAAAGGGGGAAAAGTAAGGGAAAGTGGGGGAAAAGTAAGGGAAAGTGGGGTAAGTAAGGGAAGGTGGGGTTAAAAAGTAGGAGAGAGAGTGTCCTAAAATAGAATAAAGCACAATGCACAGAACAATACAGAACGGCCCAATGAGTAAAGTGCACAGAATAATACAGAACGGAGGGAGTACAATAGTTACATTGGGTGTAATCCCACATTGAAGAATTAGAAGTGTCAAGCTTTGTTTATATTGTTACACACAATTTAGTAACATTGCAATAAGCAATTTATTGGAATCCCACATTATTGTTACACTAAAGTTAGCATGTGTTGTTTATATGCTTTGTAACTATTTTGTCATAAACAGGAATCCCACATGGAAGTTTTAGAATGGGCTTTATGAGTTTATATAGCAAGTATTATTCTAAGGGTTTGAATTGGCGCAGTCTTTACATATGCTAGCATTCATACATGTTATTTATATCTAATGTGCGGCGCGGAAATCAATAAGCCTAATATATGATTATTATTTTAATTACGTTTTGATCAGTTTCTTGGTCATAATAAATTCGTAATTATTCTCTTTAATTATATATTGAATGTTGGTATATAATTGATTGCTTAATTATTTTTGATTAGTTATGATGAAATTGATTTGTAATTATTCTAGGAATTACCTATTGATCTTCCAATGTCCGTTACAAGGATGTGAAATGTTCATCATTAAATCCTTTCTTGCCTATAAAAGACAGTTTGCTTCAACAGTTCAGATTATCACTTTGACATCTTCTTCTTCCTAATACTTTTCCACTAAGACGTTCATAAAGAGTATTTGTGATAGTTGCAATTACAAATTCTAGTCTCTTTACCAAAAACATCACCCCCCCCCCCCCCCTCTCCACACCCACCCACTCAAACCCAAAAAAAAAAGGAATCTCCTCTTCCCTTTTATATATTCATCCCATTTAAAAAAAAAAATATATATATTTTTGATATTATATAATATCATACAAGATTATAAATAAATTATTTTGTAAAAATAAAAACCCTAAATAAATTCATTTTGTAGCAATTAATTTTGATTAAAAAATTATTCAATAATAAAAGCTTCCAAAAACAATTATTCATGTGCATACAATGTAGAGAGAAAATAATTCATTTTAGAAGTGTGTCAAAATATAGCAAAATGGATGTCTATTTATAGATCTCAAAAAGATAGGACCATTGGTAAAAAAATATTTTTTTAATTTGTATTTTTCAAGTTATTCGGATTACAAAATTTGAATTACAAAAAATAACCTTTATGATGCACGTCACAAATGGTTGGCTCTAAGATGACCAATGGTTTGGGTATAGGATGACCAATGAATTAGTCATGTCCCAAATACAAATCAAAAAACCATGACACGTTTTTAACAAGGTTCTATTAAAAATGTCTCTTAGGGTCAATCCTGGAAGTATCTTTGCCATCTCCCAAGTGCAATCATAGTGGGGGCAAATAATACTTTAAGGACAGTGTTTCTCACGTCCCTTTGATAATATTTTTCCTGACAGTAAATGGTAATATAACACTTCTCAAATTATTTTTTTGGGTTATAATTAATATAACAAGTATACAACTCTTCTATATAAGAATTAATTGTACATCTTAAAACAATATAAAGTTGGGAATTTATGACATGCAAAAATCACACATGGATGAGTGTTATTAATGTTTAGTTAATGCTAAAGTATTCCCTTTTAGGGTTGTATAGATCGTATTTCAATTCTTTAATTGCAACTCATTTAGCTACAAGTGATGCCAACTATTGTATTTTGGTCTAAAATTTGAGAATTGATACCTACAATTTGTGACAAAATTTTCTTTATCATGTTAACCTTTTGTTTTTTAGATGCAAATCATCTTAACTTCTTGTTTTCAAGAAAGATGCAAATCATGTTAACCTTTTGTGATTATATATGAAATTCCCTACTTCATTTTCAAGCTACTTTTCACCGACCCTCCTTATAATTTGTTTTAGCTAAAATTCATCTAACTTTTCAACCATCTATCATTTTCACTAACATGCATTGCTAAACATATATACAATTTATAGCTATGAGATGTGCATTTGCTAAAAATGAGTTGTAATAACTTTTATTGTTATTTTTTTTCTTTTTGAATTTTTATATATGAAGATTTTGTGGTTGTAGGCTTGTAGCTTTATCAAATCCAATATGAGTGCAATTAGCTAGCTTATCAACCCTCACCTTTTTGAGCCCTTGCTTTCATTAGCTTCAAAAAATAGAGTACAAATTAACTTAATCCATATAATTTTTTTAAAAATAACTAAATGTAGTTCAAGAAGATGGGACCTCACTAGTTGTAAAGTTTTGACCTTTAATCAAGATAATCTTTCTAATTGAATATTCTACCAAAAAGGCTACGTAAGTGAATACATAACGAATATTTAATACCACTATATATTATTCTCCATTATTCAAGTAAGCAAGAACAGATCTCTGTAGCAAAGACATGCATGTTAGGGTTTAATTACAAATGATATATATATACTTTCACTTTCCATAATAAGTGAAACATAGGGTTTGGACACAAGATTTAATCAACATCACTTTCAAAAGCCAAAAAGTCATAAAATACCCTTAAAAGGAGGAGAGAGAAAAGCAAACCACACAAGTTTGTGATGGGTACTCTTGTCATTTTGTCACTTTCTTTTTTCCATTTAAGGTATGTTTAACTTATTTTGAAACGTTTTAAAATAGTAAGTGTTTCACTTATTATGGAACGGAGGAAATATATAGTAGTTAGTGACGGTATTAGGAAATATGTTCATAAATACCTCCTTTCTTTTAAAATTATTACATTGGCGTACTTTTCACACCATACATAGATACAAATAATATACTTCGACCACATCTTAAATATTAATATATTTGAAAAAAAATATAATTTTGTGTATAATGAACGTGAAATTCAAAATAATAGAACTAAAAGAAAACCGATGAAGCATTACATTATTAATTATTAATTACTTCCTCCATTTTCAAATACTTGCAACAAAGGGAGATTTTTGGTGAGAATATATACTTGCAACAAATTGAATTTTTTATTCACTCACAAAAAATCCCCCTTTGTTGGAAGTATTTGAAAACGGATAAAATACTATAAACTGTCGTATTCCTTTTATTTTTCAACTAAAAGACTTCTCATAAAAGAATTGGTTTTGCTAAATTTTATTTGTATTTTTTTTCCTAATTAAAAGAGCTAGAGTGTCAATATGGTAAGGCATTATCAATTACGCCTCTCTTAAGTCTTAACAAAAGGTTCAATTAAACAAGTTAGCCACGTGTGCTTTGCAATTTGATGCAATCAATATTAATTATTAGTATTTTATTGTAAAAGATTGGGTGTGGAGTTGGTATTATATCTTTGTTTGCTTCTTCATTATTCTAACCTCCTTTTACTTTGATGTTTTCTTCTACACATGGTTGGATGCACAAAGGTAAGCAAACAACCACAAAAACAACAGCCACTTCTATTGTGAAAATCAAGCTCAAGTGTCGAGGTTCGAAGAGTAGATTCGAAGCTCGAAGTCGTGTGTGCGGAGTCGAAGCGAAAAACGGAAGAACATGGCTAAACCCGGCCGGGTCAGGGAGGACCCGACCGGGTCCGTTGGTCAACATGAGGCAAATCAGCGTTATGGGTGTATACCCGGCAGGGTCAGGGAGGACCCGACCGGGTCCGCAAGGTGCGCAAGCTTGAAGGAGTTGAAGACCCGCCCGGGTCAGACTAGGCCCGCCCGGGTCGGGGTGCTAAGGTTGCACTGTTGCTGTATTTAATGCCCAGACCCGACCGGGTTGGGGGTGACCCGCTCGGGTCGGGAGGGTAGTCCGAGTATTTTATGCTTCGCGGAGAGTTCTCCTTGTGCCGCAAGATTTTGTATATTTTCTCCTTAGTCAAGATAATTCCTAGTTATGATAGTTTCCTAAGTAAAATAGGTTATATTTAGGAAAGTTGTGAAAGTTGTTAAGTTATCTTATGTGATAAGATAAAGATTGTTGTAACTAGGAAAGATATGTTTAGGTTTCCTAATACTAGTAGATCTAGAGTTTAGGAAAGGTAGGAGCTCTATATAAAGGGGTTTATAGGCTCATGAAAAATAATATGACAGAAAACACAAACACAAGAGAAGGTGTAGTGTAGTCAAGAGAGAGGGAGCACAATGTAAGGTGTCACCATTGAAGAGGGGTGTTGGGAGCAACAGGAAAACACAAGGTTGTGTGAGTTGCGAGAGTAAACACCATTGATCGTTGTATTACTTATCTTTGTGATAGTGATATTGTTTGGTGGTTTTTTACCCCAAGAGGGGGGTTTTTCCATGTTAAATATTGTGTCTTATTTGCCATTGTCGTGATCTCTTTTATTGTTATTTATCCTTTTGTTGGGCAAGGAAGGATGATTGACGTATGAGCGGATCTCCCCTTCTCGAAATCCCTAACAACTTCTTTTGTTTTTTTGGTTTTCTTTTTGGGCTGGTTTGACAATTCTTCTTACTTAATGTGTGTAGGAAATATGACTAATCAATAGCAGAAATAAAACATAAGCTTATATGGAATAAGGTGTTGGTGTGATAAAGATCACTACCCTAAAGTCGATTTGCCTTGCATTTGTACACACGGAGCCTAGCACTCGTCCAATCAACCGCCATAAAATCTATTCACACACTTTCAATTAGCCTATGTGGTGGTCTAAAGCCTCATCACAAGTATCTTAACTAAACTCATTAAACAACATGATCAAGAAATATGAGGTAGGTAACTTGTTTTATCAACATGGGACAAGAGCAGTTATGATTTTTTTTGAAGCAACTTTGGAGACTATAACTCCAAGAAATGTCAACGTCTACTACATTTTGATTCGTTAATTCCCCACCAATTACATGCTTTAGTAAGTACATGTAGCTCTATAATCAACTTTGCAGCGGAAGACCTTCCTAGTTTAGTCGGTGCGTCACTGCCGTATTCTCCATCCGGGAAAGTACAAGGCAAACATTCCTTCATATAACTAAACCTTTATAGCAGTTATAGTAACTCTAGAAATATAGATAGATAGCTTAAGCATAGGTAATGTTACGTAATTTAGTGATCATAAACTTGGATTACATAACCGTCATAGTCACATAAAAAGTAAATTATTCCTCACTGCTACGTCATCCCATCTTCGTATGCATACCTAAAACAGAAAAACAAAACGTCATGAGCCGAGGCTCAGTAACATACTACTCTAACAACGTAAATTCATTTCAATTCATTTTATTTGCAAACAGGGGGAAGAGAATATAGTAAAACCATTTCATAAACATACACTTCGAATCAGGAATTTAAAAGTCATTTTCATTAATATAATCTCCATTATCACATTTCATTATCAGAAAACTTCCTTTGGTTACTTGGCGAGTACAACAGAAAGCATAGCCACCAAGGACATAAGTCCCCCATCAGAAGGTGACATATATTGTCATAGCTCATAACAGAAGGCAAAGCCACCGAGGATATTCATCCCCCATCAGAAGGTGGCATATAATACGATAGATCGTAACATAAGGCAAAACCACCGAGGATATTCATCCCCCATTAGAAGGTGGCATATAATGCCACACAAAGCCACCAAGGACATTGTCCCTCATCAGAAGGTGACATATAATGCCATAATGCGGGTGCCACCGAGGACGTTGTCCCCCATCAGAAGGTGGTTTTGCCGCCAGATAACAGAACGACACGTGCACGGCCCAGAGAACATAGTATTGCCATTCACCATCTTTGACTTTCATTTATCATGTTTCATTTCTTTTGAGTAATTTTCAAAAATCATAATAAAGTCATTTCATAACAGCATCAAATCATTTACATAGCCAAACATTTTATATCCCGCACACCATATAAAACATAGCATAAACATTATATAAAAGCACAATAAAACGTAGTTGGAAGGGGAGTGCGGGTGTTAGCAGTAGACATTACCTGGAATCTTGCTAATCAACCTTGATTGTAGGGGGAGGCTTGTAATATCTCTTCCTTTTTAATCTAATAATCAATTCAGGAATTAATAAAAGACTTATTAATATTTTATTCTGAATTCTGAGTTTATTGATCCATTTCCATCATGTATCCATTTTAGGACTTATATATATTTAGGACTTTGGTGGTTGATAAAATCCATAGGCATTCTTTCTACTTAACAGCCTAGCGTCTAAGTTATAATTCACGACTTCTGAATATGAACGTCTTATTATAACCATTTCATATTTTATAAATTGAACAATAAGCACATGTTACAATTTTGTGAACTTTAACTTAAAACTTCATCCTATTAGTCGTAGTCCCTTTAAACATATTCGTCATTTTACAATCTAAAACAGTGGTCGTTAGTCTCATCGTTCGTGACTCAGGTTTAATAATTTGTACTTATGGACCTCGTAATATAACACTTTAATTCTTGAAATCTAAATTCTATACATAAGTGTCTGCTACTTTATTATATACAAATTTAACAAGTAAATTATACTTAATTTATATTAATCTTTAGTTGATATATTATAATTATAAATAAATATGAAATACTATCAAGTATTATCACATAGTATATCATTATTTTATAGTTAAGTTTCATAATAACCAAATTTATAATACGTTTTTATTATGTTTGTGTTATTAACTAAATTAGAACATGAACATCAATATAATTGACTAACCATCTTAAATACTCCATTCATTTACTAATTTAATTAAATCAGTCCCAACACACTAAGCCCAACAATAAGAGTAATTTATAATGGTATATTTTGGGCTTAAGTACCAAATGAAAACTAAAACTTATAAACAGTAGATGAAGAGGTATCCTCATACCTCTGCTCAAATCGAGCAGTGTTGAACCAGAGAGCAGGGGAGGAAGAACGAGGCTCCGGTGGGCAGCAGCGAGGCGAGGGTGGAGGCAGCAACGTGGAGTGGCGTAACGCCTGTGTTCCGGTGGTGTGCGTGGATAGAGCAGACCAAGCAGAGGAGAGAGGAGAAAGAACTGGGCGAGGGAGAGAGAAGAAGGTCCAGCGAAAGAGGGAGGTCGGCTGGGAGTGGGTTGGGACTCCGACAGCGAGGTTGCACAGGGGTGGTTCGGCACTGTTCGTCGAGCACGGTGCTCCGGTGCAGCAGTTGCTGTGGCGCAAAACAGGGGAGAGGTGGGGCGAGAGAGAGAGAGAGAGAAAGGGACACGGGATGGGTTTACGGCGAGTGTGGGGGTTCATCGGCAAGTGGCGCTCGATGTTGGTCGTGCTGGGTGGCGGTGGCAGCGTCCAAAGGTGGTGCTGCGGTGGTGAAAACAGAGGGGTGAGAGAGTGGGAGGTTGTGTGAAAAACAGAGGTGTTTGTGTGGTGTTTTGGGTGGCGGTTTCCGGCAGAAATTTAGACAACTTTCCGGCGAGGTATTGTAGGGAAGTAGTGAATGATGAGTGGATGATTTGAGGGAATAAACATGGCTATTTATAGCCATGGTTGAGCTCCAATTTTTGCTGAATGGGGTTGATGAAATCGATGAAAAATTGGATTATTGGGTGATTTGGTTTGAGTAAGGAATTTTTATTCGAAATTGAGTTTTTGTGTGTAAGAAAAATTCATATTGGGTTAATAATCCTTCGTTGGGTTTTTTGTGAGGAAGAATTGAGATGGAGAAAGAAAACTCAAAGCTACTGTTCCTCTAGTTATTTATTTATTTTTATTTTTTTATTTTCATTAATCTTTATTTCTTTCTCCTTTTCTTTTCCTTTTTATTAACATTATCATTTTGACCCAACTTTTGATTAGAAGTACTTTGTAAAGTTTTAGTAATTGTTTTGTTTATATTATTATTTAATCTCACCTACACTCACACACTTAATTAAAGGGAAAATTTAACCACTAATTATGATTATTTAGTTTAGCCTAGTGTAAAATTTCGAGATATTACATCCTTACCCCCTTAGAAAAGTTTCGTCCTCGAAACTTGAGAAAAATCATAACAACGTTCCATGAAACTAATTTCACCTTTTATTTAGGTTGTTAAAACATAAACGCGTCTTAAAACTATACCGAATAGCATCATAATAGGTAGCAATAGCGTCATGTAATACGAGTTCGTCAATTTTTGCACAACGATTTAAGCCTCAGGAGTAGAGAAGGTTTCATTGTCGTTATTTTCATGTTTATCAGCTTCAGTTGATTGCATCACATATACTCTTCCAGCTTGCGAAGATCTATGTGCGGGGTTTCTGTTAGCATTGGTGTTACTTGTGTTGCCATTATATCCGAAATCGTCCGCTTCCTTGAGTTCGTCTAGGACCGTAGTTGTTCATGTTTTGGTTTCGAGAGTCTGGCATGGGACAATCTCTGACCAAGTGGTCTCGCTTACCGCATCGAAAACATTGACCTGTCCCTTGTCGACAATCCTTTTCCAAATGTCCTTGCTTACCACACTTATTACATTGAAGAGGTTGTCTTTGATAACGATTGTTCCCCGAGTATCCCATGTTAAGCCTCTTGCTGGAGTCGTTGCTTGATCGACCATCCTGGGGTTTTTCTTTTCTTTTACCATTTTCGTATACCTCTTTTCGAAGCTTCATTTTCCGCTCAACGTTGATAGCTCTATCATACAATTCTTGGTAGGACTGACTCATGTGCGCAGCAAGCTTTTCTTGAAGTTCCAAGTTCAAACCACCTTCGAAATGATTCATTCTCTGACGATCTGTAGTTACCAGGTCAGGAGCAAACCGAGCCAGCTCGTTAAACTTCACAGCATATTCCAGGACAGACATGTTCCTTTGCTTCAGCTGGATGAACTCAGATTCCATCTGGAGCTGCAGGGATTGAGGGTAGAATTGGTTTCTCATAACCTCCTTTAGTTTTTCCCATTCGAACACAGGCTGACTTTGCAGGTTTTTGGCGGTTTTCCACCAAAGATCAGCTTGCCCTTTCAAATAAAATACTGCAAAGTTAACTTTCCATTTTTCGAGGCACTGAATGGCATCGAATAGCTTCTCCATGCTGTAAGCCATTCTTCAAATTCGGTGGGGTCTGGCTTGCTGTCATAAGATGGTGGATTATGCGCAGAAAATCTTTTAAACGTATTCGAGCATTCTTCTTGCTCCGTTTTGACCCTTTGTCGGTTTGCGTGCAGTAGTTCCATCATCATGAGCCTCATCAAATCCATTCGATTATCGTTTGCAACGTCTCCCGTGGCATCTCCGGATACGGGGTCATTTCGTAAAACGTCAAGTCTTGCCCTTATTTCATCTAGTGAAACATCAGGCTCATGGTTTCCATTTGCGCCATTAGTAGGATCACTTTCACTTGAAGCCATTTCTAATACATTAATTGTATTAGGATTATCACGTGTTCATGCACAAGCATCATATAGTATAAATTATACGGTTTTTTCACCATATACCCCTGACAAATTTTTTTTTTGCTCCGTATACCCTTTCAACTTTCGAAATTCACCATATATCCCTGACGTTTTGAAAAATACTTCAACCTACCCTTATGACTAACGGAAGTCTAACACCGTTAGTCATTAACCCTTAATCCACTACAAGAAAATGCTAAAACAACGACTGCTTCACAGCGACGGTGTGATAAACGGTCTTTATTCTTATATTCAGCGACTGCTTTAAGCCGACGGCGGTCACCGACTGCTTTTGAAGTTGACAACGACGGATAAGCGGTCGCTGATAAACACCGACCGTTTTAAACGGTCGTTAATATTATTATTTTAGATTTGCAAATTTTTTTAGCTCAGGCGACTGTATTAAACGGTCGCTGATGATGAAAAAGGAGATAAAATAAAGTTTGGGAGGAGGGCGCGCGAATTGAAATAAACCCCCAAGCAGTTCAAACTCTTCCACTCCCATTTGAACCCTCGTTCCATCTCCTTCGTTCGCAGAGTGAATTCGAATGTGCGAATCACACTTCGTTCCATCTCCTTCGTCATTCTCACTGGTTTGCCCATTTGAAACCTGAATTTCTCCTTCCTTTTTTCCTTCATTTTATTTATCGAACTTGCCGACGACTTGTTTTCAGCAGCGAAATTCTCCGACGAAATTCCTCTCCCAAGACCTGATTTTTTTGAAGGTAAATAGTATTTCTTGAGTTCCTTGAAGCCATTGAAGCTTCCTCCACCTTCCTCCAACGACCGGCTACAGGTAATACCCTTTATTTTTGCTCAAACCCTAGATTTTGTGTTGAGAATTGAGTTTTTGAATCTTTCGATTTTGAGCTTAGTTTTTGATATGCAGTAGTTTGTGAAGTGATTTGAGTGTGTGATTTTATTTGTGTTGTTAAAATTCGGTGTTTGATGTGAAATTCAATTTAGGTTTTGAGTTTCGATTTTCTATTTTGTTCGACATTTTGATTTTTTTTTTCCCGATGCGATTAAAAGTCTACATGATTTGTTTCGTAAGTTACTTCGTTGTTCGTGTGTTTGAATTTTGGCTCCAATTTTTTCATTGTTTTCATTTTTGATGGGTTTTGTTTTTGGTTCATTTGATTCCATTTTTGTTTTTGGTCAATTTCATCTGGGCTTATGTTATGTAGAAGAACCTATTGGTACCGCTAGGTTGTCTAGACGATATGTACTGGGATTCCTTTTGATTTCCTCCCGTAAATTAGCTACTAGAAAAGATTGAAGTTCAATTGTGGAACTAGAAAAGATATGGATTATTAAGTTCTACCGTATACGTAAAGAAAGACAGACTTTATTATTGTAACAAAGCAAAAAGTTTCATTTGATCTTTGTGATATTAATATTTAGATTACTATACTATCATGATACGAGTTACATCAATGTTTTGAAGTAATAAGGAACTTGTATATGGTAACTTGAGTATTGGAGTTAAATCGTTGGCATAAGCTATGGTGTTAATTTATTAGGGAGTTAAATATTAGCTACTACGGGAGTTCGTTTACTGAATTAGCGGAGATTGAATATTGTGATGTCATTATTTCAAATTTTAGGCAGGATGTTATTGACTTGCTATGGGGATTAATGATAGAATTCATGCTTGAATCTTTGCCTCTTTATGTTTGGTGTATATGCTTCCAATTACCGAGCCCTCGCGGCTTATCGCCGTGATTACACTTCGTATGCTTGCATTTTTGTATTTGTGGATCTTTGTGTAGATCGTCTTGTCGGTGAAGGGTGGGGAGTGAAGGGGGGGAGTGGAGGGGTGGGGGGCAGCACGGGAGGTGGGGAGTTGGGAAGGGGGGAGTGAAGGGGGGGAGTGGAGGGTGGGGGGCAGCAAAGGGGGTGGGGAGTTGGGAAGAGGGGAAGTGCGGGGCGGGGGTCGGCGGGGGGACGGTGCGGGGGGTAGTGAAGGGAGGAGTAGTGCATTTTGGGGGCAAGTGAAGGGGTTGGGGGGCCTGGGGTGTGCGGGGATTGGGAAAGGGGGGACTGCGAGCGGGGTGGGGGTGCGGGGTGTCGGTGAAGGGGGGAAGTGAAGGGGTGGGGGGAGTGGGGGGGTGGGGCCGGGGAGTGTAGGGGGTTGGGAAGGGGGAGTGCGGGGGGGGGGGTCGGTGAAGGGGGGAAGTGAAGGGGGGAGTACTTTAGTTTTGAAGTTACACCTTTCATACTTTAATGTATTTATAATTTATTTCAATTTTTTTATTTAATCTTGCGCGTTTCTAATTTCTTTCATTTTAGGTAATCATGTCTAATCCTAAGGGCCGCGGAGGTCGAGCTGGCTTAGGTGGAAGCCAAGGTCGTGGGAATTTGATTCCCAGGGAGCTTTTTCAGTCACCGAAAGTAGAAGGAAGCCGTAACCGTATGTCGAGAGACACGGGGAGATGATTCACGAGGCACGTGACTTTGGTAACCACGCACGGAGACTCCGAACACTCATACGGAGGAAGGTGAAGGTTCGAACCGTGCACCAAGAAAGGTTTTAAGCCCTACTGGATTGTGGTAAGTTCGTAAGCTACTATATGCTTCATGATATTTGTATGAAATGATATTCACAATTCACGTGTTTGTTTGGTTATCAATTCAGGTTTGATGATAACAAGGTTAGTGGGTCCATCACTGACATTTTGCAGGGCCATTTTCGACAACCTTGGTTCAATTACAGTGAGGTAGACAATGCAACAAAGACGCATTGGTGGAACATTTTCACAGTATGTATGAATCAAATTATGAAAAATGAAATTGATTATATTACTTTATTAATAACTTTGTTTAATGTTTGATTAAAGGGTATTTACGAGTGGGCTCCTGAGTTAGATGGCCTAGTGAGGAAGGATTACAAGAAAAAAGCTTCATCTCGTCTGAGAGACTTGCGATACTGGGTGCTTAAGAAAGCCAAAGAAAGACCAAAATGGTTGGGGGAGACGATCTACGAAGACATGAAGAAGAGAAGTGAAGAGCCCACATTTCGGGAAAAATCTGAACAGGCGAAGAAGAACAGAAGAGGTGGCTCCCTGTCTAATCCAATTGAGCCGTCACACTTTCAGGGTTCTATTTCGGCGGCACAGCATGCTAGAAAGATGGTAAAAATGTTTCATATCTACTACTTAGTGTAATTTACATGACATTTTCGGTATGAGTAAAAAAAATGACCTTTGTTCAACAATGTGTACAGGCAAAGTGTAGAGGAGGAGTACTCCCTACCGCTCCCGAGTTGTTCTTGAAGACTCATTTTAAGACTGTTCCTGGAAAAGGAGAAATTCCAGCAAACAAGAAAGCAAAGCAAATCTCGGTACATACTTCTAAACATATATTTATAAGTAGTTTTGATTGAAAATACACCTTAAAAATATATTTTAGGCCATGTTACTTGAAAATGAATGAATACAAGTAGTTTGATGTTAGTTTAAGTTATAAACAACTCAAACATCATATATATAGTTAGTTTAATGTATTTATAAGTTGTTTTGATTGAAAATACACAATATAGGAAAGTTAGAACCAAATATAGGCCTTTTGAGGCCATTTTAGGCCATTTTACTTGAAAATGAGTGAATATGAGTAGTTTGATGTTAGTTTAAGTTATAAACACCTCAAACATCATATATATAGTTAGTTTAATGTAATTGTAAGTTGTTTTGATTGAAAATACACAATATAGGCAAGTTAGAACCAAATATAGGTCTTTTGAGGCCATTTACTTGAAAATGTATGAATATGATTAGTTTGATGTTAGTTTAAGTTATAAACAACTCAAACATCATATATATAGTTAGTTTAATATATTTATAAGTTGTTTTGATTGAAAATACACAATATAGGAAAGTTAGAACCAAATATAGGCCTTTTGAGGCCATTTTAGGCCATTTTACTTGAAAATGTATGAATATGATTAGTTTGATGTTAGTTTAAGTTATAAACAACTCAAACATCATATATATAGTTAGTTTAATGTATTTATAAGTTGTTTTGATTGAAAATACACAATATAAGAAAGTTAGAACCAAATATAGGTCTTTTGAGGTCATTTTAGGCCATTTTAGTTGAAAATGAATGAATACGAGTAGTTTGATGTTAGTTTAAGTTATAAACACCTCAAACATCATATGTATAATTAGTTTAATGTAATTGTAAGTTGTTTTTATTGAAAATACACAATATAGGAAAGTTAGAACCAAATATAGACCTTTTGAGGCCATTTTAGGCCATGTTACTTGAAAATGAATGAATACGAGTAGTTTGATGTTATTTTAAGTTATAAACATCTCAAACATCATACATATAGTTAGTTTAATGTATTTATAAATTGTTTTGATTGAAAATACACAATATAGGAAAGTTAGAACCAAATATAGGCCTTTTGAGGCCATTTTACTTGAAAATGAATGAATACGAGTAGTTTGATGTTAGTTTAAGTTATAAACAACTCAAACATCATACATATAGTTAGTTTAATGTATTTATAAGTTGTTTTGATTGAAAATACACAATATAGGAAAGTTAGAACCAAATATAGGCCTTTTGAGGCCATTTTACTTGAAAATGAATGAATACGAGTAGTTTGATGTTAGTTTAAGTTACAAACAACTCAAACATCATACATATAGTTAGTTTAATGTATTTATAAGTTGTTTTGATTGAAAATACACAATATAGGAAAGTTAGAACCAAATATAGGCCTTTTGAGGCCATTTTACTTGAAAATGAATGAATACGAGTAGTTTGATGTTAGTTTAAGTTATAAACAACTCAAACATCATATATATAGTTAGTTTAATGTATTTATAAGTTATTTTGATTGAAAATACACAATATAGGAAAGTTAGAACCAAATATAGGCCTTTTGAGGCCATTTTAGGCCATTTTACTTGAAAATGTATGAATATGATTAGTTTGATGTTAGTTTAAGTTATAAACAACTCAAACATCATATATATAGTTAGTTTAATGTATTTATAAGTTGTTTTGATTGAAAACACACAATATAGGAAAGTTAGAACTAAATATAGGCCTTTTGAGGCCATTTTACTTGAAAATGAATGAATACGAGTAGTTTGATGTTAGTTTAAGTTATAAACAACTCAAACATCATATATATAGTTAGTTTAATGTATTTATAAGTTGTTTTGATTGAAAATACATAATATAGGAAAGTTAGAACCAAATATAGGCCTTTTGAGGCCATTTTAGGCCATTTTACTTGAAAATGTATGAATATGATTAGTTTGATGTTAGTTTAAGTTATAAACAACTCAAACATCATATATATAGTTAGTTTAATGTATTTATAAGTTGTTTTGATTGAAAATACACAATATAGGAAAGTTAGAACCAAATATAGGCCTTTTGAGGCCATTTTAGGCCATTTTACTTGAAAATGAATGAATACGAGTAGTTTGATGTTAGTTTAAGTTATAAACAACTCAAACATCATACATATAGTTAGTTTAATGTATTTATAAGTTGTTTTGATTGAAAATACACAATATAAAGTTAGAACCAAATATAGGCCTTTTGAGGCCATTTTACTTGAAAATGAATGAATACGAGTAGTTTGATGTTAGTTTAAGTTATAAACAACTCAAACATCATACATATAGTTAGTTTAATGTATTTATAAGTTGTTTTGATTGAAAATACACAATATAGGAAAGTTAGAACCAAATATAGGCCTTTTGAGGCCATTTTACTTGAAAATGAATGAATACGAGTAGTTTGATGTTAGTTTAAGTTATAAACAACTCAAACATCATATATATAGTTAGTTTAATGTATTTATAAGTTATTTTGATTGAAAATACACAATATAGGAAAGTTAGAACCAAATATAGGCCTTTTGAGGCCATTTTAGGCCATTTTACTTGAAAATGTATGAATATGATTAGTTTGATGTTAGTTTAAGTTATAAACAACTCAAACATCATATATATAGTTAGTTTAATGTATTTATAAGTTGTTTTGATTGAAAATACACAATATAAGAAAGTTAGAACCAAATATAGGTCTTTTGAGGCCATTTTAGGCCATTTTAGTTGAAAATGAATGAATACGAGTAGTTTGATGTTAGTTTAAGTTATAAACACCTCAAACATCATATGTATAATTAGTTTAATGTAATTGTAAGTTGTTTTTATTGAAAATACACAATATAGGAAAGTTAGAACCAAATATAGACCTTTTGAGGCCATTTTAGGCCATGTTACTTGAAAATGAATGAATACGAGTAGTTTGATGTTATTTTAAGTTATAAACATCTCAAACATCATACATATAGTTAGTTTAATGTATTTATAAATTGTTTTGATTGAAAATACACAATATAGGAAAGTTAGAACCAAATATAGGCCTTTTGAGGCCATTTTACTTGAAAATGAATGAATACTAGTAGTTTGATGTTAGTTTAAGTTATAAACAACTCAAACATCATACATATAGTTAGTTTAATGTATTTATAAGTTGTTTTGATTGAAAATACACAATATAGGAAAGTTAGAACCAAATATAGGCCTTTTGAGGCCATTTTACTTGAAAATGAATGAATACGAGTAGTTTGATGTTAGTTTAAGTTACAAACAACTCAAACATCATACATATAGTTAGTTTAATGTATTTATAAGTTGTTTTGATTGAAAATACACAATATAGGAAAGTTAGAACCAAATATAGGCCTTTTGAGGCCATTTTACTTGAAAATAAATGAATACGAGTAGTTTGATGTTAGTTTAAGTTATAAACAACTCAAACATCATATATATAGTTAGTTTAATGTATTTATAAGTTATTTTGATTGAAAATACACAATATAGGAAAGTTAGAACCAAATATAGACCTTTTGAGGCCATTTTAGGCCATTTTACTTGAAAATGTATGAATATGATTAGTTTGATGTTAGTTTAAGTTATAAACAACTCAAACATCATATATATAGTTAGTTTAATGTATTTATAAGTTGTTTTGATTGAAAACACACAATATAGGAAAGTTAGAACTAAATATAGGCCTTTTGAGGCCATTTTACTTGAAAATGAATGAATACGAGTAGTTTGATGTTAGTTTAAGTTATAAACAACTCAAACATCATATATATAGTTAGTTTAATGTATTTATAAGTTGTTTTGATTGAAAATACATAATATAGGAAAGTTAGAACCAAATATAGGCCTTTTGAGGCCATTTTAGGCCATTTTACTTGAAAATGTATGAATATGATTAGTTTGATGTTAGTTTAAGTTATAAACAACTCAAACATCATATATATAGTTAGTTTAATGTATTTATAAGTTGTTTTGATTGAAAATACACAATATAGGAAAGTTAGAACCAAATATAGGCCTTTTGAGGCCATTTTAGGCCATTTTACTTGAAAATGAATGAATACGAGTAGTTTGATGTTAGTTTAAGTTATAAACAACTCAAACATCATACATATAGTTAGTTTAATGTATTTATAAGTTGTTTTGATTGAAAATACACAATATAAAGTTAGAACCAAATATAGGCCTTTTGAGGCCATTTTACTTGAAAATGAATGAATACGAGTAGTTTGATGTTAGTTTAAGTTATAAACAACTCAAACATCATACATATAGTTAGTTTAATGTATTTATAAGTTGTTTTGATTGAAAATACACAATATAGGAAAGTTAGAACCAAATATAGGCCTTTTGAGGCCATTTTACTTGAAAATGAATGAATACGAGTAGTTTGATGTTAGTTTAAGTTATAAACAACTCAAACATCATATATATAGTTAGTTTAATGTATTTATAAGTTATTTTGATTGAAAATACACAATATAGGAAAGTTAGAACCAAATATAGGTCTTTTGAGGCCATTTTAGGCCATTTTACTTGAAAATGTATGAATATGATTAGTTTGATGTTAGTTTAAGTTATAAACAACTCAAACGTCATATATATAGTTAGTTTAATGTATTTATAAGTTGTTTTGATTGAAAATACACAATATAGGAAAGTTAGAACCAAATATAGGCCTTTTGAGGCCATTTTAGGCCATTTTACTTGAAAATGAATGAATACTAGTAGTTTGATGTTAGTTTAAGTTATAAACACCTCAAACATCATATATATAGTTAGTTTAATGTAATTATAAGTTATTTTTATTGAAAATACACAATATAGGAAAGTTAGAACCAAATATACGCCATTTTGGCCACTTTATATTACTTGAATATGAGTATATTTAACCAAATGCAGGAGACATACTATAAGAAGCTGGATCATTGTACCACTCAGGGGTCACAGCCGAACCCTGATCTGTTGTATTGGGAGACAGTTGGGGGGAGGAACAGAGGAAAAGTTCAGGGTTTGGGTCAGGGAGATCATTTGTACTACAATTCTTCATCAGGGCGAGGAGATGGCGGCTCTTCACAACCATATGAGCCGTCCATTTTTTCTCAGATTGAGGTGCAGGTGGAGGCAAAGGTCGCTGCGCGGATGGAAGAGGTGGAGGCAATGGTCGCAGCACGGGTGGAAGCGTCAAGTCGGGCCATCGTAGAGGAAATGATGAGGAACATGTCTACTTTCGGCCACATGTCCTCAGATTGCAACCCAGGCCCCTCTCCACAACGCAGACCAGACGATGACCCAGGGTTTGGTGGTGGCGGTAGTGCTACAGAGACACCCTTGACAGTGTAGTTTTTTTGGTTTTGGCAACTAGGTAACTAACTTATAATTGGATATAGTTAGTCTAACTATATGCATTTAGTGTCAATATTTATCGGCATCTCGCTTTGTTTCTAGATGTGTCGGGTTATTTTTTTTGGAACCCGACTTCTACTTTATTTCTCGACACCGGGATCTATTTTGCGTACATATATTTAATCTAGGTAGTTTGTCTAACTATAGACATTTAGTGTCTATATTTATCGGCATCTAGCTTATTAGTTTCTAGCTTTGTCGATATATATTTTTTGTAAACACCGACTTCTACTTTATTTCCCGACATCGGGAACTATTTTGTGTACATAATTGTAATCTATTTCATGTAATTATACAAGTATCTATGTAAATTGTAATATATATCAAAATTGCATATTTTTGTAATTGAAAAAATTGAATGCGATGGAGGAACAGCTTTAGTGTGGTCTACAAGCATGCAGCTGTGTAGGTACAGGTTTAATTATTATTAAGAACAATAATATTCTAAATAATATTATTTTAAAATAACAACGACGGCTAAACATTAAATCAACGACGGCTAGGCAGTCGCTGTAAGGTACTCTATGCATCCATGGACATCCACATCAACGACTGCTTTTATACAATAGCGACGGTTTTTAACAGACGTTGAATCAGCGATATCAACGACGGTTTGTAACAGTCGGTGAAACACCGACGGTTAACAACGCTCGGTGAATCAGCGACGGTTAAAAACCGTCGCTACTTTACCGTCTGTTTAAAACAGTCGTTGGCGTGGAGTCAACGTCGGTTTTTGTAAACGGTCACTGATGCGCAGGAAACCGTCGTTGAAATTTTTACCGACGGCTTGACGGTCGTTGATTCCAATATCAGCGACCACCCTTCCAACGACTGCATTTCAACGACTGCTAGCCGTCGTTGATATTTTAGCGACGGTTTTGTTTTGATCACCGACGGCTTTTAGCCGTCGTTAATTACCACATTTCTTGTAGTGATCCCCCCTCTAACCCTAATTTAACTAACCTAAACCTAAACCTAACCTAACCCTAACCCCTAATCCCCCTTTAACCCTAACCCTAACCACCCAACCCCAGCCCTTCCCCCTCCCACCTCAACAGCCCCCTTGAAACCTGCGCACCACCCTCGCAACAACTCTGAAACCGGCGCACCATCCTCGCACAACCTCTGAAACCGGTGCACCACCCTCGCACAACCTCTGAGAAATCGGCACACCACCCTCGCACCACCCCGGAAACCATTCGCACCACCCCGAAAACCCTTCGCACCACCCCGAAACCCTTCGCACCACCCCGAAAACCCCGAAAACCCTTCGCACCACCCGAAACCCTTCGCACCACCCTCAAAGCACCCCTAAAACCTCGCACCTCCCCGAAAAACTCCGACAATTATCCTCGCACCTCCCCGATAAAAGTCGATTTCGTCCCGTAGCCACCGATTGACATAAGACAACTTGACGAGGGGGGGGGGGTTGCGCGATTTTTGCAGGGGGGAGGGGGGTTGCGTGATTTTGCAGGGGGAGAGGGGGTTGTGTTCTTGCGGGCGGCGGAAGGGGGAGGGGCTTGCGTTCTTGCGGGCGGCGGAAGGGGGAGGGTTGCGGTCTTGCGCGGTGGCGGAGGAGGGGGTTCGGGGGGTGGTGGGGAGGGGGACTACGGTGGTGGGATTGGGGGTGGGGGTAGGGGGTGGGGGATGGGGTTAGGGTTAGGGTATTAGGGATAGGGTATTAGGGTTAGGGTTAGAGTTAGATTTAGGTTAGTTAATTAGGATTATAGGGTGATTAGGGGTTAATGACTAACGGAGTTTAACGACGTTAGTCATTAAGGGTAACTGGATGTATTTTTTCAAAAGTGAGGGGTATATGGTGAATTTCAAATGTCGAAAGGGTATATGGTGCAAAAAAAAAAATTTGTCAGGGGTATATGGTGAAAAAACCGTAAAATATATAAAATATTTCCCCGTCCCGTTCCTAACACTCACGCTCATATTCATTTTATTTACCATTTTCATAATCATATACATTTCCTTCTTAAAACCATTTTATAAATTTATAATCTAATTGTTAATAATTCTTTTATTAATATTTATATCCTATTTCTCATTTTAACTTTCTTTTTTCCTAAACTTGGATTACATAACCGTCATAGTAAAATAAAAAGTAAATTATTCCTCACTGCTACGTCATTCCATCTTCGTATGCATACCTAAAACAGAAAAACAAAACGTCATGAGCCGAGGCTCAGTAACATACTACTCTAACAACGTAAATTCATTTCAATTCATTTTATTTGCAAACAGGGAGAAGAGAATATAGTAAAACCATTTCATAAACATACACTTCGAATCAGGAATTTAAAAGTCATTTTAATTAATATAATCTTCCATTATCACATTTCATTATCAGAAAAATTCCTTTGGTTACTTGGCGAGTACAACAGAAAGCATAGCCACTGAGGACATAAGTCCCCCATCAGAAGGTGACATATAATGTCATAGCTCATAACAGAAGGCAAAGCCACCGAGGATATTCATCCCCCATCAGAAGGTGGCATATAATGCCATAGATCGTAACATAAGGCAAAACCACCGAGGATATTCATCCCCCATCAGAAGGTGGCATATAATGCCACACAAAGCCACCGAGGACATTGTCCCCCATCAGAAGGTGACATATAATGCCATAATGCGGGTGCCACTGAGGACGTTGTCCCCCATCAGAAGGTGGTGTTGCCGCCAAATAACAGAACGACACGTGCACGGCCCAGAGAACATAGTACTGCCATTCACCATCTTTGACTTTCATTTATCATGTTTCGTTTCTTTTGAGTAATTTTCAAAAATCATAATAAAGTCATTTCATAACATCATCAAATCATTTACATAGCCAAACATTTTATATCCCGCACACCATATAAAACATAGCATAAACATTATATAAAAGCACAATAAAACGTAGTTGGAAGGGGAGTGCGGGTGTTAGCAGTAGACATTACCTGGAATCCTGCTAATCAACCTTGATTGTAGGGGGAGGCTTGTAATATCTCTTCCTTTTTAATCTAATAATCAATTCAGGAATCAATAAAAGACTTATTAATATTTTATTCTGAATTCTGAGTTTATTGATCCATTTCCATCATGTATCCATTTTAGGACTTATATATATTTAGGACTTTGGTGGTTGATAAAATCCATATGCATTCTTTCTACTTAACAGTCTAGCGTCTAAGTTATAATTCACGACTCCTGAATATGAACGTCTTATTATAACCATTTCATATTTTATAAATTGAACAATAAGCACATGTTACAATTTTGTGAACTTTAACTTAAAACTTCATCCTATTAGTCGTAGTCCCTTTAAACATATTCGTCATTTTACAATCTAAAACAGTGGTCGTTAGTCTCATCGTTCGTGACTCAGGTTTAATAATTTGTACTTATGGACCTCGTAATATAACACTTTAATTCTTGAAATCTAAATTCTATACATAAGTGTCCGCTACTTTATTATATACAAATTTAACAAGTAAATTATACTTAATTAATATTACTCTTTAGTTGATATATTATAATTATAAATAAATATGAAATACTATCAAGTATTATCACATAGTATATCATTATTTTATAGTTAAGTTTCATAATAACCAAATTTATAATACGTTTTTATTATGTTTGTGTTATTAACTAAATTAGAACATGAACATCAATATAATTGACTAACCATCTTAAATACTCCATTCATTTACTAATTTAATTAAATCAGCCCAACACACTAAGCCCAACAATAAGAGTAATTTATAATGGTATATTTTGGGCTTAAGTACCAAATGAAAACTAAAACTTATAAACAGTAGATGAAGAGGTATCCTCATACCTCTGCTCAAACCGAGCAGCGTTGAACCAGAGAGCAGGGGAGGAAGAACGAGGCTCCGGTGGGCAGCAGCGAGACGAGGGTGGAGGCAGCAACGTGGGGTGGCGTAACGCCGGTGGTCCGGTGGTGTGCGTGGGTAGAGCAGACCAAGCAGAGGAGAGAGAAGAAAGGACTGGGCGAGGGAGAGAGAAGAAGGTCCAGCGAAAGAGGGAGGTCGGCTGGGAGTGGGTTGGGGCTCCGACAGCGAGGTTGCACAGGGGTGGTTCGGCACTGTTCGTCGAGCACAATGCTCCGGTGCAGCAGTTGCTGTGGCGCAAAACAGGGGAGATGTGGGACGAGAGAGAGAGAGAAAGGGACACGGGATGGGTTTGCGGCGAGTGTGGGAGTTCACCGGCAAGTGGCGCTCGCTGTTGGTCGCGCTGGGTGGGGGTGGTGAAAATAGAGGGGTGAGAGAGTGGGAGGTTGTGTGAAAAACAGAGGTGTTTGTGTGGTGTTTTGGGTGGCGGTTTCCGGCAGAAATTTAGACAACTTTCCGGCGAGGTATTGTAGGGAAGTAGTGAATGATGAGTGGATGATTTGAGGGAATAAACATGGCTATTCATAGCCATGGTTGAGCTCCAATTTTTGCTGAATTGGGTTGATGAAATTGATGAAAAATTGGATTATTGGGTGATTTGGTTTGAGTAAGGAATTTTTATTCGAAATTGAGTTTTTATGTGCAAGAAAAATTCATATTGGGTTAATAATCCTTCGTTGGGTTTTTTGTGAGGAAGAATTGAGATGGAGAAAGAAAACTCAAAGCTACTGTTCCTCTAATTATTTATTTATTTTTATTTTTATTTTTTTTATTTTCATTAATCTTTATTTCTTTCTCCTTTTCTTTTCCTTTTTATTAACATTATCATTTTGACCCAACTTTTGATTAGAAGTACTTTGTAAAGTTTTAGTAATTGTTTTGTTTATATTATTATCTAATCTCACCTACACTCACACACTTAATTAAAGGGAAAATTTAACAACTAATTATGATTATTTAATTTAGCCAAGTGTAAAATTTCGAGATATTACACCAGATTTAATACTAGTATTGATTGAGAAATGAAGAGGGCAGCTCCAATCCCTCCGTTGCGCAATGTTTTGTGCACTGTTTTGGGAGAAAACTAGGAATAATGTATTATAATGTGGGTCTCGTCAAAAAGTAAAATTAGATTGGAGAGAGAGTGTTTAAAAGGGGGAAAAGTAAATAAAAGTGAGGTAAGTAAGAGAAGGTGGAGTTAAAAAGCAAAAATAGATCGGAGAGAGATTGTACCAAAATGTAATAAAGCACAATGTATAAAACATTACAGAACGTCCAAATGGGAAAAGTGCACAAAATATTGCAGAACGCATTGAGTATATGCTCTCTAAGTAGTTAGTTTAACACGGAAAATTATTTGAGAGTCGTCCTAAATAAAAGCCACCAAAGTCTTTAGAAATCAAGTTAATAATTACCACACATTTTGACATATATGTTTTAATAAATGTATAGTCATCTTATAGATTTTGCACAGCCATCATGTATTAATATCCTTCTAACACAAATAATTACACATGATAACATGTTTGAACACAAATAGTGAAATAGTTAGGCATGCACATGCCTTTAATTAATGTTTAAGTCGTATTATGATTCTAAATGAGCGAGGAAGTATACTGACTTAATTCTTTTGACGATAATTTGATGGTGCTACAGTAACGTGGGTTTGGTGTACCTAATAGTTCTAACAGCTAGAGTATCTAGTACGAAGAAAAAAGAAAAATGTGAGATTAAATTTCTGAAAGCACTATAAATACTCGTAATAGTGATATTTTTTTTGTCCCCTTTTAATCAATAAGTAGGTCCCTTCTTGATCAAAAATACTATTGTATTAATTATTGATTGGTGACATGAGAAATATCACTCGAGAAGTTAGGTCTTGTTTCTTTGGACTTATTTCTATATAGTTCAGTTCAGTTCACTTCAGTAAAGTAATAATTAATAGTTAATAATTAATATTTAATAATTAATGGTAATGGTTAAGGGTTAAGGATTAACGATTGACGATTAACAATTAACAATTAATGATAAATAATTAACAATTAACCATGAAATAATTAATATTTAAAATTATTAGTTAATCATCATTAAATATCAATTAATTAAAAACTATTAATTTTTAATTACGTACTCCCTCCGTTCCCTTTTGTTCTTCTTGTTTGGAATCGGGGAGAGAATTAAGAAAAATGAATATTTCATTAAGGGAAGTAATTAATATAATACTCCCTCCGTCCCATAATATAGTGTTTACTTCTTTTTTTGCACGGGAATTAAGGAGAGTGGAGGGAGTAGTAGGATCTCAAAAAAAAAATTATTTAATAAAGTACTTTTGTCTTGGAACTACTCCCTTAGTTTTGTTTTCCATTAAAAAAAATAAAAAAAACAATAAATGTTCCTTGGAATGGTGTAAAGTAATAAATAGATGCACACATTTTAAAAGAAAAAGTAAGGTATTTTGGAGAATTTGGGTAAAGATTGAGGATATTTTAGTCCCAATAAATTGATAAAAATAAAATAGGCACAATATTTTGGGACACCCAAAAAGGAATGTAAGCACTATATTATGGGACGGAGGGAGTAAGATTCTTACTTGAGAAGAGAGTTATTGGTTTTTTTATTTAGTATAATGGGAAAAAGTAATAAATGTGTGTTGGAAAGTGAATTTTAGGGGAGTAATTTAGATAGTGGGTAAACTTTTATTTAATGTGATGGGTGAATAGTAACAAATATGGTTCATTTTACTATAAAAAAAGTGGATAAGTTGTAGTTAAAAATATAATAAATTCTAAACAAGAAGAACATTTAGGAATTCCATTTCGGGAAACAAGAAGAACAAAGGGAACGGAGGGAGTACAAGATAAGTGATATTAAATAAATATTAATTAAAAAATAATAATTAAGTATTACAGTAGTTAATAATTATTAATTATTGAATATCCAATTAATAATTAATAAATATTAGATATTAATTAATAATTAATAAATATGAACAACTAATTAATAAGTATTATTTTTTTACTTAATTATTTGTTATTAACAAAAAAACTATTAATTATCAATTATAAATTAATAATTATTAAATATTAAGTATTTAATAAGTAGTAATAACCAATTATTTTGTATTCAATTATTAATTAAAATTTGCTATACAATTCAGTTCAGATCACTTCAATTCAGTTCAGTTCAGTTAAGTTCAATTCAAATTAGTTCAGTTCAGTCCAAAGAAACAGGGCCTTAGTTGTTTTTATTTTTGTTTCATATAAACATTGCTTAGAATAATAGAATTACAATGACGGAGGAAAACAGGGCAAAGAAGATAATACAGAAGGTGCAATAAGGGGGCATATTAGGGAATGAATGAACTTGTACTTCATTGGTTTCTTTTAAATGCAATAAAAAGATGTATTTTTCTTAGATTTTTTTATAAAAAAGAAAAAATAAGAGGAAGATTTCTTCAAGTTATATCCTTTTGAAATTAAGAAGATTTGGTTAATATTAATTTGCAAGGGACAAATATCATTTTTATTATCTTTACCTATTTTCTTTTAAGGTGTCATAATAAACAAAAAAATAAAAGATAAAATAAGATACTTACTTATGCAATAGAATTCCATCTACCTAAATTTTCTTTTCCAAACACAATATTAGAATGTTAGTAGTCATATAGATAAAATTTATACTCACTATGACAAAGTAAGGGTGTGTTTAGATAAGTGAGATCAACTTTGTTCATATAAGATCAGGTCTAATTAGTTACAGAAAAATAAATCACAAGGATCAATTGACTAATATGGTACCCAAAAAAAATGACCTAATAAATTGACCACATACAGCAAAGAGGCTAGAACTTTTCAATTTTTCCAATTATTTATTCATTTAAGTGCATGAAGTTCATGCACTTATTGTTCTATTTACTTCCTCCGTTTTCTTTTAGTTGTTACAATTGAAATTTTTCATCTCTCACAAATATTCCCAATTATAGCAACTAAAATAAAACAGAAGAAGTAGAGTATTTGGCTACTTGTTTATTAATTTCCCTTTTTCTTTCACATTATTTATCTGCACTTTGGTCCTTCCCTCTTCCCCAATCAAAGTAGTTTTACTTGCTTGTTGCGTTGTGTTATCTGACTTTGAAGGTATTATAATTTTGTGTTTTGCTTTATAAAGTTAAGGAGTTATTCTAGTTGTCATATGGTTTAATTTTGAAGTGGAACATCTTTAGTTGAAGTGGACTTACATTCCATTGTAACGAGCGTGGCTGAATGAAATACATGCATGCAAAAATGCCGATTATTAAGAATATCTAGGCTAATTGTCACTTGAGCTCATTTTGTTAACCATTTGTTATCGAAACAACTTTAACCAATTTGTCGATAAGCATTATTTCTTTTCTTTTTTTTACACCAGATAAATAAATGGGTCATATCACGAGTGCACGAGTGTCTGACAAGAAAAACTCGCAAATGTGGGGCATGCATATTGCCTATACGAATGCCTGCTTTTTTGGCGCTTTCCTTAGGCTATGTTCAGTTCACCTTATTTTTGCTTATTTCAGATCAGATCAGATCAGATCAGACCAGATCAGATCAAATCAGATCAGAAAAAATAAGTTCAGATCAGATCAGATCAGCTCAGATCAGATCAGATAAGTTCAGATAAGTTCAGATCAGATCAGATCAGATAAGTTCAGATTATGCTTATATTTTAAAACTTATTTAATATTACGGTTTTTTTCAAGAGTGCACGAGGTTTCACAATATTCACCTCAGTACCTCGCTTTTCAACAATTCGCACGGTGCCTTGTGGTTTTGAAAAACCATCAGAATACCCTTAATGACTAACGGCCGTCAACTCCGTTAGTCATTAAGGCTAAATCAACGAAATTAACCCCTAACTACCCTAATTAATACTAATTAATCCTAATTAACTCTAATGAAACCTAATTAATACTTATAAACCCTAATTAACCTATCTCTCTCCCTAACCCCTAACCCACCACCTGACACCTGACCCCACCCTCCCACCACCCCACCACCCTTGGCCCCCAACCCCCCCCCAGCAACCCCCTCCCCCACCCCAGCAACCCCCTCCCCCACCCCACGTAGCCCCTTCCCCCACTCCCACCCCCCGCAACCCCTCGCCCACCCCCTCGCAGCCCCTCCCCCCCCCCCTCGCAGCGCCTCCCCCCCCCGCGGCGGAGGGGAGGGCGGGGAGGGGGGGGGCCGTGGGGGGGGGAGGGGAGGGGCTATGCAAGAGGGGGAGGGGAGGGGGGGGGAGGGGAGGAGGGGGAGGGGAGGGGGGATGTGCGGTGGGGGAGGGGGAGGGATGGGGGGTGTGCGGTGGGGAGGGGAGGATTTGGAAGCGAAAAGGCTAAAATAGGCCTAAAATGCCCTTTTCGTTCCCAAAATTTAACCTACAACAATTGCAAACCTAAAAATCTACACAATAGTTACATTATACCTCATATAATCATGTTCAAAAAGAATTTGGGGTTAAATGACTCGATAAGTACGAATTGGACGCGAAAAGGCAAAATTTGGCCTAAAATGACCTTTTCGTTCCCGAAATGCAACCAAGAACAAATGCAAGCCTAAAAATCTACACAATAGTTACATTATATCTCATATAATCATGTTCAAAAAGAATTTGGGGTTAAATGACTCGATAAGTACGATTTGGAAGCGAAAAGGCTAAAATAGGCCTAAAATGCCCTTTTCGTTCCCAAAATTCAACCTACAACAATTGCAAACCTAAAAATCTACACAATAGTTACATTATATCTCATATAATCATGTTCAAAAAGAATTTGGGGTTAAATGACTCGATAAGTACGATTTGGAAGCGAAAAGGCTAAAATAGGCCTAAAATGCCCTTTTCGTTCCCAAAATTCAACCTACAACAATTGCAAACCTAAAAATCTACACAATAGTTACATTATACCTCATATAATCATGTTCAAAAGAATTTGGGGTTAAATGACTCGGTAAGTACGATTCGGAAGCGAAAAGGCTAAAATAGGCCTAAAATATACCCCATGCCCGGCCTCCCGACCCTCCCCCACCCCCTTTCCAGCATCCCCTGCCCTCCCCCACCCCATGCCCAGCCATCCCCCATCCCCGCCCAGCACCCCCACCCCCTACCCACCCTCCACAAGCCCTCCCCCACCCCCCTACAATCACATTTTACAACACAAAATAGAAGAGAAATTAAATAAAACAAAGAGGAGAGAGAGTGAGAGGGGAATTACCGACAATGCAGTAGTGGTGGTGGTGGTGGCGTCAAGGCGTGCTGAGAGAAGAGAAGAAGAAGGAGCTCAGGCAACGCTGAGAGAAGAGAAGAAGAAGTGTGCACCGGTGATGTGTCGGTGCTCCGGTGATGGCCGTTAGGGCAGTGCGAGTTAGTGTGAGGGAGAGGAGTGAGTGTGCGAGTGAGTTTGAGGGAGAGGGGTGAGCTGAGTGTGCGAGGGAAATTAGCGAGTGAGTGCTACTGTGTGTTGCGCGCAAAACTCACAGGTTGAAATGGGCGGGATAGGAAGGACTGCGCTTATCCTAGAAAACGCAGCCCTTCGTGTATGAAGGGCTGCGGTTTCTAGGCTAACCGCATCCCTTCACATAAAGGGCTGCGGTTAGACTTAAAACCGCAGCCCTTCATGCAGTATGAAGGGCTGCGGTTTTAAGGCTAACCGCAGCCCTTCACAAAAAGGGTTGCGGTTTCCTTGGAAACCGCAGCCCTTCCTTTTTTTTCCCCTAGTGATTACTTTATACAATTACTATTACTATTAATATTACTAGTTACTAGTACATTTGTTCAAAAAGATTATTATTATTGTCGTTGTTGTACTTATTAATTATTAGTATTGGTAATTATTATTAATGTCGTTGCTATTATTATAAATGTCATTGATATCACTATTTGAAGCTATTTGTATTCAAGAAGAAGAATGTTCTTTTGGCATTTGTAAGTGTTCTTTTTTTATATTTATTCTAATTAATAATTTTGATATGTGATGTTCTTTTTGATGTTGTACATGTAAAGAACATGACAATAGTATATGATGTTTATTTTTTAAAACAATTTTGGTAGAATAATATAAATTATATATTACTAGTTTATATAAAACATGAGTAGCATGGGATAACCTAATGGTGTTGTCATCACGTTTAAAATTTTCCCTACAAAGGATTTCAACTTATCTTTAAAAATAAAGTTTATATAGAACAAGACAACGATATAAGAAGAATATTTAACCATTTTGTTCAAGATCATATGATTATATATATTTATAGGTTTATTTATAATAAAAAAGAATAATTTATTGATATAACAAAGAACATGTTGTTAGTTAAATCCAAACATGTCATCAATATAAAATAACATCTATCTTTTATTTTAAAAATGTGTTCTTTTTTTAATATCATTATATGTTCTTTTATTATTAACGGACCTTGAACATGAGTGTTCTTTTATTTTTAATTTTTTTGGGCCCCTTTCGGGAATCTCGTGGTAAGATGAATTTTTCTGCAGGCGCCCGCCGCACGGGGTGCACTCACCTAAAGACCCAACAAGCCCCCACCCCCCTTCCCCACCCACAACAATATTGAAATATATGCTTCCACCAAGATTTGAACCTTGGTTTCCCATGTGTGAGGAGGTAAGCCATACCATTGGACCCAAGAGTCCTTAGTCTTTTATTTTTAATTGTATGTTCATATACTAATGTGCTCTTTTTCAAAAAAAAAACTAATTATATATGCTATAATAATAATAATAATAATAATAATAATAATTATTATTATTATTATTATTATTGTTATTATTATTATAATATTATTTATATTATTATTATTATTATAAAATTATTATTATTATTATTATTATTATTATTATATTATTATTATTATTATTATTGAAAGTTGTGCATAGTAATAAAATGATAGTAATAGTAATACTAGTAAGGAAATACAAAGTAATAATAATATTAGTAATAATATGTTTTTTAAAAGATAAGTTCAGATCAGATCAGATCAGATCAGAAAAAATAAGTTCAGATCAGATCAGATCAGATTAGTTCAGATCAGAAAATTTCAGGTCAACTAAACATAGCCTTAGTCAGTGTAATCAAAGAATGGAGCGCACATCAAACAACTCTAAATTTCAAGGTAATAAAAAAAAGAGGCACAATTACTTCATCAAATTATTCAACGATGAAGTGGTATGAGTTGTGTCACGAGCAAACATAGCTACATCTAACTAGGGGTGTGAAAAAAAACCGTAATCGCGTAACCGACCCGTTTAACTGCGTAACTGGTCTCGCGGTTACGGTTATTAACCGTACCGTTAAAAACAATGGGTTAATGAACCGTAACCGCGATAAACGGTTACGTTTACGGTTGCAAATTTTCGACTAATGGTTAACCATCGATTAACCGGTATTTTAAAAAAAAATTATGGAGTTATTACTTATTATTAGTTATGCATCTATATAATTATGCTCAACATTATTTTTATTTGTATTTTCTTGTTCATACTTAAAAATTGTTGAACTTATTTGCTTGTTGGAAGTTTAAAACTATTATTGATATTAGTATGTTTTATTCAAAGTATGTTTCTTTTTTTTTTGAATTATAGGTTATATGGTTAACCGTGAACCGTACCGTTAATTCATGGTTAACCGTCACGGTTAACCGGTAGTTAACAGTTAGGTTACGGTACGAAAATCTTGTAACCGTTTATAACGGTTGACCGTACTGTTTAGCTAAACGGGATGATTAACCGACCGTGAACACCCCTACATCTATCCGGTGGGTAGATTACCTCTACTAATAGAGACAATAAAATATATTAATTATATGAGTTGGACTCCACTATCAACATCAACCATAACACTTTATTAGTGGTGGGTAGTTTACCCGGTGAGTAAACTACTTCCTCCGTTTTCAATTAAATGCAATAAAGGAATTTTTATATATATCTCACAAAAAATACCCCTTTATTGCATATATTTGAAAATGGAGAGAGTAAGTTTTTTCTGTCGCAAGCCCACTTTATTCTTACATTGGACTCTTCAAACTTCGTTCATTTGCCAAAGCCCAAAGGTATGGATTAATCCTAATCAGTTCATATTATCCATAATGCATACAACACGGCACGAAAATTTTAGAATAATTATGTTGTAATAATTAAGCTTTAAAGATGTACAGTAGTAATTAGAACGATTGGAAGATTTCACTTCATTTTTTTCGACACTTAAGACCGACACATTAAGGTTAAGATTGATATTAAAATCCACACTTTACACATCCATAGTTTGCTCTATTTTTTCAATCAAATAAATTTACGTAGGATATTTTTCATTGAAATATAAGCACTCTTCCGATGTAGGAATAAAAGACTAAGAATATGAAAGGAAATATCATAAAACAAATAAAAAATGGATATAATGCGAACACTCCTGGAATTCAAGGAAAAACTCCATCTCCGACATCATTTATGCTATTAGGTGAATCTATCTCAGAAGTTCATACTACTCTTCACACCCGATAAAAGTGGTATGATATTGTTGTTCCTTGCATCTTTTATGTTGTTACAACAAATATTGCCAAAAAAGAGTGATGAAACAACAATGGTATCTCAAAAATTATAACACTGTTTTTGAAGGGCTATAGATTTACAAATTTTAATCAAACTTAAAACTATATCCTTTTGGAATTTGATATTTAAATCTATTTTGTAGGTTGTATGGTTTCTAAATTTAATTTAAAATCGTAATATGACATGTATATGTTGTGCCAGTATGGCTCTTAGAATATGTCGCTTTATAAATATATTTATGTTGATCTAATCTTCCTAGATAGTGTATGTTGTTTTGGTAATTTTAATCTATTTACCCCATTTCTTTCTAACTAGGATTGGAAGCATCTCGTAAATATTTTCTGCTCCAAACCCTAGTTAATAAGACTAATCTGAATTAACAATTTATGAATATGTACTGTTATCAGATGAAAGCCAATTTTATCATTCATGTGACTCTTCCTTTTCTTCAGCTCACACTACCATCATTTCTGCATTACATATTGTTTCACCCATTTAACGTTAACCCGATACCAATTAATATTACAAAATACTGTAATGAAGAAGTGGGACTGTGGGAATGAAGGTGATATTAAATATAATGTACACAACTAACCATGAATTAATTGATAAAGGAGCAACAATGATTACATTACAAATATACAACCATTATACAGCATGAAAAGAAGCCTAACATACTGTCAATACTCAATACTGACTTCGTGTGAAGATAGCCAAAAACTGAGAGCAAGATCACAGATATTAGACATATTGAACTCGGATGAAATCAGCTACCAGAACCATTCTTTCCTCGCATCCACAGCTTTCACGTCAGTTGATACGAGAGACGGAGCACCATAGAGGGAAATAAAATCATTTAGGCATTTGTGTCTCTTGTTACTGTGATCGTTCAGACTACTAATTCCATATGACCCAATCTCGTATATCTTCACTGCAAAGTTAAAAGTTCAGTGAAGGCTGCCATTTTTCATGTGTTTAATGCTTCTTGCATGTATGCTTTAAGATAGACTTGAGTTTTTTCCTTTTTACCAAGAAGAAAAAGGAACATTGACAACTACCTTATAGCAACAGGACAGCTTCTGGTGAAAGCGGCCTTTATCAAAGCACAACTCACTTACTGAGTCTTATTTTCATTTCAGTTCGGTTCAATTTTTACACTATGTGAAGATATCATACATGCAAGCTAGTGATTATTCATTCTTAGAGCGTTTTGCCCGAACTGGTAGCAAGGAATATATGCTACTGACATTCCACAACTGTTATTGGTCCTCTGAGAACATCCCAGTTACTTAGAGCATGGGTGTGTCTCCCAGTCGGCCAGTCTCCCACAAAACCCAGGTTCAAATCCTGCTGGGGAATGTGCGAGAATTGTCCCTTCCCCTCTTAGCACACTTGCCTCATTTAAGTTGAGTTCGTGGTCGAGAGAAAAAATCCTAGGCTGGGCACAGCACATAAAAAGCTACCTACCTCTAATTTGACAGTGTAAAGAGCCTCGAAAATCCAGGATCATGCTGCAATTTTAAACTTCTTTCAACAACATATTCTAGTAGTCTACAAACACTCTTAGGCAGGCTAACAGTAGAGGCAATTAAGAATTATAGATCGTGGCACAGCTGCTAGCTGTAATCCACACGTGTCAATGTACTTCCAAGTCTATAAGAATTGACCTTTTAAGTGTGAATGTTTATACTAAAAACTCTCTCGCCATCAGGATGAGAATTGTTTCTTTCCTATGAGTCGATTTGAAAAATGAGAATATTATGCAATCTATACAAGTACTCCGTCCATCCTATGGGGCCATGATGATAGTTTTCTTCATATTTTGGTGTGGCCTATTGGCTATTGATTGTCTAGTTTAAGTGATATATACATAATCAATTAATCATCTTTTTCACTTCTCATCATGCAAGCACATCATCAATATAAATCATGCTTTCATATTAGTCAAGGATTAACCAGGACATTCGTTGCAAGATAGGCCCACGGAGTTTGAAATATGTTCGTGTAAACCAAATCAAAAGGTAACAACGCCATCCAAATCCTTTGAGGTTAAAGGCCGTTAAACCTTGGTATTTTGCTGTAACCAAAAGACTAATACGGCCTCCTAGTACATATCTATGATAAGAAGAGCACACCCAGTGGCCACTACATCTTAAGCACTTACATGTTGAATAAAAACATACTTCGTAAATTACAAGAAGCTGTCAGATAATAATAAAGCAGTACTTTCAAATTAAATCAGCACTTACCCTTTACCCAGATTGGAGCAGATGTGGCATTGGCAACAAGAAAGGACATTGCGATGTCTTCACAGTTCCTGTGATGAGAGAATAACAGCAAGCTAAGAACATCAAGCGGTGAAGTTAAGCCTTTGAAAAAGATACAGATACGAAAAGGTGAGTTACTGCCCAGACCTCTCTCTCCTTACATAGTCACGAATGAATGCAGGCATTTGATTGGTATACATATTAAGGTACTTCTGATGAAATAATGCTGCTTTTGACAAAACCATACTGTAAGTGCCCATCCACCAAACAGACCACCACCCTCCATATTTATAGGAGGCAAGAGTACCTTTCTGTCATAGCAAAAGACGTATGAAAAAAAGTGAAATCCAAAGGCCTAAAGTCAAATAGTCCTTCAAAAATATATCCAAGGGCTCAACAAAGATTTCATTGCAAATGGTAAGTTATCTTGTTAAAAAAACCCTCTTGAGATAATGGATGTAATTTGTGCAAATGTCCACGGTCTTCTCAAGAAGATAAAGGTTGGAATCAGGGAGTTAATCATCGATGGTTTGAATTGGTTATAAATGAACAAAAGACAAGGTCATGAGATAGACTTCCATACAAAGGACTTGATGTTTTAATTCCTTTGTTATGAGGATGTCTTTGTTCTCTACTTGTATTTTCCATTAGAATCATTTTCTTACAAATTTGAGAAAATCAAAATCTCATAGAGCCATAAATTAACAGGTCTACCTTTTCAGCCAGCCAGTGCATGCGAGGAACAAAACCCACCATCGTTGATGGAGCAGTTTGCCACACAGTAAAAGCAAACTCTAGTTCACTACATGGTACAAACGTCATCATCAATAGAGAATATTGCATCACTTCTCAGGTCCTCAATTGGTTTGAATCTGTTGTTTGCCACACAGTAAAAGCAAACTCTAGTTCACTACATGGTACAATGACGTCATCATCAATAGAGAATATTGCATCAGTTCTCAGGTCCTCAATTGGTTTGAATCTGTTGTTCAGATTATCCTCCTCATTCACATTAAACTTAATGATGTGGATTCGAAGTGGTTAGTCTCTCTTAGAAAAGAAGTGTGCCAAGTAGTCCTAGTTCTATTAGGACTCTCCATGTAGTTCCCTAGTTTTATTAGGAAACTATGTATTTTAACTGCTTTATAACTCTAGTTGGCGTGTGATAATGTGTCTAGTTGAGTTCCTTTAGGACTCTTCATATCTTATTGCTTTATGTTTTCTTATTCGAGTTGTATTAGGAGTCATGGTTTTGCCTACGTTCTTAAAACGATGGATTTTACATGATTCAATCTTATTTAGAGTTTGAGTAGGAGTATGACTTAGGGACTTGTCCTAAGCATAGTAGGAGTTTGTTTTTCGTCCTTATATATATAGATATGGGTTGTATTCGTTTCATTCAGATATAGAGAAATTTTAATTCGTGAGTTAATTACTTACATGTGAGTTTAAGTGCTTACAAACCATTAACATCAATTCAGGAGTGTTTTGAAGTTAGTGCTTGATTGATTAGGCCAGGAGTGACTTAATCGAATCAAAATCCTATTTGATAGTCCAGGAGTGTTCAATCAAATAGTACTATCCTTTTGTTCGAGTGATTTGTGAGTTTGTTCATCAGATATTCAACCAAGAAACCATCAAGAACCAATCTTTCTTTCAAGATTCTTGGGATTTTGAAAACTTCACTAAAGTGTGGAATCACATCCACATCAAATTGGTATCAGAGCTACAAGAAAGAAAGGCGGAGAAAGGTGATTGATTTCGTCCCAGATTCGTCCAGAATTTGGTACGTTTTGTTCTATCTCGTTCTCCTACTAGGAAACGAATTTTTCAGAGTTTCTTGATTCTAAACTGGTCTATTTTAAGTCTAGTTTTCTGTCCTAAAATTTCGTAAAATTTGGAGATCGTTTGATTCCTTGTCGAGACGGTTTTGTGAGTGGTGTCGGTTTCGCTGGAATCTAGCGTGATTGACTTCTGTTGAAAACTGGGAACGTTGTAGATCGAATTTTTGAGTGATTCCAATTCGAGGGATCTTAGAACATCAGGAAGGTTGTTGTGTTAAAATTTCTTGGAGTTTCATCACGAATTGACGGAGTTGTGAACCAAGGAAGTAGGGGTTGTGCGAAGAAGTTTTTCTGGGTTTTGAACGACGGTTTGGGGTTCGAAATCATGGGGGATCAGTCCGAGGTCTTGAGGGCTATTCAGGCACTCACTCTTAAGATGGACCAGGTAGATGTGATGAAGAATAGACTCGACGCACTCACGAGCATAGTGATGAAGAAAAAGAATAATATGTGGCCGAAGGAGAGGGAGATTCGGAGGACGAGTCGGGTTCAGGTGAGAGGAGTAATAATAGCCGAAGTTATGATGAGGATAGAGGGTTGAAGTTGGACCTTCCAGAGTTTAATGGTGATTCGGATCCTGAGGATTTCCTTGATTGGATTCGACAAATAGAGAAGGTGTTCGAATACAAGGGCTATGATGACCATAAAAGATACAAACTTGCGACAATGAAATTAACAAAGTATGCATCTTTATGGCTGGAGGGGTTTAAGTCTCAAAGGAGGAGAGATAACAAGGCACCTATAGATACTTGGTCGAGCTTGAAGAAGAAATTAAGAGCTAAGTTTCTACCTAGGGATTATGAGCAGGAACAATACATCAAACTCACCACTTTGATGCAAGGGAACATGAGCGTGGCTGAGTATACAAGGGAATTTGATAAACTTGGCTTGATTTGTGATATACAAGAGAAGGATCCCATGAAGGTTGCAAGGTACATTAGGGGATTGGCGAAGCACATAGCCAACCATGTTGAGATCTCTCATTACATCACCTTCGACGATGTATGCAAACTAGCCTTGAAGTTTGAGAGTAGAGGTAAGGAGCAACAAAAACCCAACTTTGGTGGGGGATACAAGGCTGGTTCGAGTGGTGCTTACAAAGGGAATTCTTTCCAAAACACTTATGAAGCCACTTCTTCCACGTTTGGAGGAGGGAATAAGGGTTCAAGTTCTCAAACTAAGGAGGACTCGAAGGGAGAAAAGCAAAAAGTGTTTGTCTAGAAAGAAGAATTTGAAAGTCGAAGGAAGTGCTTTAAGTGCCGAGGTAAGGGACATATTGCAAGTGAATGTCCAACTAAGAGAGCTCTTACAATGAGGCAATATGAAGAGATGAAGCGAGAGGAAGAAGTATACGAATTTCTTCGGGGAAGAGATGAATGATGAGGAGGAGGAAGAGGACGCTTTTGCTGAGGATGAAGAAAGGATGCTTGGCGTGATAAGGAGAACTCTTCACATTGAAAGTGCTCCGAAGGCAGAACAAAGGGAGAACCTTTTTCACACAAGGTGCAAAATTGGGGATCATACATGCAACGTCATAGTAGATAGTGGTTCGTGCACCAATGTGGCCTCGTCAAACATGGTAAGCCAACTGAAACTACCTACTAGAGATCATCCTAGACCCTATAAATTAAATTGGCTTGATGATAGTCTTTGGAATCGGGGTTAAAAAACAAGCGCTTGTAGCTTTCTCTATTGGAAGTTATGTGGATGAATTATGGTGTGATGTAGTACCTATGAGTGCGTGTCATTTATTGCTAGGGAGACCATGGCAGTTTGATAGGAAGGTGAGCCATGAGGGAGATACTAATGTTTATACTATAACGAGCCAAAGCAAGAAGATTAGGTTACATCTATTACCACCCAAAGTGGCGTCAAAATCTACTGAAGAGGCGTCAAACTCTACTGAAGTGGCGTCAAAATCTATTGAAGGAACTGCTATAGTTTCGTTGGTAGGGGATGAAGACACTAAGAAGGGTATGAATCGCAAACAACGCAAGGAGAATAAAAGGGAGCAGCATGCGTTGCAAGCATGGCAAAAGCCACCATTCGAGATTGGTGATTATGTATGGTTGTCTTTGAGTGCGCAAAAGCTCCACAACAATGCAAAGGGGAAAACCGAGCCAATTGAAGAAGGTCCGTTCAAGGTTGTGCATAGGGAGAATTATGATACGTTCCAAGTGTTGCTTAGAGATGGCGTGTGTGTATCCTTGAGTGCTGCTCATTTGGTTCCATGTTATGATTATGGAACTTGAGGACAAGTTCTTTTCTAAGAGGGAGGGAATGATGTGGATTCGAAGTGGTTAGTCTCTCTTAGAAAAGAAGTGTGCCAAGTAGTCCTAGTTCTATTAGGACTCTCCATGTAGTTCCCTAGTTTTATTAGGAAACTATGTATTTTAACTGCTTTATAACTCTAGTTTGCGTGTGATAATGTGTCTAGTTGAGTTCCTTTAGGACTCTTCATATCTTATTGCTTTATGTTTTCTTATCCGAGTTGTATTAGGAGTCATGGTTTTGCCTACGTTCTTAAAACGATGGATTTTACATGATTCAATCTTATTTAGAGTTTGAGTAGGAGTATGACTTAGGGACTTGTCCTAAGCATAGTAGGAGTTTGTTTTTCGTCCTTATATATATAGATATAGGTTGTATTCGTTTCATTCAGATATAGAGAAATTTTAATTCGTGAGTTAATTACTTACATGTGAGTTTAAGTGCTTACAAACCATTAACATCAATTCAGGAGTGTTTTGAAGTTAGTGCTTGATTGATTAGGTCAGGAGTGACTTAATCGAATCAAAACCCTATTTGATAGTCCAGGAGTGTTCAATCAAATAGTACTATCCTTTTGTTCGAGTGATTTGTGAGTTTGTTCATCAGATATTCAACCAAGAAACCATCAAGAACCAATCTTTCTTTCAAGATTCTTGGGATTTTGAAAACTTCACTAAAGTGTCAATCTTATTTAGAGTTTGAGTAGGAGTATGACTTAGGGACTTGTCCTAAGCATAGTAGGAGTTTGTTTTTCGTCCTTATATATATAGATATAGGTTGTATTCGTTTCATTCAGATATAGAGAAATTTTAATTCGTGAGTTAATTACTTACATGTGAGTTTAAGTGCTTACAAACCATTAACATCAATTCAGGAGTGTTTTGAAGTTAGTGCTTGATTGATTAGGCCAGGAGTGACTTAATCGAATCAAAACCCTATTTGATAGTCCAGGAGTGTTCAATCAAATAGTACTATCCTTTTGTTCGAGTGATTTGTGAGTTTGTTCATCAGATATTCAACCAAGAAACCATCAAGAACCAATCTTTCTTTCAAGATTCTTGGGATTTTGAAAACTTCACTAAAGTGTGGAATGACATCCACATCACTTAAAGTTGAGTTTGTTAGCTCCCAGGGACTTTGCCTTCACAATTTTGCTAAGATAATCTTTAAGACTAGTTGAGGGAGGTTCACTCTCACTCCATACCACATGTATTGCATCAGTCCCGTGACAGGAAGCATAATGAGCAACAGACTGCTTGAGAAGAGAATTGCGCTTCCATGTATTGATCAGTACAGTATACCGCCTCTACAAAGGATGAAAACACAGAAAAGGAAAATATTAGTTGAGAGCAATCTTTCTTCAGTGCCTTTGGTTTCTTGTTAAAATTGGCCTCCAAAACCCAGAAAAAATGGCATATGATAGAGTTACACATTAGAAACTGAAAACTGGAATATGGTATTGTATCTAGTATATGCATACACATACATACAAGCAAATGTGCACACACAAGCAAGATGAGTGCACATACACACACGCGCGCGTGCATGTACAGGAGGTATTTTCCAGAGAACATAGGACATATCTTCTAAACACGCCACTTAGCATGTACCGGGACGATACTTGAAAAGGAAACAAAATACTCCTAAAGCCAGATTAGTAATGAAAACATTGCAATAATGATGAAATTTGTATTTGGCCCTTACCAAAATAGCAGCTCTTCATTAACATTTGCATGCATGTATATTCCATAATTTGATACATGTATATATTTTCATGTATGTACATCTTCAAGAAGTCAAGAGTCCAAAGTACACGTAGATAAAGAGCTAATATTTCATAATTTCCATCGAAAACATATGCATGTGCCATTGGTTATTATTTAGTTTAGTTCAAAAGCTTTATTCCATTTTTGATGTGCCTTATTCAATAAATCAAGCCACTTGATGACACGTTAAAATATTTGTTAAATTTCGAATCTTGACAGTAGTAACTATTCACTAAGCTTAGTCAGTGTTCATTATACATGCATTCCAAAAGCTTTTCCAAAAAGATATTCCTACCACTTTCCATAATAGTTTTACAGTTTCTGGTTTCTACCCATAATTGGCCCTTAATTGTAGTGGTAGTGATGTCAAGTATACTGCATACTGAAAGCAAAATAATAGAAGTAATCCTAATCATGGTGTTTTAGTATAATTAGTAACTATGGAGTAAAAAAAGTTGGATTCTGAAAAAACAAATTCCTCCCTCTGGTCTTTCGGCTTTCCTATCTCCTCTTTATAGCTATGTTTTACACTCCAAAGCTAGTATTAATTTAAACGATCACAAGACAAGGTTCAGAAAAAGACTGATATAGTGTTGTTCTCTACTTCTCTCCAACTCCAAAGCTATGTTCACGGTGCCATCAAAATAGATTAATGGACTCATTCTATCACACTAAAACACTACCATTTCTACATTAAGTAGTCTTAGAAGGAATATCTTGTTTCTTAATCATCACTCATACTTGCCACTCTTTTGCAACCTGTGTCCTTCTAACTCAATAAATTTCCACATAAAACTGTGCAAATATATGCCAATTCAAATCGCCTCATCCATGTTAGTTAAGTTTTCGACAGTTTGGGGAAAAAAAGGTTATACAACACATGTACAATTCAAACAAAGTTTGATTTTAGCATACAACCAAAGCATTAAAAAAAGTTTCTATCTATTGGGAACTAGGGATTACTAAGCTAAATGCATGATTTGCATCTCATGTCCTATGTTACTCAGACATGATACCCATGGCCAACATGTGTAGACGTTCAAGTGTCCAACTTGACTATTTTGTGAACCATTTACATGATTTTAGTCCAAAATGAAGTGTCTTGGTGTTCTCCCCATAGTATCGACGATCTGACAAAGTACTTGAGGTGAAATGAATAGTCCGGATAACATAACATAACTCATCTCACATAAACTCTAAGTTGCTTGCAAGGCTTCTAGCTTCAGAGCTTGAAACCAAATGTCAAGAAATCGAATCTCTCAAAAATTAAGATAAAAAGACTACACTTAATATGCAACAACTAATTATTGTGATCTGAACAGTAAATGCCTTATCAAGAATAAAAGTTTCAAACTTTCTTCTTTGGGAAAAAACCCAATCAACAGCACAAGAACAGATTTAGCAAAGATTATAACTTGTGAGCTTAATAATAGTGCAACATTAGATTATACCCACTTACCCAGTACAAATTTAGCAATCTCAGACTATTATACAAAAAACCCCACCTCAGAAATCAACTTTTTTGTTTCAAATTCAGATAATCAAAACCCAATATCACAAATTAAGCAATAGAGAAGTAGAATTAAAAGAAATTTTACCTAGAAGGGGAAAAGGAAGAGGAAGGGGAGTGAAGAATCCAACCCAAAGAAGAGGGAATTCGAGAGAAAAGCCAGCAAAAGGCGCAAAATGCGGATAATAAGAGGAGGATGAGCTTGAGCTTGGGAAAATGGCGAAATCGCCAGAAAAAATGGAAGCGATGGTGTTGAAAAAGACCTCTATTTGCGGCCTTTTCCTTCGCCGTCTCTTATTGCAATTAGGTTTTGCGTCGTCATTTTTCTTAGCTTTTCTGGGAAATTTCGAGCAAGATGTTAGTTGTTAAATGTGTGTGCAGTGTGCTGGAGTGGTAGTTTTGTCGTTTTGATGTGGTTGTTGATGCGTTGGTTTGATAGTTAGATTCGTTGGTTCAAATTCCAAATCCATCCATACCTATTAAAAAGTGAGAAGTTAAGTCATTTTACCCCTGTAATTTCGTGTAATTGCTGTTCTACCCTTTCTTGCATGTGTTGTTGATCTTTTCCAGTAACGCTTCTCTCTCTCCCTAGTCCCGATTTTCCCTCTTTCACCTCATCAAACCCCCATCTCCCCCTTTCTCTTCGCATCTCTTCTCACCCTTCGTCGCCGCTCGCTCGCCGGAGCTTCTCTCACCCTAACTCTTCTCTTGCGCTTCCGTCAATCCTTTTGTTCATTCAAACGACAATGTTAGGGTTAGGGTTTCTGACATTTCACGGAGAAAGACGAGGAGATGCGAAAGAACGTTGACGAAATGAACGGCGAATTTGCTAGAATTATTAACATCTCAAGCGGCTTTCGATTATTGGCTTTATATTTCAAGGGTTAGTCAATTTTATCTCTAATCTTTAATTTCCATGAAATTTCAATTCTTTTAGTTAGATTATTTGTTTATTTGCTATTTGTTTTAGATCTTGTGATACTTTTTCGAATTTGCTAGAATTAAGATCTAATTTCTCATGGAGTTTTTTGGGTTTCGTGTTTTTCCCAAGATCTGGTTACTTATAGTTCGAATTTTGGAGTTTCATCATTATCTGCGCATAAAAAACGAAAGCATAAATTCATTTAGGGATGTTGTTGCCCTGCGTTTCTACTGCCGTTGTTGTTGCTCTGCGTTTCTACTGCCGTTGTTGTTACCCTTGCTTGTTGGTTGATTCTATGCTTCATTTGTTTGCGGAAGGGTCTGTTTTGATCATTAGATAAATTTTAATGTTGATACAATTATGATATTGTGTTTATTCAAATTGACGTGTTATTACACTTTGCCATCTAATTTTAACACTTTGCAGTTCATACATATATCTAAGAAATTTCAGTGAACCTATCAGTTCAGAATTGTCTTAGTTCTCACTTCATCTTAGTCTTATATAACACTCACTTGAAAAGCGTTAGTGTGTTTTAACAACAATCATAAATCTGAAATCTGAGAAATTGCAAAACTGAAATTTAGGAAACTATAATCAGAAAAGTGAACTACGCTCTTGGATGCTTTTCCTTACTCTTTCCTCCTGAAATTAGACAAGATGCACCGAAAATTGGAAGCTTATGAGCTTTCAGGCTCAAAGGAGGGGGAAGTGAGGTATATAGTTCGTTATACTCTTGGATGCTTTTTTTTACCATCTCAGTTGTTTTTTTTTTGTGTTTGTTTTCAGGAGATTGTCTTGGTTATCTTTGGGATTCCTTTGACTGTCACTTTTGCTCTTTATGATGATTTTAAGAGTTCTCACTTCATGTTAGTCTTATATTAACACTCACTTGAAGAGCAGTCGTAGATGCATTTTAACAACAATCGTGAATCTGAAATATCACAAACTGCAAAATTGAAAATTAGGCAATTATAATGTTATTAATATGATTAAAAAAAGGACAAAGGGGAAGATAGAACTAGAATGGGAGGAGAGGAGAGAGCGACAAGATGAAGGGATCAAGCACAAGGGGATTTTCTAATGTGACAAGGGTATACATGATATAGGAGGAAAATTAGTCTTACTAAATACTTGCTCTTTCATCTTAGTCTAATTATATGGGCTCACTAAAATCTTACTATTTACTTATCATTAAAAAAAAAAAGACAAAGGCGAGGAGAGAACTAGAAGGGGAAGGAGGAGAGAGCGAGAGGATGGAGGAAAGAAGTAGGAGGGGACTTTCTAATGTGACGAGGGTGTATAAGAGGGGAATCAACCTTAAGAATACTTTCTCAATCATCTTAGTCTAATGATATATGCTCGTTGAAATCTTACTATTTACTTAGCATATGAGTGAAAAAAGGACAAAGGGGAGAAGGGATTTAGATGGGGAAGGGAGGAGAGAGTGAGATGATGGAGGGACCAAGTAGGAGGAGTCTTTCTAATGTGAAGAGGGTATGTCGGAGGGGAATTAGCCTTGCTACATACTTTCTTTTTCATATTAGTGTAATTATATGAGCTCGTTGGAATCTTATTATGAGTGAAAAAGGACAAAGGGGAGGAGAGAGGGATATGGAGGGAAGAGGAGTGGTTTAGAGTGATGGAGAAGAGAAAAGGTGTAAGAGGTTGAAGAATGGAAGGGAAAAAAAAGAACGGCAAGAGAGAAATAAAGAGTTAAGTTGGAGAGAAGAGCGGTTTGACCTTGTATCTAAACAACTAATAATAATTTATTAAAAGAATACAATAGCTATTAAGAGTAATTACATGAACATTGTTATTTTATATGAGAGATTAATAAGTGGAATAGATTTAGCTCAATATCCCATTAATTAATGTAGAAGGAACAGATAACGGGAATAGAACTTAACATTAATTTCCCCTTTTAAATGTCTATAATCCAAAAATGAACATCAAACTTTTCTTATTCGGTTTCTTAATGAAAAATTAAGAAATTAAATTAAGATGCCTTTCATACGGTTCCGTTATATTTAGTTGAAGCATTTTCTTACTCCAAGTTGCTGCTGTGAGAAGTAGAATAATTGGTTGAATTTGAACTATCTGGCGGTGATTTTTTGTTTAGGTTTTTGTGTCTTCATGTGCTTATAAATTAAAACCGGTTGTTTTTGCCATTAATTGCATATTCTTACTCCAAGTTGCTGCTATGAGAAGTTGAAGAATTGGTTGGACTTCAACTATCTGGCAGTGATCTTTGTTACTTGATAAAAAATAAGGACATAAGCTCTAATTACTTGATAGATTACGGTATTAAAATGACATTTTGATTAAATTATTCCTTTGGCTTCAAAACGTTTCTTCTACGTTGACCCATTCCCTTTTGCAAAAGGATTTCAAATAGGAAGAACAAGAAAAATCGATAATGCTGTCAAACAGTTTGAGTCTTCAATGGAAGGAGGTTAGTAGTTTAGTACTCTCTTTGATCTCTTTATTTTTTTATTATTCCCAATTAAATTTCCCAATTCTTTTTTGTAGTCAAGTTATAAAGTTGTGATCTTTGATCTACCCTCAATGATTTCTTCAAATGGGGTTTCTTTGATGTAGTTGATGACTCACTGAAGCAGACTTTTCAGGTGAACTAATTCTACTATATTTTCAGATTTCTTTATAATTTTGGGTATTTTTAATTATTCTGATCGAATTTGGTGTTAATCTCTTGTAATTTTGTGATCTAATGCTATTGGAAATAATTATTGCTTGTTTGGTTGAATTGGCCTGATCAAATTGGTCAAAAAGTCATAAATTTTGACTTTTCCTCATCTTTACATAGATTATTGAGTGTCACAGTAGTCAGTAGCTATATGTGTGGAGAGTTTTAGTAACAATCTCATCATTGTAATTGAAATTTCTGGAACACCGACACTTTTTAATGGTTCTTTGGCCTGAAAGCTTTGATCTGGTAAACTATCATCAATATATGGGTGGTTGAAGATTATTCTAAGGCCAATTATCTATATCAACTAGATTTGCCACCAAATTGTTGCATGACCCTTATAGTTAGCGAGCCGAGATGTGAATTTCTTACCTTATTGATGGATATAGTCATTGGTGATGGTTGTTTCTTGTTTGCTGTTGAGACTTCATTCTTGACCCATAATATCAAGTTGACTGAATTTTGATGCAGCTCCTGCTTATAATTGTTATCAATCCTAAGCTTCGGGGGAAAGGCTTCAGTTGATGCATGGTCTAAGGTAATACCTCTGCCTTTTTTTTAGTATTATTTTTTATTTTCCTTTTGGGTTGTTTTAGAATCTGTTCTCTCCATGGAAGTTGAACTATTTTTTCAATTGATCGGGCCTTTTTGTAGGGGTGTTCTAATTCGTAAAGGGTGCTTTCGTTACTGATTCTGATCCCTTTGTTCACAATTTATTTATGCTCTCATTTTCTATCAGGGCGCAAGCCTTCATTGTAATGTTTGTGAATCTAAATTTCTGAAGTCTAAACTAACAAAGTATTAGTTCACGGAATTTGTTTGGCATGGACTGGTGTTGTAGTTAATATGGGAAATTGTTATGCTTGGTATTACAAATGTTTCTTGTATTTTTGTTTTTGCTAAGATACACTCCCCGTTTTCCTCTCTCATACACACTTGCACATTCAGGAACATTCAGATTAGATTGTGATTATTAATGTTTATAAGACGCATGATTCACTTATAGTTATAGGTTACTATCATGTTAGTCATTTTTTTGTGCAACATGGATAGTGTCAACGAGAGGATCAAAAGATTTTCATACCCATTAAAAAGTGAGGAATGCTGCTATTGTAGCTTAGTAACAGTAAAATGACAGTTTTGCCTTTCAAACTTCACGGAATTACTACGTTTGCCACGTGCCCCGTGCCACTCCCTTTGCCACTCCCTTTGCCACGTGCCAATTCCTTCTGTTTTTTCAATCACGAAGTTCTGCCCTTAACCCTCATTTTCTTCTTGGTTTTCCTCCAAGCTATTCATCCAAGGCAAAGGTGATATTCGAGGAGAGAGAGAGATTACAAGGAAAGAACAAAACCCTATTGCTCGAATAGAAGAAAGAACAAATGAAGATCATGCTTCCACCATTGGAGGTTACAAATCTGAGCTCTCTAACAATGGTGGTGGAAATAAGTTGCGCTTTTTCCTGTTGCTTCAAATGCTGATTTCAAGATGAAAGGTGATATTTCTCATGCTTTAGGGTTTCATTCTTTATTTTGATATTTTTCTTAGTTTAGGGTTAAGGTTCCATTTAATTGATTGATTTTGATGTTGATTATAGTCAATTGTCATTTCGTCATCCACAGAATCAAGAAAGCCCCCTCTTTCGTTCTCGTTTCACCACTTACATGAACGGAAAAGGTTTGTTTCTATCTTTCCTCTTTTTTTTGGGTTTTTTATGTTTTCAATTTTCTCAACCTATAATGTTTCCCCCTTCGAATTGCTGCCATCTTTTCATCTCTTTCTCATTTTCTCTCTCCTTAGTATTCTTTTCTATTTTGCAATTGATCAAGAAATTTTTGTTCCTCTGTTTTATTAATATTTAAAATCAAGAATTTTCGCTTAGGAGTTTGCATTAGAATTTCATATTTGTTGTTGGTTGAGATAGTCTGAATAGGATTTGAAATCGCTAATGTTTGAGGTTGTTGCAAGGATCACAATTCTAAGTTCATGCAGGGGTTACTTTGCTTTCATTCATTTACGGTAAAGGCTTGTGACTTAGGGAGCTTGTTTCCTTTGGATGCATGTGACATTTAAGTATAATGATTGTCATTCAGGCAATTATGCAGAACAAAATTTATGTGGAGTCCTCTGCAACCAAACAATCGAAGAAATTCAGATGAGAGTATTACGGGTTTAGCTTAGGAATGGAAAATCATCCTCTTTTAAACTTCACACAATGAGTCTGGGGCTTTTCTACTGACAAAATGTTTGGTGAATGGAAAAGGGTTAACAGGGTTATATACGGGACTCGGGAGTGGGATGTTGGGATATAGACCTCTTTATTCCCAATCCTAACCCCGTTTTTTCCACTTCCATGAACAAACACAGGATTTTAAATCCCGAGTCCTGATCCCTGATCTTCGATCCCCCATCAACTTATTTGGGAAGACATGCCGCCTGAAGGTCCTAGGTCATTGCCAGATCTCTTTGATTGTCCTTTGCTATAAGGAATTGCTAGATGTATTATGGGATGCATATTATATAGATTTAAATCTCAGTCATATGTTAACTGAATCTTCTTCCACGTGATTTAACAGTTGCAATACATAATGAACACATTATATATATACTTATTATATGCATTTGATGCAAATTGTTTTGAGTAATTGTTTACCTTATCTTCAGATGCCCAAAACTTGAGATTCTTTCAATCAAATGCAGTCAGAGTGTCTCTGATGCTGCTCTGATTGAGGTGGCCAAAAGGTGTTCTATGTTGAAAGAACTTGATATTAGCTACTGCCATGAGATATCTCATATGATCTTTTTTTAGGGAAACTGTGAGGAGGAAAGCTGGAGGAAAAAGAGAAAGGAGGAAGAAGAAGAGAATGTAGGAGGAAGAAAAAGAAGGGAAACTATGGTGGCTGTGGTGAGGAGAGAGAGAGGTGCAGTAAGAGGAGCAAGTGGCGGGAGGGAGGAGACCGAATGAAGCTGGGAGAAGGAAGAAAAATGAAGGGGGAAAGGAGAGCTAATGTAAGTTGATCTCGCCAATTTTTTTCCCCTATTTTCATATGCTTTTTTTTGCTTGGTTATTGGAAATATGAGAAAAAATCAGAGTGGATATTTGAAAAATAAGGAAAAGATGCAATATGTGGGCATTTCTCCTGTGAGTTAAATACAAAAGATCTGAAGATTCAGTAGGGCATTAGTCTTATTTCTCAAATGAATACCATGTCTTTCCCATGATAATGTGGCTTGCCTATTAATCTATAGCTTTTTTTCTCTGTTTCTATGTCATGCCTATGCCTTTACTATTATTTTCATATTTGATATCTGTATTTTAGCATAGGTATTTAGAAAAGAGGGGGGAAAATAGATATTATCACCTATTCAGTTATCACTTCTGTTTATGACTTGTTATGTGAGTGAGCAGTTGCTAGCTGGACTGCTGGGGAGTGAAGGAAGTGGAAGAAGAAACGATTGCCATGTGCACAGAACACGGTCCTGAACCTTGTAGAATTAGGTAATTATTTAATATAAACTGGTGTTTATTAATTTTGGAATTCCTTTGCTTGGGGAAATCGTTGAGGAAAGACTTGAGTACTGTGTGATCAGTCCACCTGAGATACTAAACGCGACCATCGATCATCGACACATATGATGATCATTGGATGGCCATGGCATTCTCTCTTGCTGCCGGTGCAGCAGTGCTGATGTTCTGGTCATCATCAAAGACCAGGGATGTACAGGCAAGACCTTCCGGGATCTCTAAACCTTAATGCAGAAGTTTTGTTTTGAGAAGAAATTAAGAGATTAAAGTGATTCCTGCTTGAATTATCATCACATTCTTTGTATTATGTTCTTAAGATATTACTGTATTTGTTGATAGTACAACTAGAAGTTCTACTATGTATTTAATGAATTAGAGATAAATACTTGGGTGGCTGAATTTTGAAGTTTGAACATGTGATGCAGACAACATTCTTGTGAATTTTGGAAGTCATTTTTTTAGTGTGAGGTACCGAGTTGCCTATTGTTGTTTCAAGTTGCATGATTGCAATTTGCATCCCTCTGGCCTCTCCTAAATAAAAAAATAATGCCTCTTTTCTTTTCTTTTTTGTGTGGTTGGTGGTTTTTCTATCTATTTATTTTTTTTGGTTTTACAGGAACACTAAAAGCAAATTATATATTCCTGGTTCTCAAATCTGAACTTTTCGGCCAAAATAAATATATAAAAAAATCCTTGTCATAAGAAAAAGTTCATGTGGAATTTTACTTGGAAAAGAAAATGTTGTGTATTAATGGATTCAGGTCCATAACTATGGTTTTAATATACGAGATCTTGCAGCACTTATCAATGAAGTCATATCGATTAGTATTACACGCCAAAAATTCATTATAGGCAGTATTACAATTAAAAATTCATTATAGGCAGTATTACAATTGGATTTTATTCGGTTTGTTTAACCAATCCGGATCAACACTCCACCAATGCTAAATAACCTCTACCTTTGCTTCACCATTAAGACCATCTAGCTTTGCTTCACCATTAAGAGCATCAGATTATGTGTGTCATCTAAATGTTTAATTATCTGGCCACTCTCTCTCACAACAATCACAATCTACCTATATGAAAATGGAATTGATCCCACATTTGGCAGGTTTCAAAGGTCTAGATCTATGTAATTTAAATATATTAAGTGTAGATCTATTACGATATTGGTCTTTAAAGACATCTGTGGGAAATTTTATTATCTTGCTATTGTGTCTCATAATGATATACTACATTTGCCTCTGATTGTTAAACCTTGCTTACTTTCAAAATTAAATCTATATTGAGTCATAAAGTGAGCCTACATTTCAAAATTATTTTAAGAACTACTTCTATAAGATTGTATTTCTAAAACTATGACTATGATATAATGCTATAAGTTCAATGATTTGATCTTCAAAGTCATATGTCGCATATTTGTTTCCCAGTGCTGTTTTTCGGAAGGGAACAAAAAGTACTAGAAGTAGAAGTGCACATAGTGCGTACTGTTACCTTAGTAGACACACCCAGGAAGGAGGAGTCACACTCTGTTTGAAAACTCTTCTGAAAATAGATCACCCCTTACTTGATCTATCTCAATGGAACTCTGAATGACACAACTTTCTTTGAAGGAGTATGCTGTTGATGATAGATTTTGTCTGGTTTCGCTCTCTCTTTAATGAGATCGCCCAATTTTTCTCTCATTGTTGTATTAGTAAATTGGTTTTATAGGCGTAGTGGTTAGAGAAAGAGTACAAAACAGTGGAAGAAGTTGGAGACAGAAGGAAAAGGGAGATGAGAAGGGAAGGCATTGCTCAGATGTGAGACACACAAGGTGTAGAGTTGATGTTGTATGAAAGGATGGCTGGTATTGAGATGTGAAGTCAAAATTGGGAGTTGATGTTGTATGAAAGAGCATGATTGGTGCTGGGATGCACAAAGTGTTCACCTTCATGGCTCTAGGTGAGGTAACTTTGATAAGTGTAGGAAGTTCAATCCTTGCCTTGTATTCATTATTCAACGTACATATATACAGTAGAATAGTCTAACTAATTACATAATTAAAGGCTAGATACTAGGGACTGATTTGCTGTACAAATGGAGGATCATACGCCTAATTATATACTTGCTATATATGTAAAACTAAGCTAATTATGAAGATATTATTCTGATTTGTACGTTGACTAATTGATTTGCTGTCACACCCCCGCAGTCAAAGTGGGAGGTTGTCGGACGCTTAGACTGTCCCGAAAATCATCAAAAAGTACGCGCGGAAGACCTTTAGTGAATATATCGACAATTTGGTAACGGGATGGAACGTGGAGAACACGAACTTCTCCACGGGAAACTTTTTCATGGACAAAATGGATGTCCATCTCAATATGCTTAGTGCGTTGGTGTTGAACTGGATTACCTGATAGGTATATGGCACTAACATTATCACAATAAACCAATGTAGCTTTCCTGATTGGACAACGGAGCTCCAAAAGAAGGTTTCGAAGCCAACAAGACTCAAAAACAACATTAGCCACACCACGGTACTCGGCCTCAGCACTTGACTTGGACATAGTAGGCTGTCGTTTGGATGACCATGACAAAAGATTTTCTCCAAGAAAAACACAGTAACCAGATGTGGATCGGCGAGTGTCTGGGCACCCATCCCAATCTGCATCTGTATACGAGACAAGTGACCCAAGGGATGATTTATACAGATGGAGACCAAAATCAATAGTACCTTGAATGTATCGAACAATTCGTTTGAGAGCATTCATATGTTCAAGTTTTGGGTCGTGCATGTGTAGGCAGACTTGTTGAACCGCATAGGAGATGTCTGGTCTCGTGAATGTAAGGTACTGCAATGCGCCGGCCAACTTGCGATAGTGGGTAGGATCATCGCAAGGCGGGCCAGATGTGGTGCCGAGCTTTGCTTTGGTGCCGACTGGGGTTTGACTAGGCTTACAAGCGGTCATGCCCGCACGCTCAATAATATCTGCTGCATAATTTTTCTGTGAAAGAAACATGCCATGTGAAGTATGGGTAACAGCAATACCCAAAAAATAGCTTAAGGGGCCCAAATCCTTCATAGCAAATTCGGCACTTAGCAGAGACATAATGGATTTTCTGAGAGCATCAGAAGAAGCGGTGAGAATAATATCATCAACATATAGCAGAATGTAAGCAATGTCTGAACCTCGACAATAAATAAATAAAGAGTGATCAGATCGACTATGTGAGAAACCAATGTTGGAAACGTAGTCTACAAAGCGTTGGTACCATGCACGAGGAGCCTGCTTAAGCCCATATAGTGATTTCTTCAAGAGACAAACATGATGAGGATGTTATGGATCCTTGAATCCAACAGGCTGATGCATATAAACAGTCTCATTAAGATTACCATGAAGAAAAGCATTTTTGACATCCAACTGATGAATGGGCCAAGAATGTGCAAGTGCAATGCTCAATACTGTACGAATAGTAGCCGGTTTAACAACCGGGCTAAAAGTTTCTTCGCAATCAACTCCAACCTGTTGAGACCTGCCATCACCTACAAGACGGGCTTTGTGCCGCTCAAAAGAACCGTCAGATTTCTTTTTATGACGAAAAATCCACATAGAACGAATAAGATTCACATCAACAGGACGGGGTACCAACTCCCACGTCTTATTTTTAATAAGAGCATCATATTCATCAACCATGGCAGCTTTCTAATTCGGGGCATTTAACGCACTCACGGGGTTTCACGGGATGGGCGAAATGGAGGTGGTGGTAGTGCTTAAATTAAATGGCCGTTTGGGCTTGTAAATCCCGTGTTGGCTACGGGTAGACATGCGGGTGGGCTGCTGGGGATTAGGTAAGGGTGTGGGGTTTGGGTTTGTAGGTGTGGGGCCAGCAGGATTGGTGGGAGTAGTTGCTGGGATGGGCGCAGGAATTGGCGGGGTGAGTTGGTGCGCTAGAATGGGCCCAGTTGGCAGGGGTGATGGTGTATTAGCCAGGGGGCTTGTAGGGGGCGTGTTATTTGGTGTCTGGACAGGCAAGTCTGTTGGTTGGGTCGTGGGCTCAGCTGATGGACTGGACCTTGACAGAAAATGCAAAGTATAAGGTGATATCCCATGGTCCAAAAAATCATAAGATTGTGGTGTGGGTGTGTGTAATTTGGAGAAGGGGAATTGGTTTTCATCAAAAATTACATGCCTTGATATTATAATTTTCTTGCTAGATAAATCATAACATTTATATCCCCTATGGTTTGACGGATATCCCAAAAATACACTTGGTGTGGACCTAGCTTGCAACTTATTAATTGTTGTAGATGGGAAAAGAGGATAGCATAGACACCCAAAAACCCAGAGATGAGAGTAGGATGGGGTACATTGATAAAGAATTTGTGTTGGTGATTGGTACCCAAGGACTTTAGAAGGGAGCATATTGTGAAGATATGTGGCCATTTGGAGGGCATGATGCCAAAAAGATGGGGGCATGGAAGAGTGAGCAAGAAGAGTGCGCACTATGTTGTTAATGGTTTTAATTTTTCTTTCTGCCTTACCATTTTGTGGGGATGTATGAGGGCAAGAAAATCGAAAGTTCAACCCATTAGTGGTGCAAAAAGATTGAAATGGCCCATTATCAAATTCCCGCCCATTATCACATTGAATGTTTTTAATGTCTCTTTCGAATTGAGTTCAAATAAATGCCTTAAAGGATAGGAAAATAGAATAAACTTGTGACTTTTTGGAGATAGGAAAAGTCCACAAATAATTACTATAATCATCAAGAAAGAAGACATAATAGTGATGTCCATTAGAACTCAAAACGGGAGACGTCCATAGATCGCTGTGAATTATATCAAATGGCATAGTAGTAAAAGACATTGAATCATGAAATGGCAATTTAATATGCTTCCCCAAAGGACAAGAGGTACAAAAAGAAATTCGGGTCTTATTACATTCAATCAAAGCATTACTACGAAGAGAATGAAGGATAGCATGTCCCGGATGCCCGAGTCGAGAATGCCATAAGCTAGGTGAGGCGGCAATGAAGGTTGAAGGTGGAGTGGTCCTGTTTATGGCGGTGATAGGGTACAATTCCCCGGTGCTCTCACATCTCATTAGGCGGCTCCCCGTCTGTAAATCCTTCACAGAAAATCCAAGAGGATCAAACTCAACAGAAACATTATTGTCATTAGTAAATTTTCGGACGAAAATAAGGTTTTTGATGAGTTTTGGAGCATGTAAGACATTGTTGAGATGTAAAGGGGGATTAGGAGGGGTTAGGGATGTATGGCCATAGCTACGAATTGGAATAGTGCTACCATTACCAACAACAATACCAGTATTTTTGCTCAAATTAAAATAAGATGTGAGAGTACCTGTGTTGGCAGTCATGTGAGAAGTCGCTCCGGTGTCCATGTACCAATGATCATCTGGTTGATGCAGGGACAAAGTGTGGATGGCGGCTTCTACGTCCGTTGGTGCGTACCCAGTATAAGATGGACTATGCATTGAGTAAGCCTGCTGAGATGGACGTGGGCCTGTACCAAGTATGCTATTGTTGTTGGGCCTTGGTGTTGGTGGACAAATGCCAAGGTGTTGTGGGATAGGGACAGGGTGGGAGTGCCCACTGCTGCTGTGGCCAGGCGGGCTAGAAGTAAGCCCCTGCTGGTGGCTAGGCCACCGCCGACTGGTGGTTGGGCTGGTCGCCGCCGCCACGACCATTTTTGCCGCCGCGGTGGTTGTTGTTATTCTTTCCCTGATTTTTATTATAGTTCCTGCCACGATTATTATCACGATTATGATAATTACGATTATTTGAATTATTGTTACCTCCAGGATTGTGCGGCGGTGGTGGCGGGGGCGCATCATCATCTACAATAAGAGCAGCTGGGCCAGAGTCGCTGGCTCGTTCTTTTGCAGCAGAGTCCTCGAGTTTCAGTTGAGAACAAACATCAGAGAAAGATGGGAGCACATCCTTTTGCTGAATGGTGGTGACAAAGTGAGCATATGTCTCCGGTAGGCCTGCAAGTAGGCGTAGAACCAACCGTTGGCCAGAAATCGGGGAGCCCACATTGGCAAGTTGATCGGTGAGAGATTTTAGCCGATTATAATAGGTCATAACCGACGAGAAGTCAACCATTTTGGTGGTGGTGAATTCTGTTTCAAGGTAGGCAGCCCTTGTGTTCTTGTTGTCTTAGAAAATCTGAGCAACCCTTTTCCAAGCCTTCTCCGCAACGTCGTCCACCATGAGGACAGAGGTAAGAATGTCATGAGATACGGTTGCGTATATCCATTGAAGAACCACCACGTCGAGCCGTTTCCAGAGGGGCAAATCAGCAGCTTTGGCTGCGTTATAGGTCGCGAGTTCGGCGGTTTCAGTAGGTGGTATGATATGCTCAAGTACGGAGTGTACTCGTGCCAGCACCTTGAATAGCGTCGCCCATTCATGATAATGGCCTGTTTCCATGTCTAGGGTGATGGGGATGAGGGACTTCACGTTTGTGACTGTCAGGGCTGAATGGAAGGTTTTCTCAGCCATTGAAGACAGGAAGGAGATAGGCGACGGCTAGGTGGAAGAGAGGTAGAAGAAGACCTAACCTGATACCATGTAGGAAGTTCAATCCTTGCCTTGTATTCATTATTCAACGTACATATATACAGTAGAATAGTCTAACTAATTACATAATTAAAGGCTAGATACTAGGGACTGATTTGTTGTACAAATGGAGGATCATACGCCTAATTATATACTTGCTATATATGTAAAACTAAGCTAATTATGAAGATATTATTCTGATTTGTACGTTGACTAATTGATTTGCTGTCAATAAGGTTCATTCTAGACGGCATACATAGCTTTGGGTGTGTCATCAAATGCAATTGGAAATTTAGAAGATAAGATGCATTACATTACTTCATCATGCTTAGTTACAACCAAGTTCTACAAAAGTTAAATTTCATTTCTGCTTACTAATAATCACTTCAAGTTCTTCTACTTCCTCACCATTGCTTTGTTTAAATTGTCTTTGCCTTCTTGTAGGTTGAAACCTACGCTCGGTAGCTGTTCAACAACGGAGAATGCAGGATCATCAAGTTCTTCTGCTTGCTATTTTGCTCTGCGGCCTAATGCTCCATGTTAATAATGTGTCACCTAAAGTTAATCACTGCCTAATATAAACTAATCTCTTTTGCTGCTAGGCATGATTTAATGCTTGTAATAGATATACCAAATTAGAGAAAGCACAAAACCTTGGGGCAATTTTTTGTAACAATCAAACGGTTTGCAATCAACGCATATAAGAAATATAATCTAATATACGTTCATATACTTTGAAATACCTTAAATTCAATTCACTGATATTTCTATAGATCAATTCATAATAATTTTCGCTTTAATCGCGCGCGGGCCAACAACTAGTATTAATAAAGGCACCCCAGATACTTGTACGTAGACCTGGTTATTGGGTCGGGTTGGGTCAGGATTGGTGTGGGTCAAAAGCGGGTCGGGTTATAAAGGGTCAAGTTTAAAGGGTTGTGGGTCGTTAGCGGGCCATTAATGGGCGGGTCGACAAACGGGCAAGAAAAACATTAAACGGAGAGAGCCAAAATTGAGTATATGTGTATACAAATCCTTACATGTATTAATTTTTTACTATATCTAGTTTATTCTTTAAAATTATTGGGTTTTTTTATTGGCCCTATAACGACTTGTTCAATAATGATCCTACCCAATAAAGCCTTGTCCAATAAAAGCCCTATAATTTTGACCATAACCCTTTTGCCATTGGACTACCTTGTCCAATAACCAGGTCTACTTGTACGAGATTGCAGTTTTATGTGCTCTTCTCTTAAAAGGGTGTGTCTATATAAATATAGGGAGCATCTATGTGACTATGTCGGTTCTCCCTTAAACGCCCACCTCATCAACTAAACTTTAATCAAATATACAATTCCTTCGATTTTTTTTTTTTGGGTGCTTAGAGAGTCACAAGAGCGGAGTTGAGAATCGATCTCAATACCTTTTGAAATTGGGAGGGAGTTTTAACCAATTAAACTATTCCTCACTCTCACAATTCCTTCGATATTGGTTGTTCCCAAATCACTTTTCGCATCCGACATTACCAAAATTACCCAGGAAGGCAAATAAAATAAGACTTGCTTTTTTTTTTTTTTTTTTTGATCAGGAGAGAAAACTAGGAGGTGTCTCTACAATGAAACACCACCTAAAACATCCCGGAGGATGTTACAAGTTACAAATAACAAGTAACCAGAAAGAAGATAAAGGAGCACAAAATAACACCAGTGGAAGCTCCGCCGCGGCAAAAGAGCCTTCACCCCAGGCACAACCGAAGACGCCTTCTTGAACCCGACACGGGGGGCAAAACATACTCCACTGAATTGGCACCCTCTACTTCCAACGACACAAACCCGACTTACTGACAATCAAACGACTAAGGGAAGGAAATGAGGAGAGGAATCCTTAGCCCAAAGCCCGAACCCGAAGCCCGAATACCTTAGCCCGAAGCCCAAAGACCTTAGCCCGAAGCCCGAAACCGGAAGCTAGCAGCCCAGCAACAAGCCCTCACTCGATGCCGACGAGCGCGACCCATCGCGAAACGAACCACGACCCACCGCGAGAACAAACGGAGCTCGAGCCAAGAAGCCCGAACTGGAAGCCAGCAAACCTCACGAACAAACATCGCAACGAAGAAACATCGTGAAAGCTAGACAAGGCCTAGAGAAAAAAAATCCGACTGAGGACAAGAGATATTTGACTAAAATGAAAAGAACTAAGCCATAACAATGGCTAGATCTAGGAAGAGAAGAAGAAAAGGGAGGCTAGGTTTTCAATTTCTAAAGAAATTGATTTGGGGGAATTTTTAGGGTTTTCTTTTGAAGAGGAATTTCTAGAGAGAAGGCAGAGCCCCTCTCTCTAGAAATCATGTGTCTTAAATAAGACTTGCATATGGGCATATGGCAATAACACTTGCATAATTGTACAAACGTACACCTGTACATACTACTTGTGCCACCCAGGCACCCACTGTTATAAGTACATTGTTAGTCCATATCAATTAATACTTAGAAATTTTACAATGGTTTCCTAGAATTAGTCCATCACTATTGTTAAGAGTTTAGCCAATCATTGTGCGCCACTTGTCCTTGTAGTTGTAATTAATTTTCTTTTTTTTTCCTATTAAAAAACAATAAAATTTTCAATTTTTAATTTAATAAAAATTACATTTATTTTTCAATAATTAATTTCAAATATATGTATTTATATCTCCGTGTATATATTTTTCACATTATGTACCAAGTATTTATATTTTTTACACTTTTGTCCTTAATGTTTTCCAAATTTTTCATTGATGCAACCTCACATTGATACAACACTGCAAAATCTGGGGGACAAGATTGGAGTTCACCAAGCCGATTATCAGCCCTCAGTAAAAGGCGAAAATAGGCCCAAAATAACCTTTTCGTTCCCGAAATTCGACCAACAACAAATGCAAGCCTAATAATCTACACAATTGTTACATTATACCTCATATTATCATGTTCAAAAAGAATTTGGGTTTAAATGACTCGAAAAGTACGAATTGGTAGCGAAAAGGCGAAAATAGGCCTAAAATGACCTTTTCGTTCAAACTAAATATAGTCCACGTAAAACTAAAACCCATCAAGAAAACCTTCCACATAATACTTTAATTTTGGAGTCAAATTAAAGAAGGAAGAAACCGAAACTAACAGCACCAACAATAGACAGAAGAGCAAACAGCAGTCCGGCAGCAAGAGAAGATAGAACATCAGCCCAAAAAAAACAGAAAATAGAACACAACAATCCTGCAACATCATCGAGCTTCAACGCCAACCAAAAACTTACGCAACCTTCACCAAATCATCACTAGTCATCAATAATCTACTTATAACAAGCTTTAAACTTCTCGTATAACATGCTTTGAGAATTGAACCAAGGTTAAACTCAACATTCATGATAATGGAAATACAAACTTTACTCATACAATATAAGCATAGCATAATAAACAAAGTCATTATTATAGTTATGATAACCAAACAAGAATCTCATGAACTTGGCAAGAAAACAACATCCATAAACACATTTTCCTACCCAAATTCATAGCATGATACTAACCCGCTTAACTATTTAAAACAATTATAATTCCTATACTAATACTAATCGGTTTAGGAACGCCGTTAGTTACCTTTAAAGACCTCCAATTGCTTGCATTCTTCTTATTGAACATTGTAAAATTCCATTACGTGCTGTTCTGATCCGATCAAGATTCACGGCAATTGAAACCTCTGATTTCAAATCGCGCCGGTCAAAATGAAGGTCCCGATGTCCTGAACGTGCTGTGCAAATTTGAGAATGATCCAACGGTTATATCTCCAGGGATGACCTTTTTCGTGAAGATGTGACAGGAAAAACCGGGATAAACTTTTCCTCTTTCTCTCTTCAAAGGGCGAGAACAAGGGGGATTACAAACTGAATTTGTCTGGCAGAATTTCAGTAGTACAAGTGAAGTAAAAAGGGGAGTTACAAAGACTAATGATGGGGTTTTAAGTTGGATAATTATGGTGAATTAAAAGGGATGTTACAAGGAAGTTACAAGGTGTTCAAAAGCTTCTGCATCGCTTCCAATATTCTGCTTTTGTGGACAGCTTTTAGGAGCTTAAAATTTCACATTAGAAAGTCGTGCGACGATCCAAACGCACTCAAATCGAATAAATATAAATACTAGCTCAAACGCGTATTTCTAATACTAGAAAATATATAATTTATGATCAAATAAATATTATAAATATAACATTATAGAAGTTGAAAAACAAATAATATAAGATATAATATTTTTAAGAAGTAAAATATTTTAATTTTAACGAAAAATAATAATTAGGAGAAAATAACTCGAAGAAATTATGAGCGAAAATCCGTGGTGTTACAAACAGTCCTAAAAAAAAGCTTGATGTTAAGAAGTTCCTTAACACGAGCGTTGTGGGACTTGTTAGTTTCCTTGAAACTAAGGTGAAGGCTACCAATATGGGGGTCTTTATCATAAATTGTTCAATGGGTGGTGTTTTACTGCAAATTCTGCAGAGCATAAGGGAGGGAGAGTTGTCGTGGCCTGGAATCCAAATAGTTTTCAGGTAAATAATATTTCAATGAGTAGTCAGATTATTCATTATGTTATTACTCCCTCTTGTGGGCCTGGTTCCTTCTATTGTAGTTTTTATATGCTTTCAATAATGGAAATGGTAGAATTGTAGCTTGGAAGGCTCTTGAAGAGTTTTCTAAGGATGTACATGGTCCTTGGATGATAGTAGGGGATTTTAACTGTGTGATGTCACCCGATGAAAGGATAGTTTTTGTTGTGAGAGTTCAAGAAACAGCAGATCTTCATAGGTGTATGGTAAATTGTAGAATGAGGGATCTGCAAAGTACAAGGTGTTTGTATAATTGGGATAATAAGCAGCTGGGAGAACATAGGGTGTTCTGTAAGCTGGACAGGGTCATGGTTAATGATTAATGGAGTTTGAGATACCCTAGTGCAATGGGTCATTTCATGCCAGAAGGAAACTTTGATCATACTCCTATTTTGATCAATGTTTACCCTATGATTGAGCCTAGGAAGCAACCTTTCAAGTATTTTACTATATGGAGCCAAGCTTCTAATTTTCAAACAATAATTGGTGATTGTTGGACTGATACAGTTGCAGGTACTCCAATGTATAGAGTAATAAGTAAGATGAAGAGTGTTAAGAAGGCTCTCAAGAAGCTGAATGCAGAAGGGTTTTGTGATATGCATTCTGCATATATCAAGGCTTATAATGTTCTTATCAAGTCAGGTTGAATTGCAGGCACAACCATCAAACTATGAGCTAAGTATAGCTGAGCACGAAGTTGTTGTCCAGTATAAGCAGGTTCACCAGCAATACTTGTCTTTTTTAGCACAGAAGACTAACACTAGTGGAAAAAAGCGGATCTGACACAACATAACTGATCCGGTTCGGCCCAAACCGGATCAGCTAAAGTCAACTGATCTGGTTAGCGCCCAAACTGGATCAGTTAAATAAATTGGGCCAGCGTTTTCCTTGCCATACTCGTCTCCTCAAGGTAACTAATCCGGTTGGCCCAAATAACCGGATCAGTTACTTTTGGGCCTTATAAATAAATTGGGCCAGCGCACATAACTCTCTCATTTTCTCCTCAACCCTAACTCTCTCTATTCTCTCTCTTCCTCCCTCCTACGCACGCCACCACCCAGATTTCTTCCTCTCTCCTCAAATCTCCATCAACAGATTTCTTCCTCTCTCATCAAATCCCCATCAACAGATTTCTTCCTCTCTCATCAAATCTCCTTCACCGGATTTCTTCCTCTCTCCTAAACTCTCTCTATTTTCTCTTTAAAACTCGCCGGATTTCCTTCACCGGAATTTCATACGCACCGAAATGAAAATCTTCATCATCCCTTCATGCGTTCATCATCGCAACGTCGTTCATCATCGTTTTCAAATTTTCACCTTCACTTGTTCATCATTGTTTTCAGAGAATTTGGGGGCGCCACCATCACACCGAAACATAGAATTTTTAGATCTTCACCCTATCTCGTTCATCTTCGCAACATCTCTCGTTTCATCATCGCAACGTCGTTCATCATCGCATTTTTGTTCCTCTCGTTTCAGATTTAGGTTTCTTTTAATTTAGGGTTTTGTTCGTTTTTTATTTTTCTTTTTTTTGGAATATTTTTGATGATTTTATTTATAATTTCTCTATATTTCTGTAATTTTCTGTTAGTTTCATTAATTTCGTTATAATGTATGTAATTTTCTGTAAATTTCATAAATTTTTGAATATTGATTTTATTTTCTGTTTTTAGTTGGTCTTTTTAATTTGTATAATATATTTTAATTTCACTTGTAATTTGTATAATATATTTCACTTGTTTATAATAAATCGTTTTCCTTGCCTCAAATTTCGTTGTAACGTTGTTGGGTTTTGCTTGCCTTTTGGTAATATGTGCATAAACGAAGGGCCTGCATGTTGCTTTTTTTTGTGACATATCACCCTCAACTGATCTGATTAGGGGGTGAAAATCGGATCAATTTGACAAAACTGATCCGGTTTTCACCCCCTAACCGAATCAATTTATTACATATCTGGTCCGGTTATTTTGATAACCGGATTAGTTACTTAAGTAACTGAAACGGTTTTCAACCGGAGCAGTTGACTATTGTCAACCGCTCCGAGACCAACCGCTCCGGACCAAAAGCCGGATCTGTAAGGCATATTTTGACCGGAGCAGTTGAACTTTTTTCGACTATTGTAAGGTTAAATGGTGTAAAGAAGGAGATGAAAATTCAAGTTTGTTTCACCAGTCTATTAAAGCTAGGAGATTGCAAAATACTTATGCAATCCATGATGATCGTGGAAACTGGAAGGATAATCTAGATGAAGTGAATGCAGCTTTTCTCACATACTATAAGAAGTTGTTGGGATCTTCACTTGTGGATAGAGTTCCAGTTAAGGCTGAAGTTATCGATAAGGGTCATATGGTTGCAGAAGAACATTATCAGATCCTGAATAGGCCTTTTACAACAGAGGATGTTAAGGTGACGCTTTTTTCCATTCTTGGGTAGAAAGCACCTGGACCAGATGGTTTTGGTGGCCACTTTTTCAGAGATGTCTGGGACATAATTGGAGAGGAGGTCATTGGTGCTATTCTATCTTCTTTCACTTCAGGGCAGCTGTTAAAGGAGGTAAATGCTACTATCTCGACTTTGGTGCTTAAAGTAGCTTGTCCTAATCAGGGTACTTTTGCTCAGGAGAGATTTATTGTTCATAATATTATGGTGTGTCAAAATTTGGTGAGACATTATGGTAGGAAGAATGTGGGGCCCAGTTGTATTATGAAGCTTGATATGCAAAAGGCCTATGACAATTATTGATTGGGATTTTCTTCATGCGATGCTTATTGAGCTTAAATGTCCTTATCAGTTTATTCACCATGTGATGACTTGTGTGAGGACTCCTAGATTCTCCTTGATGATAAATGGTTCATTTCATGGTTTTTTTAAGTCAAAGAGGGGTTTGAGACAAGGAACCCCATTTCTTCCCTTCTCTTTGTAATTTGCATGGAGTATATGTCAAGAATTTTTAGGACTCTTCATGATAGGCCTAATTTCAAATATCATCCAAGATGCAGGGCTATAAAGCTATCAGATCTTGTGTTTGCTGATGATGTGATTCTTTGTTGTGGTGGTGATTTTTCCTTTGTTTTTATTTAATGCTCCAAGCTTTTAAGTTATTCTATATTTCTTCTGGTTTGAATGTGAATAACCAAAAATCTAATTTTTACACTGATAGTGTGCCTGAAGATGTGATTCAAAGAATCAAAGAGGTATCTGGTTTTAGCTACAGCAGGTTGCCTTTTAAGTATGAAGGGGTTACAATCAGTTCTAAAAGGATAACTAATGTTGAATGTGGGATTTTGGTTGAGAAAATGAGTGCCAAGATTAAAGTGTGGAGTATGTAGTATGAATGTAATACCCCTCATAATTACTTTAAAGGGATTTAGCAGGCTACTCATTCCAACAAGATGCATCTTTCTTTTAGGGAGCTCATTTCCTTAGTTACTCCACAGTTAAGCATGCTTGGCTGGGAGTAGTCCAGGGATGGGTGACCTCCTAGGAAGTTTTTCAGGGTGCGCATGAGTGACGACAAAATGCGCCTGAAGAACTTGTGTTGGTTATTGAGGAAAGTTGTTGGCCTTGAATGCGCATTGGTGACGATTGACTCGACTCCGGATGGGTCGGGTGTTACAAATGGTATCAGAGTAATCCTGCGACCACATGCTGATCGTGTGGATAATTAATCCAAGGTTAGTCGCCTAGCAGGGGAGGATTCTGGGGCTATATCACCGGTTGCGTGTCGAATATGTGATTAGTTTCCAGGCTGGGGTGACCCACAGGCCGTATGCCGAATATGTGGAGTCCTCAGGCGTAACGAGGTTGTTGCTGTCCTCAAGTGGGGATGTATGTAATACCCCTCATGATTGCTTTAAAGGGATTTATCAGGCTACTCATTCCAACAAGATGCATCTTTCATTTAGGGAGCTCATTTCCTTAGTTACTCCACAGTTAAGCGTGCTTGGCTGGGAGTAGTCCAGGGATGGGTGACCTCCTGGGAAGTTTCTCAGGGTGCGGATGAGTGAGGACAAAATACGTCGGAAGAACTTGTGTTGGTTATTGAGGACAGTTGTTGGCCCTGGATGCGCATTGGTGACGATAGACTCGACTTCGGATGGATCAGGTGTTACAATGAATCTTTTCTACACTGGGACACTCCAGCTTATTAATTCAGTTCTCATGAGTATTCATGTATACTTAGCTCAGGTGTTTGTCATTCCTAAGGTTGTGCTTCATGAAATTGAGAAAGTTTGTAGAGCTTTCTTATGGACTGGTAATTATTATTCCACTAAGGCTAATGTGGCTTGGGAAAATGTCTGCAAGCCTAAGAGTGCAGGTGGCTTATGTGTAAGACAAGTTTTGGAGTAGAACAAAGCTGCAATGGCTAAGTATGTTTGGGCCATTACAAGTAAACAAGATTCTTTATGGATTAAATGGATTAATGTTGTTTATATTAAGGAGGAGGTGTGGTGGGATTATACTCCACCATAGAGTTGTAGTTGGTATTCGAAGCAAATTTGCAAAGCAAAAGAAGAAGTGAAGTTGTATTATTCTCAGCAAGGCTTCTATGGCTAAGTTTTCTATAAAGAAGATGTATGACAAGATTAGAGGTGAGTATGCAAAGCTGTACAGGGATAAGGTGATTTGAAATTGCTTGAGTGTCCCAAAATACTGAATTATAGCCTAGATGGTGATGCAGGAGAGACTGTGGACAAAGGATAGACTACAGAGGGTTGGTATTGTAATTGATACTGAGTGTCAGTTTTGTATTAATGGCAAGGAAACTCATGCTCATTTATTCTTTCAGTGCTCTAATGCTGGGAAGTGTTTACAACTAATTAAAAGTTGGCTTGGATATTCTACTACTCATGATATGTTTCAGAGGATGATGATGTTTCTTAGGAAGAGCAGAAGAGGACAATTTCATAAAGTGGTTATAACTGCAGTCATTACAGGCTTGGCTTATTTTATGTGGAGGGCAAGAAATGAAGCTTGCTGGAATAGAATTGTATGGCTGCCCGAGGTTATAGTTAGGAAAGTTCAACAATCGGTAATAGCTAGGATTTATAGTGTAATTCCTTAGAGAATTACAGTGACAGATAGACAATGGTTAGACAATTTACATAGTTAATGTTATGATGTACAATTTGTTTTGGTTATGAGGGGTTGTTTTCAGTTATGAGCTTGTACTTAGCTGGGAGGTGTTTGTCTCTCTTGTTGAGAAGGATCCAACCTAGTTAATTCATTCTAAACTAGAGTTGACCTTAGGTTATAATTGATTTTTGTTGTAACTATATCTTTCTTACTTAGCCAAAAAAAAGAAGTACAATAATTTTACTTTTCCACATACATCAAGATTTATTTTCCTTTGTATACGCCAAAACTATACTCAGAGGTGGCAATTGGGTTTTTGAGTCGAATTTGGGTCGGGCTAGGTCTAGTCCGGGTCTATAATGAGTTAGGATGTTATTGGATTGGATCTATATTATGCATCGGACGATGATGATGATGATCAGATCATTGGTTGAAAATTTGAATTGGACTACTTCGAAAGTTGCTAGTTTATTAGGTCCTTAATATTAATGTTGGGTTATTTTAGATTTACATTTGGATTCATGTATCTAAGGTGCGTTATGTTCACTAAAATTATTCTCCTGAATCTATCTGAACTGAACATATTGGAACATATTAAAGTTTATTTTATAATGTGTTAAAACTTATATAAGATAATCTGAACTCAATTGGTCTATCTTAACTTAGATTACTTGAAACTTATTTTTGTAACCTGACAAGGACGCATCCTAAGTCTTTTCAGCAATCATTATCCATAGTTTTTAGCAAACGAAAGACTATGAATGCCACTTAAGTATTTGGCTTCCTCATGTGAGAGATGCTGGGAAATTTAATGGTGAGTTTGGGCCTTATGTAAATCAAACTCATCTTAATGACAAAATTTCCTTATCTATCTATCTATACTAATATATTAAAAGGCGTGTCTAACAACGTATACACGCCACGCGGCACCTCTCTTACTCCACTAGAATTGGCCAATGTGTATATATGTCATGTCAACTAACAAAAGTAAATTGACTTGCAACAAGATTTGAACCCGTGACTTCTTGCTATTATACGTTGCACAATTACCATCTCAACCAACTTTTAATCATGCTTTAAATGTCCACATTATTATATTTGTACCTTTTAAATGTTGAGTTTTCTTTATTATATTTTAATGCGAATGAAAAAAATACATATCAAGTTCATAAAAAAATATACCACCTGGGGCAACGTCCGGGTCCAAATACTAGTTTTTATCATTAACTAATGTATAGCTCAGGTGGTGCCCCGAGTTTTGACTTTGAACTAGTATTTTGGCCCGGGCGATGCCCCGTGTTAGTTACAATGATCAAATATGTTATTATCTATAAATTTTTCATAATTAATTTTATTAGCTTTTCGAAATTTTTATCTAGTGCAAAATTGGATAATAGACGTTATGGCATGATAAGTTACTTTTTTAATAATAATAAAAAAAAAAACTTCTGAGGAATTGGGGATAAAAATAACAATTTCAATGGAATTATAAGACTTTATTATGTTTTATTTTGAAACATTAAACATTGAAATTGTAGTGGATTGGTGGTTAAACTCTCACATATCATTTCAAAGGTCATGGGTTCGATTCCTAGTAGCTACACATTGTTAATATTTTTAATGAGATCATAAACATGTGGCACATATGTTGGAGAGTGCCACATGGCACTATTCCTTTGCTAGGAACGCCTTTTAATATATTTGTATAGATAATACTTCTATGTTTTAAGCTTATACAGATTAATTTGTTATATATATTTATTTTCCAAATTATATATATTTATGTGGAGTAAAAATAGTATATCTAAATGTTGGAATCTTGTTATACAATATTTTGTAGTACATATTCCTTGTTAAGCATATGGCATGGATGTTTCTATTGAAAGGGGGGAGGGTTCCACGTGGCAACATATACTGTATTAGGAATGTCTTTTAATATATTAGTATAGATTATAAAAAGAAAAAAATAACTCAAAGGCTTTGAAGAAAATGAAAAAGATTGTTCGAAGACCAAAGAAAGCAACTCGAATGAGAAAATTCATGATTTAACAATGTAAGTAAAATTTTCGCTTTCTTGGAAAAGTATCATGATCATCTGATAAGTGAATAGCAATTTGGTAGTAGATATAATGGTACACATTCACTATTGTAGGTAGTCATGGCCACGGTCCGGGCTGGGCCGGTTCAGGGCCGGGTTTAAGGTCGGGCCGGTTCAGTGAAGAGTGAACCTGAACTGGACCGGTTAGTAGATCGGTCCGGTCCGGTCCGGTTCAGGTTTCGGGTTGAAGATTGGCGAACCTGAACCGGTTTGGGTGCGGTTCATGGCGGTTCATTGGGCGGTCCGTGCCGGTTCGGTTCAGGGCCAGCAATACGGTTCAAGACATAGCCCAATATTCTCCAAAATCCTAAATCCAAATCAAGCAAATTTCACCATACCTAATTACTTACAAATCTCCAAAAAATTAAAGCCACAAATAATTTCTCAATTGAACGATAATAATCAAATCTCGAAACGATTGATGGCACAAAAAAATTCCCAATTCAACCAAAACCCACAAATTTCGAATCACATCAAACTTAAAATCTATACTAATTTAATTGAAGAAGGAACTAACATGATGGTGGACACGACTCGACGACAGTTTAGTGAGGCTGAGGAAAGCAGCGTCAACACGGCGCACCACTAGGCACCATGAACGACGCACTTCAAACCACCAGCAACGGTGCGACAGGAAAAAGAAGAGAGCAGCGGCACCACCGACACTCATTAAAGTTTTAAACTGATGATGAATTGACGATGATGATGAATTGATGATGATGATGAATTGATGTGCAACGCCGCACCACCGAGGTGGCAAGAGGATTCGAAAATGTCGAAGAACTCACTAGAAGCTCTCTGTTTTATTTCTTTAAGTTTTTATTTCTTTTGTTTCTTTCTGACCTTTTTATTTGCTTCTTTTACTTATTCCTTTTTCTTTTCTTTCTTTCCCTTTTTCCTTTGTTTTTTAATGTAAAAGAGTATTTGACTATTGGAGATTTGGAGTATTATTAATAGAGGGAAAAAGCATAGTGCCATTATTAATTTAATACTTTTACAAACATGACAATGAGAAAGCAAATTATCTATTTTATATTGTTGGCTTATTCACCAAAAAAGAATAACATGCTATGAGTCCAACATCCGAAGATAAAACCAAAATATTACATCTCAATCCTAAATACAAAATGAGATATTAAAGAACGTGAAAACCAACTATTGAGAATAAATAAGAATATATAACAAATATTTCATTACAAAAAGAATTTACAATGTCAAAGTAACAATTTATGATAAATAAGATATTCTAACCAATATTTTCTTATAATAAGAATTTGATCAAATAAGAATATGCAATAAATAACAATTTACATATATGATAATTTCAGTACAATAAGAATTTATAGTATTTAATTTATTTACAATAAGATTTTACAATACAAATTTAAATGCTAAAACAAATAAGAATTTGCAATATATATGATTTACAAGAATAATAAAAATTTATATGTAGTTCTTATAATTAAATTAATAAATTATTGAAAAACACTCCCCCCCTTTGATGGGAGGGGGGACTTGGACTTACATTTGAAAATTACAATATAATTTGGCAATTATATTGGAATTTTCAAGGAGTAAATTGCCTACGTATCCCGAAGGAATCAAAGCCCACGTAGTTCTCTACGTACCTTATTTTATTTGAAGTCGTGGTTGACAGTTGAGTACTTGAGTAGTTGACTATTGTCCAGCATCCGTATGTTCCCCTGCATTGGATGAACTAGATGATTCGGTTTCCATGAGCATCCAAGGATCATCTTCTTCTGCTTCATCTTCCCTTAATCCTTGCGTTCTTTTTTCGGCTTGATCCCAATCTTTCTTGCAAACGCAAATCTCGATGCTTTGTGGAGATAGACGAGATCTTTTTTCATCCAGCACTCTTCTACCTGCACTAAAAGCAGACTCCGAAGCAATAGTTGATGCCGGAATTGCAAGTATGTCGCTTGCAATTCTAGCCAAAATGGGGAATTGATTTTCCTTAAGTTTCCACCATTTAAGAATGTGGAAATCTGCACCTGTTTAAAATTGATAGGACAAATAATCGTCTACCCCCGCGCAAGCAGATCCGAAGACACTAGTTTTTTGTTTCTTCAATATGTTAGTAATTAAAGAATCAAAGCGAACATTATTTGCATGTCCAGAAGTCGGAACGAATTCGGGGTCATAAATCGAAACATAATGATCATGAAGTTCCTCCAAAAGGTGCCTACACTTCAAAACATAACTGCCAACATCATAAGAAACACCTAAACATTGATAATATAAATTTAGCAAGTTTGATATGCCATCAAGTTTAAGCGTTGGATCAAGTATACAAGCAACACCATAAATGTACGGAAATTCACTAAAATATGCAAACCACTTTACATTCATGCTATCAAGCACAACTTTGATTTCACTCACATCCAATTTCTCATTGATGGCATGTACCACCTTAATGCATTCTACAATTACCAAATGAATGTTGGGTTCATAAACCAAAGAAAATGTGTTAGTAGCATTGTGAAAAGATTTAAGAACATCCCGAACAAGCATTGCAACTGTCCAATGATAATCATTAATCAACATATCTTCTTTCGAAACAACTTCATTATATAAAGGAGTCATAACATCACGATACCTGATTGCATCATTCAGCAGTTTATAAGTAGAGTTTCATCGTGTTGGAGTATCAAGAGACCACACCTTCTTCGGTAAGCCGAATTCCTTACACAATGCCATGTACCTCCTCTTAACCTGGTTTTTTCTTAGGACCCTAACGATATTTCTAATGGGCTCTAATAAAGGTTGTAAACAGGCTATACCTTCTTGAACAGACAGGTTGAGTATATGAGCACAACATCTAACATGTAAGAATTGACCATCTAATATAAGCTTAAATGTACTTTCCTGCTTCAAGAAATCAATGGCCTTAGTGTTGGTCGTTGCATTATCCATAGATAACGAAAATACTTTATCAAGCAAATGGTATTTCTTACAACACTCCATTAAGCGGGCTTTTATGTTGTACCCACTATGACTCTCTTCCATAAGCTCAAAAGCAATAATACGTTTCTGCAAAAACCACTCATCATCGATCCAATGGGCAGTAACACACATAAAGGGTTCACCAAAACATGAGGTCCATGTGTCCGTTGTCCGGCTAATGCGACCGTTGAAGGTACAAAACATCTCCATCATATGACTTCTTTCACTAGTGGAAAAAAACGGAAGGGCTGCGGTCAAAACAGCCCAAAGGGCTGCGTTTTTGGCCAGCAGCCCTTTTCGTAGCAGCCCTTCACTAAAAGTGAAGGGCTGCGTTTTTAAACCGCAGCCCTTCACAACGAAGGGCTGCGGTTGAGGCCCAAAAACGCAGCCCTTCCAATATGGAAGGGCTGCGGTTTTGGGCCTAAAACGCATCCCTTCTTTGTACAAAAGGGCTGCGGTTTTTGACCAAAACCGCAGCCCTTTTGACCCAAAAAAATAAAAATAAAATTTTTTTTTTTGCATTTTTTTACTCCTAAATATATCAAGAAATTTACAACAGGGAAAATAAAAAAAACGAATCTATTACAATTATATATTAACAATCAACAAGAACATCAAATTACAATTTACAGTCAAAAAATTAGAATGAAAATACAATTTACGAACGAAAATACAAAAAAAGAGAAATAATTGTAGATCTGAAATTACAGTAAAAAAAACGAACGAAATCTACAGTCAAAAAAATGAACGAAAAAAAAAGAACGAAAATACAATTTTATGAACGAAAATACAAAAGAGAGAAGATATTATTGATCTGAAATTTTATGAAGATTAATCAAAACAAAGATCAAGAAATTATAGATCTGAAAAACGAAAAATTCTCACTTGTTGTTGTCGTTGCTTGGCGAATTGACGACTCGTTGTTCAAGTCAGAGATGATCGGAGTTCGACCGACGGCGACGAATTGAAAATGGAAGACGAAAATGGTCGGCGCGCGGTCGTCGTCGTTCGAGTCGTCGTCTCGTTCGAAGACGAAAATGGATGTTGAGTGAACCAAACCAAAACCCCTAAATTTTTCCCTCTATCCCGTGAAACCCCCAAAACCCCAAACCCCTTACTTTTCTCTCTCCTCTCTGTTCGAACTCCCTTCCCCCTGCTCGCGTGGCTTCTCGCCGGAAACCCAAGCTCGTCGGAGTTTCCCCTTCCATCTATTCGCTGTCGTGTGTCGTTGTTGTTCTTTGTGGTGTGGTTGTTGCTTGCTTGCGCCTGCTTTGGTCTTATTCTCTCTCCTCCTCTTCGTCTGCTCTGTCGCCGCCGTTGTTGGGTGGCGCTCTGCCACCACCGCACGCCCGCCGCCTGCTACCGCGATGTTGCTTTGTTGTTGTGTCGTGGTGCTGCCGGAAGGAGGGAGAAGGGTGAGTGGGAGGAGGGTGAGGGAGAAGGGAGGAGGGTGAGTGGGAGGAGGGTGAGAGAGAAGGGAGGAGGGTGAGATTTGTTTTTACGTGAGATTTGAGCCCGCTAATTTCTTTTGAAAATAAAAAAAAAAGCCCATAAAGGGCTGCGGTTAGCCCAAAACACAGCCCTTTATTACTTATAGGGCTGCGGTTTTGGACTAACCGCAGCCCTTCACTAAAAGGGCTGCGGTTTTTGCATTGACCGCAGCCCTTCGTAAACGAAGGGCTGCGGTTTTTGGGCTAACCGCAGCCCTTGCACCGCAGCCCTTTTGTTTTTTTCCTCTAGTGTTTAGAGATGAAATGCAGTTTGTGTGCGACGCTTAAGGGTGTTCCTAGGGACTTTCCTAAATGCTGGTTGCAAAGCAGTTCTATTGAAATATTTATATGCATCACTTTCCCCATGGTTGAACGGCAATTCATCAGTGATAACATATTTAGCAAATTCATCAATCATACGATCTCTATTATAGGAGAAAGGCATACCTGTGCCAGGCATCTCACCAGCATACCCGTGGAGTTGTGTCTGGGTGTTTCGGTCCCCGCCACTGCTAACATTCTCTGCCGTAAGGCCATGTTTGTTGGTCAAATGACGACCCAAGGTCCCCGTTCCACCACCGTTCCTCCAATTGTAAGTCGGAGGTGGATTGACGCCTGTGTTCTTGCAAAGATGACAAATGCACTTCCAGTGTCTGGGTTCATTGGTAGCAACCTTTTCAAAGAATGGCCACACCCATGACACTTTTTTGGTTCCTTAAGGTTGTGAGCCACCAGCTCCTTCTTCGTCGTTGCCCACCTCGGTTTCACCGGCTTCATCGATAATATTTAAGTAAACATATATTACTCATTGTTGATTAACATAATTAACACTAAATAACTAACTCATAGTTTATTTAACATAATTTAACATAATCATGATTAATTATCTTAATTTTTTCCGCTTAACATAATCACAATTAACATAATTACCATTAGTTAGCGAAGTGATATTTTATTTACATAATTATTATTGCTAAAACAATATTAATTTAACATATACATGATTAATTGTCTTAGTCATTGTCTATTAAAATAATCACAAATAAGTAGCTAAGTGATAGTTGATATACATAAATATTATACATAATTATTATTGCTATAAACCATTAGTTTAACATAATCATGATCAAATCTCTTAGTCATTGTCTATTTATATAATAACTACTACTAATTAGCTAAGTGAAAGTTGGTTTACTTAGTATTAAACACTAACCCGGTTGTTGCATGTTTGAAGCCCGTTGTTGTTGGTTGGGTGGGTGCATGGGAATTTGAATATCATCTACCAACTGATGTTCTAATTCTTGGATGAAATCGCTATTGTCGATGGACGGTGAATTAGAAGAACCACCCCTTCGACTACTAGAACCAACACTCTTACCTCTTCCGGTCATCTTTTTAAAAAAATTAGACATTTTTTTTGAGAAATTAAAAGAAAAGTATGAAAGTAATATGATATTATTAGAACTAATAAGGTAATAAAGCAGTAAACTAATATAACGAAGAATTTAAAATTTTGCTAATTAGACAATAGAAAGATAAAGAAAATATTGAGAATTAAGAGAAAGAAATAAAGAGAAGTGTGAGTATCAGATATTGAGAGAATGTATGTGATTGAGAGAGTTGTGAAAAATGAGAATGGTGGAAGGGGTATTTATAGGATTTTTTGGGAGGGAAAAAGTTTGATTTTGAAGTGGAATTGCGGTGGAAATAGGTGAAATGGAGTAGATGGATGATAATTGATCCGTTGGATCTTATCAAATGGGGAGCAAAAGCTGAAAAAATGCAACTGCAGTAATGGAAGAGGATAGAAAGCTAATTCATGACCAACAACCCATGCTATTGCACCATAGAAATGATCAAATTGAACAGTGAAGCACTGTTCCTTCTTTTCCAATTTAATGAGCAAGCTAGAGGACAAAACATTGTACATAAAAGTGTAAAATAATAATATTTTTATTTACATTTTAATTTCAACATCCCCTTTTCTCTCACTCTCTCTCCTGCGTTTTCCCTTTTCATTTTTCTTCCCCTCCCTTCTTCAGTTCTGCTGCGAATTCAAGGAGCCACCAAGGCACCACTTCTCTTGTTGGAGTTTGGTCAGGTTGCGAGCAAGAGAAGGGGTGGTTCATCGACGGTTTTGATTAGGGTTCAGTCGTTGAGATGCGGTTTCGAGTGCGGTTCCAGGGGCGGTTCATCGACGGTTTTGGGACGATTTCCGTTCGCCTATGGTTTCCAGGGCGGTTTATCTACGGTTTCCAGGGCGGTCCTCCACTGGTTTACGCGTGCGGTTCAGCCTGTTCTCGGGCGGTCCAACCTGCTATCAATCATGGTTCACGGGCCGGTTTTATGGGTGGTCTGTGCCGGTTACTTTCCCCAACAATCTGACCCACCAAAAACCGCCATCTCCACCGGTTACGGGCCGGTTCATGCCCTTTTTTTACGGTTCAATTCCGGTCTGTGCCCTTGTCGGGCCGGTTTAGGGTTGGTCCCGGGTTGACCCGCCCAATGGCCATCTCTAATTGTAGGGATCTCGATGGGGCGGAGCGGGGAGGATGTTGCTATCCTCATCCCCATCCCCACATAATATTTTCAATGTTTCATCTCCAACCCATCCCTACATAATATTTTAAATATTTCAACCCCATCCCCATCCCCATCACGGGTCTGAAATATGTTCTCATCCCCACCCCAACAAAGATTAGTGCAAAACCATGTTTGCCTCCACCACCCGCCTGGGTGTCTATACCCACTTAATCTCCACCTTCTTCACCCTATCATCAATCTAAAACCCGCCTTAGACGCACCTCAAAAATATAAAAAATAAAATAAAATGCCACAAAAGTAGTACTTCGTCTGTTCTTTTTCTATTGCAACAATTGAGTTTTACGCTTGCCAATGCACAACTTTAACTATTAATATCATTAATTACTTTTTAATAAAAATTTGATATTTTGAAAGTATATATCGAGACGAATCAAACAAGACCCCACATGACTACAATTGTCGTTACATAAAAATCACAATAGATAGTGAAAGGATGATGGGTGAATAGTGTAAAAATTTCATTGTCGCAATAGAAAAAGAACGGAGGAAGTATATTTCACATTTTAGACAAAAGCTTAAGAAATTTTTATAGGATTCACATTTTACAACACTCTATACTTAAAATTATGTAACTCACAATGACATAAAATCGAACTCTTTTTGTGGGCTTATTTTTAGCCTACCGGTGTGAGCGAGAATTTGACTACCTCGTTGTAAAAGGGTTATAATTTTGAAAATCATTTTGTGAAGAAGTCGCCAAACCTAATTGGATATTTCGAAAATCAACGGGACATTTGAAAGGGACTTATCTCATGTAGATTTTCCCATTATGTCTTCATAATTGGTTAATGAACCAATAATTGATTTCGGGTTTAAGGGTACGAACCTGATCATGAATCACGTTCACCCATTACTGGCCTCTACTAGATACGTTTCATAGTCTAAATGTAATTAAATAGCCAAATAATTATTTTCAAACACCCTAAAAAGTAATTTAAGATGGTTCATTAAATACAAAAGACTTTTTTTAATGATCATTTGAATTAAACAATCAGAATACAAGGTACATAGCCAGCTGTCCATAGTATCTGATTTAGTCGTGAGAACATCTATGTCTTGGTTAACAATAATAAAAAAGTGATTATGTATTGCAATCAACATAAAAAAATACATGAAAAAGAAATGAAACTAAGAAAAAGAAATATTCGCAGGGAGTTAAATTCTTTTAATAAGTAAGAAGAACTCTTTCTGTCTACCCTCACACAGGGCCCCTACCCAGAGACCCACTACAACCATACACCCCCAACACCCTTTTCAAATCACAGGCAAATGCTTTGGGTAGGAATAGAACCCTAGACTTCATTAGGAAAGATGAAAAAGTTCACCAACCCCATTTATTTTTAAGGGGTGCAACACGAGGACTTCCTAGGAGGTCACCCATCTTAGTACTATTCTCTTGCGCAGGGAGTTAGTTATTATTCATAGAATATACAATCGCATAAATATGTTAACAATCTACAACATGAAAAAAAAAGTTAGTAACTTCAATAAATATAATAAAAAAACAATTAAATTTATTAAAGGACCCCCGAAATTTATACCTCTTTCTAGATCGTTTATGTGTATAGATCTTGGATTGAATGTCGAACAAACCTTAAAAATAGTATTGTTGGATTAGTCCAAAATATGCCGTGATGGGTTTGGACCGTTTGGTAGGCGTTGATTGTTTTTTATAATGGGTGATGGTGTGGCGTAGATATTAGACTTCGATGACGATTATGAGAGGATGATGATAATTAGATGGTATAAATAGTAGTATCAGGTTAAAGAGTTAGACTTTTGATATTAAGGTAAGTTAATGTGGGTGAGATGTAGGTTTTAGGTGTGAGTGAATACGCATAGGGATTGAAGAGAGAGAAGTATTAGGAGGATGGAGATGTACAACCTGTTTGGTTCTTTTTAGTAAAGGAAAGGAAGGGAAGAGAAATGACCGGAAGTGAAAACAAGAGAAGAGAAGAGAAGAGAAGAGATAAGAAAAGAAAGGAAAAATCTTAGGGCTCGTTTTGTGTTCCCAGTTTTCAGTTTTTTTTTTAAACCAAACAAAAATATGGAAATCAGAAAAAGTAGTTTCCAGTTTTCTGTTGTTAATTTTTAAAATTGACATGTTTAGTACAAGTATCACTAATTTTAAGTTTATTATACCCCTTATACTATATGACTTTTATATTCATAAAACCAAAAACTGAAAACTTACTATGATGCCGAACGGGCCCTTAATTTCCCATGTTTTGTTTAAATTTTCTCTTTACTCCCAAATTCCTCCAATTTCGGGAGGAAAGAAAAATGAAAACATTGTTCAGAGACTTTCCTTCCACTTCCTTCCATTTCCTATCACTTAATAATGTTATTTTTGAACCAAATATTGGAAACTAAAATGATTTCTTTCCATCCCTTTTCCTCCAAATCCCTTCTTCTAAACAAGCTAGTAGTGTTAGCCTATTAGGTGTGCGTGGGGTAGCAAGATTAGGTTTTTTTAGTAAAAACTACCTTTCTTTTAGCAAGTTATTGAAATTAATACATTTCTAATTTTATTTTAAATTTATTGTCATGCTCTTTACCGTCCATATTTACTTAAAATCGTCTGTATTTTTTTTCTTTAAATACCACCCATGCCCTCCCTTTTCACCCCACTCCTCATCTCTCGCCTCTCACCCATTTCACCCCAACTTCACCCATATTCACCTCACCACCACCGGAGAAACACCAATACCAAAAAATAGGACAACCACCATAGCACCACCTTCACCAATCTGTCCAACGACGAACCCTCAACGCCGCTACAATCACCGGAATGGAATGTGGTTGGTTCAGAATTTTTTTTTGCGCCACTATAACACAGACACGAACCTTTTTTTTGTTTCCTCCATGGAGGAAACAAACAAACTTTCATGCTAATAGTGGTTAACGAATAATTGTTGTTGTGATTAGTAAATGATAGCTAATAATTAGTACTTTAATTAGAAAAATTTAGTGATTAGTTGCGACAATTAGTTAAATCTTTGATAATTACCGAGTATTAGTGATTATTGCATGTTAATAGTGATTAATTATTGCATGTTAAGTAGTTTGTAATTATGACATGTTTTATGTTCATTTTGTTTATGAATATTTCCTAATTAGTTGTGAAATTGATGATTGGTTAATATTAGATGTTGTGATTAGTAAATAATAGTGATTACTAGTTACGATAAGTAAGTGAATAATTTTATGATTAGCGAATATGAGTGATTATTGCATGTTAATAGTGATTATATGCTGTCTAAAATTTAAATATTAAATATTTTAGGTTTATTTGTCGGATTTTGGAGGTGATTATATAGATTATAATCACCTGTTATAATGAAACGCTTTGGGATGAGAAAAAAAGATGCACATAATTGGTGTAGAGAAAAGGCACATGAAGTTGGGTTTGCGATGGTAATTTCGTCAAATAAACAGCATTTGCCTTGTGGTCGACCATATGTTTATATGAGATGTAACTGGGGTAAGAGATATCGGGGTGAAAATAGGGATCTTAGCGTAGGAGGACTTATATACACAAAAAGAAAAGCATGTGGATGCAGAGCTTACATTAGGATATATTTTTTGATTACCCTACTTGAACAGGATGGTTGACTACTAGTAGTCCAAGGATAACCGGCATGCACAACCATGAGTTTATTCATTACCCTGAGGGCCATCGACCCATCAGCAGCCTTAGTCCGGCGGCAAAGGCTTTCGTTCGCGATATGAACAAGTCGCAGGTTAAGCCTGCCAATATCATGAAAGTTGTTGAGGAAAAATTTCCAGATGATCATCCAAATCCGAGACACTTGTACAACTTGAAAGAAAAAGATAGAAGGGAAGCAATGGATGAAAGAGACGTGATGAAACAATTCCTCCACATTGCTCAAGAAAATGACTACTTTATTGGATAAGACAAGACGAGGAGATGAGTGCCATGACACAAGCATTCATGGTACAACCGAAGTCGACAAATGTCCTCTGCACTTATTCGCATGTTGTTGGTATGGATGCAACTTATAAAACGAACATGTATAATATGTTGTTTCTGGAGCTCATTGGGATGACGCCTTGTAACAAGAACTTTCTGGTTGGGTGTGCTCTGATGGCCAACGAAACAACTGATAGTTATAATTGGGTGTTGGACAAGTTTAGGTTGTTGATCGGCGTAAATGTTGTCCCTGTTACACTCGTAACTGACCATGAGCTGGGTTTGTAACACCCCGACAATTCTCTATTTTCCAAAATACCTTTTTCATATAAAACTTAGAGAATTACCAAAGTATTATCGCCCGTGTGATAACGTATCAGCTTATTCAGAATTTTGGAGCGGAAATAAATAATAATTTTGAAAATATAAATAACTTAGTCAACCATAAGGTCAACTCCAAAACCAAACCAAAAGTCAAACCAATTCAAAAGTCAACTACAACATATTAAACCAACATTATTTAAAGTATAAATAGTCTAAGCACAAGCGCTCCACTGTACCCAGACACCCAATGATGCATCATCTTCAAACCTGAATTGGTTGATGCTTTATTGATCCTATACGACTGCTCACCAATCATCACAGGATCAATAAGTGTAGACACATAATCGTGTATCCCCATTTAAGAGTCCAATGATGAAACATACCGCGGTATTAGTTGGCGCAACCCAATGGAAGAGCAATCCGAAGAGCCAACCCAAAATCAAATTAAATTGTGTTTTAAAATATTATTCTAAATCCCAAATTAATTATTCACGATAATTAGTTGTATTTTAAGCCCATAAAATATTTTAAGTCCATTTAAAGTATTTTAAAAGCCCAATTATTTATTTATTTTTTTTAATAAATATTTTTTTTATTTTTAATAAATATCAGATTTTCATTCCGTAAAATTCAATCTCCGGATTTTAAGGATAAAAAAATATTTTATAAACCGCGTTTAAGGAAAAAAGGCTGGCAAATAAGCTGGACGCAGGCGGTGCGCGTAGCGCGCCACGTGCGCCCAGCGCATTGGCCAAGTTGTGTCTGGCGCGTCAATCCGCGCCTGACACGTGGATTTGTGACTCACACAGAGTCCTGCGCCTAGCGCACCTCTCTGTGTGAGCCGTATCTTTTTCTTTTCTATCTTTTTAAATACGCGTACCACGCACGTGTACGTGTTTGACTAGGTTGGCCGCGTCAGGCACACCAATGTGCGCCTGACACGTAGACGTGCGCTTGACACGTAAGCCTGCGCCAGGTTTAGGTGGGCGCGTGAGGCGCACGTTCCCGTTGCCTATAAATACCTGTCATTTCCCGAATCACGGACGACTTTTTCGATTATTATTTTGACGAACACAAAAACTTACGAATACTTACGAAATATACTTCGAACATCTAAACACTCAAACACTTTCAATACATCAATTATGTTCCAGTTCCTGATCATACCACGTTCTTGGTTCCACGATTGCTCCGCCTGAAGATCGTTGCGCTCTTCGACCCAAGCCACGGTATAATCCTGAGGGTCCTTAAATAAATTCTCTATTTTTATATTGAAGTTACTAACTTTTTATTTCCTAATGTAGATCTTTAATATAAAATCGTTCTACTGTATATTCTAATCCTTCCTTCTTTTTATTTATTTTCATACATTATTATATGCTTGCTTGATTGTTCTATACATATTGTTATGATTGTCCTGCATATTTTTATCACCCACATGTTATAATTGCTAAACAAGACCTAAATAATTGTTCTAACTAATTCAGATAATTTGGACAACCTGCTAGGTACCTTATAATATTGATTGCATAAAACTTGTCGCTAAAAAATAGTCTTTTATTTGTTTCCTGAACCAACCTAGACTAAATATTTTTAGGGTGTATAAAATATTATATGATTATTCTTTGGCATAAAATTTATTGTGAATCGATATTTAGTAGAGGCCAGAAATGGGCAACATGGTTCCTGACTGTGTTGTACCCCACCCCCGAACTCAATATTTGGTTCATTTTGACCATCTATGGAGTTTAAACGGGGAAATCTACGTTGGATAAGTCCCTAATTTATCCCTACGATTTCCCATATCCAATTAGGTTTATGAGTCTCCCTTTAAAGACTTGTTGGCGACTTCTTTCGAACAATTTTCAATAAAAACCTTTACAATGGGGTAATCAAATCAAATACGTGCTCACACCGCATAGACAAAATAAAAACACGCCTACAATTTGGCGACTCCACTAGGAAGGATTTTAAAAAAAATTAATTTTTTAAAATGAGTGGTGAAACTTGAAAAATACGATTCATTCTCCTTTTATGCCTTTGAATAATATATTGTTTTGCATATGCATGGCTATTGTTTAGCCACCATAAAGATAATCTACCTTGCCTCAATAGCACATGTTCTATGTGTGAGGTCACCCCCGGGGGGTTTGCGCTTTGTCCTTCCAAAAAGCTTCCTGAGCGATAGTGTTGGATCTTAGTTATAAGCAAACCGACCCAACCATGGCATTGTTCTCTTGTTCCTGACTTGAAAACTGGAGTGCGTCTTACACGTGGCCACCTCTTTAAGTAGGGGTACGAAGCGTGGGATCAATCTCTTAGTCACGGACCTTTTCAGACTTAACCTAAACTTGACCATAGTTTCAAACATAGAACTTGACTTTAGGTTGGAACTTTTGCATCCATGTTTTATGACATTTGCCTGTGATTGCAATTTCTGCCTGCTATTATTTTGTCAAAAACGTTGTTATTTGTTGCATCTAAAATCGCGTCTAAATAACAAACTAAAGATCGTCAATTGACCAAAACGTCGCCTACATCCTCGAAAAACATGTTGGGGGTGGTAGTGCGCCAAGTGCATTAAGTTGCGCCTGGCGCACCACTCCCGCGCCAGACGCAAGGCTGTGCGCTGCACGCAGCAATGCTGCGCGGCACGCAGTCTGTGCATCGCATGCTTTTCGTCGATTTAGTCGTTGTGGTGGTCGATCCTATGTTCAGTCTTATGTTCGTCTATCTGCATTCGTGTAGAATCATGGTCATTCTAAGGGTCCCACCTAATTCAAACAACAAAAAGGGTCAGTCTTTTCATGCAAGGCCGATTCTGTCAAAAAACTGCATCTAGAGAAACGGTCATGGTAGAGTTAGAATTGTCATGCATGTCTACCTTCTCCCTGCTGTTCAACTAATCTTGCCTGCCTATCAATTCTACCCTACCATATTCAATCAATTTCAAAATCTTACATTTTTTTCAAAATCAATCCTACATCCATGTCTATTCTACCTTTTTTTTAAAAGTATTTATTAATCATTATCATACACGGCATTTACAAAAACATCTTCAAAATTAATCCATCATCTTTTCCTAACAAGAGATAAAAACAAGGGGTTCCTTTCAAAAACGAATTCCGAAAATGCTAAGCCCAATCCAGACACCTGCACCAATTCAATCCAATCAACCAAATCCAATTCATTGCATTCATTCTAGGCCCATATGCATTAGAGTCCATTTTGCATTCATATTAGGTCCATCTAAATTTGAGTCCATGCATTCATATTAGGCCCGCTAGCATTAGAGTCCATCTTAGGCCCATATAAGTCTAGTTCAAGTCAAAATCTAGGTCCATTTGCATCTTTATGTGAACCTTAGTCTATATCAAGCCCAGTCCAAGTCTAATCCAAGTCCATTCCAATATAAGTCCAATCCTAGTCCATTTCCAACGTCAAGCCCATGTGCATTTCTAAGTCTAACTTCAAACCAATATAGGACTAAGTCCAAAATTAGGTCCATATAAGGCCCAGCTCATTTCCTAAGTCTAATCCAGTCTATTTCTAAACCCATATAGGACGAAGTCCAAACCATTGAGTCTAGCGAAGCTAGCATCCCTTAAAGACCATAACGACACCCTTTAACCTAGCGAAGCTAGTCATCCTTAAGACCATAACGGCACCCTTTGACCATGCGAAGCTAGTCATCCTTAAGACCATAACGGCACCCTTTGACCTAGGGAAGCTAGTCATCCTTAAGACCATAATGGCACCCATTGACCTAGAGAATCTAGTCACCCTTTAAGACCATAATGGCACCCTTTAGACCATAAAGGCACCCTCCGATTTTAGTGAAGCTACTCCTACCTTACATCTATAGCAGTCCAAATCCTCGAGTCTAGCGAAACTAGTCTACCCTAAGTCCATAATGGCCCAAAACCTTTAAATCTAGCGAAGCTAGTCCATCTTAGAAAAATCATCGAGTCTGGTGAAGCCAATCCCCCTAGGTGAAGCAAAGCTAGCATAGGAAATCTTTTTGAGTCTAGTCTGCCTGTAAGTTCAAAGTCTAGTCTAGTCTAGTCTGCTTGCATAGTCCAGTCCAGTCTACATCTGCATATGCATATAGTTAAGCTCATATCACCATCATAACCATAATCATACCCATTTCTAATTATTTCCCATTTCCATTTCCACTTTTATTTCTCATCTCCATTTCCATTTCTTCATCACTCATTTCCATTTCTCATTTCAAAAGCATCATTTCTTAAAATTTACGAGGTTCATTCGATTTCTGTTCAGGACGGGTCGTGGGTTTTTATAACTTGGGAACGCCCGACAGAGAGGATACAAGGTCAACCTACTCCCAGACTCGTCAAACGAGTTCTCACCTTTTCAGACGCGTCTTCCGAAACTTCTGAATCATCATCCGAGATAGGAGACACTTCTGAACAACTCAATGCAATCATGGCTCAGCTTCAACTAATGAACTCTCGTCCTGAGGGACAAGACAAAGAGATCAAAGCACTGAGAGAAAAGCTGATAACTGAGGAAGAAGAGCATGATGACACTCCACCACCACCACCACCACCTCCTATCAAGACCCAGACAGAATTGAGGTTTGAAAAACTCGAGCAATTGATCCAGTCAATTCCTGCACTCGAGAGTCAGCCTCATGGCCATGACATCATTGATCCTGAACTGAGGGGAAAACTCCCTAAAAAGGTATCATTGGGTGACCTCCCAAAATTCAAGGAGGTCGAAGACCCAAACGATCATTTGAGAGCTTTCACCATCTCTATGGCTCTCAAGGGCATGAGCAAGGACCTGTTTGCTTATGTCTTTCCCTTGACCTTGGATGCACATCCATCCAAGTGGTTCAGGTCACTGAATAAGACCAAGCTGAATGACTGGGACTATATCAGATAAGAGTTCCACAAACAATACATATACAATTCTCAGCATCCCATTGGCCTTCGTGAGTTGGAGTTAACTAAACAGAACTCCAACGAAGATTTCGTCACCTTCCTTAACAGATGGAGGGAAAAAGCTGCACAAATGACTAACAGGCCATCTCAAGAGGATCAAGTCCGACTAGTGATCCATAACCTGCAGCCTAACTATGGGGATCATATTAAATTCCAACCCATAGAGTCTTTCACGAAGCTCTATAAGGTAGGCTTGCTGATTGAAGAAGAGGTACAAGCCAACAAGAACAAGGGTTCCAACAACAACAACTCTTTCAAGAAGAGTAATAACAAACCTTCTAGCTCTAAAAGCAACGACGTCAATGCCCTAACTACTGAAAAGAGAGGTTATCAAGGGCCTCAAAGAACATTCACTCCATCGGGCATGACTTTAGAAGAAGCCTTCACAAGGCTTCATGCAAAAGGAGCACTTCAGCCTATTGACCCTACTCCAGACCCTGCTCCTAAGAAAAGATCCAGTAAATGGAATCCTAATGCCTACTGCAAGTACCATCAAGGAAAGGGGCATATGACATCACAGTGTTGGACTTTGAAGCATGCTCTACGGGATATGGTTGAAGACGGTAGATTGCCAATTCCGCCTGCAACAAAAGTCAGCAATAGCGGCAACCCCTTGGGCAGTGCTTAAATAATGCCGAGGCATGATCATTTAATGCTAGTTTTCTAGGTTGAGTCGGAGAGTCCCTCCCCTAGCTCCTTCATTTCCTTTCTTGTCGAGTCTATGTCATTTAGGACTTTATTTCTAATAAGCTTCATTCCATTTATTTCTAATTAATAAAATAATTGCATTTCATTTTCATTTTCATTGGCCTTCTATAATTTTATTTATGCTTCTAATTCAATGATGAAACTTAAATCACCTAATGAACTTGACTAATAATAATAATAAAAAGAGATTTGAAATAAAAAAATAATAATAAAGAAAAATGAAAAAAGGACATGCTTTAGATCAGGAGTTATTCCCCTCTCCCTTCCATTACCTTTCATAAGCCATCTCCATGCTAGCCAAAACAAAGATCCCTTAAGCCATCATCCTCCATGATCCTTAGCCAAATAATCCCTTCAAAATCAAAGCTCCATAAATATCCTTCAAGCTTTCCAATACCCTAAACCAAACTTGTGTGCAAGCCTCACTACATAAAAAATAAAAAGATCAATGCCAGGCAAAAACAAAAAAAAAAGTAAAAAAATCAAAGTGCGAAAAAAAAGCAAAAGCAAAAGAAAACGCAAAAGACAAAAAGAAAAAAATGCAAAATAAGAAAAAGCCAAAGGCAAAATACTAAAATGTCAAGCTAGGGGGCTTGCACACAAGTTCTACCCCTCATTAAAATCCTTCAATCCATCAAAGCCTTAAAACCTATATAATCCAAATTCATAATCCTACCTTAGCCCATCCAATTAAGCCTTCATCAAACCTAAAGCCTTTAACCTTTCATCAACCCTAACTCCTTTTCCAAGGTATGTCCAAGCCCGCTAGGTTGAAAATCCGAAAGGGTGGCCTAGGCAAAAGTTAGGGCACAAAAAAAAATGATAAATAAATAAATAAATAAAAATTCAATCAGATCCAGAACTACGAATGGTCTGATTCCGCAAGGATACGTAGGAATCCTCATCTCGAGGTCCGACCGCTTCAATAAAATAAAATTAATCAAGGTCTAATGATTTGACTTTCTAGAATACAGGAGCATACTCTTTCTAGATCCCGACATAGACTCGAGTCTGAACCTAGCTACGTCAAAGCCTTTTCCCACCTACATCTATATAAGTCACAAATTTAATCTTTTTATTTTTCGATCCAAGCTCTCCTTGTCCCTGAAGGACTCTTCGACAATTCCATGGTCTCTGGTGATATTTGACTTTGCCTAAATCGACTTCCCAAAGAAGAATCCCCAACGAAGAACTTTCAACGCTCAAGACAATTCAACTACATTTCAAGCAAGGCATAAGGTGCCTAATTCAAAACAAGCTCCCCCAAAGTGGGGGCTTCCTATATAGGTGGTGGTTCCTCCAAATCAAACTCCCGAAGAGTTGTAATTTGCGGATCCCGTTTACGGACCCCGATCATTTACTAAAAATAGCTTTTAAAAATCACTCTATCTATTTCTGATCATTCTATTTCTCTACATATCCAGATCTCCTAGCCTTGCAAAACCCTGATCTGGCATTGCATTTCATACATTCTAGTCTTGCATAACCCTGACCTTGCATGACGTGTCATCTTTCTTAGCTTTGCATAACCTTAATCCTTGCATAACGTCTCATGCATCCTTATTAGAGAGTCTAAGTTTGCATTATTGCATCATTGTGCGCCTTATGTGAGTTGTTTGCACCTATATGCTAACATCTTCTTCTGCAGGTAATCAGATTACTTGTGGTTATGGTCCTGCCTACTAACTTTGTTTTGCAGAGACCGGCGTATATAGATCAGTTCAAAACTGCAGAGCGTTTAGAATCGTTCTCCGTCCCGACACCGTATACTTTGACTTTCGGTTTCCTGAACCTCAGTCAAAGTGGGGGCTTCTGTAGACACATAATCGTGTCTCCCCATTTAAAGGTCCAATGATGAAACATACCGCGGTATTAGTTGGCGCAACCCAATGGAAGAGCAATACGAAGAGCCAACCAAAATCAAATCAAATTAAATTGTGTTTTGAAATATTATTCGCAAGCCCAAATTAATTATTCATGATAATTAGTTGTATTTTAAGCCCATAAAATATTTTAAGTCCATTTAAAGTATTTTAAAAGCCCAATTATTTATTTATTATTTTTAATAAATATTTTTATTATTTTTAATAAATATTTTTATTATTTTTAATAAATATTTTTATTATTTTTAATAAATATTTTTATTATTTTTAATAAATTCTTTTAATAAATATCATATTTTTATTCCGTAAAATTCAATCTCCGAATTTTAAGGATAAAAAAATATCTTCCAAAACACGTTAAAGGAAAAAAGGCTGGCAAATGAGCTGGACGCAGGCGATGCGCCTAGCGCGCCACATGCACCCAGCGCATTGGCCAAGCTGTGTCAGGCACACCAATCCGCGCCTGATACGTGGATTTGTGACTCACACAGAGTCCTGCGCCTAGCGCACCTCACTATGTGAGCCATTTCTTTTTCTTTTCTATCTTTTTAAATACGCGTACCACGTGTACGTGTTTGATTGGGTTGGCCGCGTCAGGCACACATGTGCGCCTGACACGTAAGCTTGCTCCACGCGCAGGTGGGCGCGTGAGGCGCACGTTGTTGTTGCCTATAAATACCTGTGTTATCCCGGATCACGGATGGCTTTTTCGATTATTATTTTGACGAACACAAAAACTTCCGAATACTTACGAAATATACTTCGAACCTCTAAAAACTCAAACACTTTCAATACATCAATTATGTTCCAGTTCCTTATCATACTACGTTCTTGGTTCCACGATTGCTCCGCCTGAAGATCGTTGCGCTCTTCGACCCAAGCCACGGTATATTCCTGAGGGTCCTTAAATAAATTCTCTATTTTTATATTGAAGTTACTAACTGTTTCTTTCCTAATGTAGATCTTTAATATAAAATCGTTCTACTGTATATTCTAATCCTTCCTTTTTTTATTTATTTTCATACATTATTATATGCTTGCCTGATTGTTCTATACATATTTTTATGATTGTTCTGCATATTTTTAGCACTCACATGTTATTATTGCTAAACAAGACCTAAAGAATTGTTCTAACTAATTCAGATAATTTGGAGAACCTGCTAGGTACCTTATAATATTGATTGCATAATAACCTGTCGCTAAAAATTAGTCTTTTATGTGTTTCCTGAACCAACCTAGACTAAATATTTTTAGGGTGTATAAAATATTATATGATTATTCTCTGGCATAAAATTTGTTGTGAATCGATAATTAGTAGAGGCCAGCAATGGGCAACATGGTTCCTGACTGTGCTGTACCCCACCCCCGAACTCAATCTTTGGTTCATTTTGAGCATCTATGGAGTCTAGACGGGGAAATCTACATTAGATAAGTCCTTAATTTATCCCTACGATTCCCATATCCAATTAGGTTTATGAGTCTCCCTTTAAAGACTTGTTGGCGACTTCTTTCATTACAAAATAATTTTCAATAAAAACCTTTACAATGAGGGTAGTTAAATCAAATACGCGCTCACACCGCGTTGACGAAATAAAAACACGCCTACAATAAGGCACAACCATGATCGACACACAGAAAAGCACGTAATCAGTAAAGTTGAGTACTACATACTAAATAAAATATAAAACCAAACATGATACTAATGAACACTAAATCAAAGATAAACAATAATATAACAACATAATATAACAGACTCACTATACTGAACTTGACTCCACAACCAAGGTTCATTAATATTAAATTGAATAGGCAATGGATAGAGTTAACCAAAGCAAACCATGTCTTCAATTTAGAAGACGAAGTACCGGCGGGACTCCGTACTCCCGTGACCAACGATATCGAGGTACTAAATATAAAAAAAAATAGGACACGGTGATCAATCCAGTCCCAAGAAAAGCCATGGGCTACCATCATGTACTCCAACTCATACTAGTTCAATACTTCAGACGTGCACAAGTCTAAAGCTTATTGCTATTCACTTTTCACTTTAAGTTATTAATAAATTATTATTTGTTGTGACTCACAAAGTAAGATAACTAACATGAACATCATGGATACACAAAACTTTCATTTTTATCATAAGATTATATAAGGTGATCAACAACTCAAATAATCCAAGAATAATCCCATTACTTAGTTAATAACCAACCAATATTTATTTGTTGACTTAAATCAACAATCAGCCAACCTTTCCATAGGTGAATAACCAACTTTACCAAACAAGCCCCACGATCCTTATAATGTAAATATAATAATAATAATAATCCAAGGGAACAACATGATACGATTCATGATCCAACAACAATATAATTATTAATCCCTCATGTGAATTAATAAAATAAAAGTTCCCAATCCCACATGCTTGCATCAATCATCCATACAAACATATAATATTCATCATAGTCAACATGCTTCACACAACGGCATAAAACATGCAATTTCACTTGAATATAAGCCATGTTTGAACTATAAAAGTTCCCTATACATGATAAATACTACATCAAACCCTAATCTTAGGACATGATACTAGTCTAATAACACATAGGTATGTATGTATCTTGTGTAGACAAAATGAGAGGCCACTTTCACAACCTTAGAAGTCACTCAAGGTATAATCTCTGCCTACCAAATACCAAAACATCCAAGTATTAATACTCTAATAAAATTACAGCAACTTTAAAATACTTTAAACCCTCTTAAAATGTGTTTTAAAACCTTCTTAAACATTAAGACTTCAACCTTTAGTACCCCCTAGTATAGTACTACCATACTAGTTATCAAAACCCTTAAAAATCCATACTTTGATATTTAAAAACCCAACATAAGTGTGCTAAAAAAAATTTCAGCTACTTATAGTATCTTTAAAACCCTTTTAAAGTCACTCTAACATAGTTATAAATATTAAAGTACTCAATTTTCATAAACTGTAACATAGTATTACAAATTCCAACTCTTAAAACATTAAAAATCCATGCTTCATGCTTAAAAACCTAATTTAAACATATATATTAAATCTGAAATTTAATTCCTTTACTAAGCTAATTATATAATCTGAAATCTATATTTGAATAATCAAAGATACAAACTTTTATTATTAAAACATCAAAACAATACTTAAAACATAAAACTAATCATTAAAATAATATAGAGGAGGAAGATAAAATAACCAAGAGGAGAGAGAGAGAGGAAGAAACACGACAAAAGGGAGATGAAGAGGCGCCGACTGGCAGTGCTGGCTGGCCGGCGGTGTCTGCCGTGGACGAAGGAGGAAGAAAGAAAACGGGTGAGGAGAGGAGAGAGTGAACCGTGAGAGAGAGGAGAGAAGGAGAGAAAATTAGGGTGTTTGTAATGTGGCAAAAATTGTTAATGAGGGGAGTATTTATAGGTTCCCCCATTAGGGGTCCAAAAGAAAATTGGGCTTTGTGGGTTATTTAAATAAAAGGTGATCATATAAAAGTTGTAGATGTTTGGACTCCTCTACCCAATATTAAAACTTTGTACTTCAACTCAACTAATTAAATTATAAAATAACTTTCAAAGTATGTTTCACTAAAATATTTGATTATTTAAAAACATTAAATAATCCTTTGACTTTAAAAATGGTCAAAACTTTAAGGAACTAATTATTTAAATACTAATATATATATATAAATATACTTTAAAATATATATATATAATTCATAAAATTATGGGGGATTACAGGGTCTTATGAAAGCAATCCGGAAAATGTTTCCTAACTGCACATATTTGCAATGTATATGGCATATTGGTGGGACGCGGTCGTACGCGCTACCAAAGATAAAAGTTTATTTTCCTTCTTTCCAATACAAATAAATGTAAGTGGCAAGTAGGGTCGAATCCACAGAGACTTGGGGACTAACTCGTGCTTATAATAGATCAAATGGGGGTTTTTGGAATTAAAGAATTGAATAACTAAATATGAAGAACTAAAGAACAATCAAAAAGTAATGTAATCAAGAAGAGAAGAATCTTGAGTTCGGTTAATGGCCACTTCGATTCGTACTATTGATCATTGGTTTCTCAAATATGTAACTTTACTCTTAATTACTCAAAGTTGGAAATCAAATTCCTTTCCCTCAAAAGTACCGTTAAACAATCACAATCAGATGATCATAAAACTTGAACTAAAGATTAATCTAATCTAATCAGAGATTAAATTCAAATCAATAGAACATCAACGAACTAGGAAACAATGAGCCAATTAACAAATTGCTAGCACAACATATTCAAATTGGAACTTGTGATTTCTCTAGTGATTAATCAAGAATAATCAGATTCATTAATCAAACCCTAGATTGCTACTCATGAAAGAAAAACAGATGAATCAAAGATCAATTCTAAATCCTAGCAAATGATAAATCGAATGTATAAACTAGTAGTACTCCTAGCAATACATACCACAATCATAGATTAAAATCAAGAAATCACAATTATAATTAAGAAAAAGTTAACAAAGAGAAACCTCACAATAATAGACCGAAGCTTGATTAACCGTTCTCAAGACTAGATTTAGGCTACAATCGACATAGCATCCATCAAGCAAATCTTCAAAACTAATTATAAGAAACTCAAAAAGGGAGAAATAGGGATTAGGGCTCTTCTCTCTCTCCTCTCTAATTTAGTTCAGAAATTTTACAAGACCCAAAACAAAATGTTTTTCTCATTAATAAAACCTAAGGAAAGCTGAAAATTGCCGAAGAGTCGTAGCCGCGTCGAAGTGCGCGAGTCGGGCATCTATGGCGCGCGACCGGGCCTTGGGCCGGCCGCCCAAAACTTCGGCTTCGCTCGAAGTGCGCGAGTCGCGCATGTCTTGCGCGCGAGTCGGGCACTCGACGCTGTCAATGCTACGCCTTCGCTCGAAGTGAATCTCATGCTGCTGCTCGAAATGCGCGACTCGGGCTTCTATAGCGCGCGGGTCGCGCGTCTGCGTCTGCCAAGCACCTGCTCCGCTCGATATGCGCGAGTCGTGTGTAATTGGCGCCCATGGTGCGCACTAGCCACTGCTTGAGATTTAGTCTCTAACCACGCCCGAGGTGGGCTCTTCAACGCCCATGGTGGGCAAACAATGCTGTAGAGCCACAAGATGAACTTGGATGCCTCCACCATATAACTCTAGACTCCAAAGAACTTTGTGATCTTTTTATGTTGAATGGATCGCAAACACGGGATGGAAATCCACCTGTAAATGATCATAAACACATATAACCACAAAATATCCTTAAATCTCCTCTAATATCGCCAATTCATCATAACTCCCTCTTCTCCACACTAAGGTATAGATGAGTAAAACTCTCCTTCTTAAACCTTAAACCTTAGTAAAATGGACTTCTCAATACTCTATAATCGCAAATAACTTGGTCACATCAAATACCCCCACACTTGAACTTTACTCGACCTCGAGTAAACTCAAAATAAAGGTCAATGAGGCACCCCTTCCAAGCCATTGCTCACCTTTCACTACTCCCCTTATCTCTCCATCCTAGTGTATGATAAAAGTTTGCTATTCCCCCCCGATTCGCTTAAAGTCAAGCTTAAGGGTAAGAGTCACCCCCACACTTGAACTAAAAGCTCTCCTGAAAAAAATGTAAATAGCACTCTCATACTATACTCAACACCAAGATAATCAAAACACATGACGTTGAACCCCGAAAGATCTCAAAGGATTCAAAGCCATTCCAATCTGCACAACACCACAACCATCCTCATGTTATGAAATGACAAAAACAAATTCGAATCCTGACAAAACTCAAAGGACTCGAACTTGGACCAATTAAACACAATCACAACCACCAAACTCCTTATTCCTCCAATGATGAGCGAGCTCTAACCTATTCGCCTCTAACTCCGAACAACAAGATGAAAAACCTACCCGAGGCACTCCTTATATCACCAATCCTCCTTATGACACCAACTCCGGCAAATGATTTCAAATTTTCTCTCTTTTATCTCTCATTTTGCCTAGGAGCCCTTTCGGGTTTTCATCCTAGCTTCACACATTTTTTTTTCATTTATGAGCTCACCATCTCACCCGCTCCAATTAGCCACTTTTTTGCATAGATTGCCCTTTCGGGTTTTCAACCTATCCGGGCCCCCATTTTTGCCTGAGTCGCCCGCCCTTGCGGGTTTTCAACTCGGCTTCTTTTTTTTTTTTTTTTTTTTTTTAAAAAAAAAAAAAAAAATCAAGAATAAAACAAAATATATACAAGAAAGTAAGCTATCCCTCCCCCACACTTGAAGCAAACATTGCCCTCAATGGAAGAATGGACAAACAATAAACAAAAGGGAAAGGGGAAAAACTTACAATTTAGGACCTAGAAGGTCCTCCGGGATGTCGGCTAGACGATCCCCTCGCAGCTCTCCTGCGAGTCAACTCAGCATCGATCTCAGCAGTGGGGTCAACATACCCCGTCCCATCAACAGTAGATGGATATTGGGACACAAAGAAATTATTCATGGCAGACATCATAGAGTGCATCGAATAGACATTGTCATCTAAGGTGTGGTATTGCTGCCTCAACTCGTAAAGCTCCTGACCATAGTAGTCTAACCGACTGGTCACTCTAGCCTCAAAGGAAAGAGGTATCTCGGCCTCACCCATCTCCTGATGCTCACTCTCAGCCTCTCGATTCTCTTCGCGGACTGGTGCTGGGGCCGCGCCTCTAATTTGGTTGAACTCTTCTTCCACCCCCGAACGATAGATGTCATCAGGTGGGATAAAAAGATCAGCTTGTGAAGTATGCTCAGTGATGGCGAGACGGTTTTGTGGCAAGGACATGTACCTTACCAAGTTAGAACCGTAGAGCCACACAAAATGGTCCTTAGAGGGAGGAAACCACAGCATGTAGGCTTTATGCAATTGAGTAAGAGAGTATTTGTGTGTAAAATCATTTCGCCGAGTTTTAAAATAGTTTAGAGGGCGTAAAATATCTTCTCCTTCCTCATCCACAGGTACTTCCCCCCCAACATAGTGTGCTAGTTGAGTCACCATACCCCCCATACTTATTTTCCCATTCTCCTTGCGACGCACCTCAAAACAACCATTTAACCAGATATCTAACCAGTCCGGGCATCCGACACCTCCCGGTGTCATAGTCCATAAACACTTGAGATCAAGCTTGGGAATAGCAAAGAGGTTCCCCATGGCAGAATACCGTCATAGCTAGTAGACGGTGGACAAATCTAAGAGCGGGGTGAGGAATTTGGCTACTTTTGCACCTATGACCCCAAATGAGTCCACGTGTGATGTCTGACCAGAAAAGAGCCTCATTACATACACCGGCTGCCATAAACCGATCATCTGGCTCATAGTTCCAACCAAAAGCAAGTTTTACCTCCTCATAGGTCAATTGAAAATTCTTGCCATTAAGGGTGAAAATGATGGTGGGGCCCTTAGGACTATCCCGTTTCTCTAGTGTAGAGAGAAACTCCAATGTGTATCTCTCATAAGTCGGCATTCTTATCTCCATGAATTCATCTAAACCCACCTTGGCTAAGAGGAACTTAACCGGTTCAAAGAGTCCTAGTTGGCGTAAGGTGTCGCGGCACACAAACTTGGTCTCTTGAATTGTTCTTCCCGGTTTGGTCAATGTTTTCCACCTTTTCAGTTGAGTTGCATTAAGGTGAGTGAGACCCAGACAATCATTCCGAGCTCTCTTAGGTGCCATAGCAAGAGTAGGGAAGCAAAGCAAGTTATCACCAAAACAACCAATCTCACCAATCAAAAAAAAAAACCCAAACCTGAAATATTACCACACCTTCTTTAACCTCCACCACAACACTATCCTATCATACACCACACAATGCACACACCTCAACTCCACCAAAGCACAAAACCCACTCCAATTCACCAACAACCAACAAAAAAAACAAGCAATCACACCAAGAACATATATAATCACAACAAGCAATCCAAAGATTAAGCTAGAACTGAAATTCAAGCAAAACCAAGAGGGATGGATTGAAAGTTTACCAAATCCGGAGTTCCAAGTGTGGCTTTCATCAATGCAACCCCAAATAAATCTTCCATGATACTCCAAAAGTCTTCTTATGTCTCCAATTTGTGCAAATTAAGGAAGGTGAAAGAAACCCCAAAAGTTAGGGTTTTCCGAAAATAAAGATAAATTTCAGATTTTTGTGGTGAAAGAGAAAGATGGAGGATGAAGATGACTAGTTATGGGTGTGAGAGGGAGAAAAGAGGAGTGTTGAGAATGATGAGAGATTGGAATGGAGATTTGGGGGTGGTGAGACTTAGGGAAAGAGAGAGAGTCGAGAAGGGTGAGGGTAATGGGGTGAAAGAATGAAGAGAAAAGAAATCGAAGGGTTTCCGTCTTGTGCAGCTCGAAACACGCGACTCGGGCGCTTCACATGCCCGAGTCGGGCATCCGTTACTGAAACTACGTCCTGGGCTGCTCGAGGTGCGCGAGTCGTGCGTATTTAGGGCGCGAGTCGCGCATTAGCTTCTGCAACTTTTCTCTACCAAGCGTTACGTTTTTTTTTTTTTTTTTTTTCACCTCCTTGTATGTGCTAAGGATACCTGCAAACATGAAGCAAAGTACACCAAGCATAAAATCCTAATAAAGAGAAAGAAAAATAAAAAGAAAAGAAAGGGGAAAAGAAAGTAAGTAGAAATAATACAAGGCACGGGTTGCCTCCCGAGTAGCGCTAGTTTAAAGTCGTTAGCTCGACCTTTTGCTCGTCAATGGTCACTCATAGACCGGGTCCTCCAACTCTAGACCCTCGGTCCCATCAGGTGTAAATCCTCCGTGGTAGGGCTTCAAACGTTGCCCATTAACTTTGAAAATTTTGGAGGTCTCCTCACTTTGAATTTCCACCGCACCATGAGGGAATACCTTCACTACCACGAATGGACCAAGCCATCGAGAACGTAATTTTCCAGGGAACAAACGAAGACGTGATTGATAGAGTAGGACACGTTGTCCGATTACAAACTCCTTCCGAATTATCAACTTATCATGCCATGCCTTTGTTTTTGCTTTATAAATCTCGGCATTCTCATATGACTCATTCCTTATCTCCTCAAGCTCTTGGAGTTGCAACTTTCGATGCAACCCAGCTCCGTCCATATTCATGTTGAAATTCTTCACTGCCCAATATGCCTTATTTTCTAGCTCTACGGGCAAATGACAGGGTTTACCGAACACCAACCGATATGGGGACATACCAATGGGTGTTTTATAAGCTGTCCTATATGCCCACAAAGCATCGTCTAACCGCTTACTCCAATCCTTCCTATTAGGATTCACAGTTTTCTCAAGGATGGATTTGATTTCTCTATTGGAAACCTCGGCTTGACCATTGGTTTGTGGGTGGTAAGTAGTGGATGTTTTGTGGGTGACTTGATATTTCCTTAACAACGCTCCCACTGTCCTATTGCAGAAATGAGTCCCCTTATCACTGATTAAAGCTCTTGGGATGCCGAACCTGCAAAATATGTTAGTTTTCACAAAATCTACTACTACTTGCGAATCATCAGTTCTAGTGGCTTTTGCTTCCACCCATTTAGAAACATAATCCACAGCAAGCAAGATATAAGTGAAACCAAAAGAATTGGGAAATGGTCCCATGAAGTCTATGCCCCATACATCAAAAATTTCAATATAGATCATAAAATTTTGGGGCATTTCATTCTTTTGAGATATGTTCCCGACTCTTTGGCACTTATCGCAAGATTTACAGAATTGAAAACTATCTTTGTTCAAACTAGGCCAAAAAAATCCACAGTCAAGAACTTTCCTAGCAGTTCGTCTGGCTCCAAAGTGACCTCCACAAGCATGTGCATGACAAAAAGTAAGTATAGAAGTTACCTCATCATTGGAAATGCATCTCCTAATAACTTGGTCGGCACAATGCTTCCACAGATACGGTTCATCCCACACATAATGTTTTGCATCACTCGTGAGTTTGTCTCGTTGAGCCTTAGAGAACCCAGGGGGATGCTCATTAGAGACAAGAAGGTTCACAATGTCGGCATACCACGAAAGCATGGTACTAATAGCAAGTAACCTCTCATCCGGAAACTCTGCTTGAATGCCCTCAGAATGCTGCTTTTCCACACTGGATTCTATCGTACTCAAATGATCTGCTACCAAGTTTTCTTGTACCTTTCTTGTCTTTGACCTCAATGTCAAACTCACTTAGTAGCAAAATCCACCGAATTAATCTTGGTTTGGCTTCCTTCTTTGTCATTAGATGACGAAGAGCTGCATGATCGGTGAATACTATCACTTTGGTGCCTAACAAATATGAGCGGAACTTCTCCAATGCAAAGACCACTGCTAACAACTCCTTTTCAGTGGTGGAGTAGTTACGCCCGAGCCTCGTTAAGAGTCATGGAGGCATAGTATATGACATGAGGCACTCGCCCCTCCCTTTGACCCAAGACGGCTCCGACGGCGTAATCACTAGCATCGCACATGATCTCAAAAGGTTGAGACCAATCTGGGGGTCGGATGATAGGTGCGGAAACAAGCATTTCCTTCAACACATCAAATGCCCGCCGACAATCTTCACTAAGCTTGAAGTCAACATCCTTTTGCAAGAGAGTACATAAAGGTGCAGAGATTTTGGAGAAGTCTTTGATGAACCTGCGATAGAAACCTGCATGACCAAGAAAAGAACGGACTTCCCGAACATTAGTGGGGTAAGGCAAAGATTGGATAGTATTAATTTTCGCTCTATCAACTTCGATACCTTGGGCAGAGACCACATGGCCCAAAACAATACCATGTTCCACCATGAAATGACATTTCTCAGAGTTAAGAACTAAGTTAGTATCAACACATCTTTTAAGCACTAGAGTAAGATGAGCTAAACAGTTATCGAAAGAATTTCCATGAACTGTAAAGTCATCCATAAAAACCTCAACAAAGTTCTCCACAAACTCAGAGAAGATACTTACCATGCACCTTTAAAAGGTGGCTGGGGCATTACAGAGCCCGAAAGGCATGCGCCTATAAGCAAACGTACCAAAGGGGCACGTGAAGGTAGTTTTCTCTTGATCCTCTAGCGCTATGGCCACCTGAAAATAACCCGAGTAGCCATCTAGAAAACAGTAAAAGGCATGACTAGCGAGCCTTTCTAGCATTTGGTCAATAAATGGTAAGGGAAAGTGATATTTTCTAGTCACCGCATTCAATCTACGGTAATCTATACAAACGCGCCACCCATTCTGGACGCGGGTGGGCACTAAGTCACCATCCTTGTTAGCTATAACAGTTACCCCAGTCTTTTTTGGTACAACTTGAGTAGGACTAACCCACTTACTATCAGAGATGGGGTAAATCATACCTGCCTGGAGAAGTTTTAAAATTTCCTTTTTGACCACCTCCATCATGGGTGGATTCAACCTTCTCTGAGGCTGCCTAACTGGCTTAGCATCATCCTCCAACAGTATGCGATGCATGCATGTGGTGGGACTAATGCCTTTAATGTCGGCAATAGTCCAACATATGGCTTCCTTGTGCTCTTGGAGGACCTCAAGCAACCTCCCTTCCTGGTCCTTGGTGAGTTTATTAGATATGATGACCGGAAGGGTATTGTCCGCACCAAGAAAAGAGTATTTCAGATTGTCAGGAAGGGGCTTCAACTCTACCTTCGGTGCCTGCAAAACAGACGGTAACAACTTTTCTCCAGGAACGGTCAAAGGGATAGGTCCCATATGAGATGGGGTAATTGGTAAGCGCTTGGGCCCCTGGAGATACTGAACCATTTCCTGCAAGTTAGTGCTCAACACATATGCCACATTATCCAGTTCAAAACCGTGCTCTAGAGCTACTTGCAAAGCATCATTTCCATCAAGATCAAAAACATCTTGTGTCATAGAATCAATGATATCAATAGCATAGCATGTGTGTTCTTCAGCCGGGAATTTCATGGAATCATAGATATTATATTCTATCTTGGTTCCATCAAATTCCATAGTGAGTGATCCATTGTGAACATCAATCTTAGTCCTGGCAGTTTTCAAAAAGGGCCGTCCTAAAAGGATAGGAGCGGCATGCTTATCATGGTCCATGTCTAAGACATAAAAATCAGCAGGGAAAATTAATTTATCAACTTTAACCAACACATCTTCTACTATACCTCTAGGATAAGCAGAAGATCTATCAGCTAATTGGATCACCACTCCAGTTTCAATTAACGTTCCTAATTTAAGAGACTCATACAATGAAAATGGAATCACATTGATAGAAGCGCCTAAATCAAGCATAGCCTTTTGAAACGTAATCTCCCCAATAACGCAAGGGATAGTAAACATGCCCGGATCGCTACACTTAGGTGGCAATTTACCCCCAAAGACGGCCGAGACATGTTCACTAACTTGCACTTTTTGGCCCCCCCTCAATCTTTGTTGTCTTTTAGCGGTACACATTTCTTTTAAAAATTTTGCATACCTTGGAATTTGTTTAACAACATCAAGAAGAGGGATATTTACCTCGCATTTACAAAAGGTTTCGTAAATGTCCTTGTCGACCTCCTTTTTGCGGGTCTCTCTCAACGCCGCAGGAAATGGTGGAGATGGGTTGCGAGGAGGCACAGATGGAGTTTTCACACTTGCGTCTTGGCATGGTGGCAATGGTCCGGTCTCAGACACCGGCTCCTCATGAACAATTGCACTTCCACCCATATTATTACGCTCTACTATCAACTCCTTCCCACTTCTCAAAATGATGGCACTAGCATTAGCTCTCGGATTGGGCTCGGTTTGTGATGGCAGTTTTACTGAATCCCGAGCCTCTAATCTATTCACGGCACTTGAAACCTGGCTCATCTGCTTCTCTAGATTTTTGATACTAGAGCGGGTCTCTTCTTGAAACTGAACCATGTTACCTTGCATGCTGGTCACATTCTTGGTTAAGGCATTGAGCATATCTTCAGTAGACATTGTAGAATTTTGCCTCATCCCCGAATTCTGACCCTGATTAGCAGTTTGCATAGGAGGTGGGCGCACATAAGGTTGTGCTTGATGGTATTGCTGCGGTGGATGGGTGTCGTGATCATTACCATTACCATACCTCAACCTCGGATTATCTCTCCAACCGGGATTGTAGGTGTTGGAATAAGGGTCATACCTCCTTTGATTCCCCGAACCTTGAAAACCAAGAGCTTTCACCTCCTCACTTTGTTCCTCTTGCAGTTGAGGACAATAATCAGTAGGGTGTTCCGAAGCACATATACCACATGCCTTCACCTGCTGTGGGCTTTTCTTAACAACAAGATCCCTTACCAATGAAGTGAGAGTTTGAACTTGCTCCTCTAGTCTAGAACTTTGAGCACTAGAGCTGCTCACATTTGCCTTCCGGGTGGTGGATCTCTTACTAAAATGACGGGAGCCTTCAGACAACTCCTCTATCAAAGCCCGAGCGTTGTCCGGAGTTTTATTGATAATGGATCCACCACTGGCAGCATTTACCATTCTAACATCCTCATCCGAGAGCCCATTATAAAAGTATTAAATGAGGTCTTGTTCATTGTACCCATGATAAGGACAATCGGCACACGCCCGTTTGAACCGTTCCCAATACTCGTACGAGGCTCATCATATTTCGCTCGTTGTTGCTTATTTCCTTCTTCAAAGTAGATGATTTAGAAGCGGGAAAATATTTGTCCAGAACCGCTTTTTCATTTCGCATCAACCGGTGATACATCCCGGTGGGAGATAATAAAGCGCCTTTAGCCATATCCTTTAGGGAAAAAGGAAACGCTCTCATCTTAACCTGCTCCTCCGTGGCATTACTCGGTTTCATGCTTGAGCACACAACATGAAACTCGGATAGGAACTTGTTAGGGTCTTCACCACTGAGCCCATGAAAAGATGGTAACAGATGAAAGAGCCCTGATTTGAGCTCAAATGTAGTACCTTCCGCCAGTGTTGGGAAAGTGATACATAATGGTTGCTGATCGAGATTAGGAGCGGTGAGCTCCCTCAAAGTACGATTCTCCACTCGCGGTGGCATCGCTTCCTCAAAGTGTAAAGCAAATGGAAGTGTTCGAAAATTCGCTCGCACTTCTCTCCTTGACCTGAAAAAATTCAATTCAAGTTCTGGATCGTACTGTAAGTGATCTTGATTAGTGGTACGAGTATCAACCATGTACTAAGAAAAATAATAAGAATTGTAAAGAACTATCTAAAATAAACACGTTTTAGTAATTGCCAAGTCCCCGACAACGGCGCCAAAAATTGGTGGGACGCGGTCGTACTCGCTACCAAAGATAAAAGTTTATTTTCCTTCTTTCCAATACAAATAAATGTAAGTGGCAAGTAGGGTCGAATCCACAGAGACTTGGGGACTAACTCGTGCTTATAATAGATCAAATGGGGGTTTTTGGAATTAAAGAATTGAATAACTAAATATGAAGAACTAAAGAACAATCAAAAAGTAATGTAATCAAGAAGAGAAGAATCTTGAGTTCGGTTAATGGCCACTTCGATTCGTACTATTGATCATTGGTTTCTCAAATATGTAACTTTACTCTTAATTACTCAAAGTTGGAAATCAAATTCCTTTCCCTCAAAAGTACCGTTAAACAATCACAATCAGATGATCATAAAACTTGAACTAAAGATTAATCTAATCTAATCAGAGATTAAATTCAAATCAATAGAACATCAACGAACTAGGAAACAATGAGCCAATTAACAAATTGCTAGCACAACATATTCAAATTGGAACTTGTGATTTCTCTAGTGATTAATCAAGAATAATCAGATTCATTAATCAAACCCTAGATTGCTACTCATGAAAGAAAAACAGATGAATCAAAGATCAATTCTAAATCCTAGCAAATGATAAATCGAATGTATAAACTAGTAGTACTCCTAGCAATACATACCACAATCATAGATTAAAATCAAGAAATCACAATTATAATTAAGAAAAAGTTAACAAAGAGAAACCTCACAATAATAGACCGAAGCTTGATTAACCGTTCTCAAGACTAGATTTAGGCTACAATCGACATAGCATCCATCAAGCAAATCTTCAAAACTAATTATAAGAAACTCAAAAAGGGAGAAATAGGGATTAGGGCTCTTCTCTCTCTCCTCTCTAATTTAGTTCAGAAATTTTACAAGACCCAAAACAAAATGTTTTTCTCATTAATAAAACCTAAGGAAAGCTGAAAATTGCCGAAGAGTCGTAGCCGCGTCGAAGTGCGCGAGTCGGGCATCTATGGCGCGCGACCCGGGCCTTGGCTGCTGCCCAAAACTTCAGCTTCGTTCGAAGTGCGCGAGTCGCGCATGTCTTGCGCGCGAGTCGGGCACTCGACGCTGTCAATGCTACGCCTTCGCTCGAAGTGAATCTCATGCTGCTGCTCGAAATGCGCGACTCGGGCTTCTATAGCGCACGGGTCGCGCGTCTGCGTCTGCCAAGCACCTGCTCCGCTCGATATGCGCGAGTCGTGTGTAATTGGCGCCCATGGTGCGCACTAGCCACTGCTTGAGATTTAGTCTCTAACCACGCCCGAGGTGGGCTCTTCAACGCCCATGGTGGGCAAACAATGCTGTAGAGCCACAAGATGAACTTGGATGCCTCCACCATATAACTCTAGACTCCAAAGAACTTTGTGATTTTTTTATGTTGAATGGATCGCAAACACGGGATGGAAATCCACCTGTAAATGATCATAAACACATATAACCACAAAATATCCTTAAATCTCCTCTAATATCGCCAATTCATCATAACTCCCTCTTCTCCACACTAAGGTATAGATGAGTAAAACTCTCCTTCTTAAACCTTAAACCTTAGTAAAATGGACTTCTCAATACTCTATAATCGCAAATAACTTGGTCACATCACATATCAACTCAGATGTGGAGGCTAGAGTGAGTAAACTCATGCGCGATAAGGATACGGATGCGAGATTCATGACCCGAAGTCGGTATCCTATCATTAACTCGACTTCCGAGGAGGAATATGAAGTCGTCGTTGAGAACATGAAATATATTTACAACAGGTGGCCTAAAGTCGTCAATTACGTGGAAACAACTTGACTTGTGTACAAGGAAAAACTTGTTCGGACATGGACGAACAATGTTCTTCATCTTGGGAACACATCCTCTAGCCGAGTTGAAAGCGCACACTCAGCGCTAGCTGAAGGCTTGGGTCTGGACTAGTACAGGTGCATTAGATACCCTATTTTTAGTTACAGTGAGATAGAAAATCAGTTGAAAAATGGGATGAATGACCTGGAGGAAAGTCGGCGTCGACACGGGAGCATGTACAAGACTATGGCTTTGTATAAGTTAAATGGTCGAGTTTCGCATTATTGTTTAACCCTCTTAGGAAACGAGGAAATTCATATGCGGGAGTTGGCCAATGAGGTATATAAGCGTTGCGATTACTCGTTGAGGAGGACGCATGCCATCCTTTGTGCATGCGCTATACGCAGATGCTTGGAGGTGAAGGAGAGGTTGTACTTGACAGACTTACATCCTTATTGGAGTACTTTTGATTCTTCGTGATGGGGTTAACAACCCCGATTTTGTATCTGAGGCAGTACATGATTCTCATATACAAAATGAAAAATCAAAGTACTCCAATAAGGATGTAAATCTGTCAAGTACAACTTCTCTTTCCCCTCCAAGCGTCATTTGCGTATGCCGCATGCACAAGGGATGGCATGCGTTGTCCCCAACGAGTAACCACGGCGCTTATATACCTCATTGGCCAACTCCCGCATACGAATTTACTCGTTTCTAAATAGGGTTAAACAATAATGCGATACTAGGCCATTTAATTTATATAAAGCCATGGTCTTGTACATGGTCCCGTGTCGACGTCGAATTTCCTCCAAGTCATTCATCTTATTTTTCAACTGATTTTCTATCTCACTGTGAGTAACAGAAAATAGGGTGTCCAATGCACCTCTACTAGTCTAGACCCAAGCCTTCAGTGCTAAGTGTGCGCTTTCAACTCGGCTAGAGGACATATCCCCAAGAAGAAGAACATTGTTCGTCCATGCCCGAACAAATTTTTCCTTGTACATAAGCCAAGTTGTTTCCACGTAATTGACAACTTTAGGCCACCTGTTGTAAATATCTTTCATGTTATCAACGGTGGCTCTCGGAGGTCGAGTTAATGATAGGATACCGACTTCGGGTCATGAATTTCGGATCCGCATTCTTGTCGCGCATTAGTTTACTGACTCTAGTCTCCACATCTGAGTTGATATGCCATCTACATAGCAAATGTGTGGAGTTAGGAAACACGTTCCAAATCGCTTTCATAAGACCCAACTCACGGTCAGTTACGAGTGTAACAGGGACAACATTTACGCCGATCAACAACCTAAACTTGTCCAACACCCAATTATAACTATCAGTTGTTTCGTTTGTCATCAGAGCATACCCAACCAGATTGTTCTTGTTATATGGCGTCATCCCAATGAGCTTCAAAATAGCATATTATATTTGTTCATTTTATTAGTTGCATCCATACCAACAACATGCGAATAAATGCAGAGGACATTTGCCGACTTAGGTTGTACCATGAATGCTTTTGTCATGACACTCATCTCCTCGTCTTGTCTTATCCAATAAAGTAGTCGTTTTCTCAAGCAAGGTGGAGGAATTGTTGCATCACATCTTTGTCATACATTGCTTCCCTTATATCTTTTTCTTTCAAGTTGTACAAGTGTTTCAGATTTGAATGATCATCTGGTAATATTTCCTCAACAACTTTCATGATACTGGCAGGCTTAATGTGCGATTTGTTCATATCGTGAACGAAAGCCTTTGCCGCTCGACTAAGACCGCTGATGGGTGGGTGGCCCTCAGGGTAATGAATAAACTCATGGTTGTGCATGCCGGTTATTTCTGGACTACTAGTAATCAACCATCCTGTTCGAGTAGGGTAATACAAAAAATATATCCTAATGTAAGCTCTGCATCCACATCTTTTTGTTTTTGTGTCTATACGTCCTGCTACGCTAAGATCCTTACCTTCACCTCAATATCTCTTACCCCGGTTACATCTCATATAAACATATGGTCGACCATTAGGCAAATGTTGTTTATTTGACGAAATTACGATCACAAACCAAATTTCATGTGCCTTCGCTCTACACCAATTTTGTGCATCCTTTTTTCTCATCCCAAAGCATTTCATTATAAAACAGATGATTATAATCTATATAATCACCTCCAAAATTCGGCAAATAAATTTAAAATATTTAATATTTAAAATTTAGACAACATATAATCACTATTAACATGCAATAATCACTAATATTCGCTAATCATAAAATTATTCACTAAATTATCATAACTAGTAATCACCATTATTTACTAATCACAACTTATAATATTAACTAAACATCAATTTTGCAACTAATTAGCAAATATTCATAAACAAAATGAACATAAAACATGTCATAATTACAAACTATTTAACATGCAATAATATTTAATCACTATAAACATGCCATAATCACTAATACTCGGTAATTATCAAAGATTCAACTAATTTCCGCAACTAATCACTAAATTTTTCTAATTAAAGTATTAATTATTAGTTATCAATTACTAATCACAACAACAATTATTCGTTAATTGTAAAATAACTACTAATTATGAAATAATCTTCAACAATATGAACACGTACATAAAAAAACTTCTAAACCATGGAAATGAACTGAATTTTGATCAGTTCCTCCATGGTGGAAACGAAAAAGGTGTGTATTTCCTCCATGGAGGGAACAAAAATTTTGTTCGTTCTCCATGGAGGAAAAGAAATTCAATTCGTTTTTGTGTTACGGTGGCGCAAAAAAATTCTAAACTAACCACATTCCGTTCCGGTGATCATGGCGGTGTTAAGGGTTCTTCGTCGGACATTTTGGTAAAATAGGTGCTCCGATGGTGGTGCTATTTTCTAGTGGTGGTGTTTCTCTGGTGGTGATGGTCCTCTAGTGGTGGTGAGGTGAATGTTGGTGAAAGGTGAGAGATGAGGAGTGGGTGAATGTGGGTGAAAAGAGAAAGCATGGGTGGTATTTAAAGAAAAAAATACAGATAATTTTAACAGGGCCGACTATTAATCTGTGCAAACAGGTCAATAGCACAGGGCCTCACAATATCGAGGGCCCAAAATGATGGAGCCCTGTCTTTCTTTTTTTTGCCCAAAACAGTAACCCTTAGTGACTTTCTCTTGCTCTCATTAGTTCTGCAATTGTCTCACGCGGGTAAATCTTCATGAGTTCCAAAGATCATTAATCCCCCTTAATTCTTTCCCTAATTTATCTCTTCTAACTTCCCATTATAATTTTGAATCCTTCCATTCAAAATCTTTCTTATTTCTCGTAATTAAGATGTTTGTTTTTTTTGCCAAAGATTCTATTATTAAACCCTATCACCTTCCTCTTTGAATCGTTTAATTAACTATGGTGATAAAGAAAAGTTTCTCCATGCTCACTTACATTGATAATCTTTGGGAAATTTCCTCAGGTACCCCTTGTTGTAGCCTAAAAATCTACGGCTCCTTTAGAGACACTTGGGCTCCCCAGAGCCGTACACGTGTCTTCTCATACTAAAAACAGGAAAAAGGGTTTAAACCTTGGGCTGTGTCCAATTGGGAGAAAAAGCACCTCTCTTGCCCAAAAGTTGGTCAGAGCCCAAGCCCTTGAAGGTGGCTGCAGGTGATTGGTTGATAAACCATCACAAATCCTAACTTGCCAAGTGTCATGGTCTCGATTGCTTAGCCAATCGAGTGCCACTATTCTAGGGCAATTTTTAAGGTTAGTCGTCATACCACTATCACTATAAATACCCCCCGAAATCAAGAGAAAAGGAATTCAAGGCAAACAAGGGCAAAGTTACTCCGAAAAACTACTCTCTCACTTTCTCTCTCTATCTCTACTTTTCTTCTTACAACTCCTGATATCTGACTTAAGCTTCGGAGGGGAAACCACCACCCAAACCTCCAGGGTGGGTCCCTTTTTGCAGGTTCAGGAACGAAGCTAAGGCTCGGACCAAGCGGATTCGACCATTGTTGCACAAGTCTCCAAGTGAAGAACATCTAAGGGATACTAGTTTACTTGCTAGACAAGAAAGTTCAACCTATAGCTTACTTGTTGGACAAGCGAGACTAAACATTTGGCGCCGTCTGTGGGGGAGACGCAACGATGATCGATCACATCGTCCAACGTGGCTAGAAATCGAAGTTTTCGGATCAATGTCGAAGATACGAGTAGACCATGAGAGACCGCCTCGAGGAAGGGATAGGATTCCGTCCATCATCAATGTCCCCGGACAAAGCCAAGTCCCCTGTCATACGGGAGAATCTTGAACGTCCAGTGGATCGCCGCCCATCTTGAGAACGTCTTGAATGATTTTCGGACTAAGATGGCAGCCGATCGCCCGAGAGCGAATCAAGAGCAACATGCTGTTTTTCCATCTTAACCCTGAGTCAGCCGCTAATAATCCACCTCCTCTTAGGGGACGTTCCCAAGAAAATCGTCCAGGTCCTAGTCGACCTGTTCGTCAGGAACCCTGTAAGAGAACAGCTAGAGGAAAGCAGAAGGAAGTTAGTGAGCAGCGAAGGAAGATGGACTGGAACCCGGTGGTTAGGACCCGGGATCATGTTCGTCCAAGCGGGCACCGAATGGAAACAGATGCCGGGAGTATCTAGAGGCGAAGAAGGCATTGCATTACACAACGGTCGGCGACCGGTTCTACACCATACTTGAAGGATCCTCCTTTGAGGTTGCCGACCAGAACGGAAGGACGAAGTTTAAGCCTCTCTCTTGCCCATCCAAGACAAGAGAGGACGGTGGTTCAGCCCGTAGTTTATAGACGACCAGTCCCTGCAAACACTTCATCTGATCCTGTGATAAAGGAATATCGTAAGGAGTTCGTACCCATTGAGGGACAGTTGGGAGCTCTCCGGATTAACTGGCCCACTCCATTCTCGGCCAGGATCATGGAGGCGCCCCCATTCCCAAAGGTTAAACTCCCTACTATAGAACCTTTTGATGGAACAACGGATCCCGCACGATCACCTATCCGCTTACAAGCATCAGATGTACGTCCAAGGAGTGGATGATGCTACTTGGTGTAAGAACTTTCCCGCAACTCTGAAGGGAGTAGCACAGAAGTGGTTCAACAATCTTCCACCCAATTCAGTCAACAATTTTACTGAACTCAGTTTCTTATTTACTAGTCACTTTGTTGCCAATAAGCAAGAGCAAAAAACAAGCATGCACTTGGGTAAGGTCGTCCAAGGACCTAAAGAAGCTCTTAGGAGTTTTATTAAGAGATTCAATCTAGAAGCCCTTCAGATTCAAGATCTTAATGCAGGGGTGGCCTTTGACGCCTTTATCAGGGGACTAAGGCCAGGAAGTTTTAAGTTCGATCTTGTTAAGAAGAAAATCACCACTCTTGCTGAGGCATTAAGGGAAGTCGAAGCATTTATACATGCCACTGAAGTGTGTGCTGAGGCAAAGCACCCCGAGTCCAAGAAGCTCGAAGAGGTTGCTCGCCTAAAAAAAGAGCAACCCCAAAAAGGCCGAGACTTGGGCAATTACTTCAACCACTACTTCATCCAGAAGAAGCAAGAGAAAGGAACCTGAGTCTTCAGCCAACCATATTGAATTCAGCAAGGACCAATACTCCATTCTTATGGAGATAAAGGACCAATATGAGCTGAAGGCTCCGGCTAAAATGAAGACTCCTTACCGGAACAGAGACAAGAGCAAATACTGTCACTTTCACAAGGACTGCGGTCATGAGACCAATGAATGTAAGCACCTTAAGAGAACTTTGGAGGATCTAGCTCGGAAAGGAAAGATGAACTCCTATTTGCCTCAAGGGGGAAGGAAGTTTCAGAGGAAGGATGAACGGCAGACTAAGAAGAAAGAGAGTGAAAGCACGGACGAGGATGTTGTCCTTGTAATTTCAGGAGGGTTTGCTGCTGGAGGACCAACCAATAGAGGGCACAAGAACTACCTCAGGGAGCTCGGCCAAGTCTTACTAGCTGATCAGACAAAGGTCGAGCCCTTCCCAAAAGTGGTAGTTAGTGAACAAGATCGGGGGAAGCTGAGAACTCCCCATGATGACCCTTTGGTTGTAGAAATGAAGATAGCAAACTTGAAAGTAAGAAGAATTCTGATTGACACCGGAAGCTCAACAGACATCATTAGTGCGGATTGCTTGTCCAGATTGAAGTTTGATGAGAAGAACTTGGTTCCCGTCCACCACCCCATCATAGGATTTGGGGGAGGAATCATTCATCCTATGGGAACCGTTACTTTGCCCGTCCGAGTAGGAGAAAAGGATGCTTCAAGGACCCTGTTTATCAAGTTCTTGGTTGTCCGAGATTTGACAGCCTACAATGTCATACTTGGACGGCCAACTCGAATCATGTTAAAGCCGTAATAGTAACTCACTTGATGCTTATGAAGTTTGAGTGTGATGATGGCAAAATTGGCTCCTTGTATGGAAATCAGCAGGCGGCTAGGGAATGTTACGAAGCACTTCTAGCTGAATAATGGGGCAGGAATCATTTTTCAATTTCCAGAAGGAGACAAGTTTGAATATGCGTTAAGATTCCAATTACAAGCGTCCAATAACGAAGCTGAATACGAAGCACTTCTAGCTGGAATCAAAATGTGTAAAGTGGCAGGAGCTCTCGAAATTGAGGCCAAATCGGACTCTCTCTTGGTCGTCAGTCAAGTCAATGGAGATTTTGAATGTAAAGAAGCATCAATGGGCAAATATATGCGTCTGATCAAAGATGAGATTGAGCCTTTGAAACGATTTGTTCTAGACCAAGTGCCAAGGTCAGAAAATAATCAAGCAGACGCTCTCTCAAAATTGGCCAGCTCGGCTGAAGGTGATGTGCCAAGAACAGTGTTTTGGGAAGTTAAACCAAAGAAGAGCATTGACCAAGAACAAATCATGTTTCTTAGCCGAGGGGCAGTTTGGATAGAGCCAATAATAGAATACAAGAAGACAGGACGGCTGCCTTCGGACCCTGTGGATGCTAAGTACGTGAAGGCTCGAGACAAGTGGTTTGAGCTGTGGGATGAGACCCTTTACAAGAAGTCATTCAATCGTCCTCTCCTCAAGTGCATCACCAGAGAAGATGGCCTAGAGGTTCTGAAGGAACTCCATGAAGGAGCTTGTGCATCTCACATTGGGGGAAGAGCATTGGGAGAAAAGGCTTTAAGGACGGGGTATTACTGGCCTCCATTAAAGGAGGATGCCCTCGTCTATGTAAAGAAGTGCGACAGTTGTCAGAAGCATGGAAATCTGCATCAGAAGCCGTCCAACTACTTAAGTCTCATCTTGTTCCCTCTGCCTTTTGCCAAATGGGGCATGGATATCTTAGGACCTTTCCCGGTGGCCGCTGGGCAAAAGAAGTTTGTGATAGTAGCTGTGGACTAATTCACTAAATGGATAGAGGCTGAAGCCATGCGGGGCATAACAACGAGCGACGTCAAGGGCTTTATTTGGAAAAGCATTATAACTCGTTTTGGCATGCCACGGTCCATCGTCTTTGATAATGGTCCACAGTTCGAAACGCCTAAGCTGAAAGATTGGTTGGCAAAAAGAGAAATCAAAGCTCACTTCGTTGCGTGCCGCCCACCCACAAGCCAATGGGCAAGTAGAGTCCTTCAACAAGATTTTATCCAATGGAATAAAAAGGAAGTTGGATAATGCCAAGGGACAATGGGTTGAAGAACTACAGCTAGTCTTATGGTCCATCAGAACAACCGCCAAAAATTCTACAGGGGAGACACCCTTCATGTTAGTTTATGGCACTGAAGCCGTCTTGCCCATTGAAATTGAAGAACCCACCCGTAGAGTCATGCTGTACACGGAAGATGCCAACTGGACTGCATTGCGCACGGCTTTGGACCAAGTACCAGAAGTCAGGGGCAATGCCTTGCTAAGAATGCAATTGTACAAGCTGCGAATGGCTCGGGAGTTTAACAAGAGAGTCGCTTGACGACCACTCAAGGTGGGGGATCTGGTTCTAAGGAAGATGGAGGCGGTTGGACGAGCTAAAGAGTTAGGAAAGCTAACACCAAATTGGGAAGGACCCTATCTGATTGTCCAAGAGGTGCGAAGCGGAACTTTTCGTCTCCAAGATCCGGATGGACGACCAATACATCGCACTTGGAACTCAGATACTTTGAAGAAGTACCACGTCTAACTCATTTAATCGCCAGGGACGCGCCGTAGTTTGTAATCACTCCAAAGTGCCACTAAGACAAGCAAGAGAAAAAGAATTGTATACATGTATCTTGGCCTTTAGTCAAGCAAAATTCATATAATACAATTCCTACTTTCTTCTCGCCTTTGTTTGTTTTTTACCAAGTTGGTTCACTTTGGGGCATTAAATCTGTTATTAGTCTAAAAGTGACAGTAACTTGGACAAAATTACAAAGACAAATAGAGCGTCAAAAATGCTCACTTCTCTGCCGAACATCATTCCCTCGAAGAGACCGGCCAAAGTGTAACAACCTAAACGTTCAAACACATAATTGGCAGCAAATTGACAAAAATCTCTAGTAAGAGAAACGTCAAAGTCTCTAAGAGAAAGCTGACCTGAAATAAGCCCTTTGTAAAGGTTACTTACTTTCAAATGCACGATCAGCTAAGTAGTAAAGACCCTAGTAAGGGATCACTACTTCATGACGAGTGTCGCTCCCTCAAGGAAGCCGGCCACAGCATGGTTCGTCCGAAAAATCTAAGGCTCGTCCAAAACAATTACAGTAGGCTTGGTCCGTGATTGGTCGTTCTCCTTCTTGGTACATGGCTCGTCCATAATACAAGGAAGAGCTAAGCCCAAGAAGGGGGGATAACGCTATACACCATAAAATTTGTTAGGACAAGTCAAGTATATAGGACGAACCACGGTTATCCTTGGCCTCTTTTCAGGGAATTCAGACTCGTCCAAAGGCCAGAACGACCTAGGCAATAAAAGCCCTAGTAAGAGTTCGTTACTTCAAGACGAGTGCTGCACCCTCAAGAAAGCCGGCTAAAGCGTGGCTCGTCCATAAACCGCATTATATCGGCCGCTTTCCTTCTTGAGTCAAGACTCGTCCAAGTTTACAGATCGTCCATAAGTCAGGACGAGTCTCATCTTATGGCTACATTTTGGAATGTTTTGCGATCATCCAAAGACAAGGATGATACTTTTTTTAAGCTTGCAGATCGTCCATAAGTCATGACAAGTCTCATCTGTACTTGCTGTCTAAGTTGGGAAGGCGTTCAAAAAGTGATGGACGAGTTCCATTTATACTTGATATAAATTTGAGTGCAATAAAAGAAAGGACAAGCAATTGGCAAAAGGCAATTTCATTATGTACTTGTCAAAATATTACAGCTCAAGTATAAAGCTAGAAGAGACAAAGCTACGATGGCAACAAGCCAAGAAACTTAGAAAAATAAACCTATAAAGTTAGGCATCTCCTTCTTTGGGAGTTTCTTGGTCGTCCTCAGGGGTTTCTTCCTCGTCCGCACCCTCTTCGTCCGACTCAGTGAACTCAGGAGGTTCTTCAGCAGACACCATTGCACGGTGAACGCTCTCTTGAAATTCCAGACGCCGCACAAAGCTAGGGACCTCACTAGACTCGGCCAGCATCTCAAAAGCTTTGACAGCCCAGTCTTTAGACGTCTCAATGACTTGATTCAAGCCTTCTTTGGCGTCATTGAAGACCTGGGCCGCTTCCTTTTGCAGATGGGCATTCTTACTCCTTAGGATCATATTCTCCCTCCTCAGTTGGGCCGCGGCCAGAAGAGCAGTATCCCTTTCGCCCTTCAACTCAGCTGAGATGGTGTCTACGACCAATTGCAGTCGGCTTTGTTCATCGTACAGCTGGTTGATGGTAACAATATAGTTCTTGTTTTGGGACTCCATGAGTGCTGATCTCTTCTCCAAAGCCTCCAGCGATTGGCGGTGGAGAGTATTAACCATCTCTATGTCATGGATGGCCTTGTCCCCAGCCGTTGTAGCCAGGTGGACGAGTTGCTTATTTTCCTTTCTAAGCTCCCTCGCCCACTCTTCAGTCAGCATACTGCGGGCAAAAAGCTGGAACAATGAAAACAAAGCAAGTCATTAGACGAGTCACAAAAGAAAAAATTATCTGTTCAAGTATAAAACAAAAGCGGCAGCAGATTATACCTCAGCAGCAAGTTGTGACATGTAGCCCACATGCTCAGCTGATGCCCCCCTCAATCCTATTATGTAGGATTCAGGGTAACATTTGAACATCTCCTGCTTGAGCCGATCACGCTCAGCTTTTGACATTTTGGCAAAAGCAGCAGAAGACTCCTCGTCCGAGTCTATTGTGGAAGTCCCTGTGGGTAAAGCTGGTCCTTTGCCCTTATCTGAAAGAGGGGGGGAGTCAGTTCTCTTGATGGGAAAGACTATAGCTTGTCTGTTGGACGGACTCATGGACCGTCCGTCGACCCGCACCGTCCTAACTCTATTTGGGTAATATGACTCACCCGACGATAAGGATGTCGTCCTGACGGATAGCGGCATCTGAGAGATCAGCTTCGCCACCGAGCCACTGAAGCCCGGGAAGTTGTCAGCAGCCGTCGCCGGCTCCGGAATTACCAGTGCCAAAGCCGACTCTGGTTTGGTCTCCGTTGGATCAGCAGGCGCTATATCAAGCTGATCAGCGGGAGCCTCACCTTTCTCCCCCACGGCAGGGGCAGCAGCAGAAGGCTCCTCCTTCAGGACCTTGTCCTTCGGGGGAAGCATGGCTTTCTCCCCAACTTCTTTTCCAGCCGGAATAGTCTTCTCCGGCTTCTTTCTTGTAAAGCCCTTAGGCTTTTTTGCTGAAGGCTGGTCTGCGGCCGGTGTAGGCCTCTTTTTGGACGATGAAGACTTCCCAGGCGGAAGTTTGTTGGTAGGAGCATTTTTCTACAAAACATGAACAAGTCACTATACAGGTCGTCTAAAGAGCAAAAGCTATAAAATAATTATAAGGCTTCGGACGAGAATCACCCAAAGAAGGAAGGCGTCCTAGAAAGGACAACCCCTTTCCTAAGGGAACCTCGTCCAAAGTAGTTTAAGCACAGGCGAAAGTGACGCAAAGAAGGAGGCCGTCCAAAATTAGATGGACTAAAATGATTATCGTCTAAGGACTGGCAATCAGCTCTTCGGCGGTATTGGAACTTAAAGTAGCTCAGACGAGAAGGGCCCAAAGAAGGTGGCCGTCCAATCATGGACGCGCTCCTTCATCGGGTGGTACTCGCCCATGGATTGGGATTCAACCTGGACGAACCAGAATGACCCTCGTCCAAGGCCAATCAGTATCTCAAATGAGAAGAGCCCAAAGAAGGTGGCCGTCCAAGCATGGACGCCTTCCTTCTTCGGGTGATTCTCGTCCAAAGCTGTTCAGTATCTCAGACGACAATGGCCCAAAGAGGGTGATCGTCCAAGCATGGATGCCTATCTTCTTTGGGCACAACGTACTAATCAGTACGTAATCTGTTATGACTTTCGCTGAGACTTCCGCTGGAATCAAAATTTCCGAATAGTTTTTTTTATGAAAATTTTGTCGGAAATGTGAATATTATGTCTTATTATGTGATTATGAATGTAAATAATGAGTTAAAATAAGTTATCAACGAATTACGTTAATAATGTTGAGCATTATTATGAAATTTGAGACTTTGAGTATATTGTGTTTGAGATACTCTGTGTTTATGATTTAAGGGCTGAATGAGCCAAAATATGTTTATTAAGTTATAAGACACATTTAAGGATTTAGTTTAAGTATAATGAAGGATTAGAGCTTAATTACAGAGGGTTAAGGATTAGTAAAAACCGAGAAAGTACTGGAATGTTCCTAAGCCGTGAAAAGACAATTTTGCCCTCATTACTAAACCGAAAATTACGATTTTGCCCTTACCCATTCTCTATATATAGGAGAGGAAGGCCCTCATTCAGTTTCATCAAAATCACTCCACAAAAATCACACAAAATACATCTCTTTCTCCTCCCCCTTCCTCACGCCGGTCGGCGGTGCAGCAAGCTCGCCTTTGGCGCCTTGGTTCTCTTGGTTCGCTTTGCTCCGAAACATGCATGCAAATACTTCCCTAGGTTCATCAAGGTATCCTTCATATTGGGCAAGTGTTAGTTTTGAAGTTCCATTCCTGTAACCTTAAGAAAAACCAAGGAAGGTGAGATATGGTCAATTTCAGCATGCATGAGGTATATTAGTTTGAAACTTGATTTCTTTGGGTTAATTACTAACTTTAAGGTGATGAATGTTTTGCTTAAGATCCTAAAAGGTTTCTGGAGATGTGGTAAAAAGTTATCAAGTAAGATTTGATTTCCTAGACACCAAGTTAAGGTACACAAGCTCCACCACCTAAACTCGTTTTAGCATTGCTCATGAAAATTGTTTGTGGAATTGTGAATACTTGGATTATGTTTGAATGTGTATAAGAAATTGATTTGCATGAGTTTTATTATGGAAGATATTGTGTTAAAAATGTTTTGCATGTCAAGTTCCCTAGGATTCTCGAATAATCGAATAAGAAAGTGATTATCCATTCACTGAGCTATGCTGCCGTGACTTTCTCTTCCAAATATATTTCTTTTCCACTCTGTTTTTAGCCTTGATGTCTCTTTGAAATGGTAGATCTTGAAAAGTTATTGAAATTAGACCCAAAAATCACTCCATTCGGAGTTGTACATCAAAAGTTATGTTTTCCGGAAGTTTGTCAATCCTTGCTCTATCTCACCATGCGGTTTGATTAAGGATCGTGTTGTGGTTAAACGTCCATGATATTCCCTTGTAACATTTATGTCTTGATTATCTAATGAACCTTTGCTTCATTTACCTAATTAAACACGCCAACCTCGGAATTCGTGAAGGAAATCGACACCTAAAAACTTGATTGTTCGCTTAATTACTTTGAACTTGTAAACCCTTAGGCCTTTGATCCTTTCAATATTTTTCCATGATGAATACCTACTACCCTTTATATGTATTAAGTGTGGAACCTAAACTTTGGCTAAACCCAAGAAGTACAAGTGATCTCTCGCATAAAAACCATTGTTCTTGAACACCAAACCGAAAGGGCTCATGGGAATTTCGATATATGTGGTGTTTGTAAGAGATAATATTCCATATAGTCAGAACTCTTCTATAACCTTTTATATACTGCCATGTCTTGGTAACTTTACCTTTAGCTATCTCGACCAATCACATCATTCTTTCAAAAACTTGATTGTTAAGTCACCTTTCCGAATATGTGGAACTTGACATAGCAGCTCTGCTTTTCCGAACTTGTTTCCATGAGTTAGTTCGCTTTAAGAAGTTATTGTAATTGATTACGAATAAGATTTAAGTAAAGTATTTGAGTATGAGAATTTCAACATAAGTATTGAGCATAAGTATTTGGGACGAAGTATAAATTTTGTTCTACATGGGAAGTAGTCATGCGTAGCAGTGATTTAACAACACTCAGAGCCGGGTTTGCTCATTATGAGTTTGGAGCGGGTTTGCTCCATTGTGAAGGGTGCATGACCTAGGAAGTCTTGCAAACGTGGAAAAAAGAGAAAGGTAAGGAGACGTCCCTCCAAAGTTTGGAGAGCCGGGTTTTTGCCTCCATTCGTGTTCCTTCCCCGGAGTTATGTTTAAAGCTCGAGAGCCTAGGTTTGCCCTCCATTCGTGTTCCTTCCCCGGAAGTTATGTTAAGCTTTTGTAATAAGTTTACGAGTATAGCTTGCCCGAAGTGATTGAATGATATGTGATATTTTTGAGAATGATATGTGATATTTTGAGATAATTCTTGAAGAATTTCTTCGTATTTGCAATGTGATTTTAGCGGAAGTTAAAAAGAAAGAATCAACGTATGTAGAGCAAGTATAAATGTATTTCCGAACCGGAACGAAAACCATTTCAGGTGCATTAACGTATTTCCGAGCGGAAAGGAAAATGAAGCTATGATTGTTATAAGTTTATGTTTGAAAGTATGTAAGAAAGACTGAATAGTTTCCACCACCTTAATATTTTCAAATTGGTGGGGACTTGTGTACCGTAAGTAGGCGACTTTGTTTTGTTTGCTTTGAACTTGTCTGGTGGGGGCGAGCACCACCAACACTTTCTCTCTCCACGAAACCACCACCCAAATTACTCCCACCACCACCACCACCCTCCACCCCCACCCCCACCCCCACCCAAACTTGCCACCCCTATGACACCCCCCTCCCCAACCCCGATCTTGGATTGCTCCTCTAAAATCAAACATCAGGACATATGGTTAAGATCATGTAGTAGGGCTAGCGACAAGTCAAAGACTCAGACACACAAGAAAGGAAACGAACCAGGATCATGAGGCGACCAATTCTTAGCAATGAAGTTCTTAAAATGAATACTAGCAACCTGCCTAATTCCCATCAACTATAATCTGTAATAGTCGGACAGTATGTTGTAACATGTATTGAAACTGCCATCACATCAAATAAACACCAAAATCAAATAAAAATTTCCCACATATTAGCTAATGACTAAATTCAAGTTACTTTAAAGATAATTTTAAAAAACTAGAACGTATAATTGCTCTAACTTATAAGCAAATGGCAATAAATTGATCAAAAATTAAAATTCAGATTGAACAAACATTCAAACTCAAATGAGTTATGAGTAGCAAGAGAGATAGAGTAGCAGCGCAACCGGGTCGAGGTGAGATAGAGTAGCGAGAGAGAGTGTGTGAGAGTGGGTCTGCGGCCGCGGACACGAGAGAGTGGCGCGCAGTGATGCGCGGTGGTCGTGGATTTACAAATGGCAGTGAAGGGTGGTGCTTGCGATAGTTCGAAGGGGGCGGCCTGGTTTGCACGGTGTTGTTGGTGTTTTAGTATCGAAATAAAGCAAAGGAGAGAGAGTGGTAATGGAACTTTGGGGATTCCTTTGCCGGTGCTTTCCGGCGAGATTTTGAGGGGGGTGGCAGGGGAGGAATGCGGGAGGAAGGAGGGAGGAGGGGGTGGGAGGGGACGGAAGGAGGGAGCCTAACTGGGAGAAGGTAGTAAGGAGAGAGAAAGGGGAGGAAGAAGGTAGTAAACCGGGTGAAAAAAAAAAGTAAAAACTAAGATTAGCAGGTAAAATGGGTCACCAAATTGAGGCCATTTTTGTAAAACATACCCTAAAGTTGGAACTACTCGTAAATAATCTTTAATCGTGATTTGAAAATAACGCCCATACGGGACTGTTTCGTCAATTTTTCCTTTTTCTTTTGGTGTGTTATAAATTTATAATGGATGGTTAAAGATAAGCATTTTTTGGTCAAATATTAACAACTTTAAGGGTATGACTATTGACTGGTAGTGGAGTACATTATATTGTTTAATTACAAAATCTTATAGAAGTATAAGATTGCTTCACCATGATTTATGATAAACGAGTGTAACTTGTTGTGTTAAAGGTAATAATAGTCTTTATAGTGGAAGTGAAAATACAAGGTGATCTATTATCTAAAATAACCTATGTAACTTATGGAGTGATCTTTTTAGGAAACAAAGCTGACTATTTTAGGGAACAAAGCTGAGGTGATCTTACTATAATTTCATTATAAAGTGCTTTTACATAAAATTTACTGTTTAATTACAAAATCTTATAGAAGTATAAGATTGCTTCACCATGATTTATGATAAACGAGTGTAACTTGTTGTGTTAAAGGTAATAATAGTCACTTTTATAGTGGAAGTCGAAGATACTGGGTGATCTATTATCTAAAATAACCTTTATGTAACTTATAGAGTGATCTTTTAGGAAACAAAGTGATTTATTTTAGGGAACAAAGTGAGGTGGTTTACCATAATTTCATTATAAAGTGCTTTTACCTAAAATTTACTATTGTTTAATTTTTTAAAACATATGGTAAAAGAAGTGCTATGCTAGATTACAATATGTCGTAGATTTTTTTTTTTTGAAGGAACAATATGTCGTAGGTTAATTGAACCCAACTTAACCTATAAACCTTCAAAGTGTCTCTAACGATTAGGATAGAAGTACTACTGGGTACTTTTTTAAGGGAATTAGGTAGATTTTGAATATGAATATTTATCATTGTTGTAGCTTGTAACATTTATTAAACACTTAATTGCCGGAAAAAAAAACAAAACATAACGTATATGTAACACTTGCTCGATACATATTGTGGCCTGTCACCTGTGGGAGCTGTCTGCCAAACACAAGAAGAAAAAGACTTAATTATCTCATTAGAAATATTGAATTATCTTATATATTGGTCAAAAGAAAAATAAAACCTGCGCATGGTATGGAGTATGAGACGCACACGACATTTTTTTATCTTAATGATCAGAATAAAGCTGCTAATGGAACATGATTCATAAGACTAACCTATATTGTCTTTTTTCCCAAAATATATCAACATGTTTTGTCTCAATGTAGATTGTAGAAATATCAACTTTTTAGATTTTTACTAAAAAAAAAAAAAGATATTGATGGTTAAAGTTGTGTGTTGGAGAGTAAAATTATGTTTTTTGCAATAAAAAAAGAAACAAGAAAGTATTTATTATAAAAGGAGAAGGGAGAAAGACGTAGATGTATACTACATTTACATGCTTATAGTAGATAACTACATTAACGGCCAGTTTGTAGGCGGTAATAAACCGTGGTAATAATAATGAATTTTTAGTGTAATATTGTAAGAAAATCCGATGTCTATATCTATGGTTTTGAAACTTTTTCTCATAATATATGTTTTTTTCTGAAAAATTGTCATTACCACTCTATACCACATCCTCAACTAGTAATGGAACATAAAGAAGAATATAATCATTTTGAAATAAAGTAGCATAATCATAGATATTAACATAATAATATAATGAATTATCATTACCACCATTTATAACCAATTAACCACTGACAAAACGACTAGTATGTACATAACCTAATGAGTTGGACATAAATGATACCTAGGTAAGCTAAGTACGTTTAATGCAATGTTTTACCCATCTAAAACTCTCATTCAACTTAATTGCTAAATCAGAGCTCTCCAAATGAGCAAATAAGTAACCTCGAATATACTTAGTCTTGCTACTTGCTAGATTCAGGTGTATAAATAAAAATTTAAAAATTGTGTAAACAAATACATTTGAGTTAAGAACGGGCAACTGTGTTATGAATTTAGATCTCAAATTATTACACTTGCACAGTACCTTTGTTTTCCTACTCAGCCATGGGGGCTAGCAAGCTACATGTTATCCTAAAATTTTACTTTTATCATTTTCCGCAGCTATGAATAATGTTATGGTGAAGTGTTTTGAAGGTGTATTTTGGTGCATCATTTAAAAATTCTGTATGACCTTATGCATGAAGTTGCTGAATATACTTCTTTGGATCAACATAAATCAGAAAGGCTGCTTCTCTCCATGACTTTACTGCAAGCTTTGCCTTGAAATTTTACTATACAGTTAGATGCCAAAAATTACAACATACTTGCCAATATCCCAATAGCAGTCAAAAATTAGGATATAATACAAATGAGAAAGAAAATGTAAATAATTGAATGGCCTATTACAAAAACTAAATATGAGGAAAATTGTAGTAAGACAAAACTAGAAATTTACAGCGGAAGTCTAATGAATAAATACATTGGTATAAAAAAAATAGATGTCGGGCGAATCAAATCGACGCCTTTTTTCTGGTGGCAGCAGCCCCTTAAAAGTGGAGGTGTGCACCTATCCCATCCATCTCTATTCTCTAGCTGCAATGCTGATCATTATGCTATAAGAAATCATTGTTACAAGCTGTCACAATGTCCCCACTAAACTTTCATTAGTATCAGCAACCAGGAAACTTCACCAGGCTAATAAAAACTGCCGTAAGGATTTATGGAAAACAAAAGGTCCCGTCTCTTTTTCCATCTGCTTCTTTCAGACATACGATTGGGACATGAGAAGGTAAACTCATCACCACGAGTAAACCAAGCATCAAATCCAGATCTGGAACCAGAGACAGATTAGTATTAAGATTGTAAACTTACCAACTCTAACAACCAAGCAAGCTCGTACAGATTAGCAAATTATATATAAACTAAGCTATTATACTAGTCATCAACAAATCAAATCTAAGGCATAGAAGCACTTGGCTTAGACAATTTATAAAAAGAAACAGCTAGATAAATTAAATTGTCTGATTGATCTTTGGGGATGACAACCTTCATGGACGAGACATAAATGCAATACTAATGCATGAATGACCAATTACAAGTTAAGTTATTCACTAAGATATTAGCAAAAATTCCAAGTTCTTTATTACTCCCTCCGTTTCTTTTTAATTGTTACACTTACACTTTTTACGCATGTCAATGCAAAACTTTGAGAAGTAATATCTCTAGTTTTGTATTTGTAAAAATTATAAAAAGTATATATTAATAAAATACATAATAAGACGAATCTATTAAGATCCCACATGACTATGTTTTTATTCACGTATAAATCACAAATGATGGTCAAAGTGAAATTTATGAATAGTATAAAATGTCAAAGTGTAACAATTAAAAAGAAACGGAGGTAGTAGATCTCAAGCTAAGACAACAATGTTAAGCCATAATACCAATTACGAAAAGGGTAATCGTCAGCAAAGTTAAAGCTGAAACCTGAAGTAATATTTTCTTTGAAACAGAGAACGTATGAATAGAAGTTTGACATGTTACAATAATGACCCTGAAGCCATAAAACTATTGCATTAGTCTGTGCCATACATGGCCAAACCTGGATTTTGAAACCAGATTAGATTCAACTTTGGATCTGTCTCCTCATCTTATTTTCACTTATAATTTCAAATATATTAAGTTCAAGGTTCAATAAGTTCATATAAATTAAGTTCATGCCAATAAGTTCTTTGGGGCCAATAAGGGTCTATCAAGTCCAATTCACAAGTACAATAAATTCAGATTAGTTATGATAAGTGAAGTTCAGGGCTTATAAAGTTCATATAAGTCAAGATAATTTCAAACAGAGCACACCCTTATGCAACTAATGGATAGCAATATCAGTCATCCATCAGATTAACGGATCTCAGGGATCGTTTAAGGGGTTCAATATTCAAATTCAGAAAAAATACATAGTTGTTCCTGTTCACCCAATTGGGACAGACTTTCGGCTCATATAGGGTGTCTCCCATCCAAAGTAATGTCTGCACCAGGAACCCTTGACTCCAGATTTATTTGATTGAAGTAGCCATTTCAGGTGCACTAACATACATGATCTTTTGCAAAGTGGACTTTAGGTTGTGGATTGAATTATTACAGCATGTAAAAGATGCAAACAATCACCCAAATATATAATTTAAGAAGGAAACAGGAATACCTGTGCAGACAGAGTCTTCTGTGAGTGAAGCAACCCATAGCGGATAGGAACTTAAATTGATGTAAGCTACTCAGAAAACGATTCTGCTTGTAATTTCAAGTCATAATTACACCCTGCATCCTGAGCTTCATCCTAATGTTGAACTCCAGTACCTTAGCTAATGGAGTGTATACGAGCCTCATGATCTTCTCAGATAACTCTCACCTGAGATGTGCAGCCCAAGTGGCCTATAATGTCCTAAACAGCTAATGTGCAAAACCAAGACACGGTATGGCTCCTACAGATCTGAACAATTATGGACACCAGCCAGAGGAACCCCAAATCTCAGCCATCTTATCTGCATCATCCAGCTACAGGAAAGAAGAGCAGGAGCATTTGGAGGGAGTGAAGTTTCAAAATCTCCAATTTCCTCACAACCCACTTCCAAAATCATTTGACAGCTGAAGTATGCCACGCATCTGAAGATATGGGTTCTCCAACAGTTTTTCATTGTTGCTCTGCATCATAAAAAGATATGTGGTAAATACAGGATAGGCCAAAACAGAAGAAGACCCAGATCACAATGACTAATTTTCCTTCCCCTTGAAAGGAAGGAAGGTGGGTCAGCCCAACTCTAGTGTTTTTGAAAGTATGACGAATGGTAGCGTACTGGAAAGGCAAACGAGAAGAAAACTTCCAAGAGCATTCACATAGATAGAACAGACATTTAAACAATACCTGCTGAGCCCTGAAAACAAGTTGCTGAAGTCTACGTTGGTAATTGTCGAAATCTGCCATCATCATCCTCTGAATTTCATGTAGAACTATTTGTCAATATTGATCATAGATATTTATATTAGATAGAAACCAACAGAAAAGAAGACCAATAAACAAAATTTCTTGCCTTCAGAAGGAATGCAGAAGAGTAGTAAGCCACCCTTGAATCCGTATCATCCAACAGTTGTCTGCAAAGAAGAAAGGAACAATTTCCTTAACCTACTCATGGACAACTTAACCGTCCTACAGACATACAAGACAATTACCTGAAAAAATCTTCCCCGTCAACTTCCTGAAAAGCATCAGAATCTGCTGTGCATTTTGCAATCAGAAGTAAGAGAAGAGCAGCACGGATATCTGACGTTGCACCTGGGAGGTTTCCTCTTCCCTTGCTGCCAACAGAAACTCCTAGAGCAATGTTGTCTGTGGCCGCACCAGCAAGCTGAATGAGTGGCCAATAAAATAGAACAGCTGGAACACGCGCAACCAACTGCAGTGGAACAACAACACTTCCTTGAAGGAGCAAAGCAGCCATTGACGATGTCTCACAGACTAATGAGCTATAGAAGTTATCAACATCCTCATGTCCTCTTTGATGAATAGAATCTTGCAGGGGGGCACATTCGCCTGGATTGACCTTATTGTTTATATCAATGGTGCTAGAACCTCTACCAAGATGGCCTTTATCTGCGGATGCTGGAGGGACTTTAAGACAGAGCTGGGAGAATAGAATGTCACACATCTGCACAAAGATTGCAAATGATCATACTGATTTAGCAAAATCCATATGCTCATGCAAAAGTAGTAATTTCGACATTATTGACCCAATCGAGTCCAATCCTTAGCTTATGTTACACAGCTAAGTGCACAACTACACATAACTGAGCTAATATATTATTGTTATGGCTGCTTAAGAGACAATCAAAAATAAGATTCCATCTCACAAATTTAAAACGGTCCTTAGACCTAAGATATTTTCTGCTTAAGAGGCACTGGCACAGCACATGAAACTATTGTCAGCCAATGTGCAGAACTGCGAGTCTACAATAAGAAGTGCAGCAATCTCTCAATATATGATGCGTAAGTAGATGAACATACTAATTGAAGTAGAGCTGTTCAAGTTTTTGAATAGAAAGTGGCTACATCATAGTCTTATACTTGCTCTTTGCAGAAGAAACTGTATTTTGAGCAAGCAAGATAGAAACTTGAGGTATTGTCTTCAATTAAGTGGAGTTATGTCACCATCGAAGATCAATTTTAATAGGATAGTCTCTCAGCTCCATTGGCTTGGCAATGATACTTTGGTTGCTTGAGCATGAAATACAACTCCTTCAGCAACAAATGTAGAACTTCTGGTAGACCTTTCTATGCAAATTATACTGGGACAATCAACCCGGAGTCTTCCAGAAAAACTTGGAATTCTATCTTCACCTAAGCAAAAGATCGACCTTGGCAAAAAGCACATTGTCTAGCACGCCGAAGGCATTCAGTAGTGTAAAAGGAGAAGCCCAGTGGATCTAAAAGTCCTTAGTCAAGTATTCAGGACTAAATATTACTTTCATTAGAGGTAAGCTCTTGACTCGACGTGATATCGATATCTTCATTATTTATAGGATATTACATGTTAGCCTTAGCTCACTATCTTTCTTGCTTGAGCTTCCTGTACATGAGCAACATCTCCTTCGCATCTTTTATAATAGTTCATCATTACTTATAAGTATAATAAAAGGACAAAATCCCCACATCAATTAATAGGACTATAACCTCCAAGCAAACAGAGCAATCAGAAATACATTTAGCTGAAATACATTGGGGAAGACAGTTTCATAGCCTAGACTCCTAGTACTCCTTCACTTTGAATCCGGCAGAGAGAATGTAAACACAAAAGCTTCAGTGCATATATGAGAGAGAAAGAGTCCATATTCGATTGGAGGACATGAAGTACAACCTTAGTTTTAGAAGGGGCAAGGCGCACCGAGGCGCACCGAGGCGCAAAGCGCAAGGCGAAGGGAGGCGCAAGGCGCACGCATCTTGTGGACGAGGCGCACCTTCTCTTTATTTTAGAAAAAAATATTATGCTAAAAAGTTTGACGTAAAAGGGCCCAAGAAAATCTGTTGTAACATTTCAGTTTTTTTTTCCTTTTGATATTTTAAAAGATCCCCAGAAATTGAGGCAGGAAAGTGGAGGTAAAAAGAAATAATCAATAGAAAGATTGATATTAACTTATTGTGACACTAAAATGAAAAATTGACAGCAACTGAAAAGTAAAAAGTAAACTTTGAAAGTCATACACGTGAATTTTTTTTTGAACCATCCCTTAGTAGCTTAGTAAGAGAAAGACATCCAAACAGAAGTGAAAAAAAAAAGCTCTCGGCAGATCTGAAGAAGGATTTCCACTAGGCGGCCACCGGCGACTACCATTGGTCAAGACTAGTCGGCTGTTTCTGTCACAATATATATTGCCAGCAACGTTCAATTTTGAATGGATACCAAGTCAGGGTTTTTGACCTAAGTAGGGTTTTTGATTTAGGGCACAAATTGGGGTAAAATCCTGCAATTACTTGAAGATTTTGTGTCGATTTACTGTAAAATAAGCCGGGTAAGACATAATTTGAGAAATTTAGTACAAATTTATGGTCTTCTCCTCAGGATTCCTTCTCTTCTTCGCGTTTTCACAAAAAGCGGTCAAGGCGAGCGCTTTGCGCCTCTTTGGAGGCGGCCTAAGGCGCGCGCCTCCCAGCGCCAGCTGTAGGTCGCCTCGCCTAGCTTGTCAGATGCGTTTTTCTGAGCGCCTGAACTCGCCCCTTGCCTAGGCGCGCCTTGGGCGCGCTTTTTAAAACTAAGAGCACAACCCCGCTTCTCCAGCCTAATTGATGTATTAACTTCTACTACCTTGCTATAAACCCCTTTTGGTCATTCCAATCTTTTGTATTCACTAACAGGACATAAATTTCACGGGAAGAAGCAAAAGGAGAAATCAAGCACATGCAAACTTGAGTATAAGAACGCCACTACATTGATGTGGAAACTGTAACCTTCCCACTTGGTCTACTTCCTCAGTTCCTTTAGATAGTTTGATATAAAGTCTCGCAAACTTGCCATAATTCACACAATTCATGTCACAATTAGGCTCTCATGTTAACCATCACAACACACAATTAATTGGGGCATGCGGGTGCCCACCTTTATCAACACAAATCCTCCTCCTTTATAGGCCTGTAAGTTACTCCCCGATCTACTACATATAGAAATCTACTTTGAAAGCACCCAAAAAAAAAAACAGAAACATGTATTTACTGCTTTATCTAGCATATGTACAACTAATACTACCTCCGTATTTTTTTAGTTGCACCATTTGCCTTTTTGGCACTATTCATCAACCAACTTTGTTAAGCTATCTCGCACTATTATATAAGAAAAAACATAGTCAAGTGGGGTCTTGTTAGATTCGTCTCAATGTGAGGATTCCAAATATCAAATTTTTATAATTTTTACTTACACCCAATAAGAGCATGACCACTCATGCCCCAAAAAAACATGTCATCCCTCTCTCTCATCAACTTTCTCTCTCATCTTACCAAAGTTTGTCATACCTTATGACCCATTTTGACAAATGCACCCCACTCATGACCCAAAAAAAAAAGAACATCATCCTCCTCTATCCCACTTTTTACTATACTTCATCCCATTTTCTCTCTCCTACATCAATATATATTTATACCTTTTGATATTTATAATATCATACAAGATTATAAAAAAATTATTTTGTATATTAACGACCCTAAATAAATTCATTTTGTAGCAATTAATTTTGATTAAAAAATTATTCAATAATAAAAGCTTCCAAAAACAATTATTCATGTGCATACAATGTAGAGAGAAAATAATTCATTTTAGAAGTGTGTCAAAATATAGCAAAATGGATGTCTATTTATAGATCTCAAAAAGATAGGACCATTGGTAAAAAAAAATATTTTTTTTAATTTGTATTTTTCAAGTTATTCAGATTACAAAATTTGAATTACAAAAAATAACCTTTATGATGCACTGCCACATGTCCACAAATGGTTGGCTTGAGTCATAAGATGACCAACCATGGTTTGGGTCATAGGATGACCAACCATGGATTGAGTCATAGCATGACCCAAATACAAGCATCAAAAAACCATGGATGCAACCCCATGTTTTTTTTGAACAAGGTTCATGACTCAAATTGATGCCTAAAAAAACCATGAGTGGGCATGCTCTAAGAGATATTAAAGTTCAAAAAAGCGTCTCGGCAAATGTGAAAAAGCAAATGGTGCAACTAAAAAAATACAGAGGTAGTATATACTTGAGCATGATCCATATGCAATTTTGACCATATTTTGGGACGGAAAACAATAAACCATCACCAAATTTATGGGATGGAGAGAGCACAATAATTACAGCCAGAAGCTTACAATATCAGTGTTAATCGTGACCACCACGAACCAAAGACCAGATAAGCGTAAATTATTCACTAATTTTATCACTCACATATGATTGGACCCAGGATAGAGTTTAAAAGTGGGAACAGGTTTTGCAGCACTTTACCTTCAAAATGTTGAAGTGATCTGTCTCATTTATCTGAGCCACCAGAGACAAGCAACTACTCATGATGTCTATCACTGAATTAGCCTTTTCAAGACCGCGATCCTGATTACGGTCTCCACTGCTTCCGGCCAAATCCTGAAGCCCATACTCATCAAACAGACACTTGCATCGCATGAGAAGTACTTCCGAAACAAACAGGAAGCCTGCTCTGATTGTACTGTTCTTAGACTTCAGCAAGCCACACATAAGCCAAATAGACAGTGGAATATCGGAAAGAGCAGAAGAATCTTTCAGGTCAACTAAAGTGATTTGCTGCTGCAAGCTGCTGATATTTGCAAACAATTCTCCATCCCTCTCATCACTAATTTCAGATATAAGCAGATCACCCAACCAAATGTATCCATTCTGGCGGCAAGCTATTCTATCAGAATGAAGAAGAGAGTGCAAAGTGGCCCATGAAAGTTTAGCTTTTTTGCTAATATTCCTCCCTATAACCCCATCCTCGATACTTTTCAGAAGTTTGCATGATTTTGTAAGCTGTCTCATATCAGAGAATTCTTTCTGTAGGTGAGTAAATGAACTTATAATTGAATCGAACTCACTCATAACCTTCTTGAGGATCTGAATAATTAAAGGCAGTGCCAGAAGATGTTAGACGAGAGCATCCCAAAACTTAAAGCTGCTTAGCATATAATAACAGCCTACATGAACAACAATGACAATTTTGACAAACCAATAACAAACTCAGAATACGTAAAAAAAAAATTCAAAGCCACCCTTGTATAGCTTTGGACTTGGTACCAAGGGTTTGAAACCCTTGTTTCCAAATTGTTCATTGATCACTGGAGGTGTTTATTTACGGACTAGCAAAATTCCCAAACTCTCCCCCCCTCCAAAAGAAAAAAGGAAGCTAATACAACAATGGCTTAAGACACATGCAGCCAGGTGTGGCTTACCCAATTGACTTGACATATTCCCGATTTAAACTTACAAAATATCAAAAACAACTTTCATTCATATGAACACCTCTAAATACAGAATCATTTATGAGATGAAAGAAGAGGGAGGCAAGAGCAAGAGAATTACAGTGTTCAGTTGTTCACTGTCTGAGTATCTGAACAATGCAGAAGACACTGATCTTCTCAAAAGCTCACCAATGCTATCCACCCCTAACTTAACAGAGATATGGAAGGCCTCAGGGGCATTGGCAAGAGACAGCAATGTAGCAAGGGGTTGAATCTCATCAGTTGCATACTCAGGAACTCCAGTAGCAATATTTGTTACATTAATGTGATGCAAAACATAGTCAAAAAGCAGAGAGTACAGGTTTCTCTTTTCCTCCCTTGTTCTAGCAAGTGAATACTGCATTAAGAGAGTGACAAGACAAACTTAGATGTGCAACAGGTACTTGAAAAAAAAAGTAAAGATATCGCATTTTACATGAAGATCCTCAAATCCTGATTGGAAAAGTTGATCCCATGGCCACATTTTAACTCTGCGAGAATCAACAAGTTTTTTTTATTGGGTCCAAGTGTATAGCCATCAGAAAAAAGAGGTCAAACTTGTGGCAAAATATCGGAACCAACAATGGAATTTCAAGCAACCCTACAACCACCCATTCACCTGCTTAGATCCAGCCTTGTTTGGAAGGAACAGGGTTTTGAGGGACTTAGATAAGCACCCATGGAGTCTTTACTGTTAAGGTCCTGTATGAATGACAGCATACCTCAATGAAGATAAAATCAATCCCTCCAATCATATCAACTTGTTTTGGAAGAAACTTCGGGGTACTTGGAGTAGTTATGTCCTGTTCATCAGGAAGATCATAGAACATGCTTGCCAATATTGATATGAGCTTTGAATGGACAACTTCTGCCCATGAGCTTATTCTACTGACTTCTATCAATGCCTTAATGACCTGAAAAAGTATACAAAACAAGACAATTATATTAAGACTTGTAGTTACGGTTCTGATCAATGGCACCTCCTCAGCCCTTATACTGTGCAGTAAAGGAAGAAATACCAGTCAATAGATTAAACATCGAGAAGAGGATAAGTCCATTAAGCCATTCTCTTTGAGTTCCTATGATGAAGGTAGATAATTAATGAACTACATTTTAAAATTAGACTGAAATTTGCACAGCAAGACCTAGAACTAAGGATGTAATTTGGTTTGAACTATACAGAAGTCCATTTAAATTTATCACAAATTTGTAAATTTGGTATGAAATAAAAAGTTCTTATTTCGGAATTGAGAATGGAATGAGTTGATAAGAGTTGTTCCATATCCATAAAAAATTATTTCCTCTATTCCACGAAGTTCAATTTCTTTCTCATGCATAACCTTATTTTGACATGGTTATTTTTTGGCTTCAAGTCATGTGCAAATATTATATAAGGTGAGTACTTCATGAAGTAGATAAAGCAATAAATATATACTTCCTCCATTTCAAAATAGATGACACGGTTTGACTTTTGCACTATTCACACTCTCCTTTGACCGTATTTTGTGATTTTTACGTACGGAAAATATCATCATGTGGGATCTTGTTAGATTTGTCTCGATAGATACTTTCAGAATATCAGATTTTTATAATTTTTACATGTTGGGAAATAGAGATATTAATCGTTAAAGTTATGTGTTGGCAAGCGTGTCCACATAAGTGTGTCAAGTATTTTGAAATAGAGGAAGTAAATCTCTGTTTTTCGTTTTCTTTTTTTATTAAATGTTACCACTTTACAAGGTGGCGGACCCGGGATTTTAAATTTGGGGGGTACGGACATACAATGAAGACAAAAGTAGGAGAAAAAAGTTCCACAAAAATAGTTCAAAATATAAGTCTTACAACCGAAATATCATAAATATGCATAGTCTTCCAATTTCATTCCTTAACCATGAACAAATAAAAAAGGTTCTTCATTCTCTATTTTCCTTTTTCCTTTTTCCCTACCCCACCATATTTTCTCTCTTTTCAACTAATTCCCAATACAAATATTAATTATTATATTATAGAATCCAATTACACTGATTTTTTAGGGGATCCAATTACACTGATTAATTATAATTAACTCTTTGAATTGTAACTTAGTAATTAGAAATTTTAATTACATAATAATTATCAATGACAAATTTATTACCGTTAACTAATTAAGATAATTGGAATCCATTATAATGAAGTTTTTTCTGAACAAATTAGAATAAAAAATAATTAAAATCATAATTATTTAAAGAAAGATATGAATTAGGAAGAGGAGATAAAACTAAAAATGTAAAACATTTTTTTTGAGGAGGCTAAAAATGTAAAAGTATAGCAAAATGGGTGTCTACTTGTAGAGAATGAAAAATTATGAATTTTGGTATTTTTTATTATTTTTTCTGAATTATATTTTGTGAAATATTAACGTTACGATAATTGCAACGTTTATATTAAATTGGGCCAGTAGAGAGACGACAAGTGTCGCGTAATAGATGTAGTCTGATGCGCGTCAGACTAGCAGATGCTCTATTGGTGTTTTTGTTTCCCAGCGTAATAAATGCTAAAGCGCAAATGTGTAGCGACAACCCTATACTCTGTAGTCAGTATTTTTTTTTTTTTTTAAAGCTGAATTATCTTTTTTTTTTTGAAATGGGGATACAGTTGTACCCCCATGTACCAAGCTGGGTCCGCCACTGCCACTTTATGGGACAGTACCATAATTTTAAACTTACGGTTTATCCGACAAGAACATACAATATAAAATGCAAAGAAAAATAGTAAAAGATTTTGATTAATAATATATTCCCCCTTCTTCTGAACCTTCTGAAGTTGTTTGCAAGACTCAGCTTACAATTGTTTTATATGTATACTAATGATCTAACTGATATTATAAAAAAGAAACAACCATATCATATAACAAACATTTCAAATAATGAACCCAAAAAAGTATTAATCAAGATTATGGAATCACAGAGTATAACAGAATTCTTGTAAATAGCATAAAAATGACTTCAAATGAAATGGATTGAAGATTATTATTCCCAAAATAATTTAGTATGACCTTGTAATACAGTTCGTTCCATTGCATTCCAACCAATCACACCCTTACACAGAGTAGAGGTTAGAAATCTTCAAGCTCGAAGGGTTTGAGGTCGTTCTGAAAAGATACATACCAGCAAATACGAATTGCAACTTAAACTAGAATGATCATATTAAAGAAAAAAATAGCATCAGGAGATTAATACTTGGCACATAGATTAACAACGGGATCGATGATTGAATGCATAAGACAAACAATTAGTTTCTTGAAGAAACAAATAACCACAAATAATAAACAAACTTAAACAAATTAGAAGGCTTCTGAAAAAAGGGAAACGTGGAGGAACGAGGAAAGCTGCTGCCAGATTATTTCTTTCAGCTAATAGATTGTCAAAGTGCATGTAGCTTTCTAGATTTGAAGCAAGAATATAGCTTCTAAAAACAGAAGCAAAGCACTCACCCTTATATCAAGGCCCTTCAGTCGGCTCCTCTGTATTCTGCCTCCATCACAGACAAAATAAAGCAAACAACTTAAAGCAGATGCCCAGACAGATTCTTGTTTCTCTTCTATCTGTGAATTCAAGCACATGAGATGGACATAAGCTCAGAATGTACACCAGAAATTCCATTGGGTAGTTAAACAAACAAAACTCATAGGGTACGTGATTAAGAAACCTACTCTGTCTCTTTCTCCCTCCCCTACCCCTCTTTACATACATACATACATACTTACATTACTAGCAATTATTTAGCAAGTTTCTATAGAAAACTAATTACATAGTACAGAGAGTATTATGGGAGAAGTGCTTTTGCACTCCTAGAAAGTCCGAATTCTTTAACAAGGGTTCTCCAGATAGTAGTCTTTTCCCAACAAAAGCAAGTACTTCAAAAGGTTGACTCTGATTTTGAGCTGCCGTTTGCATAAAAAGCAAGAAACACAAAATGTTCAAGAGACATGGAAAGGAGAATCATAATACAAAGTCTATGATGCTAGGAAACCAAGAACACGAGGTAACAAAAAGATACTACCTCCTTTTCGTTTTAGTTGCAATATTTCAATAAGACTCCAAAGCACAACTTTGACTATTAATATTTTTAAATATCTACTAGTAAAACACCAGATGGACTAGGAAGATACTTCCTCCAATTCTTTTTAGTTAAGATCCTTCTCCAACTCACAACTTTGACCATTACTATCTTTAAGTATTTACTAGTCAAATTGCTCAAAGTTGATAATTAGGAGATACACAGTTTGACAAATCCAACATCTTGCATGATAACATTTTGTTTTTGTAAGTTAGTAAAAGAATATGGTTAAAGTTAGCATATGAATAGTGCAAAAGTCAAAGTGTTGCAATTGAAAAAGAAACGGCGGAAGTATACAAAATATTGAATAGCACCAAAAGAGTGTCCCATGAAGGCATGAATTAAAGATGGGGTAATGCCGAAGAAGCTATGATGCAACACTTGACCTAAATCACTTCACCTTCCAACATACATCCAATTGACCTTTAACTTCCCATAATTCATCATAAAGCCAGGGGATTACTTTGTGATACAGCAGCTTGTAAGTCTTTTCAAGGGAAACAAAAAAAGAGTAGCACATATTTATGTGCAAACATGACCAAGCAATACTGGTTAATTCTGTTGTAATAAGAAATCATGCTAAGCTATTGTGCTCAACAGATAACATACCTGAACAAGAAGCAAAAGAATCTCGTAAAGAATGTTCAAAATCCAGGATTCAAAATTATCAATTGCTGAGGAGTCCCCAGTGTTCTTTTGAGAATCTGTTCTCTTACTTTGAATCCCCATTTGGGCCTCACTATCCAAGGATAACTCTTGAGAATAATCTTCATCAATGGTAGATACACCATCGGGCACAACAGGATCCAGTAGATGAGCATGAACAGCAAGATTTAATATCAAGTCAAACGCACGAGTCCTAGAAGATAATTTGGGAGAACAAACCATATCCTGAAAACAATTTCCTGGAGGATAAGAAGCACAGATAGCAAAGTAAGGAAATACAAAGATGAAGATAAAGTACTCAATTGGGTACCTCAAGCATTGAGAGAGTAAGAGGAGCAGCAGATTCGGAATCCAATATATACCTGCAGAAAGAAAATTTAATTGTCCAACAAGATATAGGACACGAGCAGAAAACAAATCTAAGATACCTAAAAGAATTAATAGGTTGTTAATGGGAATACTAAATTCCCAAGCCAAAGATCTAAGAAAACCTTGATAAACATTAAACGTTTAATCAACTTTATAAAAAAAATGCAGCTAAATGAGCCGCGGATATACTACCTATTACCCAAGAAACCAAAATCATGAAACCACATATATTATTTAAAAGAGGAAAGCCTTTTGTAGACTAAACAAACAGATTATAACAGAATCTCACTTATTTTTATTCATCGAACTTTTATGTTGCAAAAGAACAATGATAAAAATAGGCAAACTAAATATAATTGCATCTGTCTATCAATCTAACAGATATCTAACCATAGGTCCATAATCATATGATATGTGATCAGATAAAAAAAGGATTACTAATAAGTATTAGAAAGATGCTAAACCAAAGACAAACAAAAATTAAGTTTGAGATTCAGTGCACTTTATGATAGGCTACACAAAAGAGAGACTCCAAAAGAATAACATGAGAAGTGCAATAGAGCGTACATGTCAATAACAAGTTTGATAAGGACACTGACAGCAACATCAATGGATGGCTTTGTACGATGGTTACTCAATCCAGTCGAAATTGTCATTAGATTTGCATTTGGCATGGATGTCTCGGAGCAAACAGCTGATATGACGTCGCCCACCTCAGTAGGATTCAATTTCAGAGGCTGCTGTTCACTGAATCATGCAAGACCAGAAACAGTATGTGAAAACTCAAAAAAAAAAAAAAACAATAAACACAAAAAGAAAGCATGAGGCTGATTTTCATAAAACCTTTCTAGTTTTACCTATTAGATAGATTTTAACCCTTTACTTTCGGTAATTACCATCAGAAAATCCAATACAAAGCAATGAAGCATGGCCTAGATTGTCAGCAGGTACCAAGGCATAACAAGCACCCAAAAGGCCAAACAGACCTCGCACCTATGCTACTCAGCCTCGGATAAAAAGCCTACTTGGATCCGGGTGTCTGGGTATCGGACTTGTCCATTTTGTAGATAAATGTCAAGTTTTTGACTTGACATGAAGGACCAACATGACACGAGTCGACAAGCGACACCTGAGGTAAATGAAGATGTCGAAGTAACACAGCCTTGCACTCCCTTTAGAAGGTTACAGAAGTAAAAATATAGTCCATCCACAGAGTTCCATTCCTAGAACATATTACAAGACAGGTGATTTCCACGTAATTGATGTTAAGAGTAGAGTACAGCAGGAAGACTTTATGGTAAAAAGTTTCTGGAACAATTTATTTCATTCTGGTTTACTAATAATATATTTTCTAGTTCTTTTCTGGTACACTAACACTTTTATATGGATATTTTACCCACCTTCATTTTCCTGAAACTGTTTCCCGAAACGTCTTCCCGAAACAGGGAAGACTTAGTACAACAGGATCAGTGCAAATCAAATAGTCCATCAGTATCATCATCCTCGACAATCAAAAAGAAACACAAAACAATACAGCCACATGCATCCGTTCATATGATCAGAATATCAGATAGGCATAACGAGACAATATGATACCCCAAGAACAGTAAGCAACACAACAAATGAGAAACAGCATCAAATAGGGTTATAACAGTGAGAGACTTCCTTCATTAGACAACACAGAAAAAAGACAAAACGATGATTTACAGAACCAAATAGAATACTGCCCCATCTGTGCATGGTTTGACAGACGAGTGGGAAATTATTATGTGGGATATAACCAAGGCAAACAGCTGAAGGACCTAATATGTAATTAATCTTTATCTATGGTCATGTAAAGCACGAGAGAAGCGAGAGATGTCTGGTAACACCAATCAGTCAATGATGAAGATATAGGTTACAATTGCAGTAAAATCAAATATTAAAGTTCTTGAATATGTCCTACCTGTAATGACGATATTGAAATAATGGTCGTGCCCGTGGCCGAAATGTGCTTACTGAACAATCCTCCCTAACAAATTTTTAGAAAGAAAAAAAAGGAAAGAAGTGAATAATCATCAGTTTTCGAAACAAGTTATCAAAGAACAATACCTCAAACACCTTCATAACGATAAAATGCTGCTCGAGATAAACAGCCAGAATTACTTCAACAACATACTTATTCCAAGTTCTGTATTTGTTGTTTGGATACCAAAAATACAAAAACCATCTCGGATTTAGAAGTTTCCCACTTACATCATACCATCTATAAAAATTACAATAACCAGCGTCACCCAAATATACCAGAAAACATTCCACTTCACTATTGCTAAATTTCAGTCACCATATTCTAACAAAAGAGTGTTAGATAGTAACTCATCCATCCTCTCGTAAGATAATGAAACTAGGTTGTTATGCAACAAAACCTTTGATTTTCCATAGATACAATCTTCATTAACAGATCTCACTTCTCAATACAGGCCATTAGGCTACCTCATGCATCCTCTTATAAGGTTTGGGTACCATATCTAAGTTGCAAAATGACAAAATTGTCACTTTTTCATAGAAACAATCAGCATTACCCAGCCAAGAAGCTCGTTACAGGCTATCAAGCATTATAATTCATCATTAAACCATTAGACTTTCAAACACTTCAGTTCTTCCCTGCTATCTCACTCCTCTCCGAAGAAAAAGAGCTACCTTTGTCTCTCTCGAAAAAAAAAAAAAGAACCTTTCATATGAGATGGTAGCTACAAGAATGTGTTAGAAATAGAGATATAAGGTTTGAGGTGTTTTAGGCACAAGTGGTGCTTTTAGCCACTAAAGTGGCCTGTTACATTTGGTGCTTTTTATCACTTAGTTGCTTTCAGTTACCAACCATGATTCACAAGCTTTCACAAGCTTTCCGGCAACTCAATCTTGTTCTAGCAAGGACTCCTTCTTTAGTTGCATTACATTGAAGTTTGTATAGGAAAACAATTTGTGCAAAGAGAACACCTTTGAAGCTTCCGTTATGCTTTATCCTATATCGTTTGCGCCACAAAAGTAAAATCAAGAGATTCAAAAAAAACTTGAAACCTGAATTTTTAAAATGGAACTCTATGAAGAAAGGGGAGATGTCTCTCATTGCATATGACAGTTGTTGAGACTAAAAAAGAGATTAACAAACAAATCAAGCCTATGCGTAAAGCATTTCTTACAAGAAGCTGTGTACAAACGAAGTATGCCCTAGCATCATGTAGAATACAACATCTTACCATATCAGACAAAATGATCGACGTCCAAAATTTTATCCGGCATTACAATAAAGACCCTCAGAGATAAAAGGCATTGAGATATATATAAAAGGCGGGACACTCCATCAACAATGTACATAGCAACTAAGAAAAGCAGCTAACTCGCAATGCACTTATTAGATTCCCGAATCTGCAGTTTTGACACTAATGTTGAGCCTATCCAAACATGCAGTCCATGTAGAGGCAACCTTTTTTAGGACCTATTATTTCCAAATGTAATTTATTATATTATGTCTCCAATGGGCCTAAAACTCACATGAAAGGAGTCGGAGTTGGGGTTTCATCCTAGAACCAATTGACAATAGGTCGAGTCGTCGAGTAGCCTACTGGAATATGTTAGTCATCCTCCCTCTTCTTATTCCATGTGGAATAATTTGTGGGATTTCCTATTAACGTGATAAAGAACAAGAAGATCGATGGAAGTATATTTCAGGTGATGATAGCAGGCTCTTTCGCTCTCACAACTACAATTGTTGTTTCTCACCATCCAAAAGAAAACCAAATGACTCTTAAGAGGCCAGCCATCACAGTTGGCAAAACAATGTCATTCATGAGCACTCTCTTCATGTTTTCTTTAATTTCAATTCTTTTTTGGATCTTTGGACCTTTGAAATTCCTTGGGTCGGCTTAAAATTCCTTGGGTCGGCTTAACAAAGGAAACAGCTGAATTACAAATGAAATTCTATTCCTTTGCCTAAGTAAAGGGGAGGGGGAAAGAGACGTCCATCCCATTTTTTTTCACAGCCAATTCCCTGAAAGACGTCCCTTGGTGCATCCCTACTGATGAAGAAATAACCAACCCCTACTAAAGGAACTAAGAATATCAATTATGCCACTACCATCCATCTAAATCCCAATTACCTTTTCAGCAAAAATCACTAGCTGAAACTTAGTCAACCATCACATAGCAGTCATGATATCATCTATCTGAGAACAACAATAAGCTCATGAAAAGGACAGCCATGCTCTTTCTGAGTAATAAGACAGGAACATACCACATCATCTTCCCTCCTGTCCAATTGACAAAGGGAGCTGTTCTGTTCTCTCAACTGGCCACTACATTAGATCTAGTTGCGTACATAAGCAAGAAATGTTTACAAATGCAGATAATGAATGCCTCTACTTCTGTATAAGAAGTACAGACAGAAAAAGTAATATATTAAACATTTACACCAGATCAGGAAATGATAAGCATAATAAAAGAACTTGCCATATCTGCTGAGACCCAGATTTGGTCCTTTTGGATGCTGTTATGATTCTCAAGTGGTGACGAGCAGAGGCACTGTTAGTGACTGATGACATCGAGGATGGCTGCAGTAGTTGATCAAGATAAGGCATGTCAGCAGTACCGAAGTGCCTCCATGGTTGGCCCTTTTTGGCATCCAAGTCAGCAACAAGTAGGGCAGCTGCACCCACGTCAAGCAAATTAGATCTCGTCAAGTCTTGGGTGTTTGAATATTGATCACTGCCACAAAAAACAATTAAAAGATTAGGTTTACAATACATGGAAACCTTATAACCCTGACTCTTAATCAGAGACATGCAATACAATGCCAACTAAAGGAAGACATACACAATAATTAAATTACCCGTCAATTAAAGTAGCAGCAGAGTCTTGATCACTTCTCCAACGCCATTTTAGAACATCAGCAGTAATATATTCTAGATCTTTAATCCCATCAAAACTTTCATTCTTTCTTTGGCTAGGCACAGATAAAGTAGTGTCTATCCTTACTGATGAATCTCCATTATTTGCAGGACTCAACTGAGAATTGAAAGATCTACTCAATAAAGAAGACAATGAAGGAAGAATCTGCCTTGGCGCTGAAGGGGCTCCAGCAAAAGCTGCTGGTTGAAATGAACGTCTAGGAATATGTTGTGCCACCAAGGAGCGAACATAATTTAGTGACTTGATAAGTGAGGCAGAAGCAAAGCTAGAGACAGGCAAAGGTGCACCATTGACCGGAGCCTTTGCCGCACTAGATTGCTGATTCAACGAGTGTGACCATGGCAATAATTTCCGGCTCAAACCAATATCACATTCGGCTATTATATGTACACAAAATCTGTCAATCTGCAGCAACGAATCTTCACTAGGCTTATATCTGACCATAAGAGGGGAAGGAAAAGAAACACAAAGGTTTGAGTCAAAAGAAATATCAAGTAAGAGCACAGCATATATCACCTATGATAAACAACAGAATAAAGAAACACTTTCTGAGCTGGGATGATATAAATAGACGTATCTAGTATCCAGGAAGTTCACGCAAGTAAATAGCCTATAGCCTTTAAAGTGTTCATTTATTTTTTTAGATCTTACTAATTCAATGGACCTACTTGTCAATAATCTACTTTCTGAAGCACTTGAAGCATAGTTTTGGGTCATAACCAAGTTCATGAACTCCAAGACAGAGTTACCCAAATCGCTTAACCCCACGATGAACTGCATTCTGGTATGCACGTATGAGCTTCAGGTATATCAGCTTTCTTGATATCTAGGGACTAGGGTACATGACCTGGATCCCTTAAAAATGTATCCCACAATTGAGCATCTCCAACGTGGCCTTCTATTTACGCTAGGTGGATTAATAGGCATCAAAGGGACAAAAAATCAAGAAATTTTTAGATCTACGGATCCGTATATTGAGGATAAAATCTATGAATTTGAAATTCAAAGAGATGCCTGTGGAGAATTTAATGGTGCCTTTTACTCAGTGCTCACTGCGATTCACTTCTCCAACTTCTCCAACTTCTGCAACATCGGATGGCTGCAGCAGTGGTCTTAGTAGGTAGTTTCCTGTGCAACCTAGATGAATCATTCTTCCCCTTTCTCTGTTCTCTAAATATTTTGAGTGGGGGTGGAGGTCAACTATGCCATGGAACTTTCTTTTCTCCCTACTTGTTTTCTTCTACAGAAAAGGGAATTTCTACACCTTGTATGATTGACTCTTCCTTTGACTATTAGACTGATATGCTGAAGTTAAAGTTAAACTTGCTAGCAAAATTACGGCCAAGGACTAAATTTTGACAATTCAAGTAGCAATTTCCCTTTTATGATACAAGGGCTGATTTCCAGAACGAGCAATATTAGGAAAAAAATGCAGTATCAGAAATTTTTCTACAGTTAGCCCTGCACACACACATATTTAATTTACTTTTCTAACAAAATTAAAATTACCTATTCCATGAGCCATTACTTAAATTATTATAAATCTAAATGGAAGACATATGAACTACTAGGAAATAGTGAATTGGTGACATATAACCATGTTACTTTGACTCAGATTGGTATTGGACACGGCTACGTGTGCTAGTGGTGAGACTCAAATATTGTTTTTGGTCCAAAATGAAGTGTCAAGGGTCCAGACCCATGTCCAAGTAAAGGATTCAACATGGGTACTGATACGCAAGCGAGCATGGATTATTGTTCATGGAGGTTTTTGGAAGCCGTTGAAGATTTTTGGAAGAAATCCTAAAGGAAAAAAATCGCGGATGTGGTCGCAATTGCGGTAACGTTTGTGTTGTCGCGGCAGCAGCTTGTAACAAATGAACGGAACGGAGCGCGGCGTGAATTTTTTCAAAAAGTTCACATTCATATGTTCTAACCTTATTTGCATTGTTTTAGTTTATGAAGCATTATTACAGCATAATATAATCGAATCTATCATAATATCATGTTTCATCAGCTATATATTTAATTCAAAAAATATTTTTGGCCAATGTTTGAAAAGAACGGATGTAACGGGGATGAAAACGTTCTGACGCGGCGAGTTCGCGTTTCGGAATAGACAACGCGGTGAGAAGTATGTGATTTTTATTATGGCATTCCGTAACGGGATTTTGCAGAACGGTAAATCCAAAATCCGTTACAGAACGGCCATTCTGCAACGGAACGAGAGAATTTTAATTCCTCTTTTATGGAATCCTAGTTCTAACTAAGATTTGAACATGTAATTCTAGTTCTAATTAGGATTAGAACTCCTAGTTCTGCTAAGAGTAAATGTTGTAATTACAAGTCCTATTTGAAATACGAGTCCAAATCCTATTTGAGTTGGATTAGGAGTTCCAGTTAAGTTAGGAGTCTAGTAGTATTTGGCTTCCAAGGTTTTATTTTCCTACTTGGGAAAGGTTTTCCAAGTTATAGTAGTTAGATTTAGATAGAGTTTTATCTTGTGTTTCTTAGTTATATTTGTTTACTGTCCTTTTCCTAGTATACTTAGGTTTGTAATGCCTATATAAAGGCACATTCATCATTAATGAAATAAGTTTTTGAGAGTTTGAAGTTAGAGTGCTCATTGAGACTTGAGAGTTCTTCTCGTGTTAGCTAACCATAAAACTCAAACCTAGACTTTGAGAGGATATTATGCCTAAACCACAACTTTGCACCTTGAATCGAGACTTCAAGGAATAAATCTATCCTTTATATTGTTTTTCGTTCCATAAAATAAAAACACCAAAAATAGTGTTCTTTGCTACTCAAATCCACATCAGGTACTTGAGGTGAAATGAAGAGTTCAAATAACATAACATGTAGGATCCTACAACACGGATATCTTGTGAGGTGCATATAGAGCAACCAATTATGTTCATTACCCAGCATACTAGGAACTAGGTAACCCTGCTCCAGAATAGCACCAAGAATGCACTGTTCTTAGTAACCTAGGGGGCCAACTTTCTGAATAAGTTACAATTCAACAAAGAAAGAGAGCCAAGGGTTCAGCTAAGTCTCGAAGACTAAGACTGAAAGAGTAAGGATAGCTGAGAACATGATGACAAGTAAACAGCTCTAATCCACAGTGCAGCACAATGAGGCCTTGTAAAGAAGATAAATTCCTAATAGTGCTGCAACGATATCATTAGATTGATAAAAAAAGCGATATCAATCTGAACTAATAAGACATGCAAGAGAAGATAAACATACCGTAAGAGATGACGTTTTAAGAGTGCCACACACCTTGCAACAACTGCAGGGCTGCAAAGAATATAATTAGAATCAGTGGCATAAATTTTATTGTGCTGGAAGTCCATCAAATCATAGATATCTGATGTCTCTAAAGAAGACAATTACAACTTTTGTTCCAGACTTTCATGCTTGTCAACGCAGAACTTTGACCATTAATATTTTTAATTATTAAAGGTAAATATTATAAGTTGATATTTGGAAAAGATATGTAGAATCTAACAAGAATCCCACATGACTACTTTTTTCATTATGTATAAAATATAAACAATGATCAAAGTGAAGTATTTGATAGTGCCAAAGTACAAAGTGCGTAGATTAAAATGAGATAGGGGGAGTATATATTAAAGGGTAAAGAAATAAAGAGTAACCACATGCAACACTTAAATATGTAAGTTGGTACAAAAGAGAATCTCCATTTCCGAAATAACTAACAGCTTGTAGTTCTTATACAGCTTATTCTGAATTACAGATCAATGGCCACTTTAAAAGACAATGTCGAGCCCAGTAAAAAGGTAATCGAAATATATGCCTAACAGACGATCCTGCATGCGAGCAAAATAAAGATCATTGAACAGCGTCCGAGGATATAATTACAGTTTTAGCACATCCGTCTAGACATACGCCCATATAGTCATGTCGTAACTCTTAAGTGATACAGATACTCCTATATGAACAGATAGGACATGATTCCACCAATTCGAATCACCATCATATCCATGTTAGCAAGCACTTCAAGTTGTCATTGAAATTTTATGGATTAGTACAGCCAACAATCAAAGTCGCCTCCCATGCAACAATCCAAGCATTAAATCTTGAATGGGATCGCAACTGTTGAACCATCGTAGAACCACTTTCACAGGCAATGCAGATGGTTTGCGGCTGTCGCTTAAATCCATGTCGCGGTAAGCCCAAAATCCTATATAGTGTGGTCGTGATGCAGTGATGTTGAAATTAAATAGCATGAAGTATAGAGAACAGTAAGCAAGGTGGCTGCAGTGATAAATGGTTAGCCAAAGGGGTGAGAGAAACTGAGAAAGGAAAGAGAGTGTTAGGGGTCAAAGGACAATGACAGATGCGAAGGAAGATAGTGGTTATGGCAGATGGAAGGATGAGATAGGAAGAAAGTGAGAAGTAGCTCAAAGGTCTTTAAAGAGTATATAAAGGCAGTCCTATAAAAGGCCCACGGATCAGAGGGGTTAAGTGCTTTAAATAAACATAAAAATAAATAAAGAGCAAGAAGTTCTTAGTAAACAAGCTCTAGTAGAAACTGAATCAAGAACCAATCCTATTCCATACCCTACAGTTTCAAACAAGATTTGTGTCATTCAACGCCCAACGGGGGAACAAACACCCGCACATCGAGTACTTTTCCATAAAACCTCAATGTTAGAGATAAAGAAAGACAAGAAAGAATTTATCATTTGATGCATTTCTCGGATTGTTCACTTTCTATGAGTTCTTTTGAAACCTATGTAGTTGCAAAGCATGCTATGTCAATCCCCTCTTTAAAACCCATATATGAATTTTCATGTTATAGTGTTTCAAAATTGGAGCAATGTTGCGATGATCTCTACCAAACATAAATAGATATTTGAGATACTTACAGATCATGTACATCTCCAACTAATGGTACTAAGCATTTCGACAAGAAGAGATTCATTAGCATATCAGAATTTTACAATGGGCTATGTCTGCTGCTGAATTGGGCATAATAAACCAAAAAAATCTGGCTATAACACCAGATACAAGGAGAACAAAATTTCTCTCTTCAGACTTCAGAGACAAAGTCATATATACATTATACCAAAACAGATTACACCAATCATTAACAAGAGGTACATAGTAAGCTCTCAAATGCATGAACCCTATCATGTCAAAAACATATCTCCATTTGCTTCTCACTCAACTTATAAGGACTATGGCTTATCCCACTCGATATCGAAAACATCATTAGATCAATGGCCAGGTTCCACTATCAAATACCTTACATTATTACAACTCCTTGCCCCTGCTTGAAAGTACACATTATACATGGACTACCCATTATAGATCCCACTAAGGGTAAGGTGAGGTCTGGATGTCCACAGCATCACTAGAGCCAAATAGAACCATTTGCAGAAAATAAAAATATGTTTTTTCTCTCCTCTCTGGAAAAAAAGAAAGAGATCCAACAAACCTATGCACAAGGAGAAAGGAGTATATTGAGATTCACATACATTATACATAATGCATTCTAGGAATTTCTTAAGCACACTGATTAATAATATCAGTATCTAGAACTATCAGACACATGAAGAAATGAAAAAAAGGCAGGACAGAACAGAAGCCAAAAGGAATATTATTAATCCACACTATAAGAAAGAGATGCAACAAGCTCACACGAGCGGAAATTACATATATCTATATGCACGTAAGTTGGAAATGATGAGACGATGGGCAAAAGTTGCTACCTGCGATCTCTCTCTGCAAGAGTATGTTCTAGAATGACACAATAGGCAAGGTCAGTCGTCGATGGAGCTGCCAAATAATCCTGACATTCACCAAGAACATCAGTTATTTAATCATCCAACATGTAGGTGTAGTGATGATGCATATTACTATCCATGCAAAAACATATATCAGTTTTCCCTGAAGCCAGTTTTCACCACTAAAACAATAGATACACAGGTATTTAAAATCAAACAATTTCTTTTGAAAGAAAAAGAAAAGATATATATGAGCCATGGACCAAGAATACAAGAAAGAGACTAAGCTGTCCTTCAACAACACCAATTAGCATGTATTCATCCAATTCCCTTAAGTCTCTAGAGTTTAGAATTCAGTAATTCCTAGAGACCCTAGCATCTATACTTCAATAGCCCACACAGAAGCAAAATAGGTTATAACTTATAAGTTACCCTTTCTCACAATAAATCAAAAGATAAGGTGACTCTCAAAAAGATAATTGATAATTGCTCCACCACGCACACCATAAAACCATCATCAGAGCCCCTCTAAACCCCACAACATGTATCAGGCAATCCAAAAATGAAAATCATCCACCACGTGACAACAAAGAAAGCAACTAATCACGTGCTTGAATAGGTCCCTGGCTAATCAGCCACCCACACTCAGGACTCATGCACCTCAAATAATTGAGGCGCTGGAATGTCACACATAAAAAAAGCTCTTCTATCTCCCAAACATGGGCAGACCTCCACATACAAAGATCGCAAGTGTTCATAACATGGAAAGCAAACACAGGAGCATCATGAACTGTAGAAAGGCTGAAAGATTATGGTAAAAAGTCAAAAAAAATGTGGCTCCTCTCTCCAGATATCTTCAAAGTAGTTCATGTTATTCCTTTGAAGTTTCATGGGAGTAACTTATCTAGAAAATAAAATAAAATGAAAAGTCAAGGGTTCCTCGGAACCTAGAACTTCCCCCCAGCTATAGAAAAGCTTCAAAACTCAAAACCTTGACGAAGGGAGGCTATGCCTCAGAACCAGCTGGTTTCTTTCCTTACAAGTGCACCACCAGATTGGCAGAATAACTATATTTCCTCGATTAAGCAAACCAACCTTACTTCATCCTTCTTTCCCAAGCTACAAGAGCATCTTGCACATAACAAAGTTGCACCTAGTTCATCCCAAACAGGGATAAAGATAAGGAGAAAAAAAAACAAGGACAAAGCAATAAAAGATAATTGGCACTCTTTCTCCTAAAGACATAAACTACTACAGGTCTACAGCGACTTGCAACGCAGTTCCTTGTCTTATGAACATCCTGTCTCCTCAGCTCGGATCTTCTTTTTGACAATCGGCCAAGCAAAGAAGCAAGAATTAGGAAGAGCTTTCGTCTTCCCGATATCAATAGCAAGGAAGACTAGGGATATATATATATCTCAAGGAGATCACAGAAGCGCTTAACAAAGAAAGAGCCACACTTTACCAGACTAACAAGTCATTACCCTCCAAATAAACCTCTTAACAGAGAGATTCTCGAGACCGCCTCTTCTTCCCAGTCATCAGGAAGTCTTGAAATGTAAAGTCTGTTCTAGTTGCCATGTTGCATTAATGTTTTTGTAATGCAAACATCCTTATGTGATAAAAAAAAAACAGAACTCTTAAACCACTATTTGACTTGAAACCAACCTTGGCAAACCTGCTGTAATGGATTTTTGTCCACCTACATCATGAAAGGAAGATCTATTCTTGCTCTACCATACAAAATTCTCAACACAATATTTGAGGCTTTGAGCTGATGATGTTGTCCCACAATGCTTCATCTTCATTGGCAAACCTCTGGAGCCACTTTGCCTTTAGAGCTTCGTTCATTGTACAAATGGGCCTAATGACAAGACCTCTAGCATGATTTCAACATCCTTATCTTAAAACTGACAAGGTTGAAGAACAGAGAAGACATCCAGGAAATAAACTTCCATGCCAGATGCCCATTTCGACATAAGACCATAACAAGTAATCATTTCGTCCTTTTTTTACTTGCTAGATATACCCCTTTTGGATGTCTCTGCATACCTATTTTGGCAAAAAAATCTCTGTACTTTTTCGATAAAGGTGAACATCCACCCACCCAGTTTTTTCTCTCTACTTTTTAACTTCCCTATAAAAGCATGTATAAAGCAAGTGAAGCAAGAAATATAGACAAAGGGGATACAACCCAGATCCCAAGGTCTTACTTCGCTCAACAATCCGAATGCACGTCACAGATGCGTACTTATTGCCTTACCACATAAAAGAATTGTTATTGATGCGAAAACCATATGGGTCATTCGTCAGCCCAGATTGCCTTGCAACGGCTGTATAGCGGTATACATCACAATCCTTTACAACTTGGGAAATACTGATCAGGCAAGTTAACAAACCAATATGTAACAATTGGTATGTTGTGTATAAGTCTACGTTGTGAGAGCCTGATAGGTGATGCAATTATGGTTTCCAACTTTCACATTCCAGCTGCATGGTTTCAAATTCCACTAAAGTATCCAGACTTACTTGGAAGTTGGAAAAATGCTTCCTTTTAACACATTTCAAACAAACTGAGATCTTATTCTATGAGAACATTTTATAAAATGGACAATTGAGATAGGAGATACTATAAAAAGGTTTTGGATCATTTTGGCTATGCGCACCAAGACAGCTGTTCCTCTACTTTATTCTGGAGATAATGATGATATTGTCATGCTGATGGATAACAATGCTGTCAAGCAGATGGATAACATCAATTTCTTTGATTCTCATAGATTGGAGAAGAAAGCTCGTAATTGTCCATTAGATTGTCTGTTGGCTATTCCACCAATAATTTTTCCATTATTTGCTTTCGCGTAAGATAATTATGGAGTGAAACAACAACAAACTGCAACCATAGAGAGTAGGGGCATCAGAAGACATGGTGAACATCCGATAATCGTTTCTTCTGAATTTTATGGTACCTTAGTGTACAAACTGTTGATAGCATATTCAATATGGAGGGAGAACTTGAAAATTTTAGCAAATGGTATTCTATTTTATCGTCACAAAGGCTAAGGATATCGATAGTCGGTATCTTGTCCTTGTTTGGCAATGAGCTGTTGGTTGTTTTACTTAGCTTATCAAGATGTTCATATTAGTCGTTTGTATGGTCGTTTAAAATTAGGCTCAGACTGAAGAACTAATTGTTTGATCCAAAACAAATTGAAACCGCTCAACTGTTGTTCACTCTTCGGGGCTCAGTTTTTCTAAATCTTTTGGTACAAAAGCTTGATTTATACCGGCCAGATTGGTCTGAACTGGTTTTCTTAGTATTTAAGTGTTTCTTAGACTTACCATTTAGTCCCTCCATGATTGCTATCCAAACAAAGTTTAGGTGTCACAATAGCGCCATCTAATGTTGGTTTTCAACACACCTAGCTATTAAAATGTACAAAAAATTACTACTCAAAAGCTAATTTCGGGAGCTTTTGCTACAAAAAAAAAAGCAATTTAAAAACTACCCCTCCCTCAAAGTACTTAAGTCCCCCATTACATTCTCCAATCCACAATCACCATGTACAATTTCGGAAACTCGGCCCATGGAAACTACAGCACAGAGAATTCCCTAACAAATCAAACCCCAACTGCCATTAATTAAACTAGCCGCACAATAATTTCTATCCAAAGCACTCTCTTACCTCTTCCAAAACAGCATTTTTCAGCAAATTAAATCAAAAATTCTAATCATCCACATAGTAGAACAACAAACAGGAAACGAAGCAAAATCAAGTACGAAATAAAAAAACATTGACAAATTAAATAAAAAATGAAAGAGTACGAACCCGAAGAGTACGAGAAGCTTCGGAAGCGTGAATAGAAGGGCTGGTAGAGGGGTGATGTGAGGAAAGCGCAGAAATGGAAGAAAATGAAGACGAAGACGATGAAGAGGAGAGAGAATCAGCGACGGCACGACGAAGCGGTTCGGGTGGTTTCTTCATAGACGAAGATCTCAATCGCGAAATTGCGCCAAGCTGCAGCCGCGCCGCTGCGGTCGTCATAGTGGTGGAGCTGCCACCACCTCCGCCGCCGCCGCTGCCGGGGCTGCGAGAGGGGCTGTTGTAACTACTCGACATAATTTGTGCGACGTTAGAGAGCGACTAAGCGCAGTGATGTAATAATGTAGATGAGATTTGATTAGGTTCGGAAAGAGAGATCGTTAATGTAATATGAATTCAATATGCTGCATTTGAGGGAGAAAGTGAGGGTGGGTTTTTTTTGGGGGTGTGCAAAGAGAAAAGGCATCTGAGAAAAGTTGAATGTGGAGATGTCGAATTTCTTAAATTTCGGTGTGTGAGCACGTATTAGCTGGCAGGCGTTTAGGGAGGATTTGTACTTTTATAGTCACTAGTTGTTGGCCCGTGCGCTATCGCGCACGGTCCCCCAAGGTAGTAAAAATTAATTAATCAATTAATAGTTTAATTATTTTAGCAAAATTATATCAATTAACATTGATTAATGTTATTTTAGTTTATATTTGTGAATTAAAACATATTGTTTAAGACTTTATGTTATTCGTAACTAACAAATCCTAAGTGCATCATTGTCTTACTATATTGTTGGAGGAAGAGGTCGTAACTCAGTGGAGTATCCCCACGAATTTCAGGACTTTACTAGGGTTTGAATTCTCATCCCAACAATAAGTCAGGGGAATTTCTCTTGTCGATCTTTAGGCCTATTGTCTTCTGGTTGTTAAACCTTATACCCGGTCTTTAAGTTGGTGTACCCTGAAGGCTAGTAGTCTAGTAGGGATTGGTCGTTAGTCCAATTATCTCTCAAAATAAAAAAAAGTTAATGCTTGTGGAAATAAGCATTACTAAATCGTGCACCATATGGACCAAATTTGCTAGAGTACCCAAAGGAAAGACTCTCCTCTATAAGCTGCTAAACTACCAAAGCATTGAAAAACCATAATCTTTATTATACTCGGGTACACTACAATAGTCTTTCAAGTTATCTAAATAATGATGCACGTTGATAGCACAAAATTTAAAAAGAGACCAACTTCGTTATAACCCATAACCTTCAAAGCTTACGATGCAAGTTTGATTTCCCTTATTATTCTATATTATTTAGGAAAATTTGTCAAAGAAAACCTTTTAAAGGTTCAATTTTGCGAGAAAAAACCTTTTAAAGCATTCTTTGCGGAAAAAACCACAAACTTAATTTTTCTTGCAAGATGAAACCTATTCCTATTTTCCGGTGTGGTTTTTGAGATGCATAGGGGTGGTGCTACAGTTAATGAAAATAGGGGGGTTAAAGAAAAATAGAAGGATTAGCACCGGAATTGAGAAAAAACACACCGGAAAATGGGAATAGGTTTCATCTTGCAAGAAAAATTAAGTTTGTGGTTTCTTTTCGCAAAGAATACTTTATAAGGTTTTTTTCGCAAAATTGAACCTTTTAAAGGTTTTTTTTAGCAAATTATGCATTTATGAGATTAATACACAATTTCAGGAAAAAAACACTTTTGAGATCTTCTCACATAATCTACAATTGGATTCCTTATTGAATCAAAATATACTCTCAATTAGCTGAAAAGCTACTTGCTCATACTTATTTCCAGAAAAATAATAGTAAAATCATTATACATACTTCCTTGTTTTTAAAAAAAAATCAATATTTATTATTTTTAATCAAAATATATCCTCTATTTTTTATAGCAATAACAAATCAACATAAAATCAATATTCTCTATTTGCAATCTCCAATTTATAATATAAAATTATACACATGCATGAATAGTGAGAGTAAACGATGACAACACGTAGTTGCATAAATAACATTCAGATAAGACTGGAAAATTCATTCATACAATCTTATCCGAAATATTTCTTAAACATTAGCTCCAAAATCAGAATCTTGCTACTTGACAATGAAGACGTTGGACCAATGATCAGTTGCGCATGTTGCTTGCAATAATCCCGGGAAAAAACTTCATTTCATCATAAAACGACTTAAAGTACATATATCTGAGTTAGGTAACTTTAATGAACCCAATCTAATAGGATATTGTTCTATTTCACTTTTAGTATAATAAGATTAGGTTATCTATTACAGAATTTTACCCCTTTCCTTATTTAGCATGAGACCAGTCTTTCTATATGATTATATTTACCATAAAGTCAGATTCCTTCTCTTGGCCCACACAAAACCTTCAATTAAGTGTCGAACCCTTTCCCTATTTCTTTCCCTTCTATGAACCGCCTAAAATGTGTCCTTAAACTTTGTGCCAAAAAAATGGGTAAACAAATAAAAGGAAAGGAGTAATTCTTAGATACTGTGATTTTTATCCACAATAATGTGTTGCAAGTGAGTCAAATACATCCACGAACAGAATCAAAACTCATTGAATAAGTAAATAAAATACATAAGCAAGTTTCAAAATTATGTGCCATACAAGCCGAGCTCAAACATCATATTGTTCAATTATAGATTATATAGATAGATTATAAAAGGCGTAAAGGCTCATACAATGGAGAATGAGGCGTTTTAAATGTAGGACCAAATGTAATCACTCTCTTGCAATGATTACTACGTCAAATTTAAAGATTTCTCCTGCACTCTTCCATGACTTGGAAAAAATAGCAGCTTTCACATTTTTGTGCTCAAGACCAACTCAATTCCTGCACGCACATCCAGATCTCTAATGAAATTTGAGCAGAGGCAGACAAACTAAGAATTGCCATCAACAAATTGACTTGTTCAAGTAAAAGCAGACAAATCAGATACTATATGTAGTTAGAAAAAGGTTGTATTAATGAGCCAACTACTTGAATAAAAATAACAAAGATGTGTTTCTAGACTAAAAAAGTCGCTATTTTTGACCGCTCACTATTGATTTCTTAGAAAAGATTGGGGGGTGTTGACGCTCACAATTGATTTCCATTCCATGGCTTGAACCAAACACCTAATAAAGCTAACCATTTTTGTTACTATTCCTCTCCTCTATTTGTTTCCATTCTCTTTCCATTTCATACCTTGAACCAAACGACCCCTAAATGTGTCATGATGATACCTTCACCTTCAAAAGCATGCATACTTTGATTCTCAATATATGAGACAAGTTAAAAGAATACATACTTTTTTGTTGAACATCTCCATGAACATTCCTAAACTAAACTACTCCTTTCCGCATAATCCCTAAAATATCTATCACTTTTAATTTCCAACATCAAGAAAAATGCCACATGAATATCTAACTTAGAAATCAGAAAGTCCTATATTGTCCGAGTCTATCTTAATATCTCATTGAAACAGAAAAGCATGCAGAATCTTTTCTTATAATGCAGACTTCTAAAAAAGACCCTTTTATGGTGCCAAGAGAAGTTAACCCAATTCTCCTGATCATAATAATTATATTAACAGGTGTACTAATTAATGCATGCAACAACATTAATATTCATTCTGGATGCATAATCCAAAAAGCTGGCTTTATTACATATCATGTTGGCAAAAACATTCCACGAAACAATGAAACTGATCACCTCTTCTTGGATATGCGGTCAATTTCAGTGGCCAACATTTATGAAGTCCGATTAAAATGTTTCAAAATACATTTGTGTGAGATGGTCTCATCTAAAACTTCTCTTTACACTTGTTAAAAGATGAATTTTTAGCTTTAATTAATTTTCTTAGGGTCGCTGCTAAATGTTGCCCTTGAATCCAAACCCTCTAGGTTTCCTTAATCTATAAATCAAATAATGCAACATAATGAACTATATGTATATATATACACAAAGAAATTCTAGAATGCACGACAGATATAAAGCGAAATAAATTCTAAGCAGCAAACTAATGAACTATTTATGATTTGTTGTTGTCATCGTTTCAGTAGTTTTTTTCTTCGTTCCTTTTTTGGGTCGCAGTATGTATTTGAGCTGATTTTGCATTCTTAAAGTATTGGGAAGATAGAAATTGAGAAAATTAGGTTATGTTCATGAGTTTGGCTGGTGGAACTTATTTCACCACTTTAAAGAACTGTTAAACGAGGATAATTGATGCTCAAAACCACTACTTAGTTGTAAAGGAAGAGAGAGGGATTAGCGTTATGGTCAACTTCTAGAATATTCCTAAGAGTTATAGCTATTTGATCAGACAAGAAAAGTTTATTTACTTGGCCATATGAGTAATTATGAAAGTTCAACTATTTTCAGTTGATGGAAATGGAAAGTTGCAGTATTTTTTAATACTAAACATGGACTAATCACTAATGCACACAGATGCATTCTTGCACATGCACTAAGGGTTGTAAATATAATGTTTTAACAGCTGTTAAAACATTTGCAATTAAGTGATAATTAAAAGAAGCTGAACAAACCTTACTCTCATATAGCTCTTTTTCTTTCTTCATGTGGATGTTTTTTCTGCTTTGCTTTTCTCTCTTTCTGGCTTCAAGGTAATACTTTCTCCTTGGTCCTCACACCACGGGGAATAAGAGATTCTATTACTGAACCAAAGGATACAAAAAAAGAAAATAAGTATCCATGTCCTATCCGGCCATCCCTGAGATAAGAGGTAGAAGAAAGCTAGCATTTCTTGTACTCCACCAATTTGAAAAGAAATATACGAAGTTATGTTACCAATGAAAAAAGAAACATTGTCAAGAGAGCTTTGACAGCCTCTTTACAATCGCCACTTCTCAATTTCAACCTTCCTTAGCTAAATCATGGAAATAAATTAACTATCTCACATACATTTTGAGCTACAACAATGTCTGCGAACAAAGCTTATGAAAATTATGATCAAGATCATACAAATGTAAATAAACACTGGAGAACTTTGACGACCTCTTTACCTCTTCTCTATTTTCAACATGTATATACTATTGCATATATGTTACTGGCCTTATAGTGATGTAGTAAATTTTCAAGAACTCGTGCATATGTGATAGTGTACACATGTTGAAAATAGATCAGGCAAAGAAATTAGGATGAATTTCACACAAGAGACAATCAATGAAAACTTGAAACCAAGCCAATAGTCAGCATAAACACTATTATAAACATAAAACCTATACTAATAAAAAACTTATACAGAGTACAGGTAATGCCAAAATAAAGTGACTCAAAGATGAAGGAACCATAAATTCATACATTGTAAGCAAAGTTATTGGATATAATCAGCAGACATGTTGAGATCTATTCCATCCAACCCTATTAAAATCAATTCTACAAAACACTTTAAGAATGTTGAGATCTATTCCATCCACCAGCGGAAACACGCAAGAGATGACAACATATGAATTATGTGACTCTGGTATGAGCATGAGCCTGGTCAAATGATATTTTCAGAATTTGTAATCATCACTTAAGGGAATATTTTACCAATGTGATGAAACTTGTAAAAAATTAACATATAAGAGTCAACACTATAATTTGAAGTGAATCCATGGTTTATAGGAAAATGATGATGCCGATAGGCCATGTTGCATCAACAAGAGAATTAAAATAGAAGTCCATACTCCGGCAGACTTCAATATATTTCATCCTCTCCCATTTCTCCAATTTCCCGTACGGCCATATGCAACAGAATTGTTCTAGTCTCTTACTCAAAAAGAGCTAAAAAATTTCTCCTTAATTCTTCATAAACATACCTCTGGTTAAAGTACTATTGAGTTTGGCAGACTGGCACCTAGGACAACCGTTTATAGTACAAATTATATTCTACTTGTTGCAATTCAATATGTAAGCGAAGTTTATACAGCACAAATTAAACTCTCCCTCTCCCTCTCCCTCTCCCTCTCACTCTCACTCTCACTCTCACTCTCCCTCTTCCTCTCACTCTCACTCTCACTCTCACTCTCACTCTTACTCTCACTCTCACTCTCACTCTCACTCTCACTCTCACTCTCATGCTCACTTTAATTAAACTCTAACTCTAACTCTCACTCTAACTCTAATTTAACTTTCTCTCTAACTCTTTAACTCTCTCTATAACTATAACTCTAAACTCTAACTCTCTAACTCTCACTCACTCTCACTCTCACTCTCTCTCACTCTCACTCTCACTCTCACTCTCACTCACTCTCACTCTCACTCTCACTCTCACTCTCACTCTCACCCTCACCCTCACTCTCACTCTCACTCTCACTCTCACTCTCACTCTCACTCTCTCTTTTAACTCTAAATCTAACTCTAACTCTCTAACTCTAAGTCACTCTCACTCTCACTTTAATTTAACTCTAAATCTAACTCTAACTCTAACTCTCACTCTAACTCTAATTTAACTTTCTCTCTAACTCTTTAACTCTCTCTATAACTCTAACTCTCTATCTACCTCTCTAATTCTAACTCTAACTCTAACTCACTAACTCACTATCACTCTCACTCTCACTCTAACTCTAACTCTAACTCTCTCACTCTCACTCTCACTCTCTAACTCACTCTCACTCTAATTTAACTCTCACTCTCTCTCTCCCTCTCCCTCTCTCTCTCTCTCCCTCTCCCTCTCCCTCTCCCACTTTTCCCCCCCCTTCTCTCTCTCCCTCCCCTTCTCTCTCACTCTCACTCTAAATCTCTCTCTAGCTCTAACTCTACCTCTCTAACTCTAACTATCACTCACTAACTCACTCTCACTCTAACTCTCTAACTCTCTAACTCTCACTAACTAACTCACGCTCACTCTCACTTTCACTCTAACTCTAATTTAACTCTCTCTCTCTAACTCTACCCCTTTCTCTCTATGTCTCTCTCTCCCTCTCCCCCTTCCCCCCTCCTCCCTCTCTCTCCCTCCCCCTTCCTCCCCCCCTCTCTCTCCCTCCTCCTCACTCTCTATCTCCCTCCCCCTCGCTCTTTATCTTTCACTCTCACTCTAACTCTCTCTCTAAATCTAACTCTAGCTCACTCTCACTAACTCTAGCTCACTCTCACTCTCGCTCTCGCTCTCACTCTAACTCACTAACTCACCAACTCACTAACTCACTCTCTAACTCACTAACTCACTATTTCACTATCTCACTCTCACTCTCACTCTCACTCAAACTCTAACTCTAACTCTAACTCTAACTCTAACTCTAACTCTAACTCTAACTCTAACTCTAACTCTAACTCTAACTCTAACTCTAACTCTAATTTAACTCTCTCACGCACTCACTAACTCACTCGCAACTCTAACTCTAACTCTCTAACTCTACTCTAACTTTAATTTAACTCTAAATCTCACTCTAACTCTAATTTAACTTTCTCTCTAACTCTTTAACTCTCTCTATAACTCTAATTCTCTCTCTAGCTCTCTAACTCTAACTTTAACTCTAACTCTAACTCTAACTCTCACTAACTAACTCACTTTCACTTTTAACTCTAATTCTAACTCTAACTCTCTAACTCTCACTAACTCACTCTCACTCTAACTCCTAACTCTAACTCTTTCTCTCTCTCTCTCTCTCTCTCTCTCTCTCTTTCTCTCTCTCTCTCTCTCCCCTTTTTTCCCCCTCTCTCTCTCTCCCTCCCCTTCTCTCTCACTCTAACTCTAACTCTAACTCTACCTCTCTAACTCTCTAAATCTAATTCTCTAACTCTAACTCTAACTCTAACTCTCACTCTCACTCTAACTCTAACTCTAACTCTCTAACGCTCACTCACTAACTCACTCACTAACTGACTCTCACTCTCACTCTCACTCTAACTCTAACTCTTACTCTAATTTAACTCTCTCTATAACTCTAACTCTAACTCTTTCTCTCTCTATGGTTGTCTCTCTCTCCCTCCCCCTTTTTTTCCCCCTCTCTCTCTCCCTCCCCCCTCTCTCTCTAACTCTAACTCTAACTCACTCTCACTCTCACTCTCACTCTAACTCTCTAACTCTCACTCACTCTAACTCTAACTCTAACTCTCACTCACTAACTAACTAACTCACTCTCTCTCTCTCTAACTCTAACTCCAACTCTCTCTCTCTCTCTCCCTCTCCCTCCCCCTCTTTCTCACTCTCACGCTCACTCTAACTCTCTCTCTAACTCTAACTCTCTAACTCTAACTCTACCTCTCTAACTCTAACTCTAACTCTACCTCTCTAACTCTAACTCTAAACCTAGGCATAATATAGGCTTAACTACCCAACTCGAGTTTGTATGAGCAATGATAGAATGGTGAGTGAGGAATCTTTAGAGTAGATCTATACAGTGGAGTAGAAGAGTTATTTTTCCGTTAATTTCCTAGCTTGTATTAAGATTTTGTTTTATTGTGGTCATAATTTTTGCATTCGGATGTATAGAAGATGATTCACTTAGTCTTGAAAGGCTGAGACCAGAGGGTTGGATCTATTTGGTATATTTTGAGTATACTATTGAGTTTATCTAAGTTAGATTTGGCTAGGCAAAGATTCTAGTGAGCACCAGATCAGTTACTCATTGACCTAAAAGACATCTCTGTGCTGAATGATTGAAATAACTAACAGTTCACGCATTTACAATATTCAATTCAAACCAGTTGCCATATGCCTCCAAAAAACAGACATCAGAATGAGTAAAAAGTAGACTGCAAATTCTATCACTCCAGCAGATACATAAATCAGTTGAAGACAATGATAATGTTACAGAAACACCATTTATTAGAATGGCCCAAATTTTCTGCAATCATGTAGAGACTAAAATGCAGAACCAGTTTTAGGAACAGGAAAGTGCCTATGTTCAAATAAGAAGTTTAGGGCATGTCCTATAGAGTAGTACTTTCAAGAATATCATCGACTGGTGAAGCTTCGATCTGGTCAATTAATTCACACAAAACAGTGCAAATCTTACTGGGAAGAAAGTTAGAACGGAGGATATGGAAGCATTAGGGCTGACTACAAAAAATGAAAAGTGAATAAGAATGTAAAAAAAGTCCTTTTGCAAAGTGAGAATTACACCTCATCTGCTGTATGGAACTCTGATAGGCTAACTCGCCGCTCTTCTAAGGCAAAACGTTCCTTCACCACAAGATCTGTGACCTGTAAATTCGAAAGGTATTATTAAACATTCTACAAAGGTGAAATGAAAACATATTACCAACCCAGTTCAGTCATGAAAGCAGTATCATTACACAACATTCTGCTCCATAGATATGGAAAAATTACAATAAGTTTGGCAGTGAAAGGGTTGGGGGGGGGAAGAGAGGAGACTCTTACAAAGTAAAACCATAAGTTGTAGTTCTAAACCAGATAAAACACATAGAGTGCACTTAATAAGTACAGATGAGGACTATTCATCCAAATTCCACTTAACCCATCCATGAATAAAGATGATGCTTTTGTCCCCAAATATAGTGGAATCATATAATATATCTAGTACATTTTACATGGAAGAAAGTTTATATTGGTGAAGATAGAATCCAAATGCACAGTACAAGACCATCAATACCTATTATGTAAAAAGGCATTGACAATAGAGTACATACGCCACAGGTTACTCACCCTCTTGGAGTAGTCCTCCAACCACATTAAACCCAATCCATGAAATAAACATTATCAATACAAAATAACAGACCCGCGACCTCCAACATGGATGAGAAAGACATACGCTGACCCACCACAATTTTATGACCTCTCTTTCAAGTTTCAAATATACAGATGACATTATTGGTATTTACTGGAGATATGTTAGAGGTAAGATTGTTCACTTGCATAGTAAAATAAATTACTTCTCCCCTCCTTTTCACTAACATCCTCCCGCACCACATTGACTGATCAGAACACTTGTCAATCACTCGGCAAATGTAGAAAATGCAACCACCCAAACATTAACCGATGGGTTTCACTTGCTTCCAGTAGACTCATAATTTTTGTATTTACCCCTTTCTTCCTATAAGACTTGATCGTTTAGAGAAAAAAGGAAGAAATATGCAAACTCAATTAAAATTAAAGGAAAAGGAAAGATACCTGATATTGTTAGAGAAAAAGGGTAGGTCTGAAAGTTGAAACTGAACAGAGGAAAACTTGTACAATATAGCTGACTGCCAAAACTCAATTGCAACTGAGATTGCACACCTACCTCACAATAAACACACAAACACTAATCAAGAGATAGTTAGATAAATCCACATAGAGGGATGTAGCAATGGAGCCATGAAAGAATACATTAGGATTTAAATTTGGAACCATGGAAACAGAATTTAAACAAAAAAAACGATGTAAAAATGGATAATCTTAATATTACTTCAATTTTAAAAAAGATCAGAGTGTTGGATTAGGACCTTAACCGATTGAATTCGCTTTGAATACAGAAGAATTACAGAGAATATGACGAGAATAGAAGGAGCAGCAACAGTAACAACACAACGTCGACCAACTGCAGAGGAGAAACGTCAGTAGAATAGAACTACAACAACTTGCAATTAAGTAACTGGAAAGGCATAAATTGCCTAAAATTAAGATTAGTTCATCAAGATTGAGTCATAAGCCACCTCTAAGTATTTATAGAAATGCCAGGATAACATTCCATTATTTATTAAAGCTTCAGGGTCAAGAGTATATTAGAGAAATAGGAGAAAAGAAAAAATAAGAAGAAGAATACCATTGCTTCAAAGAAGAAGAATACCAGGTATCCATTGCTTCAAGTTGATGCACACTTGTGGCAGAAGAAAAATATTCTTCAAAGTCCATCTTTCTGTACTGGATTGAGCTAACCTGCACAAAACATTAGGTCAGTAGCTACTTCAAGAGTGTGTTTAGATAGGAGAATTTGGAAGGAAGGGAAAAGGATAGTTTTGGTTCCCTTGTTTGAATACAACATGGGGAAAGGAAAAGCGAAGGAAAGGGAAGGGAAGAGAATCGAAAATATTCATTTTCATTCCCCTCACTGTAGAGCAAATCCATCCAATGTTGGAAAGATTTGGAAGGAAAATGCAAGCTCAATTATCCCTCTCCATTATTCCCTTTCCTTCCTTCCCCTAGATTTCCCTCTATGATTGCTATCCAAACAAGTATAAGTCATTTAGTTCTTACAAGGCAAAAGCAATAGATATGAATAAAAGCGTAATACATGTAAGTTACAGATGAATGAATGAATGAATGAAATAGCACGAACCAGATTGACATATTCCATAGATCGAGAATCCTTCATAGCATCTGTATCAATCCTCAATGCAACCTATTAGTTCCAGCAGAGTTAGGAATGGGAAGGCCTTAGAATAAAAGCGAATAAAATGATAATAACACGTTAAACTTACTGTCTTAAAATTTTACATTGACATATAACCGTTTTTGCTTGGAGATAGCATCTGAAATTGCTCCTTTACATAAGCTAGTTGAGGCACTTGTTAATGTCTTTGCAAGAGCCTATAAACGACGAGATAGTGAAAATCGATTAACAACATATTGAATTAGAGGAATTTTATTTCACAAATGTTCACACATACTGAAGTTCCACTAAATAAAGGAGGAAAACTAAATGCAGTGACTTACCCCCCAGAGCTGTTTTCCGTAAGGAAGACGAGCATATGTAAGCTCTTAGGAGCCTGTAAACTATCATATCCTGAAAGATTTTGATGTCCCGGTGAAAACCATAAAGCCATGGATGACCTAGAAAAAATTAGGCACTAAGTTAGTGGGGAGCAGAATCGCTAGCAGTGTAGCCTACAAAAGTCACATAAAGGCAAACCATGCCAATTCTACACGAAAAAGAACTCCCACCACAACAAATTATCTAGGACCTTGACCGATTGAATTCGCTTTGAATACAGAAGAATTACAGAGGACATGATGACAATAGAAGGAGCAACAAAAGTAACAACACAACGTCGACCAACTGCAGAGGAGAAGCGTCAGTAGAATAGAACCACAACAATTCGATCCTCCTTGACAATTAATCTCACTTCATCAAACTGTAACCCTAAAACTTGAAATAAACAATGCGAATCGACATCAACGACATGAGAGGAAGAAGAGTAAACGAAAAAAAACCTGAAAGGAAGAAAGAGAGAAGATACTTGTATGAATGTGAGTTGATTACTCTTAGTCAATTACTAAATTTTATTTACACAATTCATCAAATCTGCTTTTAAAAAGCTATATAAAAATACACAAATTTCGTTATTTCATAGCTAAGTACTTTTAGTGATTATATTTCATCCAAGATTAAATAAGATAATCATGTAATCATACAATTCAAGAATATAAATGGAAAAAAAATGATGATGTCTTGATTTAGGGACTTGAGAATTTTCAGCACCTCCATATTTATGAGAATAAGTTTTGACTTTGATAATTATGATTATCAGTATAAGAAGAATTCTGCTGATCACTTTGATAGTTATCTTGTTCCCCGGACACTACTGTGCATTTTAGTCAACTCCACGATAAAAATTTAGATATACAATAATACTCCTCACATCAAGTACAATTTACAACAGAAATTTGTGTTGCTAACCTGCGCCCAGGAGGATCTAGAACAATTTTTGATCGACTGATAGTTGTTGTTGTTGTCGTTGTTGACATTATCGTTGTCATCGTCGTTGTTGCGTCCATCACGGTGTGCCTCTTTCGCTCTCTCCTCCTTCAAACTCCCTCCTATGCCACTTAACCATCTTGCATTACTCTTTCTCGTGTCTCTTGAAACTCTCTTCTCTATCTTCAGCAAAATATCTATCTAATAAAAAAAACACAGTATCCCTCTTCTAACCCTTATGTTCACAGTCCCTTCCAGTACTCTTGTAAACCTACTATCCCTCACTTGGACCTCATAGTGCTTCCACACAGACTAATTTTTATCACCTTTCACCATAAGCTCTTATTCCATGACAAACAACAAAATTAACCTTATGTTGTCAAACTGCACAAACTCACAATAGCTAGTTTACACATATATAAACTCATTACCCATTAACCTGAAAAGATGCAGAATCACCACTTAATTTAACCATAAAAATGAGTGAAAAAAGAGCACTTCAGATGATTCGTGAGGTAAGTTCTACTCCAAAGTATGAATATTTGAATCTTTGGATAAATATCAGTAATAAGAAAGATAGACTTACAATGCTTCGTCTTTCAACATCATAGAAGCAGTGCTTGGTCTTCGTTTTACGATATTAAGAACAATAATAGCAGTCTCTTGCCTCCGTAGAGTGGTTGGGTGTATATTGTGTACATACACATATCAAAAGGAAAGGAAATTAAATTAGACTCTAAACCATGAAAAATTAGGGCTTTTAAATCAATAGATCTATCAAATTACAAGAGACAGTTAATGCAAGTCCATACAAAATATCTTTTTACTACTCCTAAAGGCGATTTTTTCCTAGCATAATCCTAAACCTAAATCTACCAAACCCATACAAAATAAACGACGCCGAAACCCTAATTTGGTAAAAAATGAATCGCTGCATCAAAAAAATCCCAAAAGTCAAAACCCTAACCTGTAAATTCAATCGAAATTCTAAGAATTAAACCTTGAATCAACCGAATCAACCCCTCAACACCCAGTAAAATCACCGACATAAAGAATCAAACAAACCCAACAAAAAAAGGCGATGTTTTCCACCAAAAATCAGAAAATGAGATTTGGAACTAATTAACCCACAAAAAAAGGGGAATAACAATAAAAAACTAACCTTGAGAAAAGCGAAGATATCTAACGCCAAAAAAATGAAGAGAGAGAAAATGGAAAGAAACAAAACCTTGTGCTGATCTGCCGGGAAGTTGGGGATGCTAATGTTGGTGTTGCATTATGTCGGGCACCGCATGAGAAGAGGGGAGAGAGAGAGAAAGAAAGAGTGGCATGAGTAAAAGCTGGAGGCAAAAACAACTTACTTGGAACGAAAGAGTGGCGTAAAAAAGAAAGGGTAAAATGCAATTGTAAAAAGCTGGAGGGGCAAAATTGCCATCACACTGTTCCTAAGCACAGTAGAGCAACTTCTCTCTTTTTAATGGGTATAGATTCAAGTGTGATTTTAGTGTAGTGGGAAAGAGTGAAGTGATTCAGATTTAGGGGGTATTTAGGTCTTCTTCTTTTTTGGAACTTTTTTCCTGGATATTATTAGAATAAGAAAAAGTTCCTACTTTGTGTTAAAGTGAAATAATTTACAGTTTACTGGTTATGTTGGTATAAGTGTTACTATGTAAAGTGGTTAACCTTCGGTTCTCCATGCTTCACCGCTACTCTGGGTAATAGTTTGTTCCCTGGTAGACCGCTACTCAGAATAGTGGGTTGTTAGCTAAACTCTTTTTGAGTGAAATTACAACTTCATTAATGGTGAAAATGCCATAATGAAACCTGCATAGAATCAACTCAACAAATAAGATTCGTCCAAACTATTCCTACGATCTACTCTAAAAGCCAACAATTCCATCATTATGAAGCCAAAACAACGAAATGAAATAATAGTAAGCTTTTGCATGATATAGTTAGTTTTTGTGTGATATTGTCAGTTTAGGTTCACTGTAAATTATTGTGCACTCGATCCACCCAAGACTTGTTGCAATTCCATATACTTCGAATAATATATACAAATATACCAAAGTTTTGATATTGCAATCAAAGTGTATATTCCAAGAGCAACATAATAATCACCTAGCAAACTATAGAAACACAAATAAATCAAAATGTGAAACCCCTGATTCTTCTTGTGGACAAGTGTGGATGAACTAGATTTAGAACCGTCCAACTCTGAGATGATGCCAAGAGAAGAAAGAATGGTGGTTGGTCGCCACCAATACGTCTTCTAACAAGGTGGAGGCGACACTAGTGCGGGTGATGATGAAATGGTGATAGAAATAAGAGGCAGAGGACGCGAAACTTGTGGAGAAGGAGAACTGGAAGGAGCTTGTGTAATACCCCATATTTTTGAGTATTTATTTAAATAATTAAATATTTATTTTATATTTATTTTCTAAAATAAATATTTTAAGCAAAGGTTATTTTAGTATTTTCACTCGTTTTAAATTATTTTGGCGGAAGATGGCGCCAAAATTGAATTTGTTAAGCTTTTGGTTTTAAATCCTAGTAAAAAAATTTCAAAAAAACAAAAAAAAATCCTACGGGATTCTATACTAATGGGGGGGGTTATTTTCCAAAAACTTCCAAATTTATGATGGAGGTTACACATCTTGGTTTAATATCCTAATTTATGGTGAAGGTTACAAACTATTTAATTTTGGAAATTAATTACTACCTATTCTACTCCTATAAATACCCCATACCTTAAGCCATCTTTTCCACACAAAAACTTTGAAGAATTCATACTCTCTTACTTCAAGGTTCTTTCTTCTCTTCATATCTATTCTAGTTTTATATTTCTTATTTAAGTTCCAATTTTCTTTGGTTTAAGAAAAAGATTGTTATGTTTCTTACTCAAAAATATTATGCTCATGATAGGTTATTCATGTTTAAGATCATGATTAAGTTCATGTGATAAGTTACTTATTGGTTGGTTAGAAGAAAGCTCAAGCATAAGAATAAGTGTGAAGATACTAGTATACTCTTTGTGCATGATCGAGGTACGTTATGTAGCTAGATCTTTTAAAATGTGGTTTTATGTGATAAAGTTGTTTATTGATTTAATGGTTAGATTGGTTTAGAAATTTGGTTTAAAATGGTTACAATATTTTATTATTCACTCTTGGAAGTGAAAAGAAGAAATGATTTTATCAATCATTTTTATATAGAAGTTTTGTTATCCTTTTTGGAAAATGAAATTATTTTTACAAGGAAAGGTTGATTGGTTTTTATGAACTTTGAATGTTCAAAAAGTTGTTTATGAGAAAAGGAGGTTTATTCATGACTTACAAGTCATATTATTATTATTACCGCTTGATTACCATCAAGAGCTTCAAAGTCCACTTGTTGGCAATTATTGTTACCCCTTGATATAGATCTGTGATGGGATGACTAGCTTGGGGGGTGTGCACACTTAGCAAAATAGAAGGGGAGATAAGAAGAGGAATTGTTTAGAATATTATTTTTAATCCAAATTATTTGGAAAGAGTTTGTTCTTAAAAGGTTATTCTTGAATTATTATTGAAGTGTTTGAAAATAGTTTATTCTTAAAGAGTTATTCTTGAATTATTAGTGATGGAGTTTTCAAAATGAAAAATATTGTGAACTAACAAATGTGTTACTTATCTAGTACATTTCGTACTCAGTTTTATACTGACGCGTATTTTCTTTTTCCTATTTGGCTTTGCCCTGTTTACCTTTTTGGTAAGCAGTTTTGCAGGTGAATTTTGGATGTGCATGGGAGCATACTAGGAAGGGGATCTTCACCTAGATTAGGGTGTTTTATTTATTTTGAGTATTGAGACAATATTTACTTTTATTAATAAAGAAGTTTATTATTTTTGGTTAAAGTATTCCGCTGCAAGTTATTTTGTTAGTTAGTAGTTGGTTGCCGAAAGCGTATTAGTCACATGGCGGTAATACTCCTAAATTACTCAAATATTATTTATTAAATTATTTATTTTAAAGTGAGTAATTTGGGGGTGTTACAAAGTGGTATCAGTTTTTTCACGTCTTGAAAAGATAAAAGTTGAACATTAAAATTGATGGGTAGACATAAGATGGGCATATAGAGTTTCGCATTTGCATTGTTTTTGTTAAGTTTAATTGTTTTCTTTTTGACGATTTGTATAGATGCATCTTGCTAGTGCCACAAAAAGGTATATATATATATATATATATATATATATATATATATATATATATATATATATATATATATATATATATATATATATATATATATATATATATATATATATTATATATATATATATATATATATTATTTGGAAAGATGAAGGGTGTAGATATGTTAAGGTGACAAGCTCTGTCTAGGATTAGGAAGGCTCTCCCCGACGCTGTGGGTAACTTCCTTACCTTGGAGCTATAATCACCTTGGCTATTCTATATCTTGAAATCAAGTACACTTTAAAAATTTTGAAATAAATATTTTAAGCCATAGTGGTGCATCTAGTACAAATCTTGAACTATATTTAGTTATCATATATAAGTATTACTCTTATGATGTTCTTGTAATATCTCAATTCTTCTTCCTTTTATATAATTGTTGTTGGAAGTAGAGGAAAAGGTTGATGTTATTCCCTATGCATGGAATAAGAAAGGAAGTCATGTTGCTTTATGGAAGGGCGCGGATGTGTCGTTGTGCACCGCACCCGGCCAAAGATAAAATTTCTCCTACTCTCTTTTACACTAAGATAGTATAATGGAAGTAGGGGTCGTATCCACAGGGAAACAGGGACGAGTTTAGTACTTAGCGTGATTCGAAACCTAGATTAAGCTAAGGGCCGAGAAACCTAATAATAATTACAAAGGGGGGTTTCAAGTAGATTTACGAACAAACTAAAACTAACTAGCATATAAACAAAATGAGAAATCAATATGGGAAGATCTTGAATCCGATTAACATCCACTTCAATTCATTATCGATCCTTGAACCTCCACTCTAATTATTTCCATAATTATCTATTGTTGAGAATTAATCTCGTGTTCTCCTTATTCCTAGTTGAATAGCACGATCAGCGTGACTATAAAACCCTAACTAAAGGATAACCTAGTCCGATCGCGTCTAAGTTCAATCCAATAGCAGCAATAAACACGAGAGAACCAACGGACACTCGCTAACGTCATACAAGCGATAAACATTCAACAGTTGATTCAATTTCCCCAAGAAATAACCAAGACGATCTGCATCTAAGTTACTCCCTAGTTTGCTACCAATTGATAAAAGAATAAAACAATCCGATTCTATTCTTAAATCTAGCATTAGATTAATTACACAATCAAACTAGTAACGTTCCTAGCATAATCATGCAAAAATCATAGAAAGCAAGCATAGAAATTAAACCATAATCAAAGAAACTAAATAGAGAGGAAAGATCTCACAATAATGCTTGAAGCTCCATATTAATCTCGTTCAAGAACGGTTCAAGCTACAATCGTCATAGCATAATCCGATCCCATAATTGAAATCTACAAAAACTAAACTAGAAAATAAAAACTAAAAGAGAAGACAACAAGAGAGGAGTGGAGTTTTGGAGACTCCCTCTCCTTGTCGTCTTTGCCCCCCTAGGTCTAAAAATCAAGCTTGGTATTTATACTAAAGCATAAAAATCAGCCGACAATTAGACCGACCTAGGGGTCGCGAGGTGCGAAGTAGGTCGCACCGTGCGAAGAGTGTTCTGCCTACCGCACATTTGGCTGGGCAAGGCAGGTCGCACCGTGCGAAGCAGGTCGCAAGGTGCGAGCAAGCAGGTCGCGAGGTGCGACCTATCTCGCGAGGTGCGAGCTGCGCGCTGGGCAGGCTTGCTTCGAGCGCTGGGCGTGCGATGATTCGAGCACTGGGCGCGCGATGATGGAGCACTGGGCTGGGCAATGCTGCCGAGCATGCTAGGCATGCGGTGCTTGGGCTTGCGATGCTGGGCATGCTTGCGATGTGGTTGCTTGGAGCTTGGTTGTGGCGGAGCTTGGTTGGTGAGACGATGTTGTGGAACCATTCATGCTTCCAAAAGCTCGGAACTTACAACTTTAACAATAATTAATATATAAAATTCCGAACTTCCGCTAAGGTTGATTTACATGCAACATTAACAATTACAAATAAATCCCCTAGCAAAGTGTACCTAAAATACCACAAAAACATCGTATAACTTGAGCGTATCAAATACCCCCACACTTGAACTTTACTCGACCTCGAGTAAACTCAAAAATGAGAAATACCAATTAAATCATCGCCCAAGTTATCGACACCAACCTACACTCCCCATCAACTACATCATCATCATCACATCTTAACAAAATACGCTCAAAACCTAAACGTAAGGGATGATGATTCCCCCACACTTAGATTCAAGCTCACCTGAAATATACAAAGACGCGACAACAATAATAACCAGTAAACGACAACCAAAATGTGAGCTCAAATCCTGAAGGATCTCAAAGGAGTTGAACTCACTCAAACGCCACAATCAAAATGACAGCTCGCCTAAAACCTCAAAAGATAAACTAAAACTACTACTACTACAACTAAATTAGAATAGCAAGCCATGGAACAAAGACAAAAAGGGATAAATTCCATGCTTACTCCCAAAAACAAACAATCAACCAAAAGAATGTGAAAGCCAAAATAAATCTTCACAAAATCAAGGATGAAATAACCAACCCAACCCGAAAACGCTTTCCACCTTATGACACCATCTCCGGCAAATGAGTTTTCAAAGTACAAAATTCTCTCTTAATCTCTCATTTTGCCTAGGAGCCCTTTCGGGTTTTCATCCTAGCTTCACACATTTCTTTTTGGTTGCATCTCACCATCTTACCCGCTCAACTAGCTCTTTTTTGCATAGGCCGCCCTTTCGGGTTTTCGACCTATCCGAGCCCCCAATTTTGCCCGAGTCGCCCGCCCTTGCGGGTTTTCAACTCAGCGGGATTCTTTTCATCACTTTTTTTTTTTATATTCTTTTTTTCTTTTCAATTTTTCTTTTTTCATTTTCATTTTTTTCAAATTGAAAGTAATATATACAACATAGATATACAACATAAATACATGAGAATGAGAATACCCTCCCCCCTACTTAAACTACACATTGTCCTCAATGTGTCGACAATTAAAAGAAAAAGTAAACTGAAAAAGGGGGGAAATTTGAAAATCGGGTAAATCGAAGATCGAATGCTCAAAACTCATGGCAAACAATCCGTCAAACTCAAACTTCTTAACAACACCAACTCAAATCTCATAAATCAACTCACAACCCTCTCCCTCGAATCACTCAAACAAATGACAAATTCAAATTTTGTTTAGATTTTTGAGATTTGCTCCTAGCTTAAGAGATCGAAAAGATACATTAACAATCTCAATCCTCTAGTGTTACCAACTCCTAGCTATTGAAGTCCTCCCAACGGGTTTTCTTTTGTGGATTTTGGTTCCAAGTGAATTAAGATTGGTTGTGGATCTTTTGTAGTGTGTGGGCGGTGGGTGAAAGAAAATTTGTTGTGGTGGTGGAAATTTGATGAGAAATAAAGGAAAAGAAAGAAAATAAAAGGGGTATCGGGTTGCCTCCCGAGAAGCGCTGTTGTTTAAAGTCGTGAGCTCGACTTAGTACCTTAAGCTTAATCATTGGGTTGTGCTCCATGTGTGACAGTAGTGGTTCCATGTCAATCTCCACTTCAAGTACCTGCAAAATTGATTGAGAAGAACTCTTGCAATGCATCGTTAGCGCTATGAGTGTCAACAAAAAACAAAGAGCACAAACAATACCATCCAAAAATCACGCTAAATACAAACAAGTAACACCGTTTCCCCGGCAACGGCGCCAAAATTTGGAAGGGCGCGGATGTGTCGTTGTGCACCGCACCCGGCCAAAGATAAAATTTCTCCTACTCTCTTTTACACTAAGATAGTATAATGGAAGTAGGGGTCGTATCCACAGGGAAACAGGGACGAGTTTAGTACTTAGCGTGATTCGAAACCTAGATTAAGCTAAGGGCCGAGAAACCTAATAATAATTACAAAGGGGGGTTTCAAGTAGATTTACGAACAAACTAAAACTAACTAGCATATAAACAAAATGAGAAATCAATATGGGAAGATCTTGAATCCGATTAACATCCACTTCAATTCATTATCGATCCTTGAACCTCCACTCTAATTATTTCCATAATTATCTATTGTTGAGAATTAATCTCGTGTTCTCCTTATTCCTAGTTGAATAGCACGATCAGCGTGACTATAAAACCCTAACTAAAGGATAACCTAGTCCGATCGCGTCTAAGTTCAATCCAATAGCAGCAATAAACACAGAGAACCAACAGACCTGCTAACGTCATACAAGCGATAAACATTCAACAGTTGATTCAATTTCCCCAAGAAATAACCAAGACGATCTGCATCTAAGTTACTCCCTAGTTTGCTACCAATTGATAAAAGAATAAAACAATCCGATTCTATTCTTAAATCTAGCATTAGATTAATTACACAATCAAACTAGTAACGTTCCTAGCATAATCATGCAAAAATCATAGAAAGCAAGCATAGAAATTAAACCATAATCAAAGAAACTAAATAGAGAGGAAAGATCTCACAATAATGCTTGAAGCTCCATATTAATCTCGTTCAAGAACGGTTCAAGCTACAATCGTCATAGCATAAGCCGATCCCATAATTGAAATCTACAAAAACTAAACTAGAAAATAAAAACTAAAAGAGAAGACAACAAGAGAGGAGTGGAGTTTTGGAGACTCCCTCTCCTTGTGGCTGCTGCCCCCCTAGGTCTAAAAATCAAGCTTGGTATTTATACTAAAGCATAAAAATCAGCCGACAATTAGACCGACCTAGGGGTCGCGAGGTGCGATGTAGGTCGCACCGTGCGAAGAGTGTTCTGCCTACCGCACATTTGGCTGGGCAAGGCAGGTCGCACCGTGCGAAGCAGGTCGCGAGGTGCGAGCAAGCAGGTCGCGAGGTGCGACCTATCTCGCGAGGTGCGAGCTGCGCGCTGGACAGGCTTGCTTCGAGCGCTGGGCGAGCATGCTGGGCGTGCGATGATTCGAGCACTGGGCGCGCGATGATGGAGCGCTGGGCTGGGCAATGCTGCCGAGCATGCTAGGCATGCGGTGCTTGGGCTTGCGATGCTGGGCATGCTTGCGATGTGGTTGCTTGGAGCTTGGTTGTGGCGGAGCTTGGTTGGTGAGACGATGTTGTGGAACCATTCATGCTTCCAAAAGCTCGGAACTTACAACTTTAACAATAATTAATATATAAAATTCCGAACTTCCGCTAAGGTTGATTTACATGCAACATTAACAATTACAAATAAATCCCCTAGCAAAGTGTACCTAAAATACCACAAAAACATCGTATAACTTGAGCGTATCACTTTAACTAGCAAATAGTAGTATTACGTATATTTTTTTTACCTCTCGAGAATACCCAGGTGTAATATGATTATATGGCCATTGACGAGTTGGAGAATGTTCTTGAGGCAGACTACTAAGAGTTTGAAGTCTCCAGTAACAAAAGGAATATATAGTTTTGTTTCGGCCATGAAGCGACCTAGTTGTCTAAAGAATATTTTGATACACTCAAATGTTCTAGTAGTTGCTATGTGTAAGGCTCAATATTTGGCCGTGATATATGAAGTATGTGATTGCTATGTTTTGAACTAGTTGTATACTTACATGTTTATTGAATTGTTTGGTAGTTACACAGCTATTCTATGAATGTTGATATTTATTTTTTTACTCAAACACTCTTACTTCTAGTAGAATGGCAGAAAGAAGGAGAATGAGTATGAGTTCTATGGTTAGAAGGCTAGCAAAGATAACTGAAAATATCACTCAAGTGATAACTAATCAAGAAACCAAGCATAGTGAAACCGATAGCTTTGGTGAGGTCTTTAAGAGGGTAGCAGCTGTCAAACCTTCGACTTACCATGGGAAAGAGGACCCAGCTAGCTTAGAAAAACTGGATTCGAGAATTTGATAAGCTTTTTGATGCCATAGTGTGCCCTAAAAACCTTAGAGTTAATAATGCTGTTTATTATTTAAGAGACGAGGCAGACCTATGGTGGAAACAAAGGAAAGATGATATTTTAGAGGATCCGGACTTTGGGTGGAACGAGTTTAAAGATGCCTTGAGGACTAATTTTACCCTCTGTACTTAAGGAAGCAAAAGGCTATGGAGTTTACCAATCTGAGGATGGGAACTATGTCTGTTAATGAGTATTATAGCAAATTTTTGGAGTTAATGAGGTTCGCACCTAAGATAGTTCCATCTGAGACTTTGAAGGCCCAAAGGTTTGAGCAAGGGTTAACCTTAACTCGCCAAAGTAAGCTGGGAGGTGTAACTTTTGAGACTCTTGATGAAATTTATGTTAGAGCTGCTCACTTATACGGGATTAAAGGAAGAGAGCTTGAAGGGATCTCCTCTGGGGAAAAGAGGAAGCATAACAACAATGGGAATCAACAAAGTGGAGATAAGAAGCCTAAACCCAATGGTGGATTTAACCAAACTAAGAAAGACAATAGGTACCCTAGTCGGAAGCCTAATGGGAACCAAGGGAATGGGAAGAAAGTTGAGAGAACCTTTTTCTGCAAAAAGTGTGATAAGAACCACCCTGGAAATGATTGTGAGGGCAACTTGGTGACATGCCATTATTGTCAGAAATTGGGGGCACCGGGAGTTTGAGTGCTTTCGAAAAGGCGGTGGAGAACCCGGCAGTCAACCCGACCCGAGTAGTAAGGCCCCTCGGAATGATCAACGAAGTTAGCCTCTTCAAATGCTGGTGTTAAACCAGGGATGGGGAATCAGTCTAAAGGCAGAGTTTTCGTCATGAACCGTTGTGAGGCTGAGAATGTTTCTGAGGTAGTAGTTGTAACCTTTTTCATTAATTCTCTGTCTGTCAAAAAGTGTTATTTGATTCTGGAGCATCTCATTCATTTATTTCTAGCACTTTAGTGGAAAAGCTCCAGTTAAGCAGTCCAGTGTCTATTTCATTAGAAATTGCATTGCCATCAGGGGAAATGTTTAATTGTACTAGGTTGCATAGTCAAGTACCTTTAGTGATAATTGGGGTGAACTTTCCATCCGACTTAGTTGAGTTTGACTTGTCAGACCTCGATGTAGTTTTGGGGATGGATTGGTTGGGAAGATTCAAGGCTAGATTGATTGTGAGGCCCAGAAGGTGTCCTTAGTCGGCCCTAAGAAAGAAAGGGTGACTTATAGGAAGCGTGGGAAGGAGAAGGGAATGAAGTTAGTGTCTGCGATGAGAGTTCAATCTTATGTAAAGAAGGGGTGTCCGTTATTCTTATGTGGAGTTCAGAGGATTGAAAAGGAAGATGGGAATAAGGAGGTTCCGGTTGTATCTGGGTTTCCTGATGTGTTTCCTGAGGAGATACCGGGTATGCCACCGGTTAGGGATCTTAAGTTCACCATAGACTTGATGTCAGGAACTGGACCTATTTCAACGGCTCCGTATAGAATGGCTCCAGCTGAGATGAAAGAGTTAAAAGTTCAGTTGGAGGAGTTATTGGAAAAAGGGTATATAAGACCTAGTTCGTCTCCTTGGGGTGCACCTGTATTGTTCGTGAAAAAGAAAGATGGTAGTTTGAGGTTGTGCATTGATTACCGGGAGTTGAACAATATGATGATCAAGAATAAGTATCCGCTTCCGAGAATAGATGATTTATTTGATCAGTTGAAAGGAGCGGGAATTTTCTCGAAGATAGATTTGAGGTCAGGTTATCACCAATTGAGGATTGCTGATGGTGATATTCCTAAGACTGCGTTTAGGACGCGTTATGGTCACTATGAGTTCACAGTGATGCCGTTTGGTTTGACCAACGAACCTGCAGTGTTCATGGATTTGATGCATAGGATTTTCAGGCCATATTTGGACAAATATGTGGTTGTGTTTATAGATGATATCTTGATATATTCGAAGGATAGGAGCAGTCATGAGTTGCATTTGAGGAAAGTTTTGTCCACCTTGAGAGAGCATAAGTTGTACGCCAAGCTCTCTAAGTGTGAGTTTTGGTTGGATGAGGTTGCCTTTTTAGGGCATGTTATCTCAAGGGAAGGAGTTTCGGTGGATCCTGCTAAGATTCAAGCAGTGCGTGAGTGGCCAACACCGAAGACGGTGTCTGATATAAGGAGTTTTCTTGGGTTAGCTGGTTACTATCGAAGATTTGTGAAGGATTTCTCGAAGATCTCGAGACCAATGACTAGCCTGATGACAAAAGAATGTAAGTTTATCTGGACTCCAGAGTGTGAGGAAGCTTTTTCGGCGTTGAAGGAAAGGTTAACTACAACACCTGTTTTGGCTTTACCTGACGAGAGTCAGCAGTATGATGTTTACAGTGATGCTTTAAAATTTGGGTTAGGGTGTGTATTGATGTAGAATAGGAAGGTCATCGCTTATGCTTCTAGGCAGTTAAAACCATATGAAGTGAATTATCCAACCCATGATCTTGAATTAGCTGCAATAGTGTTTGCTTTGAAGATATGGCGACACTACTTGTATGGGGCAACGTGTAAGTTGTACACGGATCATAAGAGCTTAAAGTATATCTTCACTCAAAAGGAGTTGAACATGAGGCAAATGAGGTGGTTGGAGTTGATCAAGGATTATGATTTGGAGATCCAGTATCATGAAGGGAAAGCTAATGTTGTTGCTGATGCATTGAGTCGAAAGTTGAGTCATTCAGTTAATGCAATGGTGCTGCCTAGTTAGTTATGTGTAGGGTTTCAAAAACTGTCATTGGAGGTACTGAAAGAAGGAGGTGTTGAAGAATTGTTGGGTTCTTTGTCAGTTCAACCCTCAATCTATGATGAGATTAGGGAGGGTCAATCAAAGGATTAAAAGTTAGAAAAGATTCGAGAGAAGATCCAGGATGGTCAGGTTTCGGATTTCCAGATAGCTGATGATGGAAGTATCCGGTTCAAGGAAAGGTGGTGTATACCAAGTAATAGAGAAGAGTTGAAGCGAAAATTAATGGAAGAAGCTCATAGCTCACCTTATTCTGTACACCTAGGTGGTGATAAGTTGTATAAGGACATGAAGCAAATGTTTTGGTGGCCAAACATGAAGCGAGAGGTAGCAGAGTTCGTGGCTAAGTGTCTCACATGCCAAAAGGTCAAGTTTGAGCACAAGAGGCCTCAAGGGAAGGTTCAGCTTTGGATATTCCGAGTTGGAAATGGGATTCTATATCAATGGATTTTGTGTCTGCATTACCAAGGACTAAGGCTGGAAATGATACGATTTGGGTGGTGGTAGATCGTTTAACTAAATCCGCAACTTTCATACCTATGAAGAATACTTGGTCTATGGATCAATTGGCTAAAGCATATGTGAAGTGGGTGGTGAAATATCATGGTGTGCCTAAGGACATCGTTTCGGATCGTGATTCGCGGTTCTTGTCCAACTTTTGGCAGAGTTTGTAGAAGGCTTTGGGAACTAATTTGTTAATGAGTACAACTTTTCATCCGGCTACAGATGGGCAAACAGAACGAACGATTCAGACTTTAAAAGATATGTTGCGATCTTGTGTTATGGAGTATCAGGGTTCGTGGGAGGATTTCTTGGATTTGATTTTCCTACAACAACAGTCATCATGCAAGTATTGGTATGGCTCCGTTTGAGGCTTTATATGGTTGGAAGTGTAGAAGTCCAGTCTGCTGGAATGATATTAGTGAAACCGTGGTGCTTGGACCCGAGTTCCTCGAAGAGACGGTGAAGCAAGTGAAAGTGATTCAGGAAAAGATCAAGGCAGCTCAAGATCGGCAGAAGAGTTATGCTGATTTAAAGCGGAGGGATGAAGAGTTTCAGGTTGGAGAAATGGTATTGTTGAAAATATCTCCAATGAAATGGGTGATGCGATTTGGGAAGAAGGGAAAGTTAAGCCCAAAGTATATCGGGCCATATGAGGTGTTAAAGAAGACCGGTAAAGTGGCATATAAGTTGGATTTGCCAAATGACTTAAGTCGAGTCCATGACGTATTCCATATATCTCAGTTAAGGAAGTATATTCCAGATGTGTCTCATGTGCTGCAACCTGAGACCATTGAATTAGATGATAGTTTGACTTACGAGGAAAGACCTGTAAGAATCCTTGATAATAAAGTTAGAAGTACTCGGACTAAGGATGTAAGATTAGTCAAAGTATTATGGTCAAACCATCAGACTGAGGAAGCAACATGGGAAGCCGAAGCGGATATGCGCAAGAAATATCCGGAGTTGTAATCCGAGGTTAGTTGTCGAGTTACGGGGTCGTAACTCCTTTTAAGGGGGGTAGAATGCGATAGAGTTTCGCGCTTTTACCATAGTTATTGCATTTTAGCATATTTTTGAGTCATTATATGCATTTTAGACATGAGCATTTGAGTCAGAAACTATAATTTTGAGATTTTAATCCATTTTTGGAAAGTGTTATGACTTTTGTCTTAAGTTTCGAGGTCGAAACTTCTTTAAAGGGGGGTAGACTGTAATACCCCGTATTTTTGAGTATTTATTTAAATAATTAAATATTTATTTTATATTTATTTTCTAAAATAAATATTTTAAGCAAAGGGTATTTTAGTATTTTCACTCGTTTTAAATTATTTTGGCGGAAGATGGCGTCAAAATTGGATTTGTTAAGCTTTTGATTTTAAATCCTAGTCAAAAAACAAAAAAAATAATTTTTAGCCATATTTTCCTACGGGATTCTATACTAATTGGGGGGGGGGTTGTTTTCCAAAAACTTCCAAATTTATGATGGAGGTTACACATCTTGGTTTAATCTCCTAATTTATTGTGAAGGTTACAAACTATTTAATTTTGGAAATTAAGTACTACCTATTCTACTCCTATAAATACCCCATACCTTAAGCCATCTTTCCCACACAAAAACTTTGAAGAATTCATACTCTCTTACTTCAAGGTTCTTCCTTCTCTTCTACCCCTCAAACTTTTTGTATCATTGATTGTCTAACATAGAATAACTCAAAAGGGCTAGAATATTTATTTTTAGTTAATTTAATTTTATTTAAAATAGTGGAATCTTGCCCATTTTTTGAGTTGCATTGGTTTCTTCCCCGATTTCAAATAGGAACAACAAAAGAAAACGGAGGGAGTATTTCTTATTTAAGTTCAAAATTTCATTGGTTTAAGAAAAAGATTGTTATGTTTCTTACTCAAAAATATTATGCTCATGATAGGTTATTCATGTTTAAGATCATGATTAAGTTCATGTGATAAGTTACTTATTGGTTGGTTAGAAGAAAGCTCAAGCATAAGAATAAGTGTGAAGATACTAGTATACTCTTTGTGCAGGATCGAGGTACGTTATGTAGCTAGATCTTTTAAAATGTGGTTTTATGTGATAAAGTTGTTTATTGATTTAATGGTTAGATTGGTTTAGAAATTTGGTTTAAAATGGTTACAATATTTTATTATTCACTCTTGGAAGTGAAAAGAAGAAATGATTTTATCAATCATTTTTATGTAGAAGTTTTGTTATCCTTTTTGGAAAATGAAATTATTTTTACAAGGAAAGGTTGATTGGTTTTTATGAACTTTGAATGTTCAAAAAGTTGTTTATGAGAAAAGGAGGTTTATTCATGACTTACAAGTCATATTATTATTATTACCGCTTGATTACCAATTTACCATCAAGAGCTTCAAAGTCCACTTGTTGGCAATTATAGTTACCCCTTGATATAGATCTGTGATGGGATGACTAGCTTGGGGGGTGTGCACACTTAGCAAAATAGAAGGGGAGATAAGAAGAGGAATTGTTTTCAAGATTATTTTTAATCCAAATTATTTGGAAAGAGCTTGTTCTTAAAAGGTTATTCTTGAATTATTATTGAAGTGTTTGAAAATAGTTTATTCTTAAAGAGTTATTCTTGAATTATTAGTGATGAAGTTTTCAAAATGAAAAATATTGCGAACTAACAAATGTGTTACTTATCTAGTACATTTCGTACTCAGTTTTATACTGACGCGTATTTCCTTTTTCCTATTTGGCTTTGCCCTGTTTACCTTTTTGGTAAGCAGTTTTGCAGGTGAATTTTGGATGTGCATGGGAGCATACTAGGAAGGGGATCTTCACCTAGATTAGGGTATTTTATTTATTTTGAGTATTGAGACAATATTTACTTTTATTAATAAAGAAGTTTATTATTTTTGGTTAAAGTATTCCGCTGTAAGTTATTTTGTTAGTTAGTAGTTGGTTGCCGAAATCTTGTTAGTCACGTGGCGGTAATACTCCTAAATTACTCAAATATTATTTATTAAATTAATTATTTTAAAGTGAGTAATTTGGGGGTGTTACAGCTTGCATAAATGGCCAGGTGGTTGAAAAACAGATAAGGTGGATGTATGCTTTAGCAGAAGTAGGCACAAGTGGTAAGATATGATCTTGTCTGACTCGACCAACAACGTTAGTGCAGGGCCCCCTCATGGTCTCTAGCGTCTGCACAAACAATTGGTAGCCCACATCGAGGGCAATGACTCAAGAGCCTCTAACATAGTCTTGCACTTGTGAGCAGCATTAGGTAAAGTTGTGCCTACATAGAAAATTTAAAATATACACAAGTTTGATACGTAAATAAACAAAAAGTAAAAGTCTCACACGTACCAAGATTATGTATGTGGATGTTTGTTGATAATGCATGGATGGCAGTTATCGGGGCCTATGGTTCAAGATTATAGGGGAAGAAAGAACGAGTTAAACTTCATAATTTGAATGATTTTCCGATCTAATTAGACGTTATTATAAATTAGTGCCTGATAAACTGTTGGAAAATATTCTACCACAAGTAGGATCAGTTATGCGTGACCTCGTGAAACAATAATATTGTACCATATATGATAGAGACTGCCGTTGAGCCTGCGTACCAACAAAAAAAACTAACTTGGTCCAGAAAGGGCAAGAAAGGGTCGGTCCCACAAGGATCAAGGAAGAACAAGTATTGACTCGTGATAAGCTAGGTCGTCAACTCTATTTTCAGGGTGGATATTTTTGGGTGAAAATAATAGAGACAAACAATAATAAAAAAGGACCTTGGAAATGAGTATTTACCAATCAAGTCATTAACAAACCAAGCAATCACAATGGAAAATCGACAATGGGGATTAATTGATGGAAATGGTTCATACAATAGTACTCTAGCAACACTTTTGATCTAGCTAGATTGGCATGGTCTCCTACTAAAGACCTATTCTCATGACTAAGGTATTCAACCAAGCATATTGTAAGCGTGTTTTTATTGCCTACGCGGGATGAGCGCGTATTTGACTACCTTATTGTAAAGGTTTTATCGAAAAATGTTTTGAATTGAAGAAGTCGCCAATAAGTCTTTCAAGGAAGTGAAAATTCTATTGTGCTCCCAGGAGCACGGTGCACCTAGTAAATTTGTTCCATTTTTCGATGAGTAAATGTTCTATTTCAACAAATGTTCGTTTTAAACATATTTTTCAGCGAAAAAATATGTTCTATTTTCCTTTAAAATTGTTCTATTTTCAATAAGCAAATGTTTTATATCAATAAATGTTCGTTTTGAGCATATTTTTCAGCAAAAAATTATGTTCCATTTTCAGTGAAAATTGTTCCATTTTCAATAAGCAAATGCTCTATTTCAATAAATGTTCATTTTAAGCTTATTTTTCAGCAGAAAATTATGTTATATTTTCCGTGAAAATTGTTCTATTTTCGATAAGCAAATGTTCTATTTTAAAAAATGTTCGTTTACATGCTTATTTTTCAACAAAAAATATGTTCTATTTTCCGTGAAAATACGTTGTATGTTTGATGAGCAAATGTTCTATTTTAGTAATTGAATTCTGGTAATGTTCTACTTCAACTGTAAAATGTTCATTTTCGTAATTGAATTATGGTAATGTTCCACTTCAATAGTAAAATGTTCGTTTTCGTAAATGAACTCTTGTAATGTTTCACTTCAACAGTAAAATGTTCGTTTTCGTAAGTGAATTTTGTAATGTTCCATTTCAACAGTAAAATGTTCGTTTTCATTTTCGTAAATGTTCTATTTTGCATTGTGGGAGCACCATTCTCATTGTGCTCCTGGGAGCACAATCCACGCATTATCAAGGAAGACCCATAAACCTAATTGAATATTGGAAAAATTGTAGGGACAAATTAGAGACTTATCCAATGTAGATTTCCCCGTCATGACTCCATTAATGGTCATTGAAGCAAATATTGAGTTCGAAGGTGAGGGTAGGAATAAGATAAGGAACCAAATCCGCCCATTGATGACCTCTACTTAAAATCGATTCATGTCAAGTTTTATGCAAATAAATAACCACGTAATATGTTAATTCAATCTATAATTAATCTATGTTGGTTCATTAAATACATAAAAGACTAATATTTTGGTGACATGTATTTATGCAATCAAATTACTGGGAACCTAATCCAATTGTCCAAATTATCTGAATTTAGCGTTGGGACATTTATTTAGGTCTTTGATTAGCAATAATAAACATGTGCGGTGATAAAAGCATTAAATCATACGACATGCATAATAATATATAATACTTCCTCCGTTTTTTTAGATGTAACATTGGACTTTTCACATTTGCCGAGGCACAACTTTGACCGATGATATCTCTAATTGTATAAAAGTAAAAATTATAAAAAATATATTTGGAAAGTGTATACCGTGACGAATCAAACAAGATCCCACATGACTATATTTTTTCTTATGTATAAATAACAATTAATGGTCAAAGTGTATTGGATAAATAGTGTGCACATGTTACATCTAAAAAAACGGAGGGAGTATAAAAAAAAAAGAAACATAAAAAGAAGGGAGATTGAAAAAAAAAATGTACAGTAGAGCGTTAATTCTTTGAAGGTCAACATCATGACAAGTAGATTGTTAGTAAAACAAGAGATAAATTGGAATTGACCCTCAGGAATTATATCATTGTCGCCTGGGTCTTGTATTATGGTCGACAGGATGAGCAATCTTGAAGCTTGAAATAGGAAAGTCGAAGTGATGTATGAGTTTTTATGTGTTTGAATATGAATTCGAGTATTTGATTTTGTGTAGGGAGTGTTGTAAGGTATTATGAAGTGATGAAATCGTAGGAATAGAGTATTAACGCATAGGGAAAAATCGATCGAGAAACAACCTATTTATGGAAAAAGAAAACCGAAGATGAACCGAAAGGATAAAACAAAACTGTGGGTCTAACGCACAACTCGTGTGCTAGACGTAAGGCTCGTGCGCCAGACGCACGGCCTGTGCGTCTCGCACACTAGCTTTGTGTTTCTCGAAATTGTGTACGGCATCAATATTGCACGCGTGCAATATGTTGCGTCAGACTCTAAGTTGATATGACCGGTTTTTTATCGTTTTAAGATTCCTTTTTTATCCTTTAAGGAGTATATCCTTTGAAATCCAAAATCGGGTATCCTTAGGAATAAAAATCTGATTTTCGAAATATCCTTTAAAAATTGATTGTCAGGAATAATTAATATAAAAAATATGAAAAATACAATTAATTATCAGGAATAATTAATTGGACCTTTAAAATTGGGCTTGGATTTAATGAATAGACCTTATTTTATGGAAACACTTTTGGGTTTAGATTGTTCCATTGTTCTTCTTTTAGACCATACCAATTAGGACGATGGTATGTTTCATTATTGGGTACTCAATGGGGAGACACATTTTTGTGTCTACCGAAGCCCCCACTTTGACTGAGGTTCAGTAAACCAAAAGTCAAAGTATACGGTGTCGGTACGGAGAACGATTCTAGACGCTCTCCAGTCTAGAACTGGTCTATATATCGCTGGTTTTCGCAAAACAAAGTTAGTCTGCAAGACGATAACTACAAGTAATCTGATTACCCGCAAGAGAAGATGTTAGTAGATAGATGCAAACAACTCAAATAATAATGCACATAATGATGCACAAATGCAAACTTAGACTCTCCAAGGATGCATGAGACGTTATGCAATGATTAGGGTTATGCAAAGCTAAGGTAGATTAATGGAACGTCATGCAAGGTCAGGGTTATGGAAGGCTAGGAAGGATTTGGATAGATAGAGATAGATTGATTGGAAAGATATAGATTGATTTTCGAAAACTATTTTGATAAAGATCGGGGTCCGCAAGTGAGATCCGTAGATTACAGCTCTTCAGGTGTTTGATTTGGAGGAACCACAACATATATAGGAAGCCCCCACTTTGGGTAAGCTTGTCTTGAATTAGGCACTCTGGTCCTAGATTAGAAGCTACTTGTCTTGAGTTGAACATTTGAAAGAGCATTGAAAATTCTTCACTAGGGAGTTGATGTAGGCAAAGTCAGATATCGCCAGAGACCACGAAATCATCAGAGAGTCCTTTAGGGACAAGGAGAGTTTAAATTGAAAAATATAAGGTTTAATTTGTGACTCATATGGATGTAGGTGGAAAAAGGCTTTAACGTGGCTAGGTTCAGACTCGAGTCTATATCGGGATCTAGAAAGAGTATGATTCCGAATTCTAGAAAGTCAAATCATTAGACCTTGATTAATTTATTTTATTGAAGCGGTCGGACCTCGAGATATGGATTCCTACATGTCCTTGCGGAATCATACCATTCATAGTTCTTAATCTGATTGATTTTTAGAAAAATTGACAAAAATAAGCCAACCTTTGCCCGATTCGCCACATTTAAGTCAACCTTTTGAAAACCCAGAGATAATACAAGCTTTCCATCATTTAAGCCAAATTTAGGTCAGATTACCCATAACTTATTCACAATCGGTTAAAAATGTTCTGATTTTTTTCCCCTTTTTTCTTTAATTAATCTCCATCTCCTCCCACTTCTCACCTCCCCCCCTCTCTCTCCTCCTCCCACTTCTGATCTCCTCCCACTTCTCTCCTCCCCCTCTCTCTCTCCTCCTCCCACTTCTGATCTCCTCCCACTTCTCTCCTCCTCCCCTCTCTCTTCTCCTCCCACTTCATTCGACGACATCCCCGCCACTTCTGATCTCCTCCCTCTTTCTCTTTTTTCCTCCCACGTTACTCCCTCTTTCTTCCTCCTCCTCCTTCACTCAGCGGCACCACCACCAACCACCGCCATCAATTCCTTCTCTCTCTTCTACCACAACCACCACCATCACTGACTTCGGCTGGGTTTCGAAACTCCTCCTTTTTTTTGACGAGCTGGTGGGGTGGCGATTTAAGTTGGTGGGTGAGGTTGGTGAAGGGGGGAGTGGCAGGGGTTGGTCGGATTTTGGGTGGGATTGGTGGATAATTGGTAGCAGTGGGTGGTTATGGCAGTTGATAAGGTGGTTAATTTCGGGTTTTGGTGGATGGATGGGTTTGGGTTGGTAGGAGGTGGTGGATTTTTGGTGCAGGAGGTGGTTGATTTCGGATTTTTGGGTGGGTATGGTGGATTCGGGATTTGGGTTTGGGTTGGGGGTTGGGAGTTTGGGTGGTTTTTTGGGGTTTGGGTGGTTTTGAGGCCGGGGGTTTTGGGGTTTAGGGTGGTTTTAGGCTGGGGTGGTTTGGGGTTTGGGTGGATATGGTGGTTTTAGGGTTTGGGTGGTTTTAGGATGGTTGACAGTGATGGTGGGGCTGGGTTCGATCTTTGGTGAGGCCGGGTTGGTGGTGGTGATGGTGGGTGGGTTGGTGGTGGTGGGTTTGGGTTAGTGGTGGTGGTGGTGGGAATTTGGATTGACGGTGGTGGTGGGGTCGGGTTGCTGTAGTGGTGGGGCTGGGTTGACAGTGGTGGTGGGGTGGGTTAGTGGCGGTGGTGGTAGAGGGTTGGGTTAGTGGTGGTGGTGGTGGGCCGGGTTCCATGGTTTAGGTGGTTGGTGGGGGGTTGGGTTAATGGTGGTTAGTAGTCAGGTTAGGTTAATGGTGTTAATTAATCATAATTAAAATTATAATTAAACATTAACCTATTGTTTACTTGGGTTAGCAGGTTAACTTTTAGGTCAACCTAAAATTGGCTTAAATGATGCAAAGCTTGTATTATCCCTGGATTTTCAAAAGGTTGACTTAAATGTGGCGAATCGGGCAAAGGTTGACTTAAATGCCCTAACTTTTGCTTAGGCCGCCCTTTCGGGTTTTCAACCTAGTAGGCTTGGACATACCTTGGAGAAGGAGTTAGGGTTGATAAAAGGTTCAAAGGTTCGATGTTTGTGGTTTTGATGAAGATTCAATTTGATGGGCCAAGATAAGGATCATGGCTTCTTTTTATTTGAATGCGAAGATAAGGTTTATGGTTTTTAAGGTTGATGGATTGAAAGATTTGGAATGAGGGATAGAACTTGTGTGCAAGCCCCCTAGCTTGACTTTTTTCTTTGCCTTTGGCTTTTTCTTTTTTGCTCTTGCATTTTGCATTGTGCGTTTTCTTTTGCTTTTGCCTTTTTTTCGCACTTTGAATTTTTCCACTTTTTACTTTTGCCTGACATTGACTCTTTTTTTATATAGTGAGGCTTGTACACAAGCTCTTATGATTTAGGGTATTGGAAGGTGTTGAGTCCCCTAGGTTTTGAATGATGACAAACAGCTGCAGGGAATAGTTAATACTACATGTGGTTCTAAGCTGTTAGGAAACAGCTGAGAAACTAACTGTTTCTGACTGTATACTGAAACAGTAAAAGACTATTTGTTATGCTATGATATGTTCTTGTGTAGCAAACAGGTTACTCCAAGACTTGAAGTTAAGAGGCCCTCTCGAAGATGTTAGAGGAAAAGACAAAGTATTGCATTGATATTCAAGAGAAGCTTCAAGGATTGAAGTGCATGAAGATAGTTTAGGATCTTTCATATGATTCATCTTAGGTCTTCGTGTAATATTTGCGTATCATATTCTTAGTGGAATTGTTTGTGTTGTTCATAAAGTGAAACAGTAGGGTTTTGAATATGGGAACCAGTTGGTTATATACTCAAAACACTACTAAGTTGGGTAACAGGTCTGGGTACCTGTTACTTTACTGTGTGATTGAGCTAGCGGTTTTAGAAAAGATTTTCTAAAAAATATTTTCATAAATACTTTCCAATAAAAAGGTTGCCAGCCTTTAGATTCATAATTCATTATTTAATTGCCTTAAAGCGTGTGTATATCTTGGATAATATCTTTCCTTCAAGAAACATATTGTTCAAGATATACTTTCCTAACTTAAGAAAATCATATCTTTGATATCTTAAGCTAGGGCACGGTCAAAGGTTTGACCTAGGTCTATAAATACTGAATGATTATTCTACATCACCCTTGATGCTCTCCCGGATTTTATTGAGTTATATTGAGAGCCTTCACAGAGACAACAACTACACATTTTCCTAAAATAGAGTACGCATCTCATAGAGTTTTACATTACTCTTTATTTGCTTTGTACGAAAGCATGTTTTAAGAGAAACTGATTGTATTGAATCTCTAACAAAGGGGTCAGAGATTTAGTAGCATTTGTGAGTTCATTAGCGAGTGCTTGTGAGTTCAAGTGCGAAGTAGCACACTAGAGTTAGTGTGGGGTGTGATGTTTCCCTGCAGTAAGGGAAACATGAGAGTGCGAGAGTATTTTTGTTTTTCTGAGTTGATTAATAAGAAGACTATCGTAGGAGGACATAGGCCTTTGTTTGACTGAACCTCGTTAATTTGGTGTGTTCTTTACTACTCTCAAGTTCTGTTGTTTCCGCTGTCAGGAATCAGCTCATCTGGTTCTCCATTAAATCGAAAGAATATGAATTTGGCACCAGTTCATCTAAGTACTCAATTCACTCTCCTCTTGAGTACATTGCAAACCTTTAATTTGTTATCAGAGCAGGTTCTTCTTAGTAGGGTAACACCTAGAGAAGTTGATCATGAGTACTCCAGAAATGAATATTATAGGATACGACAACATACAAGACTCCAAAATTCAATGGGAAAAACTATGGATGGTGGAAGAACAGATTGAGGAATATTATTATTAGTATTTACTATGAGTGTTGGTTAATTGTCAAAAACAAACCAATAACAATTACCAAGGATGTTGAGGGTTCCTCAGTTGCAAAAAAGGAAAGTGAGTATACTTCTATTGATTACAAGAAGCTGGAGAAGAATGCCAAAGCCATGTCCATAATGCAACAAGCTATTGGAGAGAATGAACAAACAGAATCTCTGCTTGTGTCTCCGCCAAAGGGATGTGGGATACCCTCGAACTTGCTTATGAGGGAACCAAGTAAAGAGGTCTAAAACTGATTTACTTATGTCTAAATACGAAGCTTTTAACATGAATAAAGATGAAAAAATAAATGATTGCTTGGCAGAGGATTTGAAAGGCATTTCAAGATCAAAGGAAAAATTTATTTATATACTATAGATGAAAAAATAAATGATTGATCTTGACTATAGTTAATGATTTAAAATATCTTGGCAAAAGTTTTTCTGACGAGGATTTGGTTAGAAAAATGTTGAAAAGTTTAACAGATGTATGGACGGCTAAGGTAACAACTATTTATGAAGCAAAAGATCTCACACCACTGAGTCTGGAACAACTAATTGGTTCCCTTATGACTCATAAAATTCTAGTTGAGTCTAAGAGTGACAAGGTACCAGTCAGAGGTGTTGCCTTGAAGGGAACAATTGAAGAAGAAGAGGATGACATAGCTATGATGGCTAAGCGTTTTGAAAGGCATTTCAAAATCAAAGGAAAAATTTCAAAGGTAAGAATTTTAAGAAAACTAACCCTTCAAGTGTAGGTTGCTTTAAGTGCGAAGAATTTGGTCACATCATTATTCGTGATTGTCCATAATGGAAGTATAAATTATTCAAGAGCAATGATAAGAGAGCGTTCAAGAAGCTATGGTAGCAGCCACGTGGGGTGACTCTGATTTTGGATTAGAAGAGAACAAAGAGTAACCTAATTATGAGACTTGCTTGACTGCTATTATGGATCAAGGAGGAAACATCATAGCTGAGGGAACCGGGAAGGGAAACAGTACATCAAATTTATGTCTTATGGCGAAAAAGGATGTACTTAATGAACACAAGGTAAATTTGGAACAAATCCGTGAGGACATGCATTAATATGATAGAGATAATATGCTTGAATGTCTTGATTCTTTATTAGATGAGTGTATTAAACTTAGTGAGGCTTACATAACTGGCAAACGTGAGTTGAAAGAAAAGAAAATGAATGTGATATTGCAATTGCTAGTTGTGATCACTTAGAACAAGTGTGTGTTGAGAGCACCAACATTGGTATAGCTCTCCAAGATTACTCTCCAACCTATTCGTTACTCTCTCTCCTCAAGATACTCCCAAGATCACCCCTTCAAAAATTGCTAACAATGGTATTAGTCACCAATGAGCTCTCCAATTCATTATTATCTTTAATTTCTATTTTCTTCAATATTTTGATTTTTTTTACTATTTTTAAAATTGCATGATTGATCGGCTCCTCTTTTGTAGCCTAAAACATACTTTATTAATATAGAAATCAATACATAAACAAAATAATTAAAACATACCTCTCATATCCTAAAAAAAACTCAAGATATCAATACATAAGGAAAACTTTATTTTACAAACCATTTTCTTGGTTTTTTCCCTTTAAACTTTTGCCACACATGTTCCATTAAGTCTTCTTGAAGTTGATTATTAGTTTCTTTATTAGGAACTCTAAATCGTGCATACAAATAGTCATTAAGTTCTGCTCGTCGTCCAGCATTATAATGCCACGAATCTTCGCTCCTTGGCGCCTCAAAGTGAGATGGATCATAATACAACCGATATGTAGCACGCTCATCCTCAACTATCATATTGTGCAATATGACACAAGCTCTCATAACCTTTTTCACAAATTGCAAATCTATTATGTGCGCGGGGTTACGAATTGTTGCAAAAGCGAGCTTGTAGCACTCCAAATGCACGTTCCACATCCTTCTGATAACTCTCTTGAAATCGTGAGACAAGTTTTTCCTTATCTCCAATGTGGGATACGAAAGGCTTTCATGAAAGTAGCCCATGGAGGATATATTCCATCTGTAAGAAAGTAACCAAGTTTATATTGGCGATCATTTACCACAAACTGGAGTGGTGGAGCTCTACCCTCTGAGACGTCATAAGACAAAGGTGATATGTCTAACACGTTTATGCCATTACATGAACCAGGAACTCCAAAAAAGCATGCCATATCCAGAGATCGTACGACGCTACAGCTTCTAAAATAATTGATGATTTTCCATCTCGACCGAGTGAATTGTCCTTTCCATTCCATTGGACAATTTTTCCATTCCCAATGCATGCAATCAATGCTACCTATCATGCTAGGGAAACCACGTTCTTATCTTTGCATGTAGTAAATGGCATAAATCTTACGGGTTAGGAGCTATCAAATATTCGGTGCCAAAGACATCAATTACCCCACAAATGAAGTGGTTCACACAACTTTTAACGGTTGTGGTGCCATTCGCATGTACTCATCAACCTGATCATATGGTGCACCATAAGCCATAACCCTTATTGTTGCGGTACATTTTTGCAACGTTGTCAACCCTAGCCTACTAGTTGCGTCGGGTTTTTCTCAAACCAAGGATCGTGGCTCTTCAATCTATCAACAATATGAACGAACAACTCTCTTTTCATTCGAAATCTTCGTCGAAAATGTTCATCGCTATAATTTCTCTCCAAAGGTGGGGCAAAATAATCCATCCACAATTAATTGGCACCCCACTCCTGATTCCTCTCATAATATTCACGTTTTTCCCTACTATTTGGTTTACTTATCCGCCCTCTAGCAACCTTATTTGAAGCTAGAATTTGGAGTAATTGGGCTTGGGGTAATCCCATGATTAAGTTATCAACCATGGAATTAAGCTGAGGTTTAATTTATGAATTGGAAAAGGAGAGAATGGTGGTATCATGTGGATTGTGTACATCACTTGAGTCAAAGCGGTCATTTGCACTAGAGTTCGAACTTCCAGAGTTAACCATTGTTTTATAGAAGGTCTAGTATAACAAAATGGAAGAAAATATTTGTAATATAAAAAACTGAACGTTGATAGCTAACTAACTTTTGCATAATATTTGCAAATTACTCGAGACAAAGTCGCAAGTTCAAGTATAACAAACCAAAGCTAATCTCATGCAAGTATATGGTGGAGAATTATATGGTCAAGTCAATATAATTATCTTTTTGATAGTCATCATTAGCTGTATAACAAATAAGCATTACTAAAGAGTTCATATAACTTGATAAAAAGAAAAGAAGTACAAGATGATAACTATCTTATTTTAACTTACTTGAAACAATAATGAAATAAATTTACCAAACAAAACTATTTAACAACCAAATAATTGTTCATATAATTTAGCTTTGAGCTCTTCTTCTGTAAGTGTTAGTGATGATTTGCTCAACAATTTATCTAAAAGAGCAAACTTGTGATCCTTTTCTTTTTGAAGCATCTTTTCTTTTTCCCTCTGTTCCTTTTCCTTTTCAAAGGCCAATCTTTATTCCTCAATATCTTTTTGTATTTTCATTTCTCGGATTCTGATATCTTTCATCTCAGCAACCGGTTTGTTAGTATTTTCAAATACTTGTAATGAATTCGAATATGATCTTCTAGGCTATCAATACTTTTCATTTATTGTACACCACTTTTTCTTTTTGCTTTAGCGTTTGTAGTATCATCAAGTCCTTTAGGAAATTCTAGAGCTTCAGGATTATGATCATCACTAGTTGGTGTCTCTAAATTGCTAGAAGAAGTTATTGGCCCACCTCCATTAAGATTTGATCTCTTCGACTTATGCACATTACTTGGCTTGTCAACATTTTGGGGAACATAGTTTGTGAGATCAGTCTCTGAGAGGTACTCCTTAAATTTTTGTTCTTCCCTCAAAAGTTCCCATGCATAACCCATATCAAAATCCTTATTTTCACTATCTTTATACAATGCTACTGCATTTACCACAATATCAGAAGGACCCGTTCCACTTGGTGCATGTGCTTTAGGATGTGAGTATGATGCACTATACTTACCAACTGTCTTGACAATCTCTCCCCAACGATTTCTGCATATGCTTAATGTCCTTGGGGGATCAGATGGAACATGCTTATTAACATATTCTACAATTTTACCCCAAAATTGTCCCGCCGATTGGTTTGTCCCCTTCTTCTTATTCTTTCCAAAACGAAGCCAAGCAGCAATCAAGGCTGTATCTTCTTCAATTGTCCAGTACACTTTTGCATATTCCTTTCCTACATATGACGTTTGTGGAGGCCCTGACAAGTTCCTCACATCTGCATTATTTCCTTCAATATCTCCTTCCTCCGGGTCATCTCCTTCCCCATGGTCATCTCGTTGCCCCTCATTGGTAGTTACATCATTGTAAGTACTCAGATCAACTTATGGGGAAGAAAGTTCTCCCAAGCTCTGATAAGTATCAAAATGTTGAGACATGGGAAAATTAAAAGTGGAAGAACCTACAATTTGATGGGGGTAACAATTGGAGTTCGCCAATGGTGGTTGTTTAAAAGTAGGTTAAAAATGAGGTCGATAACTAGTACTCATCCAGCCAAACTGTTGAGCATGAGGAAATGTCTCATTTGGATTTGAATCAGGTTTTGGCTTCGTTTTACTTTTATTTTGTGGATTGATCTGGGTTGATTGATTATTTATGAGATTAATTTTAGTTGGATTCATATTATTTTTGGCTAAAATTTGATGAAAATGAGCTATATCTTATCTTTGTGGGAAAAAAATGAGCTATATCATATCTTTATAAAAAAAAAAGAGCTATATCTTTTAAACTAAAATGATGAGTGAGACTGGTAGGAAATCAAATAGGTTTTAAATAGAAATATCTCCCCAAATGTTGAGGTTGTTACAATAATGTATTTGTTGGGATAAACAAAATAGAGTTGTTTACAATTAGCCGTTATCTCTGCTTTGGTCCACAAAACCATGCAATGCAATGTAAATACTCCAAAAATCATGCAATGCAACAAAGCCATGCAGTATGCAAGTTATGTTTTAAATTGTTTTAATTTATTTTTTCCAAAAATCAAAAAGCAAAAAAAAAGGAAAATACATAATTATCAATGACATGTGTCATCATATTATGCCAAGAGCATGCTCTCTCAATGCTCTTGGGGGAGAGCATTTCTCCAAAGTGAACGTAGAGCAACTGGAGAGCACCAATGTTGGGGTAGAGTTGGCTCTCCATTTTCTTTCTCCTTGGAGAGATTCTTAGAGAGCAACTTGGAGAGCACCAATTTTGGTCCTCTGAGTTAAAGGATCAAGTGGTTGAGCTTGAAGTTGCACTTGACAAGTGCAAAGTCGAGTTAGAAACAGTTGGGTTCTCTTTGCTAGAAAAGGATGAGGATACTCCTAGTGATAGTGAAGAAAATTTAATTGTTCCGCCTACGCATGATTTGTTTCATTCTAATGATCCCCCAAATTTTGTTGCTATTAAGAGTAAGGCAAACACTCTAAGTAAGTTTAATAAACTGCACGCTTTTAACCTTTTGGTTGATGATGCGGAAGAATTACATAGAGAGTTTGTCACACTCAATCAATTGAATAAAGGAAACCAGAAAGTGGTTGTCAACGTGACAAATGACTCCATGATTTCAAAACTTGAGTTTGATCTTGAGAAAATCAAAACGGATTTCAAAGCTATGAATGAGAAAAATGCTTCTCTAATAAAAGTTATTGAAACTAAGGACAAAGAGCTCCAAAATAGTCAAAGGCATGTTGACAAGCTCTTATCTGCAAGGAATACCCTGAACCATCTTACCTCTATGGAGGGTATCAGTGGTACAGTGGGTCTTGGTTATTCCTAAACAAGAACCAGGACCAACTGGCACCCCAGAAGAACCACTTGGATTGAGGAATTCAAAAGAGGTAAATATGTTCTTGTAAAGGACATGCATGTATGTTATCGTTGTGGTATGAATGGACATAAGATCTTTAATTGTCCAGCTAGGAAGAAGAGTGTGGAAAGAAACAACAAACATGTTAAGTAGGTTTGGGTGAGGACGGACCAGCTAGAGTCAACTGTTTGTGGAAAAGGACCCAAGAAAATTTAGGTTCCTTAATCTAATGTTTAATTGTTTCTTGCAGGCTAAAGTGAGAGGTAGTACTTTTGGTATTTGGACAGTGGTTACTCAAGACACATTGTCCGGGGATAAGAGGCAATTTCTCTCACTCAGCACCTATGATGGTGGAAGTGTTACCTTTGTAGACAATAGTAAAGGTTCTATTGTTGGTATAGGTAAAGTTGGTAAGTCACTTTCAGAAGCTATTGATGATGTGTATTACGTTGATGGCTTGCAACATAATCTTTTAAGCATCACTTTACTGGATAAGATTTCGGAGAATAAGTGTAACGCCCGAAAAATACATAACCTTAATTGACAGCGGAAACATAACTTAAGCATGTGGGTTATAGCCCACAAATAAAATAATAGCTTAAAATGGTATTTTAAACATACAAATGCTCAACTTAAAGTAATAATATTGATTACCCTTGATACAAAATATCCTAAATATCCCAAATATATTTACAGAGTCACTTAATCTTTCCGGTGCATCCTTGACATAACTGATCCTGCGCTATCTTCATAATACCTGAATGATTTCATAAAAATATAGAAAAGGGAAAACACATAAAAATAACCTAAAATGAGTGGAACTCAGTAACTTTACTTCAGCCTGTAAAATCGGTTTTAGTTCGTAAACGTTTTCCACACACAAGCATACATTATAACACTTTAGTAATTATTAACAGAGAACATTATCATTATCATTGAATAGTCTGCTGACAAGGACCATTAATGTGAGCTTAGTTCATTGACAAGTACAGGTTTTGGACAGAGCATAACTTTCGTAATTCGTAAACATTAACATTAGACCATTTTGGTCCATTATTTCGTATATCGTAAATAGAATTCCTCCACCTGTAACTCACCCATTTACCATTTCAATTCATAATTCCAAGCCAGCAGAACCATCCACTTTTATTATCATAACTTATCAGATAACCATAATTCGTAACTCATTTAACTTCATACCTTATCATATATAATTTAGCTATGAGATTCACATATATTCATGATATCATATATATACATCATACTTAATAGCATAAAATTACATAACATAGTCATACCACATAATTAGCATCACATAATCATAATCACACATTCGGGCACATATATTATATATGGACACGCGTAATTGCTAAACATAAAGGTTACACATAACGTATATGAGCAGACACAATTGCTGAACATAAACGTTACCTTATATGCTATTCCTTTCCTTTCCTTTACTCCTTAAGTATCGTCATAACTTAGCCTCCAAGAACCGACGTACATAATCTCCATAAACTCATAACTCCAATAATAATAAAACCCATAATTAGAAACTACACACTAATAAATATTTCTTGCTTAATCGCCCCTAATTTCTATAGGCTTTAGGAGTTCAATTAAATGTCTTTTACTTATAAAGCAATAGTTAAACTTGGAAAACTATGATTCTACCTCAAAAGTTATTTGGTAATTAGTTTTTAACTTGAAGTCATTTGCGTGAAACCTCATTATAAGCTAAGTATTGATAATATTTTGGTCTTTCTAATCTTTTAAGTTTGCAATATAATCAGTTTAGCCATTAACCCAACAATAATAATAAGTATAACTAAAACTTATTAGCCCAACAATTTGAAGTAACAAATTAAACTAGATGGTTTAATTTAGGTAAATCAGTTTTAGGCCCAATAATAAAACTAATTAATAATAGGCTTGATTTCAAAACTAATATCAGTAACAAATTAAAGGGAATGAACTTCATACCTCTGCTCAAAGAGCAGCATTGGACAATGGGACAAAAGGGGGCTCGAACTCCGGTGAGCGGCAGCCGGCATGGCGTCGTTCGTCGGCCTTCGGCTCCGGCACGGCGGCTCGCGGAAGTGGTGAAGCCGGCACACGGAGCTTAGCAAGGAGAGGAGAAGCATGGGAGAGAAGAGAGGGGAGGTGCGAGTGAGGGGTGGTTGGGTGTCATGATGGTGGTCGAGCAGGGTGGTGGTGATACGGTGGTTTCGTCGATGGTCAGCAGGAAAACAGGGGAAAGAAAAAGAGTGTGGAAGCAGTGGGTCTCTTGGGTGGCGATTTCCGGCCAGTTTGGGGCGGATAAAATGAGGTAGAGAGTGTTAAGGGTGATGTTTGAAGGTGGCTAACAATGGCTATTTGATGAATGTTGCCATGTATGAGGAGGAAGAAACTAGAAAGTAGAAGAAGGAAAAAGAAGGAAGAGGAAGGGTGGGAAAGTCAACATTTTTGGCTTGACTATTTCATCCTTTTCTTTCCTTCTTTTCTTTTTCTTATTTTCTTTTGGTGAACTAAAACAAAATGTCAAACTTTTTTTTTTTTTTGGTAAATCAGCGTATTGTATAAAACTCAAAACCTCATTTACATCCTAACACACATCAGAGCCTCAACAAAACAGCTCCAAAAACCCACCTGGTCCAAAGACCAAAAAACAACCCAGCCTATGACAAGTACAAGCTACCAAACCATTCCTTATCTTTCCTACTACATTTTCTCTTTAGACAAAAATCAAATCTAAGTCGCACTATACATTGAATACTATGCACAACATGTTCAATACTAGGAACTTGTTCTTTCCAAAAAGCCAAGTTCCTTACCTCCCAAATTTTATATACAATCATATCAATCATGCAGTATATTATCTTCCTTCGTGTCATTGTGCCTCTGTAAGATCTTTTAATCCAAATAAGCATCTGCACCAAATTCTATCCTCTGTATGTAATGCCAATCCACTGGAACAGTCTTGAAATCACCATATGGCTAAATGCGCCTTTGGAAAAATAAATGGGAATGATTTTCATCTGCAATCCCACAAATAAGACACAATTTATCTCTCACCGTGCCATAGAGGAATAGTTTGCATGTGGTTTGTAATCTTTCTTGGACCCCAAGCCATAAGATAAATCTATGCTTTGGCAAAGAAGCCCTATTCCAAACCCCTACACACCAATTAACCTGTGCAGACTCATCTGTAGTGAGCAGCTTATATGCTTTGCTGATGGAATATTTCTTATCCATACTCCAAGTATGCATCTGTAAAGGTGTTAATAAGTCTCTCACTTTACACAAATATTTTACCACCCAGCTAGCAGAGGAAGGTGGATGATAAGCCGACCAATTTGTGTCTTTAATATACACTGTGTGTATCCACTTGACCCACAAATCCTCTTTATGTGAACCTATATTCCAAATGATCTTCCCCACTGCCACCCTATTCCAGATTTCAACGTTTCTTATCCCCAAACCCCCTTGATCCTTGGGAGAACACACTTTATCCCACTTGATATACCCAGGAGAAGAAGCAACAGCTGAACCTTTCCAGAGAAAGTTTCTACATATATCATTGATTCTGTTAATCAATTGTTTAGGAAAGATAAACATCTGTGCCCAGTAACTATGAACACTCATAAGAACACTATTGATTAACTGAATTCTCCCTGCATAAGATAAATTCCGAGTACTCTAAACCTTGATTCTTGCTACCATCTTATCCATAAGAAGTTCACAATCAGTAGCTTTAATCTTCCCTGCACAGATAGGGACCCCTAGATACTTAAAAGGGAGAGTCTCATGAACAAAGCCAGACATATCTTGCAGCCTCTGAACTTCACCTTCTTGAACACCTGTGCTATATAAGGCAGACTTATGCTTATTAGCCTGGAGACCAGAGGTTTCAGAAAACAACTGGAGCCCTTGAAGTAATAAGTATGCAGAAGGAACCTCTCCCTTACAGAAGAGGATGAGGTCATCAGCAAAACACAGATGATTCAATTTCAAAGAAGCACACCTGGAGTAATATTTAAAATCAAGCAAATCACCAATGTAAGCCATAATTCGAGTTAGGTAATCCATGCACAGAACAAAGAGGAGAGGGGACATGGGGTCCCCCTGTCTCAGGCCTTTTTTTGCAGGAAAATACCCTTATGTATTCCCATTAATAAGCAGAGTAAATCTAGGTGATGTAATGCAGGCCATAATACATTTAACCACTTCATCAGGAAACTTCAGAGCAACCAAAATTTCTTCAACAAATTTCCATTCCACAGAGTCGTAGGCCTTCCTCAAGTCAATTTTCATCATAAAACCAGAAGCCTGCCTATGGGAATTTGAAAAAAGTTTCACCAAATCCTGACAAATCAACACATTGTTTATGATGCTTCTACCAGTAGTGAAAGCTCCTTGATTATCTGACACTATCTCAGGTAGGATTATAGCTAATTTGGAGCAAATTAGCTTAGTAATGGCTTTATATATTACAGAGCAACAGTCGATGGGACGAAAGTCACCCACACTAGCTGGACATTTAACCTTAGGGACTAAGGTAATAGCAGTAGAATTAATTTCTCCCAACAGCTTCCCAGTAGCAAAGAATTCTAAGATAGCCTCTGAGATATCAGGACCTACCACCCCCCAGGCTTGCTTGAAGAAGTTGCTTGTATAACCATCCAACCTAGGAGACTTATCATCAGGGATTGAAAACACAGCCTGCTTTACATCTTCAACTGTAAAATCCCATTTAAGAAGATTCTGCTGCTCCTCACTCAAAATCTTCCCCTTGGCTATAATACACTCCTCCACAGACCTGCAACCATTACTTGTACCAAGAAGATTCTGATAGAAGTACACAAAAGCCCCAGCAACCTCAGAAGCATCAGAAGTCCAGTGGCCATGTTCATCTTTGATTGTATTAATTCTGTTTTGCAATCTTCTCTGCTTAATACTCTGGTGAAAATTTTTGGTGTTGTCATCCCCTTCATTCACCCATCTCACTTTTGCTTTCTAGCTCAGGAACTCCACATAGTTTTTGTGAGCTCTGCCATACTCCTCTCTAGCTAACTTTTCTTTGTCAGCAAGCTCCCCATTACAAGGGTCATTCTTCAATTGCAATTGGGCCTCCATCATATTCTGAAAAGTACTAGAGTCTTGAACATACACATCACCATACTCATCCCCATTCAATTTCTTCAAATCAAATTTAAGTTGCTTGAGTCGAGTAACCACTCTGTACATTTTGCATCCTGTGATTCTCTTACTCCTAATCTTCTGAACTGTCTCTAAAAAATGTGGGGAAGAACTCCACATATTAAAGAAACGAAAGGGCTTTTTCTTCTGAGTCTCGGGATACACTTTAATCAACATTGGACAATGATCAAACTCACCTTCAGGGAGGAAAGTGGCCTCAGCTTCAGTCCATTGTTGTTGCCAAGCTTCATTACTCATGACCCTATCTAACTTGCAAAAAACTCTGCTATCAGCCCCTTGTTTATTTGTCCAAGTAAAGAAATTACCTGAGGACTTTATATCTGTAACCTGACAAGCTGCCATACATTCTCTCATATCCTGTATTTCTCTTGGTCTAACAGGTTGACCAATTCTCTCATCAGGATTCAAAATGGAGTTAAAATCCCCCATTAAGAGCCATGAAGTACTTCTAGCAACTACCTGAAGATCTGACCACAATTGCATCCTCTCAGCTCTATCATTGAAACCATATATGAAAGTGCACAAAAATTTACTCCCACCATTAGTTGTAGTCACTTCACAGTGGATAAGTTGACTTGTACATTTCAAAATGTCAACTCCGAAATGCGTAGAGGATGCCATCCAACAATTATCCTTCCCTTTCCATGCCAAGCATTATTTGAGGTAATACACCACCCCGGGCACATAGTCAAGTACAAATCACCAAGCTTTGATGATTTGACTTTTGTTTCTAGGAGACCAAACAACCTTATTTTGTGAGCAAGGATGAAATTCCTTACCTCAATTTGTTTCTTCTTGCTGTTTAATCCCCTAGTATTCCAAGTAAGAATATTATCCATGGGTGTCTGGAGACTCCCCCTCCATACTACCCTCTTCAGCAACCAAGTCTACCCCTGGGTGCTCAACTTCTTTCTCCTCCACACTCAATGCAACAAAAGAATTTTCTATCTCCACTCTCTTTGTAATTTTCTGAGGTGAGGATCCTTTCTGCCTTCTTTGAACTGGCTGAAAGCCATCCCCATCTACTACTGGTTTCTTAACAACCCAGTTCTTCCTTATTTCCCCATTCATTTCTCTTCTTTGATTCTTTTTGCATAGGCTACTATCATGTCCCATACCTTTTTCCATTCATACACTACAACCTGTTCCAGAATAACCCCTTTTTCATTTTCAAATCTGATAACCTCTGGAAATTGCTGGTCCATTTCCACTTCAACCAAGATCCTGGCATATTGCAACCTATCTTTCTTGATTGTGGCCTGGTCTAGTTTAATTGGTTTCCCAATTATACCAGCTATTTTGAACATACTTCTTTCTCCCCAGTACTTAAAATCCAAAGATGGAAATTTCAGCCAAATTGGAACAGTTTTAATTTCTTCCTTCTGCATATTCATATCTGGGTTCCATACTTTAACAATAAAGGGTTTATTGTCAAAAAACTGAAATCCCTTAGCCAGAATAAGGTCTCTTTGCTCAATTGTTTGCAATCTCACCATGAAAATCCCCCTTCCCACAGATGCACCTTTATCAATACCCATATTCCCCCAAATTCTTCTTACAAATCCATCCATCACATGGAAAGGTGGGTTTGATCCAATCACATAACAAATAACCGAGGATTCCCAAAAATTGATTTCTTCTTGTATATCATCAACATCAATTTTAGGACAAGATTTATTCAATTCAATTTCAGTAATCCGATTTTGTTCAACCCTAACATTCTCAAATTCAGATATCAAATTCCTAGATTGAGAGTTACCTGGAGCCTCCTCTCCCGAAACTCGCCTCTGGGTTTTTTTTCATTATGGTCAGCCATTCATCCATCTGACTGTGAGAAGCTTGATTCTGCAATGCTTTCAGTGAATCTTCCAGTGTCAAAATAATACCCTGATTCATGGAACCTAGAGTAAGGGTCTGAATCCCATGTAATTCCGCCATTGATTTGACCTTCGCTCCCTGAGGAGTAGAGGAAGGTCCACGTGGTTTATCATCTTGTTGCTTACTGTCAATTACCTTCTTTGATTTCCCCTTCGAAGCTCCTGCCATGGCGACAGGTGCACATTAGCAGGGAATGCTAATCATGCGCCGAGAGAGTTTCGCGGGTTTTAATTAAAAAAAATGTCAAACTTTGACCCTTCATCAAATGTTTGGGTTTTGCTAAGTTTGGGCTTCAAACATCAATAGTGGACTTTGGCTAAAAATCATTTACTCAAATATCATATAGGAAAATATATAGGATTTTCTTATCAAAATATTAACTCCATAAACTATATTATAAATAAAAAAAATTATCGTAATAAATATCACTTTCGTAATAACTAAAGTAAATATATTTATTTTAGAAAATAGCTTTAACCATGGTCATTTTGGAAAAATTTAGGACGCAATTAAACTAATAAACATAATTAGTATCTAATTAAACGAGATTAAGGTTCGGGGTATTACAACAAGTCCATCTGTTTGAGTGTTGTTTCCGAGTCAAATCAATGCATAAGAGGTTTGGACATGCTAGCTTGACACTTTTGAATAAACTAAAAACTCGTGACTTAGTAATTGGTCTTCCAAATATTAAGTACGAGCTTGATAAAATTTGTTTAGAATGTGCCAAAGGAAAACATGCAAAATCCTCCTTTAAGCCAAAAAGTGTTATGAGTACCAGTAGACCTTTCGAACTTGTACATGTTGATTTATGTGGTCCCATGCGTGTACAAAGTTGAATTAGTCACAGGTTTGTTTGTGTTATGATTGATGATTTTTCAAGTTTTACATGGGTCATCTTTTTACACTCAAAAGATGAAACATTTAACGAGTTTGTTGCATTAGTGAAACAGGTACAAAACCATCTAAATCATCAGCTGGTTGCAGTAAGATCTGACCATGGCTCTGAGTTTGATAATTCAAGTTTCATTGATTTTTGTAGAGAGCATGGAGTGAGTCACAACTTCTCTGCCCCTAGACTACCTCAACAAAATGGTGTTTTGGAAAGAAAGAATAGGACTCTAGAGGAGATGGCGAGGACGATGCTTATTGAAAGTGGTCTCCCTAAGAGTTTTTGGGGAGAAGCTGTTAACAGTGCATGCTATATCTTGAATCATGCTCTCATTAGACCTAAATCGAATAAGACCCCATATGAACTCTGATGAAACACAATTGTATAGAGTTTTTAGGCATATTTTAGTCGCATATTAGTTGCATATTAGTCCATATAGTTGCATTTTAGGCATTAACTGCATAAATTATCCATTTTTGTGCTCTATTACGCTTCGTTTGTGTTTCTTAACTTTTCAGGTAGTTTTATAGCTATTTGGAAGCTTTCGGAGCAAGATGACACGAAGTGGATGATTGTACAAGGAGAGTTGGTGATCATGGATGTTCTATACGAAGATTTACATCATATGAAGCTTATTTGACATTCATAAGGGTAATGGCATAGCTTATTGGGGTTAATAGAGCTAGAATTGAAGAAATAACATTGTTTGCGAAAGATCAGTTTGACCACCCTGCACTATTTTGCCCATATCTCGAGCTGTACTTATCGGATTAATGCGATTTAAAATGCATTGGAAACTAGACTCGAAGAGCTTCGCAACGGTGGGTCACACGCCCCAAGACGATGCCTAGAACATGAGATACAAGCTTCCGAAGTTGAGCCAGTGGTCCAGGATCAAAACCAGCGCACGCTGGTTTTTCTCTTTCGCAGCAGCCGCCACTGCTTCGTCCGCTGGGCGACCAGCGTCCGCTGGTCGGACCTCAGCTGGGCCGTGCGCCACATGTCCTTTCCACTACTCTCCTAGTTTTGTACTACTTTTTATTTTATTTTTTCTTTAAGTTAGAAAGGAGATAGACTAGAATGTTATGTTTTTAGATTAAGCTGGAGGAAGAAAAGAAGAAAACAGAAAGGAGGCCAGCATTACGTTTTTCCATTCTCTTCTTCTTCTTCAACCTTGAACCCTAATTTTCTCCATTAATCCAAGTTTTGAGGTATTTTCTTCCATTGTTCTTTATCAATTTTAATTATTGTTTTGCTTTCCAATATAGTTTATTATTGTTAATTCTTTGTTTCTTTTAGTTTTCAATCATGAATTCTAGGGTTTTTATTGTTATTGTTCTTGTTAATTCAATTATGAATAGTGAGTAGACTTTCTTCTAGGGCTTGGTGAAACTATGCAAAGGTCATGATTCTTGTTAGTTTTTAGGATTTAAATCGGTTTGTTTTGGCAATTCAATTGATGGGTTTTGGATTGATTGCATGTTTGGCCAATTTGCAAGTATTATTCGCTCAATTCTATAAGCGAGAGCTGCGAGTTTGAGTGATGGATTTCTATCTTTGAACAATTAAGCCATAATCGCGATAGCTTGTTTTATTGTTTAATTGTGGAATTTGATTGCGAGAGCAACATCTTCCTTTGCCTAAATTCATTCCTATCCCAATTATTGTTCTTGAATCATGATCGATGCATAGTGAATCCGATTAGCCCTAGGTTTTTAATTATCAAATTTTATTCACTTCTTTCGTTTGCGTTCCAATTAGTTAACCAAAAACTCCAACTTTTGATTGTTAGTACTAGTGAACTTGGTTCAAATTGTGATTTTAACTGTCCTTCCTCAGTGGTTCGACCCTACTTGCCTGACTATACTAGTTAGGTGATTTAGGAATTATTTTTGGTAGTGAAACGACCTATCAAAATTTGGCGCCGTTGTCGGGGATCGAACCCGGGTCACCCGCGTGACAGGCGGGAATACTTACCACTATACTTACCACTCCCATCCCTCTTTTCTCTGACCTCCGACGCACTCCACTCCGGCGCCGCCACTCGCAGCGAGCCGACGCAGCCGGCCCCTGCTCGCTGCGCCTGTTGTTGGCAGCAAAGAGGGGTCTCGAAACCCCTCTTCTCTCGGCAAAGACCGCCAAAGAACACCACTCACCACCGCTCTCTCACTGGCAACCCCGCACCACCGTTGACCGCCTTTCATCTCCGGTCTGCAGTACCTTCTCACCCAGAAAATCTGACAAACGAAGAACGAAAATCAGAGCCCTAATTTCGACATTAATTTTGGGATTTTTGATTTAATTCTTCAATTGCATTGGCTTCTTGGACTAATTGAGGACTACTTGGACCTTCTTTGACATTCTTGGAATTCTTCTGGTTTCCTATCCTATGCTTGGAGATTAGTAAGTTCAATCATCATATTTTCATTATTTTGGGAGAAGATTGATTTGATTATTGATGATGATTTGGTGGTGGTACTTGGTACTTGTTCCTTGTTGCAATTGTTGATTAATTGTCACCTCACGCAATTTCTAATTGATTGTGGTGATTATTGTGCTAATTGGTGGCTAATTTGAGATTGCGCATTGAACTTGAAGGTTTTGATTGATTGTATCGATATTGTGGGGTATATTTGGTGAGTTGTTATTTGTGAGTTGGTGTCTTTTGGTTGATTGTATGGTGTTAGTGTCTTTAGCATCATGAAACCCACTAAAAGAAACCTTTCAAAGTCTAAAGCCAAAGCCAATTCACTACCCGCCACTAAGCCTCAACCAAAGAAGTGAGCCCCTCCATCGAGCTCTCGTTCCCGTGCACCCAAGCCGACCTCTCAACCCTCCTCTTCACTTGCTCAATCCCAAAGAGTCATTCGAACCACTCTTAGTGACCGACTACTTAAGCCTACCCTTCGTTATTCACCACGTGATGCTAAGGACTTGGGGGTCGATGATTGCATACAACGGGTTGCTCGGAAACATGGGTTTTCTAAGGTTCTTAATTTGAATGAGGCGGTTTACCCCACTTTGGTATTGGAGTTTCTATCCTCTCTAGAAGTCTTGGAGACGGGTGAGATTAATTTCTATATTGGTGGGGAGGCAAGAGTGATGAGTCCCAAAGAAGTAAACGAGCTTTTTACTTTTCCTCTTGGTGGTACCATTAGTCCCGAGTCATTTAAATCCTTTTGTGAAACTACCACCGGAAAACAATTTGCCCCAAGAACATTTTGGAAGGAGGTGACGGGACGAGATGATTGGGTAGTTGGTTATACCAAGGCTCTTGCTCTTGTGAATCCGGCTATTAGAATCTTACATCGAATGCTACTCCAAGTTTTCTATCCAAAGGATGAAAGTGGGCAAGTGGCTACTAATGACTTTCGCATGCTTTGGTGGTTTGTGCATGGTGATCCTACTCTCATGGGTCAACTAGACTTCGGAAAATTCTTAATTGCCGCCTTGCTTTGGCAACGAGATCATGACAAGGAGTCCATCACTATGGGTAGCTTTGTTACAGTTTTCGCAAGGCATTTTGGGGTTGATTTGTCTTCTTATGCTAAATTACCATCTTGTGCTTTGTTGGATGTTCGACAGATGAAAACTTATAAGTGGTTAGTGGGTGATATTCGTGGATTTACATGGTTTGTCAAGGGCGAGGGGAAGGGTGCTACACCAATCTCTTATGCTAAACTCCCTGACCCCGCCACTCATTTGAGCGTTCTGGGTGCTCTATTGTCCATTCCTGGTGTCGCCTCTTCTGCACCTTCTGATGCGTCCCCTATCGACAATGTTGACACCCCTGCTCAGCATGCCTATGTGCCACGAGATCAGAGTGATCTTTTGGGCCCTACTCACCCATACACTCGGATGTCTCGGTCCGAAGTCTTTGATTCACATGCTTCTCCTTTGGCACCGCTCCCGACTCGAGAATTTCGGCTCTTCATGGACAGTTTTGCGAGTTTTTCTCAAGACGTGATTGATCAGTTTGATCGACTCGAGCGGAGAGTGGATAATCTTGGTTCCGAGGTGGTTTCTCTACGTCATCAGTTAGAAGCTTCTGGCACCACCGCTTCTAATGATGATGTCCTCCTGGACGTCCATACCGAGTGAGCTTCTTCTTTTCTCTTCCCTATGTTTTATGCGTTTTCACAGTGAGGACACTGTCTTTCGTTTAGCTTGGGGGAGGGATACTTATTTTTATTTGCTTTCTTAGTGTAGTTCTTTATTTCTTTCTTAGGATTGTTGCATGGTTTGTACCACTCATTAGGAGTGGGAGTTTACTTGCAACCAAAAAAATTGTATTGCTTTCTTAGTTATTAGTGTGTTTCATTCTCTCTTGATGCTACTATTGGATTCTTTGACTGAGTATGCTTCCCTGTGCCCTATGGTTAAAATTTTTGAAAACTGTGATTACTGAGACTTGTCATTGTAAACTCTTGGTTTCTTTTCCGATTCCTTGGTAACACTGAACTTGAGTTTCTGAGCCTTATCGTCTATTGTTTGGAACAAGGAAGAGTTTAACTTGTAAGGATTTGAGCTTTGATTTCTATCTTACTAATTCCTTCTTGTGTGATTAGTTCCTGGTGTGTCACTGATCTCAATCTTGGCTTGGTACTAGTCTTGTTAACTGTGTAATTGCATGATGAGCATGATAGAAGGCCCTCATTTGTTAGGAGCCGTGCTACATTGATTTTATAGGACAAAATTTTCCACTTGATCCCATATTTTGAGCCTTACCTTCTCTTTCATGTTTAACCACATTACAAACCTTTTCGGCCTCTTTTGATTAACCCAAGTCTAGTTTGGGGGAGCATATTGGTTAGTTGGTGAGTGGTGTTGTTGTTGACGTTTTGGCTCATTGTTGGTGTTGGATGGTTTGTTTCCTCATTATTGGAGATTGCTTTATCAGTTTGTTGTATCATCATCATCTTTTCAAATAAAAATATTCATGCAAGGCGAAAAAAAAAAAATCAAAAAGAAAAAAAAAACAAAAAAAAAGGAAAAAAGAAGAAAAAAAAAAAGAAAAGAAAAATCAAAAAAATTAGTTTCAATTCTTTTATTTAGTTGTACATTTTCGCCTTTGCAAATTGTAAATCTCTCATAATTTGATGATGATATAATGGTGCTTTTCAATTGTTTGGTTGATTTGGTAGTATCAAGTTCGAAGTCGATTGGAGTTGTTTTAGCCTCATCTTTAGGCTATGTTATTTATCGGATTTTGCTCCCCTAAAATGGACTTCTAGCTCACATATTCCCAAATTTTATCCTACCCTTGACCTAAGCCCCATTACAAGCTCAATAAAGACCTTCTTGATAATCATGCATTTATATGTGTTTCCTTGATGTGGTATCTTGCCAAGATTTGTGAGTATGTGATGCATTTCGAGTCGACTTTTGTAGGTTGAGTGCTATTATTTTCCCATTCAAACACATGAGTGTTAGTGAGATGGGAGGGTGCCTTATTAGTATCTTAGGCTACAAAAATTGATTCATATGCACATCTTCTGCATATTTGTGGGCGGAGAGCGATCGAGTTTATCTTATACTCGCCACAAAGAGAGGAGTGTCACCGGTGAGAACTCTTTCCTTGATTCCTAGTTCTTTTTCTATAATAAGGCTTGGTTTCGCTTGAATGGTTTTTACTCTTGGATAGGCATTGAGTCATTTGGATGCTTTGATTGAGAGGATGTGATCACAAGTGCTTAGCGATGTTGCTTTTAAAGGGTGAAGCATACTTATGTTTTGAGAATCTTGTCTTTGTTGCTTGAGGACAAGCAACAGTTTAGCTTGGGGGAGTTTGATGAAACACAATTGTATAGAGTTTTTAGGCATATTTTAGTCGCATATTAGTTGCATATTAGTCCATATAGTTGCATTTTAGGCATTAACTGCATAAATTATCCATTTTTGTGCTCTATTACGCTTCGTTTGTGTTTCTTAACTTTTCAGGTAGTTTTATAGCTATTTGGAAGCTTTCGGAGCAAGATGACACGAAGTTGATGATTGTACAAGGAGAGTTGGTGATCATGGATGTTCTATACGAAGATTTACATCATATGAAGCTTATTTGACATTCATAAGGGTAATGGCATAGCTTATTGGGGTTAATAGAGCTAGAATTGAAGAAATAACATTGTTTGCGAAAGATCAGTTTGACCACCCTGCACTATTTTGGCCATATCGCGAGCTGTACTTATCGGATTAATTCGATTTAAAATGCATTGGAAACTAGACTCGAAGAGCTTCGCAACGGTGGGTCACACGCCCCAATACGATGCCTAGAACATGAGATACAAGCTTCCGAAGTTGAGCCAGTGGTCCAGGATCAAAACCAGCGCACGCTGGTTTTTCTCTTTCGCAGCAGCCGCCACTGCTTCGTCCGCTGGGCGACCAGCGTCGGCTGGTCGGACCTCAGCTGGGCCGTGTGCCACATGTCCTTTCCACTACTCTCCTAGTTTTGTACTACTTTTTATTTTATTTTTTCTTTAAGTTAGAAAGGAGATAGACTAGAATGTTATGTTTTTAGATTAAGCTGGAGGAAGAAAAGAAGAAAACAGAAAGGAGGCCAGCATTACGTTTTTCCATTCTCTTCTTCTTCTTCAACCTTGAACCCTAATTTTCTCCATTAATCCAAGTTTTGAGGTATTTTCTTCCATTGTTCTTTATCAATTTTAATTATTGTTTTGCTTTTCAATATAGTTTATTATTGTTAATTCTTTGTTTCTTTTAGTTTTCAATCATGAATTCTAGGGTTTTTATTGTTATTGTTCTTGTTAATTCAATTATGAATAGTGAGTAGACTTTCTTCTAGGGCTTGGTGAAACTATGCAAAGGTCATGATTCTTGTTAGTTTTTAGGATTTAAATCGATTTGTTTTGGCAATTCAATTGATGGGTTTTGGATTGATTGCATGTTTGGCCAATTTGCAAGTATTATTCGCTCAATTCTATAAGCGAGAGCTGCGAGTTTGAGTGATGGATTTCTATCTTTGAACAATTAAGCCATAATCGCGATAGCTTGTTTTATTGTTTAATTGTGGAATTTGATTGCGAGAGCAACATCTTTCTTTTGCCTAAATTCATTCCTATCCCAATTATTGTTCTTGAATCATGATCGATGCATAGTGAATCCTATTAGCCCTAGGTTTTTAATTATCGAATTTTATTCACTTCTTTCGTTTGCGTTCCAATTAGTTAACCAAAAACTCCAACTTTTGATTGTTAGTACTAGTGAACTTGGTTCAAATTGTGATTTTAACTGTCCTTCCTCAGTGGTTCGACCCTACTTACCTGACTATACTAGTTAGGTGATTTAGGAATTATTTTTGGTAGTGAAACGACCTATCAAACTCCTAAAGGGTAGAAAGCCCAATATTACACACTTTCCTATCTTTGGATGCAAGTGTTTTGTGCATAATAATGGGAGGAAACATCTTGATAAGTTCGACCCTAGAAGTGATGAGACAATAAATCTTTCTTGGATACTCTCCTCATAGTAAAGCATACAAAGTGTTCGTAAAGCATGCAAGGTGTTCAATAAGAGGACCATGTATGTTAATGAAAGTGTTCATGTGATTTTTAATGAGTTTAATATGTCTTCTGAGATTGCATAGGTTGAGCAAGGAGATATTATTGGAATGCTTGAGTTCACTAGGCAACAACCAGCTGGTTCAAATTAGGATCCAAAAGAGGAGACAGGTCTACCTACTGATCCACCAAATGCTGATGGTGAAGGACCTGATCCAGAACGAGAAGAGAATAATGAGGGATTTGTTTGAGGGGGAACCAGATGTTAATGGTTCCCATGGAGAACAACAGGTAAACAACTAAGAGGGAACCACTACACAAGGTGGTGGTAATCCTAATGAGGAACGGGTAAGAAATGAGCAAGGATCCACGTTGCATCCTAGCACATCTGAGAGATTCCATTTAGATGATGTTGGAATGCTAACTGGTCCTAGTCATGCTAATTCAAGAAGACAAGATGGTCCATTTTCCAAGAGTTTTACATATCAATCTTCTCATCCCTCAGATCAATTCATTAGTGATATCAATAAGGGAATTCAAACAAGAAGAGTTGTTTAGGAAAACTTTTGTGTTTTCTTTTCTTTCTTGTCCAGCATAAAACCAACTGATTATAAGATGGCCTTGAATGATCTAGATTGGGTGTTGGCTATGCAAGATTGATATAATCATCTGAAAGGAACCAGGTATTACATCTTGATCCAAGACCAAGAGATAGGTCAGTCATTGACACTAGATGGGTGTTCAGAAATAAGTTGGATGATCTTGGTACAATAGTACTAAATAAAGCAAGGCTTATGGTGTAAGGCTACAATCAACAAGAAGGCAACGATTATGATGAGACCTTTGCACCTGTTGCTAGGTTAGAGGTATTACAATTCTTATTGCATTTGCTGCTACATGAATATGAAATTGTTTTAGATGCACGTGAAGACAACATTCTTGAATGGCTATTTGAAAGAGGAGGTATATGTAGAACAACCACCTGGTTTTGCTGATCAACTGTTCCCCCACTATGTATTCAAACTTGATAAAGTTTTGTACGGTCTCAAACAAGCACCAAGAGCTTGGTATGAGAGATTGTCAATGTTTTTTATGGAGAATAAATACATGAGGGGAACATTTGACAAAACTTTGTTTATCAAAACCCAGGGGGGAAACACTTGCTAGTAGACCAAATTTATCATTTTAGAGCTACTAATCAGTTGATATATGATGTGTATATATATATATATATATATATATATACATACATATGTATATATGTATACATACATATGTATATATGTATACATACATATGTATATATGTATACATACATATGTATATATAAAGGAAAAGAAAAGAGGAAGAAAGAAAGCTGATGTACTCAGCTCCTTCAATCCCACACGGCACACCCGACACCCCATTGCCCATCTTCTTCCTTCTCTCCTCTTTCTCTCCCCCTTGCTTCCCAAGGTGTTGAACCACCAATCACCACTCAAACCACCTCTCATTTGTCCCCTTAACACCCTCTATAAAAAGCCATGAATTAGAGATGAAAACCACAACAAAAATTTTCACTTCACCTCTCATATCTATAATATCCGCCGCACCAGCCTCGTTGGCGTACCCCGCAGCCTCGCCGGTAGCTTGTTGCTGCATTCCGTCGCCCCTTATTCCTCCCTCTCCTCCCCTTCGTTATCTTATATGTTTCTTTCGACAACAGCTCGCCGAAGCCAAGCTCGTCGAAGACCGACTCAGGCCACCACCGCGCTTGCCACCTGTGCTGCTTCCCAACTTCACCGCGCACCCTGCTGTTCGCTGGAGCACCATCTCATTTCCACCCTGTTTTGCGTTTGACGTCCCTGCTCAATTGAGCAGAGGTACGTATACATACCTCTTAATCCTAGTTTCCGAATTTTAAGTTTATAAATACAAGCCCATTTATTACCTATTGTTAGTTAGTTTGAATCTCGGCCTAAAACTGATTTAATTAGTTTTGCCATCAAGCCATCCTAGTTAAATTTGTTAATCAATTTTAATTATTGGGCCTTAATCTGATTTGTTTAGTGTTAAGTAAAGTTACTTAGTAAACAGTTGGGCTAACGGAAACTAACTTGATTTAATTAGTTTTACTCTAAGCCACCAAGTTAATTAGTTGGGCTAATTTTGTAGTATGGGTTAAACTAAGTATGCTTTGCTTAAACTAATAAACCACTCATTCTTGTATTATGGAATTATGAATGAACATTAGGAACTCCTAAGTTTGTTCAACGACGTAATAGTCGTTTATGAGCTTATAATAACTATTCAGGTAATAATTATGATAATATTTGAATAATTAGAATAATGATGAAAATCATCCTAGTTTAGTTGTAATCATGCTTTTGAAACATAAACGAGTACTTTGTAAACGATAATAAATCTCACTAATTAATTGAAGTTGAAGAATCATGTTAAGGGTTAGAAATAGTAATGTTGTCATATTATTTGGTTTAGTTAAAATATATTCATTTATTAACAAGTACTTATAGTTGGAATAATTTGAATATGAAAACCTTATTCACAAGTTATTACATATGGCTTATAAAAAAAGATTAATTAATGTTGCCACCTAAATACGACTTTTATGTTTAAAAGACATTAAGATTAATAACCTAAGTTTTAAGTCAAGATTATGGTTATAATGCTCACCTAAGTATGACCCTTATGTTTTACAAATACTCCATAAGTAATGTCATAAGTACTACGATGCCTAATAATTATTTTAGAAAAGTTTCTAGTCCTAGTCAAATAGTTTTGAATCTCGTTATTCAATTCTTAATTAGATTAAAGGAAGGAATATTACAAGCCTCCCCCTTCCAACTATGGTTTATGATGCTTTATACGATGTTTATGCTATGTTATTTATGGTGTGCGGGATATGAAATGTTTGTCTATGTAAATGATGTTTATTAAATGATTTGATGCTATGAAGTATGATGACTTTGATGTTACGAAAATACGATCATGATTACGTTTAATGATTAGAATTACGTTTCATGATTATGATTACGATGATGTAATGTAATTATGGTTACGTTATGATCAAGATTACGTTTTATGATTACGATTACGATGATGTAATGTAATTATGATATGTAAAAGAACAAAACATGATTAAGTTAAGTGAAAGATGGTTATTGGCAGTATCCCGTGGGCACCGCAAGTGTTACCTTTGTTGTGGCCGTCTTTCTGTGGGCACCACAAGTGTCACCTATGTTGTGACCCCCCATCTGTTAAAAATGTGGGCACCGAAAGTGTCACCTATGTTGTGGCCGCCTTTCTGTATGTTTTTGGGGAGACGTCTGTTCTACTGTACTAGCCAAGTTACCAAAGTAAAAGATATATGATGATGAACACGATAAAGAATGATGATAATGTTTTATGATTTGATTGTTATGTTTACGAAATGGTTTTACTATTTCTCTCCTCCCTGTTTGCTAATAAAATGATGTGAAATGATTTTACGATGTTAGAGTAGTATGTTACTGAGCCTCGGCTCATGACGTTTTGTTTTATGTTTTAGGTACGGAAGAACAGTTGCAGTATGACTATTATAATGAGATCTGTTGAGGAGGCTATGTATGATTCTATGAGGTTTAGAATATTTTGTATGATGGATGAACAAGTATTATTTTATGATGAACAATTGTATAGATAAATTACCATTTTAGGCTATTATTTTATGGGATATTATCTCAGATAACCCTGACATATAGCCCTTTTTCCCAAATAACCCCCACATTGTCACCCCTATCGCGGATAACCCTAAATTTGTAATTTGTCATTAAACATGACGGAATTACATGTGGTTTGACTTTCGATGGGTTTGGCGCCATTTAAGAAGGTGGTTGATGGCTATTCAAAAGGATGTTCATTAGTTTTGATGCACAATTCAAGGGTTTTATTGCTGGCAACAAACCACTAATAAGGCGCCAAACCAGTTTCTTCACATTTAATGCCATCAATCACCTTCTTAAATGACGCCAAAACACATCCAAAGTCAAACCAAGTTAACGCCGTTTGTAATTCCATCATGTTTAATGACAAATTACAAATTTAGGGTTATCTGCGATTGGGGTGACAATGTGGGGGTTTTTTGGGGAAAAGGGCTATATGTCAAGGTTATCTGAGATAATAGGATCGAGTTATGTTTCCGCTGCCGATTAAGGTTATATATTTACGGGGCATTACATAGTTGGTATCAGAGCCGAAACCTAGTCGGAAGTGCGGAGTCTTAGACTTTGCACCGCCTAGGTGTGATCCTTGGGAAATTAGGCATTGATAAGCTTAAGGTTAAATTCTGATGACTATTTGGGTTAGTAGAGTTTAAGATATACGATGCTAAATGAAAAATTATGAGATTCTACCTTGGTATGAATTATGTGGAAAGTTTGATGAACTAAGGACAAATTGATGGTTATTTGGGTAATAAGGACCAATAAATTATGAATGATCTTTTGAGACATGAGTGGTTATATGTGATTTTTGAGGTAAGACACAAAAGGTATTTATGAAATAATGTAAAGCATGTTCAGAGATTTTATGACAATGAGGAATATATCATTTTTGGTTGATTAAAAATATTAAGCTATATGGAATTCTGAATATCAAAGGTTCATGGTTTTGTGGACATTATCCACTTTACTGATGACGTAGGATTGAATTTTATTTTACGAGAGTTCATACTATGATTTTAGGATTCAAAGATTATAAGGAACTTAGAATTTCTACTTGAGGAGTTAGGAAGTAATTAACAATACTTCATTCACTAAAGATTTGAGTTGAAGTACCTCATAATGTGATGTAACCTATTTTTAGATGTTATGGAGAACGAATTATGACTTTTAAGTGAAGCATCAATTGAAGAAGTTAGACAAATTAATATCTTGAAGGAGTAAAAATGTGCTACTTGGAGATGTAATAGCTACATGGATTGTGATTAGGAAGTAAGCATTTGGTTGTCAACAGAAAACTTAATTTGGAGAAGTAAGTGTTTGATGTTCTTTGAAAGACTTGAGGCAAGAAACCGTTATGTTTGAAATGTTATTAGATGAATGTCTTCTTGGTATGGTTATTGATATAATTTAGAAATGTATATTAGATAAATTCAAGTAATCAAGTTCCTACGAAAGAGGTAAGAAGAAAAGGTTGAGGAAATTAAAGTTGCGTAAACTACTATTTGGGTTGATAAGTCTTAAATAATTAAGATCTTGAACATTTGATGATATCTAGCTAAAGAATTTGGTAAGGAATTTGTTATGACATTGTTGGGAAGTAAGTGCTTAACTTCGGGGCTATAATGATGATATTGGTTTAATGTGATGAGTGATGACTGAAAAATTGGGAATGTATCGATATTGAATTTAGCGGTTTTGGTGAATACCTTAATAGATGATATTATTATTATGAAGACAGGGACAAAATGTGATGCTTACAAATGTCCCATGACGGTCATATTATAGAATTGATAGAGAATGTATATAGAAAGCACGATTAAACTCTTCAAATGGTTATACGCGAGAGAGGAAGAAACTGGTTATAAACTCTTCAAAGGGCAAGTTAGCATATTAAATTTGGGCTTAAGCTTTCTAGTAAAACTGGCTAAGTATGAAATTGTGTTTTGGATATTTGAAGTCATGAGGATTTGACATATATTATGGAATGTAATGTTGTATCGTGATTATGTAAATGATAAGATTTAGAGAGGAAGAAACTAATCATAGAGATAGTACGAGAACCTACGCCCTTACTTGATGGATGGATAAATTTATTCTAGACCGGATATCGTTGATTTACATGTTAGAGGTTGAAAAGAAGTATTACAAAATCATTTATGGGAAGCGGTTACCTTGCCAGCCCAACTATAAGATAACCTAAGTAAATCAAATAAAATGAGAGTCATGAATAAGAGTATACGATAGTACTATTCCACTGGAGAACATGATTCGAAAACTTACGCTCCTACTTGATCAATGGACGAATGTACTTCGTAGTTATAGAAATCTTTAAAGTGTGTGTGGAGGTTGAACGAAAGTATAACTGACCTATTCATGGGAAGAAATATATTTGCCAACAAAGTGAGGCTTTTTGATTGACTTTTCAGATATTAAGATTTTGATATGAAATAAAAAAAAAATCATATGTGAATTGGTATGCTTTAGATCTTAATATATAAGTTAGTCCAACCATGTGTTGTTTTTTCAACTGAATGAAGGTTTAGCCGACCAAGGAAATATGCTATGTGATGCTATGTATATGTGAATATGTGATTCCGAAATTTTATGAATGAAATATATGGTGCTCTGCACTTGTCTCTGTTTTATAAGTTTCGACGACGAAACTTTTTCTAAGGGGGTGAGGATGTAGTATCCCGAAAATTTAAACTTGTTTAATAAAATGATAATTACGAGTAGGGGTTAAAATTTTGTTCAGCAATAAATAATCGCTAAATAATCATATTACGAATTTTATGTTGTTAAAGAAAACTAAAACTTAATGAATTACCATAATTAGTGATAAAATGGGTTTAACAAATTACAATGAAATAAAATAATATATATATATATATATATATTATATGTAACACCCCAAAATATTTAATACTTTTAGTAATTTAAAAATATAATTTAGAGTTGCTGATATTATCAATTTCAGATTTCTTATTGAACTTTGGCGAATTAAATTAAACAAGTATTTATGATATTAGCTTTTCTAAACAAAATAACTATTTCAGTTTAGGTGTCATAATATTTGGTGAGGATAGTATGAAATATAATGGGTGATATTATAGTTTTATGTTTGATGAGATTTTTGAGTTATTGAAAAAAAAAATTGTGAAAGAATGATTGTAACCTTGCTCTCTCCCGTGTTTTTCATTTGCCCCAAAACCCAAACCCTCATTTGGGTTTTCTCTCTCCTCCTCATACATCTCTCTTCTTTTCCTTTTGCTGCCATGCTCTGACAAGCTTTCCGGCTGCTCCTTGTCGGCGTTTTCCTAAGCTCGCCGGAGTAGCGTTACTCCTTCTTTCACTTCGTTTCATTGTTGCTGCTGTTGGTGTTGTTCTTGTTGGCCTTGCTGTTGTTGTGCTGCTGTTGTCGGCGCCCTGTTGAGCCGCCAAGCTCACCGCCTTGTTTTCCTCTCTCCTCTTGTTCGTTGTTACGTTGTGGTTGTTGTGGCTGCTCGTCGGAGTTTGGATGCGCCGCCACGCACCGTCTTCTTCTTGCCATCATGAGGTGCCACACTTCATCTCCTTCCTTCTTCTCAGTTTATGTTGTTTAATTGAATTGTTTTAAGTTGAATTAGCTTTGAATGATTGGATTTTATTAGCTAATTAATTTTTGTTGTGCATGCAATTGGCTTGAATGATGTAGCTCATAATAGTATCAGTGATATATGCGTGTTGAGTTATAAATTTTGATTATGAACTATACTAATGAGAGAATGAAAGTATGATTAATGCATGTCCAAATTGTTATGCTATTGATCTGTGTAAAATTACAATTGGTATTGAATCAATTCGAGAAATTAGTGTGAAAGGTAGATGAGTTTGGGATGATCATACTATAATTCTTAATTTTCATATTTGTGGTAAGTAAAGAATCAAAGGAAGGTAGTTTCAAAACTGTATAATTACTTATCTACTAATTTAAAAGGTTCAATTCTCTAATTTCATTACAATTTGGGGATAAAGTATATTATTTATATTATTTATATTATTAATATGTTAATTCTTAAGTGTTATAAATAATAGTATTTGTTATAGAAACATTAAAGTTGTAGGCCCTTTAATTGGGCGAACATTAAAGAAAAGTATTACTGATTTTGGGTTTATATACTCGTATATTCGAGAAATTATATAATAGTATTAACATTTTCTAAGTACTAGAAGCTATATTAAGTGAGTATTCATGTACTAACGTACACTTTAGGTTCAATTGAGAGGATTAGCTTAAAACTAAGATAACCTTTGTATTATATGAAGTGCAAAATGCTTTTACTAACTATACCATGCCCTTTTATGTAGAGTGAGTTAATAATATATAAAGGATACAATAGATGGTTACTATGAGAAATCATTTGAGTTGATTAATGGTAACAATGGTGGATTTATGAATTATACTGGTCATTTGACATTATTGAAGTAGATACTAAACTTTAAGGAATGAACTTGCTTGTCATTACCTAGTTTTACTTGAAATGGATGTTGTATGCAATGTATTTGGATTGAAATACATGGTGTAAGCTACGGTGCTATTGAATAAATGGATTAGCTCGTGTGATTCCGGAACCTTGAGAAATATTATTTGATTTGATTGATTCTTAGAAAGATCATGGTTTTTTTTGGATCATTGTGAAAGAATGATTGTAACCTTGCTCTTGTTGAATTCATGAAAGATATTAATAACGTAAAGTGAAAGATTATATGGAGTAGCTATTGAAGAATTGGTGGTTTATTTCTTTTATCTTCGCCGGATTGGGAAGATACTATGATATGGCAGGCAGGGACTCCCGGGCCTATCATTGTTAATTGGTGGATTGGCAGGGGATCCCGGATCCACCAAGTTTTTATTCATTGATATTCGCCGTATGTGGCAAGATTTCGAATCGTCCCCAACTTTAGTGTGACTGGCAGGGACTCCCGGGTCACCATAGAAAAGCTAGAGTTGGGGATTGTGCACACTAGAGGTTATTTTATGGCCATTGGATTAGTAAACCGGCAGGGTCTCCCGGGTTTACGTTGATATGACTGGCAGGGTCTCCCGGGTCTATCATTTATATAGTAGATTGGCAGGGTCTCCCGGATCTACTCAGATTTATAGATTTAAAGAGTTGTGGTTATTACCTAAAGATGCATATAATTTATATAATAATTGTTTAAAGTTATGTAGAATCTAGAACACATTGATTCATCATTTGATTGTTGTGTGATTGGAGGTGTAAAACTTATCTATGACTCGATTATGACTCTATTCTTCTCTTGGTGGTTTACATGGTGATATTTTACTTAACATAATCGAAAATCTAAGTGTTATGAGCAATGAGTGTAATTATTCCGGCTTTGAAGTATGAAAACTTTGGGTTTATACTAATTGTATATGGATATAGATTAACCAAGAGGAATAAGAAAAGGAATCTTGGGATACAAACATATATGGGAATTTGAGTTGCACTAATATTTTCCTAGACTATATATACACATATATGTGTTTCTTTAAATTGTTGTTGTTGTTTAGCATGGAGTGTCGGCACTCAGCTTTTGCTGACGTGTGTGTATTTGTTTGTGTTTGTGTTATGATTGTTTGTTCTCTCCCTATTGGGTTTGAACCTGTGATGACCCATGTACTTTATACAATGGCGAGCAATCATACTAAAGCGTGTTTAAGGGATTCAAGATGTTGAGGTAAGAACGGCAGTGCATGGAGGAACTTTGTGTTGCAAAGAGTTTAAGATGTAAATTTTATTTGGGATCATGTATATAGATTTGTTATTATTATTTCTTAGATGGGTTGTAATATTGAGCGGATTTAATGGGTTTGTGTTGTTTGGATTCCCCGATTCCCTCTTGAGGTTGTTTCCGCAATAGCGTCGACGATTTTGGGTCTAGTGATGGAGAATATTTTATATTATTAAATTTGTAACAGGTTAAATTATTTCCCATTTTTTGGGTTGCTCGAATTACAGAGGAAACTCTGCTGAAATTTGGAGTCAAATTATGAGATTATTGTATTAAGGTACTTATTATCTTATTTCGAAGATCGGGGCGTTACAAAGTGGTATCAGAGCAACCTTGCAACCGTGTGCTGAGTAGCCACCTAGCGGGGGGTAAAAGATTCTTGGGACTGATTCGAATTAGTTTTGGGCTATCAGAAGTGCAGAAGTAAGATATGAGTTCACTATTGATTTGGGAGATAGTCATTAGATCGTTAAAGTACTTTGGAAAATTTGGAGATATAATTTAAGTTGTGTTAAATATCATATTGAGAATTTTGTTATTGTCGAAAGGGAGATTTTTGGAGTTCCATTTCTGATTTGGGTTATTAGCGGTTAAGAATCGAGTAATGCTTTTATAGATTGCGATATAGAGATAAAATATTGCTTTTGGTCATTATAAACTATAGTTTCTTAAAATCTAGGTGTATTTTGAGATGAAATATAAGTGTTTTCTTTATTTTTATGTGGGGAAATTGTTTTTCCTAAAGTTCAATTGTTATTTAGAGAGTAGTTATTTAGAGTACTTCAGAAAAGGAGATGATTTGTGTTTGTTGGAATTATGAGTCGAGTGTCGTATGAAATATCATAATGAAGATTTTGTTATTCTTGAGGTGGAGATTATTGGAGTTTCATTAATAATTGGGTTATTTGTAGCTAAGGATTGACCAAGCATTTAGAGGTTGTGACTCAGAAATAAAATATTGGTTTGGATCTTTATGAATTATAGTTTATTCATTTCTAGGGTTATTATGAGATAAAAGATTGGTGTTTGCTTTATTTTGATCTTGGGAATAGTTTCATTTGCCTGAAGTCGCGGATCATTGACATTAGATTTGATCTAGTTATGTGATTTGTTTTCCAATTAGCAAACATTTCTATTTTTATGGTATAATCTCAATTCATTGTTGTCATTCTTAAAGTTCATGGACGAACTTTCTTTTAAGGGTGGTGTGATGTAATGCCTTGTATGTTTCCATGATGGTTACAACTCAAATGGTGTCGTATATTATGTTGTGTGCTGTAATTGTGTATGAGTTTTACTTATTTGATTGAAGTACGAGTTTTGTGAAATTTTTATAGTTTGAATAAGTTAGAAAGAATTTCAAATGAGTTATGCATTTCAAATGAGATAGTTGGGACCTATTGTGTTATGTTGTGAATAACTTTTATTTATTATAATGAAGTTTTGGTTTCATAAATATTTTATTGTTAGAATATCTTAAAGAATTTAAGTGAGTTTATTTCAAATGAGATATTTGGAATCCAATGCCAACAAGTTTGCCCTTTTGTCTTCTTTGCTCCTCGATTTCGCGAGTCGAGTTGAAGTAGAGATACAAAAGATTATTGCGGAATGGAGGCTGGAGACCTAAAATCATAGGAGTTTGAAAACTTGGTTTTGTTCAAACAAATTTGGGGCATTGATATTTCCGATATTAACCTATTTCCATGAAATTCTTTTGATGTTAAAAAAATGTGGGTATTTCGCTTAATTAAAGTTCGAGGATGAACTTTCTTTTAAGGGGGATGTGATGTAACACCCCAAAATATTTAATACTTTTAGTAATTTAAAAATATGATTTAGAGTTGCTGATATTATCAATTTCAGATTTCTGATTGAACTTTGGCGAATTAAATTAAACAAGTATTTATGATATTAGCTTTTCTAAACAAAATAACTATTTCAGTTTAGGTGTGATAATATTTGGTGAGGTTAGTATGAAATATAATGGGTGATATTATAGTTTTATGTTTGATGAGATTTTTGAGTTATTAAAAAAAAATTGGAACTAATAAAACCCTCAATCTCACATTCTTCCTCTCTCCCGTGTTTTTCATTTGCCCCAAAACCCAAACCCTCATTTGGGTTTTCTCTCTCCTCCTCATACATCTCTCTTCTTTTCCTCTTGCTGCCATGCTCCGACAAGCTTTTCGGCTGCTCCTCGCCGGCGTTTTCCAAAGCTCGCCGGAGTAGCGTTACTCCTTCATTCTCTTCGTTTCATTGTTGCTAGTGTTGGTGTTGTTCTTGTTGGCGTTGCTGTTGTTGTGCTGCTGTTGTCGGCGCCCTGTTGAGCTGCCAAGCTCACCGCCTTGTTTTCCTCTCTCCTCTTGTTCGTTGTTGCGTTGTGGTTGTCGTGGCTGCTCGTCGGAGTTTGGATGCACCGCCACGCACCGTCTTCTTCTTGCCATCGTGAGGTGCCACACTTTATCTCCTTCCTTCTTCTTAGTTTATGTTGTTTAATTGAATTGTTTTAAGTTGAATTAGCTTTGAATGATTGGATTTTATTAGCTAATTAATTTTTGTTGTGCATGTAATTGGCTTGAATGATGTAGCTCATAATAGTATCAGTGATATATGCGTGTTGAGTTATAAATTTTGATTATGAACTATACTAATGAGAGAATGAAAGTATGATTAATGCATGTCCAAATTGTTATGCTATTGATCTGTGTAAAATTACAATTGGTATTGAATCAATTCGAGAAATTAGTGTGAAAGGTAGATGAGTTTGGGATGATCATACTATAATTCTTAATTTTCATATTTGTGGTAAGTAAAGAATCAAAGGAAGGTAGTTTCAAAACTGTATAATTACTTATCTACTAATTTAAAAGGTTCAATTCTCTAATTTCATTACAATTTGGGGATAAAGTATATTATTTATATTATTAATATGTTAATTCTTAAGTGTTATAAATAATAGTATTTGTTATAGAAACATTAAAGTTGTAGGCCCTTTAATTGGGCGAACATTAAAGAAAAGTATTACTGATTTTGGGTGTATATACTCGTATATTCGAGAAATTATATAATAGTATTAACATTTTCTAAGTACTAGAAGCTATATTAAGTGAGTATTCATGTACTAACGTACACTTTAGGTTCAATTGAGAGGATTAGCTTAAAACTAAGATAACCTTTGTATTATATGAAGTCCAAAATGCTTTTACTAACTATACCATGCCCTTTTATGTAGAGTGAGTTGATAATATATAAAAGATACAATAGATGGTTACTACGAGAAATCATTTGAGTTGTTTAATGGTAACAATGGTGGATTTATGAATTATACTGGTCATTTGACATTATTGAAGTAGATACTAAACTTTAAGGAATGAACTTGCTTGTCATTTCCTAGTTTTACTTGAAATGGATGTTGTAGGCAATGTATTTGGATTGAAATACATGGTGTAAGCTACAGTGCTATTGAATCAATGGATTAGCTCGTGTGATTCTGGAACCTTGAGATATATTATTTGATTTGATTGATTCTTAGAAAGATCATGGTTTTTTTTGGATCATTGTGAAAGAATGATTGTAACCTTGCTCTTGTTGAATTCATGAAAGATATTAATAATATAAAGTGAAAGATTATATGGATTAGCTATTGAAGAATTGGTGGTTTATTTCTTTTATCTTCGCCGGATTGGGAAGATACTATGATATGGCAGGCAAGGAATCCCGGGCCTATCATTGTTAATTGGTGGATTGGCAGGGGATCCCGGATCCACCAAGTTTTTATTCATTGATATTCGCCGTATGTGGCAAGATTTCGAATCGTCCCCAACTTTAGTGTGACTGGCAGGGACTCCCGGGTCACCATAGAAAAGCTAGAGTTGGGGGGTGTGCACACTAGAGGTTATTTTATGGCCATTGGATTAGTAAACCGGCAGGGTCTCTCGGGTTTACGTTGATATGACTGGCAGGGTCTCCCGGGTCTATCATTTATATAGTAGATTGGCAGGGTCTCCCGGATCTACTCAGATTTATAGATTTAATGAGTTGTGGTTATTACCTAAAGATGCTTATAAGTTATATAGTAATTATTTAAAGTTATGTAGAATCTAGAACACATTGATTCATTATTTGATTGTTGTGTGATTGGAGGTGTAAAACTTATCTATGACTCGATTATGACTCTATTCTTCTCTTGGTGGTTTACATGGTGATATTTTACTTAACATAATAATATAACATAATCGAAAATCTAAGTGTTATGAGCAATGAGTGTAATTATTCCGCCTTTGAAGTATGAAAACTTTGGGTTTATACTAATTGTATATGGATATAGATTAACCAAGAGGAATAAGAAAAGGAATCTTGGGATACAAACATATATGAGAATTTGAGTTGCACTAATATTTTCCTAGACTATATATACATATATATGTGTTTCTTTAAATTGTTGTTGATGTTTAGCATGGAGTGTCGGCACTCAGCTTTTGCTGACGTGTGTGTATTTGTTTGTGTTTGTGTTATGATTGTTTGTTCTCTCCCTATTCGGTTTGAACCTGTGATGACCCATGTACTTTATACAATGGCGAGCAGTTGATACTAAACCATGTTTCAGGGATTCAAGATGTTGAGGTAAGAACGGCAGTGCATGGAGGAACTTTGTGTTGCAAAGAGTTTAAGATGTAAATTTTATTTGGGTTCATGTATATAGATTTGTTATTATTATTTCTTAGATGGGTTGTAATATTGAGCGGATTTAATGGGTTTGTGTTGTTTGGATTCCCCGATTCCCTCTTGAGGTTGTGTCCGCAATATCGTCGACGATTTTGGGTCTTGTGATGGAGAATATTTTATATTATTAAATTTGTAACAGGTTAAATTATTTCCCATTTTTGGGTTGCTCGAATTACAGAGGAAACTTTGCTGAAATTTGGAGTCAAATTATGAGATTATTGTATTAAGGTACTTATTATCTGATTTCGAAGATCGGGGCGTTACATTATATATATATATATATATATATATATATATATATATATATATATATATAAAGGAAAAGAAAAGAGGAAGAAAGAAAGCTGATGTACTCAACTCCTTCAATCCCACACGGTACACCCGACCGACACCCCACTGCCCATCTTCTTCATCTCTCCTATTTGTCTCCCCCTTGCTCCCCAAGGTGTTGCACCACCAATCACCACTCAAACCACCTCTCATTTGTCTCCTTAACACCCTTTATAAAAAGCCATGAATTAGAGATGAAAACCACAACAAAAAGCTCAACAAAAGCTTCACTTCACCTCTGATTTCTATAATATCCACCGCACCACCTGACTGCCGCCAGCCTCGCCGGCGTACCCCGCAGCTTCGCCGGTAGCTTGTTGCTGCATCCCGTGGTCCCTTATTCATCCCTCTCCTCCCCTTCATTATCTCCTATTTTTCATTCGACAATAGCTCGCCGGAGCCAAGCTCGTTGAAGACCGACTCAGGCCACTACCGCGCCGTACCACCTGTGCTACTTCCCAACTTCGTCGCGCACCCTTCTGTTCGCCGGAGCACCATCCCATTTCCTCCCTGTTTCGCGTTTGACGTCCCTGTTCAATTGAGGAGAGGTATACATACCTCTAAATCCTAGTTTCTGAATTTTAAGTTTACAAATACAAGCCCATTTATTACCCATTGTTAGTTAGTCTGAATCTCGGCCTAAAACAGATTTAGTTTTCCATCAAGCCATCCTAAAAATTTGTAAATCAATTTTAATTATTGGGCTTTAATCTGATTTGTTTAGTGTTAAGTAAAGTTACTTAGTAAACAGTTGGGCTAACGGAAACTAACTTGATTTAATTAGTTTTAATCTCAGCCACCTAGTTAATTAATTGGGCTAATTTTGTAGTATGGGTTAAACTAAGTACGCATTGATTAAATTAATAAACCACCCATTCTTGTAATATGGAAATTATTGAATGAACATTAGGAACTCCTAAGTTTGTTCAACGACGTTTATTCGTTTATGAGCTTATAACAACTATTTAGGTAAATAATTATGATAATATTTAGGTAATTAGAATAATGATGAAAATCATCCTAGTTTAGTTGTAATCATGCTTTTGAGACATAAATGAGTACTTTGTAAAAGATAATAAATCTCACTAATTAATTGAAGTTGAAGAATCATGTTAAAGGTTAGAAATAGTAATGTTGTCATATTATTTGGTTTAGTTAAAATATATTCATTTATTAACAAGTACTTATCGTCGGAATAATTTGAATATGAAAACCTTTTTCACAAGTTATTACATATGGTTTATAAAAAAAGATTAATTATTGTTGCCACTTAAAAATGACTTTTATGTTTAAAAGTCATTAAGATTAATAACCAAAGTTATAAGTCAAGATTATGGTTATAATGCTCACCTAAGTATGACCCTTATGTTTTACAAATGCTTCATAAGTAATGTCATAAGTACTACGACGCCTATTAATTATTTTAGAAAAGTTAAAGTCTTAGGCCCTGTTTGGCAAAATTAGCGGTCGTGATAGCGGGTAGTGTTGTTGTAAAATTATTAGCGTCGTTGTTTAAAATAGTTGTTTAAATAATAAGTGTTTGGCAAAACTAGCGGTTGAAATTGAAAAAATACAGTATTAGAAATATATATTAGATTTAGTTACAAACTTGATTAATTACAACATTTTTATTAACTAGCTTCATAACTAAATTCAAGACATACACCACCTAAAAAAAAATCAATGCTTACACATATGATTAGAAAATCAATTAGTTTTCAACAACTATCGATCAGGCGTCGTTTAGCTTTCCATAAACAATTGGCTACATGGTCACGAATTACTTTCATTTCTGTACAACTTCCCACTCCAATTTCACATTGTGCGATAGGCTGAACATTGGTAAGCTCAAATGACGGTATAAAACTAGGATAATGCTCTAACACTCGAAAAAGAGGATCATCCGGTGAGTTTATTCTAATGTAGTTATACAATGAAAATGTAGCAACAGTAATTTGAATTTGTATCTCAACACTAAATTGTGGCATTTTGGAAAGTATCTTTTATCTCTGCTTGAGAACTCGAAAGCATATTTCAATACAATTTTGAAGAGATGAGTGCCAACGGTTAAAGGTTTCTCGATCATTTTTTGGAGGAACATTTTGAAATTGAGATTTATGATACCTTAACTTCGGATATGGTACTAGATAACCTTTTCTATCTGGATAACCTTTATCGGCCAAATAGTACTTACCTAATCAGAATGCAAATTAAACTGTCAAATTTATTATAGTTTAGCACTATATAAAGATACCTATAATTCATAAATATTAATCTCGGGAACAGATAGAAGAGCACATAAATTATTAACACACCTTCAGGTGGTTTAGGAAACTTCATTTCTGGAGTTTCAATTGCATGAAAGAAAACACGAGTATCATGAGCTGAACCTTCCCATCCTGGTGATATAAATGTAAAGCACATATCAAATTCACAAAGTACCAAAACATTAAAAGTGGGAATTCCTTTTCTTCCTCTATATGGCATCCGTAGGGCCTCGTGTATGCATCCTTCTATATGGGTACCATCTATACATCCAATAGGATCCTATATAAAAAAAAACACAAAGATAAACCAACTTTAAGCATATATTTAAACTAAATTATATATAGTAAAGCAACAATAATATTACATACCTTAAAAAAGGCATGTATCTAGTATCAGTAGCTAATTTAGCTGGCATGCTTTTGAAATCTGGATCATAAGGCCTTATGATATCATGTGTAAGACCTTTCACCTTTCGATTAGAAATCGAATTGAGAACTTCATGAATCGTCTACTAATAGATTCGCCAGAACGCTGAAAATGTTCAGCAAGAAGTCTATTTGAGACACCTTGAGCAAGAGCATACCAAAATATGCCAACTTTATCATAAATGGACATGTTACGTGTAGATCTTAACCCATATTTTGACGATAAATCCTTACATAATCTAAAAAAAATTGTGGCTCAATTTGAAATGCATTGACACATCGAATAGGGTGACCATTCAACACTTCTTTCATCCACATCTCTCCCGTTAGAGTTGAAGTCATGCATGGTTCTTTATGTATATACTTATAAAAATATGTGGTGATTAAAGACATTGTATATGCAATTGCAATCATAATTTTGCGCTTCCTTTCTTCATCGATATCCATAGTTATGATGAGCCTGTCAAATATAAAAGTAAACTACAACTTTATTTATCACTAATAGAGGTTTAGAATATTAAAATATGAAATGAATTGCATCCTTATTAAAAAAAATTAGAAACAAAAAATCCACAAATTTGAGAACTAAAAAAAAATTTGAAATTTATTGCAAGTAAAGCAAATGAAAAACTAAATACTACAATAAAGTAATTGTCTTTATTACTATACAAGTGTTGTAACCAAATAAGCATACTTTTATCATCCTCCATGCTTAGGAAAACTATTCCCTTCTAGTTGCATTTTCAATCACACTAGTAGCATAAAGCCATAGATCACCGAAGTTTCTCCAAAATATGATCGTCTATTATGCGAGTGATGATCTTTATTGCAAGTAGAGATTGTGGACATGGATGGATGCATGCTAGAATAATTAGTTGAACTACTTTGACTTATTAGTTTAACATATTCTGTCATTTCACTAATATCCTTAGCTAACATCGAAGAACCAGCCGATTGCCTCCTCTTCCGCTTCATTTGGACGTTATTGTGTGATGTCAGAGGTTACTTTTTGTCCTTCTTTGAAGCATGAATGTCATTTGTTGTACCTTTAGTATTCGTTTGTGAATTACCGCCCAAGTTACCTAAAGTAGAATCACATTTTGCTTGTTCCACAAAATTTTGAAAGAAATTATCTTCATTCAATAAAGCATCAAGAAATTGAGAATTTCCTAAATAAGTATCACCTCCAAGACTTTCACTATCTCCTTCCACCAAATTTTCGGCTTCTATGGTAAGATCTTCAACAGGGTCCATAGAGGGTATATAGACATTCTCCCCTATTGCATATGAATCTCCAAATAATTCTTCACATTGTTTCTCCAAATCTAAGCTGACACCCTTCTATCGAAACTTTTTGAAGCTTGGATTATCCAACAGTATTAAAAAAAAGAAAATTAAAGGATTGAAATTCATATATTATCCCACTAGTCATATATTTATGAGTGAACTTGTTTTAACAAAGAACAAAAACACACCTTGATTTTTCTTTGCCACCATTCGTTTGTAGCATCAATTTTTCCTGAAATTGGATCCCATCCTAGTTCCGTTTCCAATGATTTTAGTGCTTTTCATTTAATCCAATCTTTTATCATTGTGTCATATTTGTTCTCACAGGTTTGCAAATTATTGAATTCGCGCTCGATTCTTTTTTCGACATCCATTTGAATATCCTTCCACTTGAAAATGTACTACTACCATTGACCTTAATGAATTCAAGCCAAACGTCGCATAGAATGATTGTCTCTTCTTCGCTCCACTTAAATACCGCTTTTGTTCCCTCTTTGTTACTAGATGAAGCCATCTACCATAATCACGAAATACATACATATTTATATGTTGTAAAAATTTGCTATAATTAGTGATAAATACTAGAGAGTAATATCTAATGTAACAACTGAACAAACTAGAAGATAACTAATGACTTAATAAAACTAGTTTAATGTGAACATGAGTATCATATCCCACATCTACCTTAAACTTTCCTCCTCCAAAACCACCATCATAGACGAGCTCTCTCACACCACAACCATGTCCACTGCCATTGAAGAATCCACTATCTCTACTGCATATATATGTATTGGTATCTCTAGTGTTTATTAATTTATTTGTTGACAGCAAGCAATATGTATATCATATTATATTAGTTTCCTTCTAAAACTAGATTACAGCCTAGCAAGGTGTGTATATAATAATTCACAGACTAACAAACACGCAAGTCCTTTCCTAAAGAGAGCATGATAAACTAGGAAAAGATAATACAAGATATTAGGAGATAGGAAAGAATTTGATTTCCATCGCCTATATATATCGTATCAATTCACAATCCGCCTAAATTTGCATTGCTTAAGATGAAAAAAATACGAGTCATCGTCTAGATGCTAAAGTAACAACGTAAATACTACTAAGATCCAGTTCAGATTTTTAATTTTTTTTTTCTTTCATTATCTCTACTTGTATAAACACACTTGCTACTTATAACAAAGAATCCAAACACTAATATTCATATATTTTTTTAACACAAGAAGGATGATTATATTATATAAGCCTAGTGGCCGAAAATTACATCCTTGGAAGATGAAAACGCATACAATAAAAAAGAAACTAAACAGAAAGTAGCTAAGTACAGGGGAAAATGACATATAATGAAAAGGAGAGATACAAGCTAGAACTAAGTGACAACAAGTTTATTGTTTTTCATAAGCAGTCAGAGCCTCCATTGGAACAACAACATGATATTTCTTCGCTTGATTCATCTTAAGAGCTATATATAATAGTTACATACTGTGGAACATTGTCACTTAAGTTTTATAATGAAAATATACAACACTATATTTGATACTCATAATCATGTTAAACACGCCCAACATCTAAGCTAAGTATCAAAATTCAAGAACAAAGAACAAAGTACCATTTTTTTTGTTAAGAAGAAGAACAAAGTACCTCGTATTGGAGAGAAGATGAATAAGTTGTATGACTGTATCCTTGATGATCAGCGTGAAGACTCCAATTCAAACTCTAACATATATGCAGCATAGAAGACACATTAAATAAAATTTTGAGGAAAAAGCTCCATATGTCTATTTTATATAGAGTTTCTACCCCCGTCCCTCATTGATTATTGGTCTTAATTGCGCTCTTTGGAGCTATTTTTTTGTACAATTGTGCTCCTTGTAGTGTGTTTGTAGTTTCAGGTTGTTTATTGTAGGAATTAGCATGTTTTAGTGCATTTCCTACTCATTTATATCACTACAAGAGATGATGTACTTTTGAGAGCACGAGCATTGAGTTGGAAGAGTTTTGAAGCAAAGCAAATGGTGAAAGAAGAAGAAAAATGACTCTAGTCCACTCTTTTGATTATATCTCAAGTTCTACAAATCCAAATGCAGTGATTTCAATTGGATTAAATTCTACACTTCAAGATCTTTCCAACGAGTGGTCATTTGCCTAATTCCGACGAATAACGAAGAAGTTATGGCGTTTTGAAGATAGAGATTTTGTGCAGTTTGACGACCGCCCGGCCGGGCGGAATCCGCCCCGGCTGCCCGGGCGCCCTTACTTAGCCAAATTTCATCATTTGGAGAAGATTTGGAAGAAAAGAAAATATTTTGTTGCGGGTCCGACCGGGCGGGGCGCTATTTCATATTCTTCGGGTTATGACCTGACAACCGCCCGACCGGGCGGATTTCGCCCGGGTTGGTCGGGCGGGTCGGTTTTTAGGGATTTCGAAGCACGCGTTGCGCCGGTTTTGGTTTTAGTATAAATACTTATCCTTTTAGGGTTGAATGGGGACGTTTTTACATTATAGTTTCTGCTTTAGTTTTCCTAAACATTTTTTAATTACTCAAGAACCCTAGTATTACTTTTTCCCATTTTTACATTGGATTTTCAATAGAAGTTGGGATTTTGCAAGATTGTTCTACATTGGTATTTCTTCTCTTCTCTTATTATTATTATTCAATCTTTGATTATTGATTCACCATGTTTACTTGTTTCATCATGAGTATGTTTCCTTTAATTATGATTGAGTAGTTTAATTCTAGGGTTAAGGGGATCCATGAATATTTATGAAGGGATGTTTATAAAGTATTGATTTTTGATGATGTATGTCGATTCCTATTGAATGTATTATCTCTATTCAATCCGATTTGGCCAGATTTGATTGTTATAGTATTGCAATATTAGGTTATGCGCCGAGAGGTATAAACTTGATATTAAGGCTAGTTTCAATAGGTAGAATTGGTATTAATAAATTGCGAGAGCCTGTTAATATCATTCTATAGTTAATTTCGACTCGAGAGAGGAAATCAACCTGTTTGACTGCATTATTTATTATTGATTATTGTGTTTCATCATGGATTATTGTTCATTGGTGAACCTATGCCCTAGACTCTTTATTATTGATATTCTCGATATAGTTATTGACTAGTTTAGTATAATCACAAACAAACATTCGTTACCTATAATCTAAATTTGATCGACGATTAGGAAAAGAACACTGTTTCCCTGTGGATTCGACCCTACTTCCCTGACTACTATTTGTTAGAGGACTTTAGGATTACTTTTGATTAGGTGATACGACTTTAGCCTGTCAAAATTTGGCGCCGTTGCCGGGGAAACGGTTTTGTTTAATTTTTAATTGTCTTAGAGTCTAGATTATTCCTTGTCTATACTAACCCCCATTCGAAGGAACATGTGTTCCCTAGAATTGTATATATTTTTCCTTTTCTTTGGTTTAATTTTCCTCTGACTGTGTTATAATGGAGTGGAATCACCATTATGGAGCAAATTTTCCTGATTGTCAGGGACAATATGGTTATAATTGTTGGGATGGTCAAGTGCCTGATTATGATGCATCTTTTGATTATCCGAATTCTAATTTTTGTGCATCTTATGATAATCAATATTCTTCCAGTCCTAACTTAGATTACAATGGATTACCATATGCTCCCTATGAGTCTTATGTGCATAATTGGAACTCCCCACCCCAATTGGACTTGCATAACTATCCTCAACAACAATCATCACAGTGTATGACAGATCTTCTTGAATTAATGAAACAATTGAATGAGTCTGACAAAGAATTCAGTGCTAGCCTTACGCAATTGTGTGACCAACAGCAGTTGATGGTTAATCAATTACGAGGCATTCAACAAATGAGAGACCAAATGTTTTCCTATGATGATGATGATTGTGTTGAGAATGCCATGTCAATGGAGAATGGTGATTATATGACTCCCGATATCGAAAGGAATGATGAGAATGAGAAAAATAAGGATAGGATGAATGTTTTGGTGGAGGAGAAACTCTTAGTTACAAACCACTTTGTTAATGAGCCTATTTTTAGAGGGTGGTGACATTGTAAGTGAAACTGTAGAGGTTGAACCTATAATTTCTTGTCCCCATATTCCATTTTCAAGAAGGCTTGATCTTGTTTCTTCCCATCCTATTTTATTTCCCTCATATTTTCTAAAAGGGCCACCATTAAAAGATACATTTGGCCAAGTTGACATTATTGATATTCTTTCCTTGAGATCTCTCGGTGTCTACACAACGTATACAGGAAAGTTATACTTTGTCTTCCTTTTCTCCATTTTCTTTGATTCCGCTTTGTCTTCACTTTTATTTTGTTTCTGCTGACATTATGTTTGTGAAGATAAATTTGCTTGCAATCAAGCCATATCTTGTTTTTAGTGACATGTTTGCAGGAGCATTTGATAAGTTACTCAAGGCATTGGATTCTTCTGACTGCGGTTGAAGCTACAGACGTTAAATACAGTGCCTCGCGGGAGGCAACCCGTGGTTTTTTTTTCCTTTCCCTTGTTGCAATGAGGACATTGCCTGATTCAGCTTGGGGGAGGATTTCTGTAAGTACTGCTTTTCTTTTACTCTTTTACTGCTTTTTAGTTTAGTTAAGTTAGTTTAATTGCTTTCAAAAAAAATGAAAAAATCACAAAAAATGAAATATTACTGAAAAAATACCAAAATTACGAGTTGAATATGAATGGATTGATTGCTTCCCCGTGCCCCGAACTGTGCTTTGAAAAATGATTTAACTCACTTTACTCGATAGTTGGGCATTTGTGATTGTAATGTTGTGATGTGATCTCTGATTGCCTTGATCTTGAGTGGATTTTGATGATAAAGCGCCTACTTTGACTGCATGCTTGAACTGGTTAGACTGTGAGGATTCATTGTTGCCTATGGATTTACGTCCATATCCAATCTATTCTTGTGTGTTAGTTCCTCGTAGCATTCTGATCTTGATTTTAGCAATGTACTCGTTGATTTCTGGTGACTTTGGACATGTGTTGTGATAGAGGCGTTCTTTTGTTTAATTTTAAGCCTCAGAGTTGATAAATGAATTAATTTCCCTCCTAGCCCTGCTGAGCCTAATGATTTTTATTTTGATATTGCGCCACATTGCACGCCTTGAGCCTTTACAATGATTATTGTCCCAAAGCTTAGCTTGGGGGAGCATTTGTTAGGTTGGTACTATGATGTGTGGTCGATTCTATGGGATGGTTGGAAATAATGTCTATGTTGATACAAAGAAAAGAAAGAAAAAAAGAAAAATAAAGTGAAAAATGATAGTGAACAATCTGAAAAATCTCTATGATCTTCACTCATTAAATTTCAAAAAGTGTTGAAAATTATGCTGAAAGAGACAAGTATTGGATGGTTCGTGAGACTTTAAAGTTGGTTATTGTTTTAGTCATGTTGTTGATGTCGTGGGAGTTGTTTCGGCCACACCTAGTCCTGTTACTAGTGTTTTTTGCTCCCCTTTTCTTGGCTTTTCCACCACATTCCCTAAATAATTTCCTTACCTCTACCCAAGCCCCATTACAACCCTGAGAAAGACCTCTTAGGCACGTGTTTGATTGTTTGCTGGATTGATACTGAGTCAATTTGCCAAAGTTAAAGAGTAAGTTTGTTATTTGAGTCGACCTGGCTAGGATGAGCGATATTATACCTTTCTAAACACATGAGAGTGTGAGTGGGAAGGGCTTTTATGGTTGGGTTGGTGAGTGTTTAGGCACATATTATGCCTGCCACAAAATTGAGAGGAGTGACACCTCGGTGAGCACCTTTTCGAGATTTGCATGTTATGTAGGGCAGCTGCATTTGATTGTTTGCTTAGGTGATTGGTGGTCAGGGTGACCTGAACAACTGAACTTGAATTTTGCTTGCTTGAAGGATTGTGAGTTTGAAAATATTTGAGCCTGAATTTCTTATCTTAGGGGTGAAGCAATTATATTCATGTTCATGTTGTGCTTTGCTTGGGGACAAGCAAAGGTATAGCTTGGGGGAGTTTGATATGTCTATTTTATATAGAGTTTCTACCCCCGTCCCTCATTGATTATTGGTCTTAATTGCGCTCTTTGGAGCTATTTTTTTGTACAATTGTGCTCCTTGTAGTGTGTTTGAGATGATGTACTTTTGAGAGCACGAGCATTGAGTTGGAAGAGTTTTGAAGCAAAGCAAATGGTGAAAGAAGAAGAAAAATGACTCCAGTCCATTCTTTTGATTATATCTCAAGTTCTACAAATCCAAATGCAGTGATTTCAATTGGATTAAATTCTACACTTCAAGAGCTTTCCAACGAGTGGTCATTTGCCTAATTCCGACGAATAACGAAGAAGTTATGGCGTTTTGAAGATAGAGATTTTGTGCAGTTTGACGACCGCCCGGCCGGGCGGAATCCGCCCCGGATGCCCGGGCGCCCTTACTTAGCCAAATTTCATCATTTGGAGAAGATTTGGAAGAAAAGAAAATATTTTGTTGCGGGCCCGACCGGGCGGGGCGCTATTTCATATTCTTCGGGTTATGACCTGACAACCGCCCGACCGGGCGGATTTCGCCCGGGTTGGTCGGGCGGGTCGGTTTTTAGGGATTTCGAAGCGCGCGTTGCACCGGTTTTGGTTTTAGTATAAATACTTATCCTTTTAGGGTTGAATGGGGACGTTTTTACATTATAGTTTCTGCTTTAGTTTTCCTAAACATTTTTTAATTACTCAAGAACCCTAGTATTACTTTTTCCCATTTTTACATTGGATTTTCAATAGAAGTTGGGATTTTGCAAGATTGTTCTACATTGGTATTTCTTCTCTTCTCTTATTATTATTATTCAATCTTTGATTATTGATTCACCATGTTTACTTGTTTCATCATGAGTATGTTTCCTTTAATTATGATTGAGTAGTTTAATTCTAGGGTTAAGGGGATCCATGAATATTTATGAAGGGATGTTTATAAAGTATTGATTTTTGATGATGTATGTCGATTCCTATTGAATGTATTATCTCTATTCAATCCGATTTGGCCAGATTTGATTGTTATAGTATTGCAATATTAGGTTATGCGCCGAGAGGTATAAACTTGATATTAAGGCTAGTTTCAATAGGTAGAATTGGTATTAATAAATTGCGAGAGCCTCGTTAATATCATTCTATGGTTAATTTCGACTCGAGAGAGGAAATCAACCCCGTTTGACCGCATTATTTATTATTGATTATTGTGTTTCATCATGGATTATTGTTCATTGGTGAACCTATGCCCTAGACTCTTTATTATTGATATTCTCGATATAGTTATTGACTAGTTTAGTATAATCACAAACAAACATTCGTTACCTATAATCTAGATTTGATCGACGATTAGGAAAAGAACACTGTTTCCCTGTGGATTCGACCCTACTTCCCTGACTACTATTTGTTAGAGGACTTTAGGATTACTTTTGATTAGGTGATACGACTTTAGTCTGTCAACTTTTAATGCAATTGAACCAGAATATCAGTTAAAAAGAAACAAAGAGAAACCTGAGAGAAACAATGATAAATTCAATGAAAAATTGTTAATACGTCTGTTATATATAGTTAAACTTTGATTTCAAATTTTTAGATAAAGATCTCTCCAAAATATCGGGATAAAGTTCGAGCCGCAAAGCATCTCAATCTGTTAGTTTGTTAAACAAATGAACGTTGGAAATATTTTTCTTTATTTTTTTCCAAAGAAAAATAAAATTAATTAAATTAGTTTGCCCACCGATGATTATCTTTGTGAAACGTTGAGGTGGGAAGCGTTTCTCAACCACTACCCAAACTCTACCTAAACCTCTACCCTCTACCTCAAACACTATTGCCAAACTGGGCCTTAGTCAAATAGTAATGAATCTCATTATTTAATTCTTAATTAGATTAAAGGAAGGAATATTACAAGCCTCCCCCGGCTATCAAAAAATCTAACTATGATATATATCTGGTAACATCTACTGCTAACACCCGCACTCCCCTTCCAACTATATTTTATGATGCTTTATACGATGTTTATGCTATGTTATTTATGGTGTGCGGGATATGAAATGTTTGTCTATGTAAATGCTACGAAGTATGACGACTCTGATGTTATGAAAATATGATTATGATTACGTTTAATGATTATGATTACGATGATGTAATGTAATTATGGTTACATTATGATCAAGATTACGTTTTATGATTACGATTACGATGATGTAATATAATTATGATATGTAAAAGAACGAAACATGATAAAGTTAAGTCAAAAATGGTTCTTGGCAGTATCCCGTGGGCACCGCAAGTGTCACCTTTGTTGTGACTACCTTTCTGTGGGCACCGCAAGTGTCACCTATGTTGTGACCGCCCTTCTGTTAAAAATGTGGGCACCGAAAGTGTCACATATGTTGTGGCCGCCTTTCTGTATGTTTTTGGGGAGACGTCCCTTCTGTTGTACTAGCCAAGTTACCAAAGTAAAATATATATGATGATGAACACGATAAAGAATGATGATAATGTTTTATGATTTAATGGTTATTTTACGAAATGGTTTTACTATTTCTCTCCTCCCTGTTTGCTAACAAAATGATGTGAAATGATTTTACGATGTTAGCGTAGTATGTTATTGAGCCTCGGCTCATGACGTTATGTTTTATGTTTTAGGTATGGAAGAACAGTTGCAGTATGGCTATTATAATGAGATGTGTTGAGAAGACTATGTATGATTCTATGAGGTTTAAAATATTTTGTATGATGGATAAACAAGTATTATTTTATGATGAACAATTGTATAGATAAATTACCATTAATGGCTATTATTTTATTTGTGGGCCATAACCCACAGGATTGAGTTATGTTTCCGCTGCCGATTAAAGTTATGTATTTCCGGGGCATTGCAGAGTTGGTATCAGAGCCGAAACATAGCCGGAAGTGCGGAGTCTTAGACTTTGCACCGGCTAGGTGTGATCCTTGGAAAATTAGGCATTGATAAACTTGAGCTTAAATTCTGATGACTATTTCGGTTAATAGAGTTTACAATATAAGATGACAAATGAAAATTTATGAGATTCTACCTTGGTATGAATTATGTGGAAAGTTTGATGGACTAAGGACAAATTGATGGTTATTTGGGTAACAAGGACTAATAAATATGAATGATCTTTTGAGACATGAGTGGTTATATGTGATTTTTGAGGTAAGACACAAAAGGTATTTATGAAATAATGTAAAGCATGTTTAGAGATTTTATGACAATTAGGAATATATAATCTTTGGATGATTAAAAATATTAAGCTATATGGAATTCTGAATATCAAAGGTTCATGGTTTTGTGGACATTATCCACTTTACTGATGACATAGGATTGAATTTTATTTTACGAGAGTTCATACAATGATTTTAGGATTCGAAGATTTTAAGGGACTTTGAATTCTACTTGAGGAGTTAGGAAGTAATTAACAATACTTCATTCACTAAAGATTTGAGTTGAAGTACCTCATAATGTGATGTAACCTATTTTTAGATGTTATGGAGAACGAATTATGACTTTTAAGTGAAGCATCAATTGAAGAAGTTAGACAAATTAATATCTCGAAGGAGTAGGAATGTGCTACTTGGAGATGTAATAGCTACATGGAGTGTGATTAGGAAGTAAGCATTTGGTTGTCAACATAAAACTTAATTTGGAGAAGTAAGTGTTTGATCTTTTTTAAAAGACTTGAGGCAAGAAACCGTTATGTTCGAAATATTATTAGATGAATGTCTTCTTGGTATGGTTATTGATATAATTTAGAAATGTATAATAGATAAATTCAAGTAATCAAGTTCCTATGAAAGAGGTAAGAAGAAAAGGTTGAGGAAATTGAAGTTGCGTAAACTACTATTTGGGTTGATAAGTCTTAAATAATTAAGATCTTGAACATTTGATGATAGCTAGCTAAAGAATTTGGTAAGGAATATGTTATGAGATTGTTGGGAAGTAAGTGCTTAACTTCAAGGCTATGACGATGATATTGGTTTGATGCGATGATGTGATGACTGAAAAATTGGGGATGTATCGATATTGAATTTAGCGATTTTGGTGGATACCTTAATAGATGATATTGTTATTATAAAGGCAGGGACAAAATGTGATGCTTACAAATGTCCCATGACGGTCATATTATAGAATTGATAGAGAATGTATACAAAGCACGATTAAACTCTTCAAATGGTTATGAGCGAGAGAGGAAGGGATAATATTAAAGGGCAAGTTAGCATAATGATTTTGGGTTTAAGCTTTCTAGTAAAACTGGTTGACCAAGTATGAAATTGTGTTTTGGATATTTGAAGTCATGAGGATTTGACATATATTATGGAATGTAATGTTGTATCGAGATTATGTGAATGATAAGATTTAGAGAAGAAGAAACTAATGATAGAGATAATACGAGAACCTACGCCCTTACTTGATGGATGGATAAATTTATTCGGACTTGGATATCGTTGATTTACATGATAGAGGTTGAAAGGAAGTATTACGAAATCATTTATGGGAAGCGGTTACCTTGCCAGCCCAACTATAAGATAACCTAAGTAAATCAAATAAAATGAGAGTCATGAATAAGAGTATACGATAGTATTATTCCGATGGAGAACAGGATTCGAAAACTTAGGCTCCTACTTGATTAATGGACGAATGTACTTCATAGTTATAGAAATTAAATCTTTAAAATATGTGTGGAGGCCTGACGAAAGTATAATTGACCTATTGATGGGAAGAAATATATTTGCCAACAAAGTGAGGCTTTTTTATCGACTTTTCGTACATTAAGATTTTGATATGAAATAAAAAAATCATATGTGAATTGGTATGCTTTAGATCTTAATATATAAGTTAGTCCAACCATGTGTTGTTTTTTCAACTGAATGAAGGTTTAGCCCACCAAGGAAATATGCTATGTGATGCTATGTATATGTGAATATGTGATTCCGAAATTTTATGAATGAAATATATGGTGCTCTGCACTTGACTCTGTTTTATAAGTTTCGAGGATGTAACATCCCGAAAATTTAAACTTGTTTAATAAAATGATAATTACGAGTAGGGGTTAAAATTTTGTTCAGTAATAATTAATAGCTATATAATCATATTACGAATTTTGTGTTGTTAAAGAAAACTAAAACTTAATGAATTACCATAATTAGTGATGAAATGGGTTTATTAAATTGCAAAGAAATAAAATAAAAAAATATATATATAAAAAAAAGGAAAAGAAAAGAGAGGAAGAAAGAAAGTTGATGTACTCAGCTCCTTCAATCCCACACGGCACACCCGACCGACACCCCACTGCCCATCTTCTTCATCTCTCCTATTTGTCTCCCCCTTGCTCCCCAAGGTGTTGCACCACCAATCACCACTCAAACCACCTCTCATTTGTCTCCTTAACACCCTTTATAAAAAGCCATGAATTAGAGATGAAAACCACAACAAAAAGCTCAACAAAAGCTTCACTTCACCACTGATTTCTATAATATCCGCCGCACCACCTGACTGCCGCCAGCCTCGCCGGCGTACCCCGCAGCCTCACTTATTGTTGCATCCCGTCGCCCCTTATTCCTCCTTCTCCTCCCCTTCGTTATCTCTTATGTTTCATTCGACAATAGCTCGCCGGAGCCAAGCTCGTCGAAGACCAACTCAGGCCACTACGGCGTCGTGCCACCTGTGCTACTTCCCAGCTTCGCCGCTCACCCTGCTGTTTGCCGGAGCACCATCCCATTTCCTCCCTGTTTCGCGTTTGACGTCCCTGCTCAATTGAGGAGAGGTATGCATACCTCTTAATCGTAGTTTCTGAATAATAAGTTTAAAAATACAAGCCCATTCATTACCCATTGTTAGTTAGTTTGAATCTCGACCTAAAACTGATTTAGTTTTTCATCAAGCCATCCTAGTTAAATTTGTTAATCAATTTCTATTCTTGGGCCTTAATTTGCTTTGTTTAGTGTTAAGTAAAGTTACTTAGTAAACAGTTGGGCTAATGGAAACTAACTTGATTTAATTAGTTTTAATCTAAGCCACCTAGTTAATTAGTTGGGCTAATTTTGTAGTATGGATTAAACTAAGTATGCTTTGGTTAAACTAATAAACCACCAATTCTTGTAATATGGAATTTATGAATGAACATTAGGAACTCCTAAGTTTGTTCAACGACGTAATATTCGTTTATGAGCTTATAACAACTATTTAGATAATAATTATGATAATATTTAGGTAATTAGAATAATGATGAAAATCAACCTAGTTTAGTTGTAATCATGCTTTTGAAACATAAACGAGTACTTTGTAAACGATAATAAATCTCACTAATTAATTGAAGTTGAAGAATCATGTTAAGGGTTAGAAATAGTAATGTCGTGTTATTATTTGGTTTAGTTAAAATATATTCATTTATTAACAAGTACTTATAGTTGGAATAATTTGAATATGAAAATCTTATTCACAAGTTATTACGTATGGTTTATAAAAAAAGATTAATTACCGTTGCCACCTAAATACGACTTTTATGTTTAAAAGACATTCAAATTAATAACCTAAGTTATAAGTCAAGATTATGGTTATAATGCTCACCTAAGTATGACCCTTATGTTTTACAAATACTCCATAAGTAATGTCATAAGTACTACGACGCCTAATAATTATTTTAGAAAAGTTCAAGTCTTAGTCAATTAGTAATGAATCTCGTTATTCAATTCTTAATTAGATTAAAGGAAGGAATAATACAAGCCTCCCCCGGCTATCAAGAAATCTAACTACGATATATATCAGGTAACGTCTACTGCTAACACCCGCACTCCCCTTCGAACTATATTTTATGATGTTTTATATGATGTTTATGCTATGTTATTTATGGTGTGCGGGATATGAAATGTTTGTCTATGTAAATGATGTTTATTAAATGATTTGATGCTATGAAGTATGATGACTTTGATGTTTTGAAAATACTCTCACCTAGATTGCTACCTTGTTAAAATCAACTTCGTACAGCAACTGCATGGCTTTAATAGGGCGAAAGCTAATGAACGCACCCTTGAAATTCACATTCCCTTGGACCATTAGCTCTTCAGCGTCATCGAGATCCAAGCACTGGAAAATGAAATAGTTCTCCTCCTTCTTGACCTTAATCCCATTCCTTCTCTACCATGATTCATTAACCCATTCTAGTACTTGTGCTTCGCTGAAATTTATGTAGTCCTTGAACTTCCAAACTACCAAGAATCTAGCACTTTTCGCGTCTTCCTGAAATATTTCTTTTTGAACCCTAATTTTGTGGCCTTTTCACTCTAATGGGTAGGAATGTGAGTCTTCCTCATATGAAAGGGATCCCATTAGATTGAGGGAAAAGAGAATATTGCTTTTGGGAATCTTTTACTAACTTCTTTGGGGTGAGGGGAGGGAAAATGGTGGATCTCGGTTTTAAAAAAATTATGGAGAAACCTTTGTTTTTCCAAAAGGATTTAGGGTTTTCAAGGGGGGAGGGATGACGATTAGACTAAGGAAGAGAGCAGTTGATTTGGAAGGTTTATAAAAGTAAGGAATAAAACCTCTCCCACTTCCTAGAGAGAGAGGCTCTCGTTTAGAGAGAGAAGTTATGGTGAAGCAGGAATTGTTTCTTGGGATCTTTCACAATAATTACAACATTCCTCTTTGGGCAATTTCGTCCCTAAAGAAAGTATTATGTTATTATAAAACCACCTAGGTCATGTTTAACTTTCTCTCCTCTTGCTTGTTTCCCGTGCCATCCATTTCCTTCTGTTGCAAATATTCCTAAATCACTTTTTTTTTCAAAATTTTTTAACTTCCTATTTTGTTGGGCTTAAAACACTAATGTCATTAGCACCTCTAAAAAGAGATACAACTCACAAGGCACAACCATGCCTTAAACGAATCACCAAATGAAAATTAACAAATTTAAGGGCCTGTTCTCTACTTTTTTGAGGAAAAAAAAAGAAATTTCATAAAAATAATAAAATTTATGAAAAAATAATATAAAAGTTCATAAAAGATGAAGAAAAGAAGAAATAATGGAATTCACACCATAGAAAATCAATATTGTATACGAGGTATTCTATCTCACACTACCAGAAGACATCCATTAATATACAACCAGCATAAATGTAAGCCAACACCAAGTAGTGATTAGTACTCGATACAAGTGGAAATTGACTATTTTTTCTAAAAAAAGAAGCTTCATAGCCATGAGCCGTATTTTTAGATGCATTTGTAGATTAAAGAAATTATGGATCATCTACGTGGACCGACGAGGGAGGGTCGAGGTCATGAGCGACAAGCGACGGGAGAGGGGCGGGGGTCGTGAGCGGCAGGCGACACGGAGGGTGGGGGATCGTGAGCTGCAGACGACGGGGAGGGTGGGGGTCGTGAGCTGCAGACGACGGGGAGGGTGGGGGTCGTGAGCGGCAGACGACGGGGAGGGTGGGGGGTCGTGAGAATTGGGCGACGGGAAAGGTGGGGGATCGTGAGCTGCAGGCGACTGGGATGGTGGGGGTCGTGACTCGTGAGAATTGGGCAACGGGGTACATTGGATGGTCGTTGGCGTCGCGCCAGGATAACGGCTGGTCGTCGGCGTCGCGCGAGGAGGTGGAGCTATGTTTTGGTTGTTGGCAATGCGCAAGGATGACTATTACGTTTTCGTTGTTGAGGTTAAATTTCAAAGGATAGGTTAGTCTTTTCATTTTTTTTTTGTATTTAGTCTTTTTTGTGTGTTGTATATAGCACACCTCAAAGCACTCCAAAAAGATAAGAGAGAAACTCTTAAGAGAGAGAAAGAACCATGAGATGCCAAAGACCCTCAAGAAGCCAAAGAAGCCTCAAGACCAAGACCTCCCTGATTCACCTCCCCCTCCATGAATTCTCCATCTTCCAGCTCATTTCTTTTTGTAATAGAACACCAAATTGCCATTATTTGCTTTCCTCTAACTCAATTTTTTGGGTTTTTGGAACCAATCTGTTATGCCTCCTTTTAGATCTTCACCTTGACTATTATGTAATAGAATCGAATCTGATTCAAACCCTCTACTTGGGACTTTTTCTGCTTCCCCGCCGACTAGTATTGTTCATCGGCGTTTATACAAATTGTGGCTTTTCAATACTGACTAACAACAAGAATTCAAAAAGGAATCTCCTTCCTCTCCAATACAGATCTATCCATGTACGAGCTTATGGTAGAACTCGACACACCTACTCAGATGTTATTGAAGGAAATTATTTTTTGGCAGCACATCACTTAGATCTTGGGAAAGCGGGAAGTTCGATGTCGGCAGAGCTTCAGGGCCACCACCTCTATGCCTTCATCCAGGTAAGTTTCCTACTTCTTTCTTTGGAATCTAATTGCTCATGGTTATAATTGAATATCTTTTTTTTTTGTTTGATTTCAAGTAATTTATGGAATTCTGCTACGGATCTGCCGTGTAGCTTCTTTGGGACGCTGTCAATTACTCATATTATAGTTGCTATGTTTATTACAGTTCTGGCTATTTGCATCTTCTTTGCTAAGATGCTCTTATCTTCAAAAAATAAGAATTTTTTTATCACGATTACTTATATTAGATTATATGATTCTGCTTCATTTTGTTTTGACTCTTATCTCATTCGTGATTTCAACAATTACGGCCCCCCTTTGTGGTTTTAAAATGCTTAAGGCAAATGGTACTAGAGATTTATCTCTTTCCTCTTTACCTGTCTACTTGTGGTGTTCCCTTGGTTTGTACTATAATATGTCCTCTTTAATTGAACCTCAAGATAGCTAAAGTCTTCTTATACTTCTTGCAATTATGGAATTACTTGCTGATTACTATCGGTGTATGCTTATGATATGTTTTTCTCTCATTGGTGCTTATCTCTAAGTCCCCATCGGAAGAGGCTTATTCCCTATGGAAGGTCTATATTGTGTTTCACCTACAGTTCCATAAATTCTCAGGTTTTATTATTTGTAGCTATTAGCTTTTAACTACTTTTTGGCTCTATAACTTATATTATGCTCTTTGTCCTCCATGATTCTTCTAAAGAAAATATTATTCTCGTTATTAATCTTCTCTCTCTACATCATCACAAAGGGAATTTGGTTATTTTTTCTGGAGTATTTGCCTTTCTGTGAGTTAGGACGGCAGCTACTGTACCTCTACATTATCTCCTGGTGTTATGAGATAGTCCAATTAGCAAGATGCAAAATTATCTTAGATGCTTTTTCTACTACCCACAAGATAAGTTTTAAGGTTTTTATCTTGTTAACACAGAACTTCTAAGGTTGTCCTTTTATACTTTTTAGAATACATTTCTCATCATCTAAGACCAAAACTATGTCTTATTAACGTTGCTCCTCCCTGCTCCTATCCTATTTCGAACTATCTTAATTACTATTGTAATATTTTCATGAATTTTGCTGGTGTAGAAGGTTGTATTTCAAATTTATTGATGGAACAGGTTCTCCTTTGTCAACTTCTTCTGTATAATGTTATCGTTCTTAATTTTCAATATATACTTATTGCTATTAAGTATTTCGGAGGCAATTGTCAAGAAAACAATCGAGGGAACCATCTCTCATATGGCAATGATATTCTTTATCTTTCTCATCGCATGCTTCAGATTGTGTTAAGACTAAAGAAATATCTTATTTCTTTAATGGACTAGGTTTTCAAAACCTTATGGAATCGAATGCTTTGCCATTCGCAGAACAGGGGTGTTTTTCCACCCCCTAATGGTTTGTTCCTTTTTTTCAGGGTAAATTATAAGAAGAAGGTTCAACCTACGTCCTGGAATATCACTTTGATTACTCCTTTGGAATGGGTTTTCACAACCTTCTGGAACCAGGTGTTTTTCCACTCGCGTATGAACAGTCCGGTGTTGGGCTGGAGTACTAATGGACTTTTAGTCCATTTGTTTCTTCATTTAAATGACCATGATCTTTCAGCCATATTGAACCGAGTGCTTGACACTCGCTTTTGCACTGGGGTGATTATACACCCCCTGACCCGTTCTCTTTCTATGGCGGGCCCCTTTTTTCATCTTTCAAATGATCCAAGGAGAAGAAGAAAGGTAATGAGGCCATATTCTTGGCCTACTTTCGTTTGTGGCGTTTATGGCTTGGTTTATAATGAACCTATCAAACGACCCTATTTCACCAAACTATTTATTTTATGAAGATTTTGTGCTGGGATATCCAAGGGGGAAAAAAACCCCGAGCTTTGAGTGAGCTAATCTACCTCAAGAACAAATATAAACCGGATATTATCTTCATCATTGAAACATTAACTAATATTAATAATAGCCATCGGATTCTTAAAGCGCTTCACTTCCACAATAAATTAGTTATTGACCCAATTAACCATGTTGGAGGAATGTGGGTGTGTTGGAATAACTCCAATATTACATTACAAAATCACTATTTGCATGACCGATTGGTTCATCTAGACGTACTTTACAAACCAAACAATAGAATGTATTCAATTTTGGGCACATAATTGCCCAGCTAAATATATCGAAAAGGATGCATTTTGGACTTATTTGAATAATTACATTACTACACTTTCCTTCCCTTGGCTCTTGCTTGGGGATTTTAATGAAATGTTATCTCCTCAAGATAAATTGGGGGGTGTCCATTAAAATCAAGTCAACTTGAGCTATTACCTTCTCTTCTGAGTAATTCGAACGCCATTGACATCCCGTGCCTCCAACAGGCTTACTCTTGGAGAGGAATACACAATAACAATCTCATTTTCGAACGAATTGATAGGGCTATTAGCCACAATTCTTTCTATGACGATTTTAACAAAAGCACCATTTTTTATGGTAATTTTACGATATCATATCATGCTCCAATAATTTTTTCCTCCAATGACGGAGAATTTAATCGGCCACCTCCATTCCGGTTTCAAAACTTTTGGACATTAGACAAGCATTCACACTCTATTGTTAAAAAGAACTGGAATATTCCTATTACAGGCTCTCGGTTCTTTCGCATTCAACAGAAACTCATCCGTATTAAATCAGATCTTAAAGTTTGGGCTAAGACCAACTATAGACATATGACCAATAAACTTGTTGCAAATGATGAAAAAATAAAGGAATTCTCAAACTGTGGCACCAACCTTTTAATGCCATTTTAATTAAGCATATCAATCGGTTGCTTATCCAAAGGGAGAAGCTCCTTCTCTTTAATCATAGAGTGTGGGGGACAACTTCAAGAAAAACATGGTTAACTCGAGGGGATCGTAACTCTAGATTCTATCATAATAGAATGAAAAAATCTATGGCTACCATGACTATTTTTAGACTAAAAAATGAATTAGGCCAATGGGTTGATTCCCATGACGATATAACTCGATTGCTTACTGACTCCTTCAAGAGTCGATTTCACACCGCTCACTCTATGAACAGGGAAATTGATTTGAGTTTTCTCCATCCTATTGTCTCACCATCTGATGGAAACTCCTTACTTGCTATTGTCACCTCAAAGGAAATAATAGATACTTTCTTTGATATCAACCCGCTTAAAGCCCCTAGATCTGATGGATTTGGGGGGAAATTTTATCAGGCTTATTGGCCCATCATTGAAAAAGAATTGGTTACTGTCGTACAAAGTTTCTTCTATCATGGTAAATTACCTCCTTCCTTGAACCACACTTTGATAACCCTCATTCCCAAAAAAAGAGGCTCCCGAATCCCCTGATCATTTTAGGCCAATTAGTTTAATTAACACTATTTACAAAGCAATTTTGAAAATCTTAGTTAACCGCCTCCGTCCTATTCTATAACGGGGAATTAGTCCCCTTCAAAATGCTTTTACTCAAGATCGCTCTATTCATGACAATCTTTTGATTGCACAAGAGGCTCTTAATACCTTTCAAAAATCTCAAAACAAAACAGGTTGGTGTGCTCTGAAATTAGATATGGAAAAAGCGTATGACCGGATTGAGTGGGACTTTCTTTGGCAAACTCTCCAGGCTCTTGGATTCCCACCCACTTGGATCCTATGGATCAAGGAATGTGTTACCAATGTTTCCTATTCAATCAAAGTAAATGGCCAACCTTCTTCTTGGTTTCGACCCTCTAGGGGACTGCGACAAGGTGACCCCCTATCACCTTATCTTTTTATTATTTGCATGGAAGTTTTTATCCGTAAATTAACTCTTCAAAGCTAATCTCGGGACTCAGGTATCGATTTAAAGTTGCACCCTAGAACTGCCAACATACCTTGTCTTATGTTTGCTGATGACAGCCTTCTATTCTGCAAAGCAACTAACTCAGCAAGTAGAAATTTAAAACATGTCCTTGATGACTTATGTGGCCTGTCCTGTCAACTAGTGAATTTTTATAAATCATCTATTATTTTCTCTAAAAAGGTCTCCCCCAATCGAAGAACAGCTTTAGCTAGTCATTTCAATATGTTGCCCAATTCCTATCTCGGGAGGTACTTGGGAATTTTCTTTAGTTCCCATCATCCTTCTAAGGCTGACCTCGCTCATATTGTTCAAAAGACTGATCAAAGGATTAATCTTTGGGAATCTGTTTCCTTTTCAAAGTTGGCAGACTCACCCTTATTCAGAGTAATCTTGAAGCCCTACCGTTTATACTTGTGCCTCCACCATGCTCCCTCCAGATTTAGCTAAATCCATTGATACCCTTCACAGGAAATTTCGGCGATAAAATAAAGAGAAAAATGCAACTCCTCTTATTGCGTGGGATAGAATTTGCACTCTTAAATTGCAGGGTGGCCTTGGCCTTAGAAAAACATTACCTATGAATAAAGCTTTTATAGCAAATTTAGGTTGAAAAATACTTACGGAACCTACTAATTTTTAGGTGAAATTGATTACAAAAATATATTTCTTTAATTATAAACCCAAACCTCAAGATTCCCCCATTTGGAAAAAAATATTGCTTCAAAGATCTCTTCTACAAAAAGGTATTATGTGGAAAATAGGTGATGGCTCACAAAATCTTTTTTGGCTTCACAACTGGTTTTCTGCTGAAAATCTAATGGAAAAACTAAAATTAACGCATAATCAGGTTGATCCTAATCTTCATCTAAGGGAATTCATTCTGCCCAATAGATCTTGGGACATTGATAAGCTTAAACTTTTACTACCTGACCCCATTATTAATTGCATCAAAGGCATCCCCATCCCGTTCCACCCCCTCCCGGATGAGCCTATTTGGGGTCCTAGTTCTTCAGGCTTATTTACAGTCAAATCAGCTAAATGGTTAGCACATAATCTCACTTCAAATCTCGAAAAATGGCCCCACCGTTTGATCTGGAAACTTGATATTCCGCCCAAACTTAAAATTTTCATGTGGTAAATTTGCCACAACAGTCTTGGGGTTACAACTATTCTTACTAAACGCAACATAATTCCTTTCAATCACTGTGGTATTTGTAACACTCACGAGGAGTCTTTAGATCATCTCTTTGGGGAATGCAGTCATCTCATTCCCCTTTGGCAGCTTCAAGAACTTCAGGATTGGATACCCCCACACATTACACCAAACTACTTTTAAATGCTTTTTCTAAAATCAGACATGATAGATCTTGCACTATCAAATTCGTCTTCCTTATTTGGAGTATCTGGAAAAAAAGAAATTCTATTATCTTTCATAATGCTTCTCTCAAGGTTTACAGGATTCTACATAAAGCAAAATTTTTATTTTCAGAATGGAGTCTTAGGAATGCAGTTGACATCCGCATCTCCTCTGGCTCCCCGTTTTCTCACTCCTCTCTTCCTCATTCCAATCCGGTGTATCCTTCTTCCATCCTCGTTGCTTGGGAGCCACCTCCCACCCCCTGCTTCAAACTCAACTTCGACGGCTCGGTTCGTGGTACTTCCGCTGCAGCAGGTATTATCATTAGGGATTCTGATGGGCATCTTCGCAAAGCTGCAGCTTTCAACCTTGGTTCTTCTTCTGTCTTCATTGCCGAAGCTACCGCTCTTCAACAAGGAATATCCAGAACAACATTCGCCACCTCCAAATAGAAGGCGATAATCTTATGATCATCAACTCAGTAAAAGGTATCTGGTCTCCTCCTTGGCAGATTGCTCATATTATTCAGGCTATTCAAGCTCTACTTCGCTCTTTCATTTCGTGGGATATTCGTCATATCTACCGGGAAGCAAATAAAGCAGCAGATTGGATCACCAATGTTGGCCATTTAATTGTAAAGAGCAAAATTCTCAGTACACAGCATGAACCAAGAAGAATTGAGAGAGAGATTACGGAAAGAGAAATGGAGATAATTTGTGATTAATTGCTCTACCTTCTTACAGACCCTTCTTACTCTAGATATAGCTACAGCAACACTAGAAGACAAATAAGAATAACAGCTACTCACTGTCATGGCAGTGTACAATAATCAGAGAAAGGAATAAAGGACAAGTGACATCAGCACAGTACATATGGTGACTCACTGAAATGGACAAACTAATCATTAGATAATCATTAGAGTAAAAAGTAGCTTAATATTTCCCTATATTTCTCTTTACTCCCCCTCAAGCTTGTGGGTGAAACTTAGGTGCAACTCCAAGCTTTGATAACAAGTGTTGATGTTGTTTGACTGGTAGGATCTTGGTCAGGACATCAGCAACTTGCTCCCCTGAATTAACATGCTCAGCAGTGATAGAACCTGAGTGAATCTTGTCCCTGATGAAGTATTGGTCAACTTCCACATGCTTAGTACGTTCATGTAGGACTGGGTTGGCTGCAATAGATAGTGCTACCTGATTATCACATCTGATGACAGTAGGTGGAAGGTGAGAGAGGCCAAGGTCCTTTAGGAGAGTAGATAACCATGTGACTTCACAGCATGTGAGAGCCATGGCCCTGTATTCTGCCTCAGCTGTGAATCTAGCAACCACACTTTGTTTCTTAGCTTTCCATGAAATAGGAGAAATGCCTAGTAGCACACAGAAGCCAGAGGTTGACCTTCTAGAGGTGGGACAACTAGTCCAGTCACTGTCACAATATGCTGTGAGCTGGGCTGCTGAAGATGAGGCCAAAAGAATGCCCTGAGATGTGGTACCAGCCAAGTACCTAAGTAGCCTCTTGGCTGCTTGCATATGAGATGTGTGTGGTTGGTGCATATATTGACTGAGCAACTGAACAGTGAAAGAGATATCAGGTCTTGTGATTGTTAAGTAAATGAGCTTGCCTATCAACCTTTGATAGATACTAGGATTAGGTAGCACATCACCCTGATTAGCAGTAAGTTTCAAATGGCTATCCATAGGCAGCTGTAATGGCTTCACATTGGTCATGTTGAATTCTTTCAATAAATCAACCACATACTTTTTCTGTGAGATAAAGAACCCATCTGAGTTTCTATTAATCTCCAACCCCAAAAAATACCTAAGAATGCCTAAGTCTTTCATGTGAAAGCTAGTACTCAGCATGTCTTTCAAGTGTTGAATGTTGTGTTCATTGTTGCCACAAATTAGCAGATCATCTACATAGATCAGGACCAAAGTGATGATGCTGCTATGATGTTGTGTAAACAAACTATAGTTAGCCTTAGATTGCACAAATCCAAAAGAAATGAGGGTGCATGACAGCTTGGAGAACCACTGTCTAGGTGCTTGTTTCAGTCCATATAAGGACTTTTTTAACTTGCACACTTTCTTAGCATCAGTTGAGGGTTGATGACCAATTGCAATCCTACTTCCCAAGTGTGTGTAACCTTGGGGAAGTTTCATATACACATGCTCAAACAAGTCACCATGCAAGAAGGCATTGGTTACATCCATTTGGTATGTAAGCAAATTCTTCATTGCAGCCACAACCAATAAGGCTCTTACATTTGTCATCTTTGCCACAGGGGCAAAGGTCTCAGAATAATCCTCCCCATACTTCTGTTTGCAGCCTAGAATCACTAGCCTAGATTTCAACCTCTCCACAGCTCCATTAGGGTGATATTTTGTTTTGTACAACCATTTGTTACCTATGGCTGTTTTGCCAGGAGGTAAATCTACCACTTCCCATGTATCATTCAACTCCAAAGCTTCTAGTTCAACATTCATTGAAGCTACCCAGTCATAATGCTGCACTGCATCCTTGAATGTTTTTGGTTCAACAGTGTGTGAGATAGTGGTCATGAAGCAGTAAAATTCATGTGTTACAGCAACACATGCTAGGTTGGATATAGGGGTGGTTTTTATGGGGTCTAAGTTAGGGTATTTGAGTGACATAGTCTCTTAGTTGAGTGGTGGGAACATGTGTTCTGGCAGACCTCTTAGGAGGTGGGGGAGCTTGTATAGGTGAGGTGTGAGCAGTAGGTGAAGCATGTGGTGAAGGTGAGACAGAATGTCTTTGAGGGGATGGGGGTGGTTCAAAGGTTTCAGAAGTGTTAGGAGGGAGGCTATTGTTTACAGCATCATCATCACCAGGGTATTGTAAGAACATATCATCTATGTGTGAGCCTGTAGTGATTTGAGGGTTAGGAATTGGGAGGGGCTGCATATAAGAAGTGGTGGAGTTGGGTGTGAAAGGGAAGATGTGTTCACGGAATGTCACATCTCGAAAAATAAACTGTAGCATGGTTAATAGGTTCAAAAGTTTGTAACCTTTCTGAGTGGGTGGGTACCCTAGGAACACACAAGGTACACCCCTAGCTTGGAATTTGTCAGATGTGGTACTAGGATTGCTTGCAAAAGCCAAGCAACCCAACACTCTTAGGTGATTGTAGTTGGGAGGTTTGTTGTGTAAACATTCATAGGGTGTTTTGTTGTTCAGAATAGGTGTAGGGAGCCTATTAATAACATGTGCAACACTCATCACACAATCTCCCCAGTACTTGAGAGGCAAGCCTGCCTGAAATCTCATAGCTCTAGCAATCTCCAGTATATGCCTATGCTTTCTTTCTACTCTGGCATTTTGTTGGGGTCTTTTGACACAAGAGGTCTGATGTATCATGCCATGAGTAGCAAAGAATTTTTTGCAAGGTTCATCATCAAATTCCAAGGCATTGTCAGACCTTAAGAACTTGATTTTTTTTTTCTGAAAATGAGTTTCAACATATTGCTTAAAAACAACCAAAGTTTCCAGGGATTCATATTTGTATTATAGGAGATATACCCAAGTTAATCTACTGAAATCATCAACTATGGTTAGGAAGTACCTGTACTTTCCTCTTGTGCATTCTTTATAGGGGCCCCATATGTCAATGTGGATGAGATCAAAGGGGGAGGATGCATGTGAATCACTGGGTTTAAAGGGAAGTTTGGTAAATTTGGATAAAGGGTAGGTTATGCAGAGGGGTGGGTTGGCTTTTATGTGAGGTTTAACACAGTCAATCAGTTGTAATCTAGGCAGGGAAGCATGACCTAGCCTGTAATGCCAGATGGTGAATGGGTCAGGTTTAGGTTTTGGTGAGGTTACAGTACCAGTTGAGTGAAAACAACTTGGTGAGGGATTTTTTAGGATACCAGGTTTCTCACAGTTCACTCTGGGATCACAAGTGGTGTGAACAAGGTAGTATAAGCCTTTTTCTAGCATTGCCAACTCCTTTGAGTTGCTTAGATTCAACATCAATGATCACACGTAATTTAGGAAAGAATTGCACTTCACAGTGACAATCTCTCACAAGTTTTTGAACAGACAGTAGGCTATGCTGGAAGTTAGGCACACACAAAACCTTTTGCAATGTCAGGGCTTGTGTGACTTGAACATCCCCCACATGTGTGATAACTACAGTATCACCAGTTGGAAGTTTGATGGGAGAAAGATTAGTCACTGGATTAGCCTTGATCAGTTTGTCAAGATGTGGAGTCATATGATCTGAAGCTCCAGAATCTATGATCCACTCTTGTTCATTATCCATGGCATTGTGGCATGAAATCATGCCTGAGAAGTGGCTATCCAGTTTATCATCAGTCTCAGAGGCCTTGCTTGATTGATTTGACAAGCCTGGTATCATTTTCATCAGCTGCTCCAGTTGCTGTGGAGAGAACACAACAGCATTATAGGAGCTGTTCTGTGAGCTTCCTGTGGATCTAGGTCTGCCACCAGGTTTATTTTTGTTGCATTTTGACCAAGGTTGGTTCACAGGACCAGGTTTGATGTTTGTTTTCCCAAAATTAGGATGACCTTTAGGAAATCCCACCACATACCAACACTTGTCACTGTAGTGACCTTTTCCTCCACACTCCTTGCACACCACAACTTTGTCATAACCTGAGTACCCTTTGCTAAACATGGCAGACACCTCTATCTCATGTTTAGGTGTACTCAGCAATTGCCTTTGAGATTCTTCCTGTTGAATGACTGAACTAGCAGTTTCAACATAAGGCAAGGGATTCATCATGAGTAGCTGGCTTCTCATGGGTCCATAGGCTTCATCCAATCCATTCAAAAATTGGAAAAGCTTGGATTCTCCCTTTTGTTTTTCAACAGCAGTTAAAGAAACTTTTACTTCATTTGTCATAGTGACTATGGTAGGCAACATGTTCATAGAGTCCAACTCTTCCCATATCACATTCAAGGCAGTGAAATAATCATATACTGAAGATGAGTTTTGTTTTAGGCTATATAAATCTTTGTTCAGTTTATATTTCCTTGATCCATTACTCAAGGCAAATCTAGTTTCTAGGTGTTTCCACACATCAACAGCAGTAGTGAAAAACAAAACAGATTTCTTTATGCTAGTACTCAGATTTGCATGAAGCCAAGCAATTACCATATTGTTGCATGAGTCCCATTGTTCTCCCATGGTTGCATCTTCAGTTGATCTTGCAACTGTTCCACTCACAAAGCCAAGTTTTTTCTTGGATGTGAGGATGATTTCCATCTACCTACGCCAGGATCTGTAATCCTCTGGTCCTTGCAGTTTTTCTATCTGAATGGATGTGGTTCCATCAGATGGGTGAAGAAATAAAGGGTTTTGCATATAAGCAAACGTGAGTTTTGCCATAGTTAAGAAGATGAGAGAAAAGAAGAGAGAATGAAGAAGGAATAGAAGAGAGAGAAAGGTTAGAACTTTTACTGTTTTTTTTTGTTCAAGAAGGATGCTGATTATTTCAAAGCTTCAGCAACTTGAAATTTTAAGATTTTCTTCTTCAGTGATTCAGTGGCTGTGTCCAGCTCTGATACCATAAAGACCAAAATTCTCAGTACACAGCATGAACCAAGAAGAATTGAGAGAGAGATTAGGGAAAGAGAAATGGAGATAATTTGTGATTAATTGCTCTACCTTCTTACATGCCCTTCTTACTCTAGATATAGCTACAACAATACTAGAAGACAAATAAGAATAACAGCTACTCACTGTCATGGCAGTGTACAATAATCAGAGAAAGGAATAAAGGACAAGTGACATCAGCACAATACATATGATGACTCACTGAAAAGGACAAACTAATCATTAGATAATCATTAGAGTAAAAACTAGCTTAATATTTCCCTATATTTCTCTTTAAATTGATTCTCAATTTAATATAGATCATTGTACTCACTCTACTCTTCATTCTATTCTTGTAAACGATAAGGTTGAAGCTTCCCTTGTTCGCGGAGGGTCTCCTTACCTTTATAAAAAAAAATACGGTTTTTTCACCATATACCCCTGACTAATTTTTTTTTGCACCGTATACCCTCGCAAGTTTCCAAATTCACAATATACCCCTCACGTTTCAAAAAATACATCGACATGCCCTTATGACTAACGGTGTTAGACTTCCGTTAGTCATTAGGCCCTAATCCTACCCTAACCCTAATTAACTAACCTAAATCAAAACCTAATCCTAACCTTAACCCTAATCTAATACACTAAACCTAACCCTAACCCTAACCACCCCTCCTCCCACCCCCTTACCCCTATCGCCACATCACCCCTCACCACCACCCCTCACCACCACCACCCCCCCCCTTCCCCCGCCGACCCTCTCCTCTTCCCCGCCGACCCCCTCCTCTCCCCTCCCCAACTGCCGACGCGACCCCCTCCCCTTCCCCCGCGAACCCCACTCCCCTCCCCTCCCCGCGAACCCCACTCCCTTCCCCACCGCTGTCGCTAACCCCCCTCCCCTTCCCGGTGAACCCCCCGTCCCCTTCCCCCGAACCCTAAACAAAATTCGAAAATCCGGGTTTTGTTTCCTCGTGAAGAATCGGTGGTGGGGAGGGGGTGTTTCGAAAATCCGGGTTTAATTTCGAAATTCAAAGTGGAGCGCCGGTGGTGCGCCGGTGTGATGCGGGCAGGGGGGGTTGCGGCGGCGGGAAGGAGGGGGGGGAGGGGGCTGGTGGTGGTGTAGTGGGGGCTGCGAAGAATCGGTGGTGGGGAGGGGGTTACGGTTCGGGGGAAGGGGGAAGGGGGAGGGGGGGGGCTGGTGGTGCGCCAGGTGCGATGCGGGCAGGGGGGGGGGTTGCGCTGGCTAGGGGAAGGGGAGGGGGCAGGGGGGTGGTGGTGATGTAGTGGGGGGTGGGGGTGGGGTGGGGTAAGGGGGTGGTGGGGGGGGTGGGGTGGGGGGTGTTAGGTGTTAGGGTTAGGGTATTAGGGTTAGGGTTTGGGTTAGGATTAGGGGTAGATTTAGGTTAGTTAATGAGGTTAGATGGGGGATTAAGGGTTAATGACTAACGGAGTTTAACGCCGTTAGTCATTAAGGGTAAGTGGATGTATTTTTTCAAACGTGAGGGGTATATGATGAATTTGGAAAGTTGAAAGGGTATACGGTGCAAAAAAAAATTTATCGAGGTATATGGTGAAAAAGCCGAAAAAAATATATAACACACCTCAAAAAGACTACACTCTCTCGATTATTAGTATTCGCTTTGGCGTTCCCCCTTTTTTGAGTTTTCACTTTTCACATCTCTTCAGCCGAGTACCGCCATATCCCACCCACATCACATAATTTGGAGAGAGAGAGAAAGAGAAAGAGGAGTCAAACAATGCAAGCAAAAGATGAGCTCAAACAAAAATCTATGGCGTCTGCTTCAACATTATCAGCACCTCGAACCCATAATCTAAACCCTTCAAAGGTCAGAGAAGAAGGAGAGCTCACTTCATCTGACGACGATGTACACTCTCTCCTCGAAAAATCACTACCCTTTTTTTCTCCCCCTTTCTATTGATTTTTTTCTTTTTATTTCATTTCATCTGATTTCTCCTGATTTTGTGTACTTGAAATTCAACGTTGTTCCATTGTCTAGGTTGAAACTTCATTTGCTTGTGTGTGCTTTTTTTTTTTATCGTTTTTTCTGCTGTTGATTTTTTGTTTCTTCTGATTTTTATGCATCTAACTGTGTAAAATTGTTTTTCGGCCGCTAATTGAGTTGTTATTTTTATGTTTATAATGTTGATGATGTACTTGTCAATTTGGGGAAGAGGTCTAGGGTTTTGGTTTGGCGTCAGGGTTTGGAGAGATGGAGTGGGATTGATTGAGTGTTATGAAATAAGTTTATGCTGTACTTGGACTTGAATTATATGATTGTTCTAATATGCGTGTTGAAATTAGTGGCATCCACGGCCACGAGCATTACGAGATCCAACGAATATGTTGTGGGTTGTCCTATATCGCCCACCTTAGAGTGGTGTTAAGGGTGTTGCTTAATTATCAGTTGTCATCCTTGAATGCAAGTTATAAGCAAGAAAGGCGGCTTAGTATTAGTTTTCTGCTGAAAGGGAAAGGACTCCTTAATAGGGGGAAACTTCTGTTAAGATTATGACGGATAATGATGTTACGTTAGAGAGTCGTTGGATGTGCTCAAATCCGTTTTCTGTTTGTGGTTTTAAATGGCATGCTTTTAGTGTGATACTCAAAAAAGTAAAAGAAGAGAGAAAAGCCTCATTAGCTACAGACGGGCAGACTTTGGTACTCAAGTTCCAGAAAATGTGATATAACAAAGTGAATAAGATATATAAAGTGGGTAGGGCACCCAATTTACTCATAAGGGTAAGGGGCAAAGGTTATTTAACTCGCTTGGAATAGTCTAATTGTCTGTCTCTTTTTGAAGTGATTATGTACCTTTCCTTAATCGGAACGAGTATTCTTTTGGTATAAAAAGATTCTTTCTTAATTTCCTACTTATCCTAAACTTATACCTCTTTGCTTCACTTATTGGTATTGCTCTTGAGAGACGTTTTATGGTCCATAGATTTTTTTTATTTAGCCATGGATTACCTACCTTCAGCGCTCCCGTTGAAGCAATTGTAGCAGCTCTGCAGCATATTGACAGAGTAGAAGGGTCATTGCATATCATTGATTTTTAGTTCATTTCAAGCACTTAACGTTGTGCTTCCTTCATTAATTTCTTTTTTTTCCGATTTACAAAGATAATAAGATTGTCCAACAGAAGAGGGAGGAAGTAGGCGACGGGTCGAAGGTGGAAAGCAGACCACTACTCCTCACTTGCCGCATTACTTACTGTTGTGCATTGATGTTAGTTGAAGGCTTCTTTTTCATTTACTTTTGCTGACTAGTTTGATCCTATCCCGAAATATGTTTAATTAGTGGGCTTAAGTTGTAGAATAATTATACCGTCGTAAGTTAATTGCCATAAACTACTTGGGCACAATTTTTTAGGAAAGTGAAAGAAGTAGAAAGAAAGAAGTGGGTGGGTAGGTGTAGGGCCCTGTTGTAGACTTGCCCAAAAAGGTATGTGGCAAATATATTGGGACAACCCTAAAAGGAATCTGTGGCAATTAATTTGGTTCAGAGGGTGTAGGATTGTAGCTAATGTGGGTTGGCAAGCAAAGTAATTGGGTCCATCAACTCAAATTTTGGACACCACCCATCAAAAGTTTGATATGAGTGAACTTGGCGAATTTAATACTAGCTTATTAACCAAGTTAATGACTTCATTGGGAGAAAAGTAACCATGTCATTACTTAATAATCTATGAAAATCTTTAATTACACTTGTTTCATGGACACATTAACAATTTGATAGTAGCAAATAAGTAACTATTAGAGCTAGCATTCCACTTTCCATGAGAAATATCTCATCACATTATCCAGAATATTTTTCTTCTAGTGTCATTTTCTAACAGATGCAATACTGCATTAAAATACTATTGACAAAGTCTGGTCTTTCAGGCATTTTTGACAGGCTCAGCTGCACCACTTCCATCCAGCTCTGTTCCAAATGCACCATCACCAGTGAGAACATCTTTGCAGGGTGTGTACTCAGGTAAGCTTTGCCTGTTATGCTCCAAAATTTCATATCTGGTGGGTTCTTCTGCCTTTAACATGAACTTCCAGATAACTGTCTAAATGACATTTTGTGGTCATGTGTAAACCAAATTTAACTCTGGGTGGCCTAATTGTTGAAAGGCCTTATAGATTGTCCTCTCATTAAGTACATTTTGCAGTTGTATGTGTCAGTTTTCTTCTCTTGCAATGGTGATATGCATGGATTAGCAAACTAAAGGCAATATTTCTTTTGATTTACTTTAATTAGACAAAATGCTTGAGTTACCATGGTTGGAAACAGCCTCCAAACTCCAAAGTCTTTGGTGTGGGTAATGTGTGACATAGTTGCTTGCTTTTTTTTCTGGGATGAGTAACTTGGTCGAAACTTCAATGCTAACAGCTAAAACTTTTCTTTGAAGTGTTGCACTACACCATCTTTTATCTTTTGTAGTTAGTACTTCTATTACTATTGACTCAATTTACATTTTAGGAGTTGCCTAGGAGTCAAGTAGACATGGAAGAGTTAGTGGCATTCAGGAGTACGTATATGTTTTCGTAGTTCTCTTTATCTGTATTGCTTGTTGAAAATGTTGTTCAAGGCCTCATGCCTTGGAGCTCGTTCTATGGGCTTTGATGTTACAAAGGATTTTGCATATGTTAAGTTATATTTCTAGGGTTTCTCATGCTAATATATGGTACTTTTGCACATGTCAGAGTCTAAGATTTGAAGTGCTGTAGTTTCATTTTCATTTTTCTTAATTTGAGAGTAATCAATTTCTTCCATGTATTGTGTTTATCTTTATGGATGATGTACTTATGGACAAACTATTACTTTATTTCCTGCTAGGAGGTGCTAGTAACTAGAATCCCAAAAAGGCTGATTCTGTTGGACCCTTGGTTTTAAGGCATTTTTTCTGCTGCTCCATAACCAAAAGAAATTTGTAAGGATATTATAGTAACATATTTGCTGATTTAGTCCAATAATGTATTTCTCCCTCTGTTTTTTTAGTTATTCCACTTTGACTTTTACACTATTCACATACTCCACTTGGATCATATTCTTTTATTAATATAAAGTAACATATGTTATTATGTAAAATGTTATTGGATTTGTCGCAATGTTATTCCAAAATATCAACTTTTATAATTTTTACTAGGAAAATTTGTCAGAAACTACCTTATAAAAACATGTTTTTGTGAAAAACTACCTTTTAACAAAAAGTTGTAAAAAACTAAAAAATGTCGTAACAAGCTACCTTTGACCGAATTTGGGCTATTGACCACCTTTTCCGGCGTTCACCTTTTCTTTTGTGCTGCTTTTCTCTTTCATTGTCACTGAAATTTACCAAACAACCACAATTTAATGCTATTTTCTCGAAGGAGAACGGAATTGTTGGTGAAAGTGGACGAAAAAGGAAGGAAAATAACACAAAAAGAGAAAAGGTCAACGATGGAAAAGGCGGTGGACAGTCGGATCCGGTCAAAGATAGCTTCTTACAACATTTTTGTTTTAAAAGGTAGTTTTTTGCATCTTTTATTTTATAAGGTAGTTTTTCACAAAAACTTGTTTTTATAGGGTAGTTTTTGACAAATTTTCCTTTTTGCTGATGTATAATTAAAGATTTTTATGGTCAAAGTTGTGCATTGGCTAATATGAAATCAAAGTAGAACAACAATAAAATAAAACAGAGGGAGTGTGTTAATTTACATCTAGATGCTAATATTTAAAATATCTCAATGATTGAAAATTTAAAGTTACCTGATGGAATGTTTGTGATACTGTTGTATTTACACATCTTTCCCACCTCAGCTTTGTAGGTTGCTTTTTAGGTTGAGGGAGGGGGAAGGGTCGCGTGTGAATCATGGCTCTAATATAATATGTATAAGATGTTATTCTACCATGTATAATGGTCGTACATATTTCCATGCTGATTCAAATTGCCGCTAAATTGGTTGATGCTACCTGGAATTTCAGTTCCTAAAGTTTATTTTATGGGTAACTTGTTACCATAATGGTGTAATGCCAGACAAATCTCACAGAAATGAATTGTTTTAGGAAAGTTGAACTCTGGAACAACTACTGGCGGATCCTCTCATATTAAGTCCCAAACACCTTATCGTAAAGGCTTTAGTAAGAACCAGGTTCTATTAAAGACGAGTAATCCCGGATGGCGTGCTCCTGGTGTGAATGATAATTTAGTTATTAGTTTCTCAGATGATGATGATAGTGGTAGTGAGGTTGAAGAAAGAAGAAGAGAAAAAGCTTCTGCATGTAATAGACCTCCGCTTGTGCTGAACAGCAAAAGAAGACCACCTGCTTTGCCGCATGTAAAAGGGAAGAATGTAAGCAGGAAAAATGAAGGGAAGGTAGTGCCTCAGAAGGTGTCTTCGAATCGCACTTTTGTATCATCAATGGGGAAAATTCATGAATCCAGTGTCAAAAGTGGTGCGTCTGCATTAGCTGAGCAGAATTCTCGGTTGAACAATCCCATTGTAGCTGGAAAAAGTTTAGCAAGCCAGGATCCTGGATGCAGCAAAAACTTGGGGACAAGCAGTAGCAAACTTGAAGACCTACGCCAGCAGATTGCCGTTCGTGAAAATGAACTGAAGCTTAAAGTAGTGCAACAAAATAAGGAAAATATCTCCGAGGTTTGTAGGGAGGCCAATACCATGGGTCAGGGAAAAGACTCATCAAGGGAATGCAAATCTGTGCCTGCCAATGTACAGACTGAACTAAAGGAGCCTGATAGGAAACGCTTAAAAACAGATGGTTAGTCCCCCCCCCAATTGGTTTATTTAAGTTTCATTTTGTTGTTGCTATGGGAGTCTTGATTTACTTTGTTGTGATCTCTTTGCAGTTCCTGGCGTGACTGTTAGTTGTAGCTTGTCAGACTGGATTTCTGCGCCAAAGCAAACTGCATCGTCGATGAACGCTGCTCCTACAGATCCTCTAGAGAGATCAGTAAGTTGATTGATGGTTCATTGATCTGAATGTCTTCAACTAGAAGACACCCTGTTTATGATGTCTATGTGAATGGTGCAAGAACATCCTAAGTTTATGTTTATGAACCAGATGCTCTATAGCCTATAGTTTATACTGTATGACTAGAGGATCGTCATTATCAACTATAGTATTGCTGATATTGTTAGATATTTGATGCAATAACGTCTTAACTACATACTTCCTCTGTTCTATTATAATTGCATCATCTGGAGTCCTTCGTTTTATTATGATTGCATCATTTGGTGTTTCACGCTTGCCAATGCAAAGCTTTTACTATGAATAACTTTGATTATGTTTTAGTAAAAATTATAAAAAGTTGATACTTGAAAGTACATATTGAGACGACTTTAACAAGATCCAAATGATTTTTATTTTCTTTACATTAAAAGATGGTCAAAGTAAATGTGAAGAGTGTAAAAGTGAAAATGATAATATAAAAGAGCAGAGGAAGTATATTAATATATACGAGTCAAATGTTTTTTTTCTCTTTTTCCTTTTCACATCTATAGCCAGAATAATTTTCTCCCTCTCACCAAATGGTTCTAATGTTGTATTTGAGATGTCAAAGCATCCAGGTTCGATTAAGAATCAGCCGTCAAGATCCGCCCCTAACCAAGATATACATGAAAGCAATATAATTAAGGTCAATGATCATTATGGTGGTGCATCTGCTCTCAAAAAAGTGAAGTCTGTATCTGATGGTAGCTTGCAGGCTCGCTCTCTACAAGTGTTAAATAGCAAGTTTGGGAGTCTTGATGTATGATCCAGTAAAATATTAACTTCTATGGGACTTTTTCTTGTAAATTTCTTTTAGTTCGCTTTGCTCTGATCATAATTTGATTTTCTTTTTGGAAGGTGTCACCTGACAACAATAGTCTCTTACTCCGTCTGGGAAGGCCTCAAGGCTTTGGCAGTGGTGATGTGGATTTACAGTCTCTGTTTGAACTCGAGGAATTACATGATAAGGAGCTGGAAGAAGCACAAGAGCTCAGGCGGAAATGTGAAGCTGAAGAAAGACTTGCTCTTAATGCTTATCGCAAAGCCCAGAGAGCATTACTGGAGGCTAATGCTCGTTGCACATATCTTTATCGCAAAAGGGAACGATATTCAGCTCAGCTTCGTTCTTTTCTGATCGAGGACCCCAGTTTATTATACTCTTCTAGGCAGCATAATGAAACTGAAGAGAAATGGAATTTGACAAACAATATTTCTGATATTAATTTGGATTTTATTCCATCAAGTCATCAATTAGATGAGTTCGAAACTGGTAACAGATTGGGGTATGATTCAAATGTCCAAAGTGCAGATGGTGATGCACACAATAGATCTTCTGCTAATGAGGAAGGACACAACTTAGGATCCGAAGCATGCAGTGAACCTGATGCCAGCACGTCAGAACTTGTTCGTGGAAATAATTTTGCTTCTAATGGCATTCGTTCACCATCTGGTGATACAAATTTATCTCCTGATGATGATTGTGAGACCATTTCTCTGGACCGTAGATCTCTCCACGCCAATGTGACAATTCCTAGAATCCAGGACAATATTAAAGAAAGTGAGAAGGATACAGTTGTTGACTCTGCTACAAACTTCTCAATAGATAGTTCGCAGGATCCCTTATTTCTTGAAGAATATCTGAGATCTACATTGATTTCACGGCTGGGGGAAGGTTCTTTAAAACGTAGTGGCATTGGTGATAACAGTGAATCGTCAGTGGAAAAGACTGCTGATGAACGTGTCGCAGGTGCAAAGACTGAGATGATAGTGAAGAGTGTTCCTCTTTGTGATCTTAATATCTGTGCCTCTGAATGTGGTAAGAGAGGTATGAAGCTTTGGACTTGCTCTCATGTTTGCTTTCATTTAGAAAGTCTTTCCTAATGACAATTACTGTTTTAATCAGTTATAGATGTATTCCTCGTAGATATTCTGATTTCTTTATGACCTGTTTTCATGTTGCATTTGATGGCAAAGTGTTACTCTCTTCGTTGCAAGAATTGTGAAATGTTTGCATTGCCCAACACTGTAGCATAGTACTTCCTCCATTTAGAAGTAGTTGTACCATTTCTAAATTTCATGCTTGCCAATGCAGGATTTCAACCATTAATATCTTTAATTCTCAATAAGTAGAAATTATGAGAAGTTAATTTTTAAAAAATATACATTGAGACGAATCTAACAAAATCCCACATGACTATGTTTTTCCTAAAATGTAAATCACCAAAGACAATCTGAGTGTAAGATGTGAATAGTGCACAATATAGAAATGGTGCAACTATTTCTAAACGGAGGAAGTACTAGCTACCAATTGATTAAGGGGTCGTTTGGTTCAAGATATGGAATGGAAAGGGAATGGACACAAATAGAAGAGGGGAGTGGTAACAAAAATATTACCTTTGTTGAGTGTTTGGTTCTAAGCCAAGGAATGGAAATGAATGGTAACCATTACCACCAAGTAACAGATTTTGTTACTTGAGGGGGAGGGGAAGGTAACAAATTGGGGGAATCCATTACCATGAAGTAATGGTAATGAATTGACGAGGGGTTGAACCAAACAAGAAGATAGGGAATTGGTAATTGATTCTGTTTCTTGGATCCCAAAAATAGTGACTAAACAACCCCTAAGTTGAAATCAGATAAGAAATCATATCACTGTACCATATCTTTTATGAGTGCTGCTGTGAAAACAGATCTGTTTTCCTCAACCAAATTTGCTGCTGTAGAAATTTTTATTTTGCTAATTGTTACAAGACTTTCTTTTATTGATTTTGTTTTTAATTCTTACTTGTTGCTTTTCTATTCACGCTGCTACTTGTTCTTTTCTAAGAAGAAAGCTTCTTTGGTTACGGTTATATTATTAACCTTCTGAAGCCTACCTGTAGCTTAGATACACTGCCTGGCTACTACAGCCCTCGTTCCCGCTTCTGCTGTTATCGAATGGGCAGACATTTTTGAAACTGTAGTGCATTTTTTTAACAGCATTCATTTCCTTATTCTCTAGTTATTATTTATTGGCAAAACTGCCTTAAAAAAGCACAGAATCTGGCCATCAACAATAGTTAATGTATTTACTTGTACTAGCAGTACTGTAGCTGGGGATCAGAGATTTCATTGGTTATGCACACTTAGCTGGTATATTTGATACATTGGTGACTTTAAAATAATGAAAATACATTTTATGGGCTGTTTGGTTAGAGGTTATTAATGGTGGTAATGGTAATACATTATAGTGCAAATTTGTAGAGGAAATCCCATGTCATTACCCATGGTAATGCTACTTCATCCCAAAATATCTATTTTCTTCCTAAAATCTCATTACTATCCATTACCACTTGGGAATGTGGTATTGGTTTGTAATGGAAATTTATAAAGGAGAACCCATGTTTTGTGATGAAGTTTCATTACCATGGTTATTGACATGAGAACTTTACAAATTTACTCTAAATTACATTACCATTACCTTCATTTATGACCACTAACCAAACGAGCAATTAAGAAAAAGAAAGGGTGTTAAGACCAACTTATAGAGTAATATGGTTTTTTCTTTTCTAGATTTCAGAACAAATGTATGTTTATACTTCCTCCGTAACGAAATAAGTGCAACCTTTGCCATTTTGGGATGTAACTAAAAAAATGCAACAAGTTGAAACTTACTTGTTTTGTAAGTTTCTTTCAACAAAATTACAAAAATGCCCTTAAGAAAATAATAATTTGATTATAACATCCTAATTTTCATTACATTTTAAACACAAATTCATTAAACTTAATGATTCCACACGTCACCATCACCCCCACTCATCATCACCACCCATCTCGTTTTCATCACCACCACCAACCTTCGCCTCTCTCACTCCCCCCCGAACCTTCGCCTCTCTTCACTTCGGTCTTCGTTTGTCGGTCCTAATCGCCGCCGCCTCTCTCTTCTCTCTCGCTCACTCCTCTCAACCTCCTTCGGTCTTTTTCTTCCTCTCTTACTTCGTTTCTCAGTCCTACTCGCCGCCTCTCGAACGCCGTTTCTCAGTCTTACTTCGTTTGCGTTTGAATTCGTGGGTTTGTGTCTTTTTCTTAGATCTGAATTCGTGGGTTTCAGATTTGGGGTTTTCGAATATGGGTTTTCGAATTTGGGGTGTTCGAATTTGGGGTTTCGATTTGGGGTTTTCGAATTTGGGGTTCGATTTTCTGGGGTCGAGTTTATGGGTTCGATTAAGTTAGGTTTGTTTTCGAGGGTGGTTGTTGTGGTCGATTTTCTGGGTTCGAGTTGTTCGATTTGTTGCACTTATTTGTTGTTCGATTAGCCGTTCGAAGAATAATAAGAACGGTGGATTTTCTAGTTTGGGGGTTCAAATTTATGGTTTTGGGATTTTTTTCGAGAGTTTGGGGGTGAATTGGCGGTGGTGAAGGTGGTTGGTGTGGTGGTGACGACGTTGTGGTGACGAGGTGATGGTGGTTGGCTGTGGCGAAGGTGGTTGGCTGTGGCGAAGGTGGTTGGTCTGGTGGTCAGCGGTTGTCCGTGGTGAAGGTGGTGGTTGGTGTGGTTGTCTGTGATGGTTGGTGTGGTGGTCGGTGAGGAAGGTGGTGTTTGATTATGTAATCTTCTCTCTCCTTCTTTTCCCCTAATACACCACCTAAAACACAATTAACAAAATTTCCCTAGGAGTCCGTGCCTAGGACATTTGTTGCACTTATTTCGTTACGGAGGAAGTATTATGTTTTTAATGTTACAGAATTTATAATTTCCTAAGGTTCCTGTCATGTATGCAAGTCTGATGGAATCCCTAATCTTTGTTTACCGGTGTGCTGCTATGAATAGAAATTTTTTGGTATCATTGATTAAAGGGTGTCAAGGCTGCGAAAGACCCAGAGTCTCTTGTATTTGAGGGAAATTTTCTTGTATATTAATTATTAATTTATCAGTTGGTTTGTTTGTTTTTGCTTATGGGTACCGCTGAGTCGCTGACTTTAAGGATGTGTTTGCAATTTTTTATGGTTTCATCATCGACTGTTTCGAATAATATTCATCTTTGTACTGCAGCGTTTGGCCTATTTTCTCTGTTTTGAATATTTTCTTTTTGCCGCAAAATTTTGTGAAAGTTTATTTTCCTTCTTCACTAAACAAATGTTGTGTTAATATATTAAAAACTCAGACCATTTCAGCTGTATATGCAAATATAAAGGCGAAAAATCTCTCCAGTGACTTATTGTATAAAGGTTCATTTTTCTCAATACTTGTGTACTCCTCCGTTCCATTATAATTGCATCATATGGGAGGACGCAAAACAAGGAGTTTATGTGATAGGAGAGAGATGAAAAAGAGTGACCCATGTGATAGGAGAGATAGAGAGAACCCATTATTGAATAAGGCAATCACGCAATTAATATGAAACTTCACAAAATGTGAGCGATGCAATTTTTATGGAATGAAGGAAGTAGATATTACAAGAATAGCTATTAAAGCCTTAAGGTGTTATTAATATATAATAAATTGAGAAAAATAACCATCATTACTTAAAGAGCAATTAAGTAGTATTATTGTTCTTGTATTATCTTGTATGGATAAAGTGGCTAATTTTGTAGTATAAGTTAACGTTTTTTAATTATTGGGTAAGCAAAAGTTCCACCAAAATTTTAGGGTGAAAATGAAAAAAAATTAAATCTTACGTTTAAGGATGAATATAGGCGAGATGTCAAGGTATTAGGATGAAATTACTAAGTTATCTAATTGGTCTATTTGATTTTGTTTTTTGGTAGTTGATTTTCCTTTTCTCCTCGAGTCAGTCTTTTTTTATTTCTAGGCACATGCGATGTTTTTCAATATGTGGCATTGGTGTAGGAAAGGTGCCAACTCTCAACTTACATCAAGCATCATATCGATATTGTTTGTTATGTTAGGAAAGTAATTTATTTGTGCTCATAGCTACTGTTTGGAAACGTTTAACTAATTTTTTAACAGTATTCTAATTTCTATGTACGCACTTTTTCCATTATGTTAGAATTTTACCCAATTTCTATAGATCCATATAGAATCAATAACTAGCATTATTATCACATTCTTGATTCTACTACTACCTTTGTTTTTTTGAGATGCAACATTTGATTATTTTAATGTACTCACCGAAAAGGCAAATGTTGCATCTAGAAAAAAGTTGAGGTAGTATCAATGTAGGATTGTAGGTCATCTTATATAATCAACGCTGTACAATAGCAAAGTGCTGGAAATCAAATTGACAGAATAATAGAGAGGCAGAATGTTTTGATATATTGCTATGGAAATGGCAAAATTCCAGGTCTATTACAAGGTTCTACTCACTTTCGAGAGGTGAGAGTCTCTCCACAGCAAGAAAATAAATTACTCAATATTCTTCTCTGGTCAGCTTATTCTTCTCACGCTATTTATACTACTATCAGACCACCTTTCATTCATAACCCTACTGCCACTTCTAGAAGGACTCTCATCCTCACGCTCCTCATTGTACTAGGTGCAGGAGAATAATCAGAGGCGCCCCATATCACAGCTGTCCTTTTCCTTGTGTGCCAATACCCTTTTTGCCCCTCCTTGCGTATGTAAGCAGTTGCCCTTGCTTGCCCCTCGTGTCATGTTGATTTCCAGCACTACCCCGGGCCAAAAGAGCCACCTTGTCCTCAAGGTGGAAGGAAGGAAACCTGTCTATCATCATATCCAAGTCCTCCCAAGTGGCCTCAAAAGGTGGCAGATCTGTCCACTTGATTAAGACTTTAGTGGAGGTTGTACCATCCAGGTGAGATGGTCTGGCATCCAGGACCTCCTCAGGTGACGTTTCCATGACCAGGTCTGCCGTGAGCTGGGGCCTGGGGGGGTATGGTGGGGTTGGCTGGCAGGGGCCCAATAGAGTGTTTGAACTGGGACACGTGGAAGACGGGGTGAATTCGGGCCTCTGCTGGGAGAAGTAGTTGGTATGTGACTGGACCAATTTTTTTAATCACCTCAAATGGGCCATAGAACCTTGGTGCCAACTTATCATTCGAAGCCTTGGAGAGGGATTTTTGACGATAAGGTTGGAGCTTCAAATAGGCTTTTTCTCCTACCTCAAATGACAGCTCCGGCGCTTTCCATCCTCATAACTCTTCATCTCGTTCTTTGGGCCTTTAAGAGATTAAATTTCGGATCATCCAACACAAAGATCACGCTCTATTTAGTTGTTCTTCCAAAGACGAAACAACGGTTTGTCGCCCGTGTATTTAGTGAGGTGTGGGGGCTCGCGGCCATAGAGGGCTCGAAACGGAGTGCACAAGGTTGCTGAGTGCCAGCTGGTGTTGTACCAATACTCGGCCCAATGGAGCCATCTACACCAAGACTTGGGCTTCCTGGTGATGAAGCACCTCAGATAGCTCTCAACGCTCTTGTTAACCACTTCGGTTTGGCCAGTCGATCGAGGGTGGTAGGCGGTGGTATGATGTAGGGACGTGCCTTGTAAGCGGAAGAGCTCCTTCCAGAAAAGACTCAGGAACACCTTATCTCTGTCGGACACAATAGTGGAAGGAATACCATGGAGCCGGGTGATTTCCTTAGTGAAAATTCCAGCCACAATTGGTGCGGTGAAAGGGTGCTTCAAATTGATGAAGTGCGCATACTTGGTAAGACGATCAACTACCACTAGAATGGTATCCTTGCCCTGAGATACCGGAAGTCCCTCTATAAAATCCATACTAATCTCCTCCCAAACTTGTTGGGGTATTGGCAAGGGTTGTAGTAACCCGCCTGGTGAGAGTGATGATTGCTTGTTCTGTTGGCAAGTATGGCAGGATTGAACATATTTGGAGATGTCTTGCCTCATGCCACCCAGTACCATTGAGTGGCTATGCGTTTGTAAGTCTTTAAATCGCCCGAATGGCCCCCTTGGGGGCTGTCATGGAATTCCTTCAAAATTTTGGTGATGAGAGGAAATTTTGGAGGTAATACTAGTCGCCCCTTGTACATGAGCCTGCCATCTTGCACATTGATTCCCTTAGGCGAATGTTCCCCAGCTAGCACCTTTTTAGTGATGTGTGCTATGTACGGATCTTGCTCAATCATTGGAGCCCATTTATCCCATGAAAACACACAAGTAGTGCTGATGTTGCTCGGTTGTCTTTGCCACCCCCGGTTCTTAGGGACAAAGCATCGGCTACTATGTTGGTCACACGGACCAGATAGCATATATCAAAAGTAAAGCCCAGAAGCTTGCTGACCCAACGTTGGTATTCCGGCCCAATCTCCCGTTGCTCCATGAGGAACTTAAGACTTTGTTGATCTGTTTTTATGGTAAATCTCCTCCCTAATAGATAATGTCTCCATTTCAGCACCGCAAACACAATTGCCATCAACTCCTTTTCATAGATGGACCTCATTTGAGCTCTAGGCCTAAGTGTCTGGCTAAAAAAAGCAATGGGGTGACCTTCTTGAGAGAGAACAACCCCTAATCCATAGCTAGACGCGTCAGTCTCCACGGTGAAGAGCTTGGTGAAATCGGGAAGGGTGAGAGTAGGGACGGTGGTCATGGCTTTTTTGAGAGAGTTGAAGGATTGTGTGGCTTCGGGTGTCCACGAGAAACTATCCTTTTTGAGGAGCTGAGTAAGGGGGGCAGCAATTGTGGCATAACCGGATACAAACTTCCGGTAGTACCCTGTAAGTCCCAAAAATCCCCTTAGTTCCCTGATGTTCTTAGGCACTAGCCAATCAATCATAGCCCTTATCTTATCCTGATCAACAGAAACTCCAGAAGCAGAAATAATATGGCCTGAGTAAGCTACCTCAATTTTCCCAAATTCACATTTGTCGGGGTTGGCATAAAGTTGGTGGTGGGATAATTGGTTCAGGGCGAGGTCAAGGTGTTTGATGTGGAGTTCAATAGTAGGGCTATATATTAAAATGTCATCAAAGAAAACAAGAATGAACTTACGTAAAAAAGGTTCAAATACCTCGTTCATAAGAGACTGAAATGTCGTCGGGGCGTTGGTCAGGTCGAAGGGCATGACCATAAACTCGTAATGGCCCTGGTGCGTTCTAAATGCAGTCTTGTGCTCGTCCCCCAACTTCATTCTGATTTGGTGGTACCTCGACTTCAGATCGATTTTGGAGAAAATAGTGGATCCCTTCAATTCATCCAATAGTTCATCGATCCTAGGAATCGGGTACTTATCGGGCACAGTGGCCTTGTTGAGTGCCCGGTAGTCGACGCAAAAGCGCCAACTCCCGTCCTTCTTCTTCACCAAGAGGACCGGACTCGAAAAGGGGCTCGAAGATGGCCGAATCAACCCGGCTTGTAGCATGTCTCGTATGAGTCTCTCGATCTCATCCTTCTATATTTGTGGGTACCGATATGGTCGCACACTAATCGGGTCACAACCCTCTCTTAAGTTGATCCCATGCTCATGACCTCGAAGGGGAGGTAAGGTGTTTTGTGTGGAGAATATTTGGTGGTGTTTGAGTAAGGTTGGTAAGTTGGTTGTAGGAAGGGTGGGATGGTTGGTGTTCTTTGGTGGTTAGGCTGGTTCTCTGCTTGCCCCTCCTCTAAGCTGTTCAATTCTAGCAGACAGCCTCCCCCTTCTTTTCGTAAGGTCCGCATCATGGCCCTTAACGAGATCAACGATCTCCCTAGAGCAGGGTCCCCTTTCAACGTGACAATGTCGGGGCCTACGCCAAACTGAAGAGTTTGGGTCTTCCAATTGTTGGTCATAGTCCCGAGCTTCTCAAGCCATTGGATCGCCAAGATGAAATCTAAATTCCCCAGCTCCAACGGAAAGAAATTTTCAAGGATATCAATTCCTTGAAGGTGCAGCAAGATGCCCTTACATTCGCCCGGGCCGTGTACCGAGGCTCCGGTACCTAGTGTCACCCCAAATCCGCGGGTTGGGGAAACGGGCAGGCTGAGTTTCTCGACCAGGGTGGTGGACACGAAATTGTGCGTCGCACCAGGGTCAATCATGACCACGACATCTTGGCCGTGTATCGTCCCCCTCAATTTCATGGTCTGGGGTTGCTAAGGCCCAAAACGGAGTTCAGAGATATCTCCGGTTGTTCCTCGACGTTTTCCCCCCCTTCGGTGGTGTCACCCTCCTCCATCTGGGCGAGTTCCCCCTCTTCGAGGGCAGTTTCATCGGAGCCCATTAGGACGCTCAGCTCCCGCCGCCGGCAACGGTGGCCGACGTGCCATTTGTCGTCGCAGCGGAAGCAAAGTCCTTTCTCTCTCTTCTGTTGCATTTCTTGGTCGGTGAGCCTCCTTATCTCTCCTGGTGGTCGGTTTACAGATGTGCTTTGGCTGGGTTTTGGTTGGTAAGGATGGCTCATAGTCTGGCTTAGGGTAGTTGTGGGTTGTGGGATTGCGGCCCAGTTGGATCCGGTCTTGGAGTAAGATGGGCTGGGTTGGTTTTTGTTCTGTGGGTAGTAAGTTGAGGGAATTGGGGTTTTTAAGTAGTTGGGCCTCGAGTAGAGGGGTTTGGCCCATTTCAACTTATCTTCAGCCTTGATAGCTAGGTCCATTGCCATGTCTAAGGATCTGGGCCCCAATAAACGTACTTCAGCCCTGATATCTTCCCTGAGGCCCAAAATGAATTGGCCCTTTGCAATGTCCTCCGTAATCCCACTTAAGGGTGCCAACAGCTCTATAAACCTTCTCCGGTACTCCGCGACGCCATCAGCGTTCTGCTTGTGAGCCAACCATTGCTCATGTAAGGTGCCCGCCGCCGTCGGCCGGAAATGACGCAGCACCAGTCCCTTGAGCTCCTCCCACCGTTGAACCTCTCTCCTCCCATTTTCCCATTGAAACCACAAAAGAGCGTCTCCTTCAAGGGCAACCACCGCCGCTTCGACCTTCTCCTCTTCCTCTAAACGGTGGAACTTAAAATATCTCTCGGCTCGGAGGATCCACCCATCTGGGTTTTCTCCATCAAAGAGCGGTAAGTCGAGCTTCTTGAAACGCCAGTTACCGAGGACGGCTGCCGGAGTAGGTGTTCGATCGTGATTGACGACAGGGGTGTTCTCCGGGTTAAAGTTTAGGGTTTGTGGGTATGGAGGTGGCGGTGGTGGTTGTGGAGGTTGTTGATGTGGGCGGGGCGGTTGGCGAACACTGAATGTGGCGGAGGAGTCTGTCTCCCTGTTTCGAAGGCTATGAATGGCGGCCCTCATCTCCTCCATGAACCCTCTCTGTTCCCCTCTCATCTGGTTAAGGATACCGTCATGGGTCTCCCTAGTCCGGTCTATTCTCCCTTCGAGCCTCTGAGCCAGCTGACCCATTTCCGCCTCCATTTTTTCCCCCAGCGTTTGTTGGTTTGTCATTACCTCGGTCAGGGTGGTGGTGAGCCCTGCGAAGTCTGCTTCCAGTTGTTCTAGCCTTTGCTGATGAGTAGGTGGCATGGTAGCTTCTTTCTTCTACGAAAAACTTCACCTTTTCTTTTCTTTTTTTTTTTTTTTTTTTTTTTTGCGAGAAGAACTCAACTCAACCTTCCCAGAATGGTCCTGCTCTGATACCAAGTTGCTGGAAATCAAATTGACAGAAGAATAGAGAGGCAGAATGTTTTGATATATTGCTATGGAAATGGCAAAATTCCAGGTCTATTACAAGGTTCTACTCACTTTCGAGAGGTGAGAGTCTCTCCACAACAAGAAAATAAATTACTCAATATTCTTCTCTGGTCAGCTTATTCTTCTCACGCTATTTATACTACTATCAGACCACCTTTCATTCATAACCCTACTGCCACTTCTAGAAGGACTCTCATCCTCACGCTCCTCATTGTACTAGGTGCAGGAGAATAATCAGAGGCGCCCCATATCACAGCTGTCCTTTTCCTTGTGTGCCAATACCCTTTTTGCCCCTCCTTGCGTATGTAAGCAGTTGCCCTTGCTTGCCCCTCGTGTCATGTTGATTTCCAGCACAAAGCAATTCTACTTAGATTTAACCAAGTTATTTATATGTTTAAAGTTCTAGAATGATCAATTTTTGCATCAAATGAAGGCACTTTGCACCTCTTTCACTTTTTAAACGTGTTTCCATTGTGGGGCTTGGACATTTCTTCTGGTCAAGGGTGGTAAAGTGGTGTTATTTAAATTCTTTCTGACCCCTTTGAAGCCAGGAATACCTTGGAACGAAGTGACCTGAGTATGTTCCTTGATGAATGCTTTCTTTGTGCCTTCTTTGGTATTTGTGTTGGAAAGAAGTACAATAACTTTAGTTTAAACCCCCACTTATTCATTGAAAGAACAAGTGGCGGTTTAAACTAAAGTTATTGTAAATAGAAAAGTTAATGGGGAGGTTTCAATACTTGTTGTTTCGACAAAGACATCTGTTTACTTTATAATGGGTGATTTATAACCCTTCTGTTTTGGTCTATTGGCTAGGATAGATCTATGTTCCTCATTGGATTCAGTGGAACTGTATGGTGCCATTGCCCGAGTCCTTGGGATTCATCCTGTGTCTCCTGTTGTTATGTTTAGTAGTGGGCCTCTAGGTGTGGGGCAGGCGGGGTCTTTGTTGGGGTCTGGTTACTTGGTTTTTGTATGTACTAGTAATAGAAAATAATATTTCACTGATGAGCAGATAATATACTACATGTTATAATTTCATGGGAACTTTAATCTGTACTGAAAAATAGCTTACTGGTTGTTACTTTTTCAGATGGTCCCAAGGAGCCCGAAGGCAGCATTTCTAAGCCTCTGTTAGACACTCAAAATCAGCAAGTTGAAGAGCATTGCTTAAAGGATTTCCCCACTCCTACTTCTAATCCCGAAGAATGTAGAATTCTGTCTGCAGATATAGCATCAACATCAATGATTTCTTCAGCTTCTATATTTAGGAGTGCAATGATGGCTGCCAGTCCAGTCATTTTGGGCAGTATGCAAATTAAAGAATATGGCTCCTGTGCTACAGGCACTGAAGATAACCTCCTTTCAGGACACAAGCCAGATAAGTTATGGTTGGAGATGACAAGCCTCGCTGAACAGCCTGTAGAATGTGTGGGCTTTGGTAAGATTGACTCTTTTACCTGCAAATCTGCGATTAATCCTCTCTGGCCTTTGTGTATGTATGAACTTCGTGGAAGATGTAACAATGATGAATGCCCTTGGCAGCATACAAAAGATTATTCTGATGGTAATGGTATGGTTTTTTCCCCCTAAAAGTCTTTAGATATTGCACATTACAGCTTCATTATGAGGTGGAGTGGAATTGAGATTCACCCTTTCTGCAGATGGTCACTCTGGCCGAGCATCTAATGGTCAAATTGCGATGGCGCAGGCAGAGATTGCTTGTGTCTTGACACCTCCAAGATATCTAGTCTGTTTGGATAGTCTGAAGGACGAGTCACATGGTTCTCATAAAGCTCGTTATTTTGGGTCGTCTGGGAAAAATATCTTCAGCCGTTCCTTGGCTGTTTCAAGTTTACTCGTAAAGCACCTTCCTTCTGATGAACCTTGCTTGCATGGCAATGACGGTTGTGTTGAGTCTTATGGTGGCAGTGCGCATCCATTGTATCTTCAAAGTAGAGATGGCACTTGGGTTTGTTCTCTTTATCCTGTTCATTTTATTAATTTATCACTGTTATCATTGTGTGGCATTGCCATTTCTCCTTTATTCTTATGTGTGTCCATAGTAGATTTCATAGTCATTATTGTGTGGCATTGCCATCGTTCCTTTAATCTTATGTGTCTTCATAGTAGATTTCATAGCCAACTTTCTGAATCAAGTATGCATTGAATTATGGTTGATGGGAAAATGAAAGGTATGGATATCTTATTTCTTTTATTCAGTACTTTTGGCTAGCTAAATTGGTTTAATTATCTGAAGTAATGACCATATATGGAATACAAAATTCTATGGTGGTCATAATAGATATGACCATGAGAAATCTAGTGGTTTAGAATGATTTTAGGTTTAAAATGACGGCCTAGTTACACTTCAAACCATTAGATTTCCATGATCAGATTTAGTTTGACCACCTAGGAATTGTCCATATGGAATAATCCGAATTGGACAATTTTGCCTCACCGTGCAATCCATTGACCATATATAATGTTTGCCAGCTTTGGAGTACTTTGGTAATATTCTATTTTAAAATGTGGGAAAAACATATAAAATCAAGAAATGGTAGTTTTTATAAAAAAAAGAATTTTGAAAAAGCAAAAGGTGCTTTTTTGGCTTTTTTTAAAAAATTTATTTGCCCAGAAGTTTTTAAATTTTTATTTTGGTGAAGGTTCTTAAATTTTAGGATAATTTGTCAAAACGAACATTGTATATACCACTTTTTGTGAGAAACGACCTTTTATAATTTATTTGGCAACTTAAAACATTAAACTTCTATTTTTTTCTGTGAGATACAACCTTACCCTATTTTCAGGCGTTGACTCGCCGGTTTTCGATGTTGACTCACCGATTTCCACGTTTTTATATACTAATTCTTCTATCGATGCCGCACGTGCGTCGGGTCTTCCCTTTTCCCATCCTTTCCCCTTTGTTTTCTCCTCAAAAGAGTGTAAAAATCGATGCACGTATAAAGCACTTGGGGGATTTAAGTGGGTCAACACCGCAAACCGTTAGGTCAAAGTCGGAAAATAGGGTAAGGTTGTTTCTCGCAAAAAAAATAAAATTTTAAGGTCCTAAGTTGCCAAAAAAATTTATAAAAGGTTGTTTCTTGTAAAAAGTGGTATGTAAAAAGTGTGATTTAAGTGGGTCAACGCTGGAAACCGGTAGGTCAAAGCCGGAAAATAGGGCAAGGTTGTTTCTCGCAAAAAAAAAAATTTAAGGTCTTGAGTTGCCAAAGTTTTTTTATAAAAGGTTGTTTCTTGTAAAAAGTGGTATATAAAAGGTTTGTTCTAACAATTTTTCCTAAATTTTATGTTGCCTGTAGCAGTGTATCATTAAGCACAATTGCACAAGTGTCCTGATAGTTTAAACCAATAGAACTCAATTTCCCAAATTTGGATTATGTTCTATATCTGAGTCACGTTTTGGTTTTCCTTAGCCAATTTTTCTGGCTCTTTGTAGTGGTTGCATGTGGAATTGGGAAGAGCTAACCATAGTAAAGCTCAGGCTTGTAAGGCTGTATCTCTCTGACATTTTGAAGTTACTTTGAAACAATGCCATTCTTATTTTTAACCAATAGGTTTTGTCGAAATCCGTGTATGTCAATATGCTCTCTAAGTTAACCTATAGCACCTCCATGATCATGATAAGACCCTTTTTCTTGGTGTAGGAAGTAAGTGGTAATTAATATGAAAATTTCACCTGTATGATATCTTATTGAATAATCTCTGAGGTTATTTGGCACAGGACAGACTGTTTTTGTTTGATGCAAGTGCATCAAGAAATTGCTTTGGTATCTCTTCAATTCTTGCTCCTTTCAGTGCATGCTCTACTGCAGTTCATTCTGTTGGTGGTAGCTCTAAGGCACAATATATGGGAGGGCTGTGGTTCAAAGTATCCAAAAAGGAAAATGCTGAGAATCGCTGAGAATGGCAATCAAACGTGTCCGAAACAGCACCTTGGCAGTTGAAATGTTTGGGTTCGAAACGCCAAAATCTCCTGTTTAAGAAGTGTCGAAATGCATGTGTAGCATACTCTCGCGTCTCCAGCCCTAGTAAACAACCAGAAAAGGAATAGTTAACTTTTTCCGTAAACCTAATCCTCTGACCTGGTTTCTCTCTGTAATTTGGCATCCATCACTAACAACCTTGAAGCTTTGTCAGAGTTTGTCAGCTGTCAACCGAAGAAAACAGGAAGAAGAAAATAAAGAGAAAATAAAGCAAATAAAAGCGGAAGTTGAGTTTAGGAGAAAGGGAAAGAATTAAAGAAGAGGTAATTTAAAGAAAATATAAGGGTAGAAGAATATGCAGAGGAGAGAGGGTAGAGAGGTGAACAATGATTATAAAAGGGGAGACAGAATGGCACTAGTGGTTGCTTTTGTGATTTCCCTTGGCTTAGTGGCCAAATAAATATAAATTTTCTTTTGGTGCACACTGCACTCGTCAGATAAGTGTGGGCTTTTTGGGGTGGGGGATTGCGTGGCATTTGCTTCTCAACCAAGGTTATAATGTGAGATTATTTCCCCTCAAAAAAAAATGTGAAAGATTATTCTTGTAAATCTAAATTTATGATTAAACACACACGCACACATATATTCATGTTAGATATTTGTTATATTTTGCGTAGACGTTTGCACGCTGTCTACCTTTTTTTCTTTATTGCTGTTTCCCCGTGCCCGTTTTTGTATCCAATTCTCTGCTATATTGGGTGGAATGGGCATTTCTGGTACTTAGAATGGGGACATGAATGTAATTCACTACTTAGTTTTGGTGAACTTGTCTAGAGGATACTATTCTGGAACTTGTTCAAGGGTGAGCAAATTAGGTTGTGTCTTCTGAAATTTTCAGTCGGTAAGCAGATTAAGTTACTATTGTTGTTGAAAGAGCTCTGCAAAAACAGTCGAAGTATAACAATGTGGGCCGAAATGATTAATGTGATAATGAAGTTGTGACGTGTTAGGAATAGTCTTAGAAGCAAAAATTTCCCCGACTATGGTGCAATCGGAAGTGGCGTTGCCCCCCAAGATTTCACACAGCTATTCCCCCTAATGTGCACTCAAATAAGGGACATTAGAAACTCATAATAATTCTCACAACTGGAGAGAGAAAATCAGTAAATAAGAAAGGAAGAAGATAATATTTTCTGTGTGATATTGTGGACAGCAAAACGCTTGTTATTAAAGCCAAAAACAAATCGTAACTGAAGAGAGATTTTAGGAAACAAATCTGTCAAATTAAACCAGAAGATTAAAACAAGCAACTGTTACAGCACATTTAAACAGAGTGGAATAGACTTTGTAACTGAAAAGTTTCATAAACCTGAACTCTCAGATACAGCATGGCCCTTCTAGTGTATACCACAGCTTCCATTTGCATTATATCCAACAACTATTTGGTGTTCTGCATCTGGATCTGCTTATCGAGAATTGTTGCTTCTGGTAGTAGCTGTAGTTGCTTTGCTGCAATGCTGTGTGCTTGCTTGGGTGTTTTCTGTTGACTTTGAGTGTAGATAATGGGAGTGCGCATTTTCCTTTCTTTCTGGTATATATATTTTTTATTGGAAGGGGGGGAGGTTGAGGGGTTGGGGGTTGGAGTTCAGTCTTCAAGTGGAATGTCTGTCGTAACTCGTAAGTTTGTGATGATTCAGCTTTGTGTGAGCTTAGCGTATCTGCTCGAAAAATATGTATGTGCTTCAGTTGTTGAAGAGATCCATTTATATGTTCTTTTGGTTATTTTTGTGCTAGTTGGCTTGTGACTTTAATACTTGTTCTTAAATTCTTCCAAATTGTTATAGATCTCTTGAACCTTCAGCTCATACTCTTGGGTCTTATAATTATACGTTTCTTTTACTGCTTTATGTTTTATAGCCAATAAGTAAATGTTGGTTGGTCAAATTCCTCACTCTTCTACCCAATGCTGATTAGAATCCTCTGCGACATGGTTTGGCTGACAATGATCAATCTCTAGAAATGGCTCTTATTATATTGAGTCAGGAGGCGAACAAAATTGAGAGTATAAAAAAGGTATTTGCCGTGGATTTTACGATATAAATGAGCTAGCTATGTCTCCCTTGTTTCAATGAATAGCGTTCTTGTACTGTCCATATGCAGGCTCTTTCTGTGCTTTCTCGAGCGCTGGACGCTGATCCTTCATCCTTACCTATCTGGATTATTTATCTGCTCCTCTATTATTGTACTAAATACTCTGTTGGGGAGCTCAGCAAGAAGAGTTCAGTTCAGGAGGATGACTTTTTTTCTCATGCTGTAAGTTTTCTTCTTTAATTAAGGTGTTCCTACATCAAGTGGCAGTAGATGAAATTGCACTAGATTTGACTTTGACGGTTTCACCTGCATGTGCGCAGTAAAGTTCACTGATGAATAATTTTTTCATAAGTGATAGCCATATTCGACCTCTTTGAAGCGTGAAAATGAAATGATTTTTTGTTGGTTTTGCAGCATTATTGAATTCACGGTCATTCTATATCTCTGACTTTGTAAAAACATATAAAATAGTAAAAGCGGTCTTTGAGGTGAAAAAAAAGGGAAAAATATCTTGGAAGAGGACAAAATACTCTGATTAACATATATCAGCTAGATGTTCCCAATTTCTGATGTAGAATTGTGGTTTGACTTTTGAGGGAGGAGGGGGGGAGGGAAGGTGTTGTTGATTTCCGCCTCTTCTTTCCTGTTGTAAAGTCTAATCTCGTCAGAAACTCAAGTGCCTTTAGCTTCCTTCGCTGCAAGGACACTCCATGTGGGTGCTGTGGTACGTTACTTACGTATTGGCCATTGACACAAGGCTGACACACTCTGATGTATCTCAATTTTCATTGCTTCTAATTTGTCTTTTCTCTTTTTTCCTTTTCTAATGCATATATTTCTACTATATACTTCCTCTATTTCATAATACTTGACACACTTCTCCGGGCACGCTTGACTTTAACTATTAATATCTCTACTTCCCTAAATGTAAATATTATAAGAAGTTGATATTGTGAAAGTATATATCAAGACGAATCTAACAAGATCCCACATGACTATATTTTTCCTTGCGTACAAATCACAAAACACGGTCAAAGGAGAATGTGTGAATAGTGCAAAAGTCAAACCTTGTCATCTATTTTGAAACGGAGGTAGTATGTATTTGTGTTTGGTGGTTCAAATGTGTATATGTTTGTGTCTGTTATGTGTGTGTGTGTGTGTTTGTGTGTGTGTATGTCTTGTGTGTGTGTGACATTGCCGTTCTATACCTTAGTCTTAGTGGATTGACTCTGTTACATAAGTTCATTCCTAAATTTCTTTTTAATCTTATACATATACATAAGTAAGCGGCTATGTTCTTTTCTTAATGCATTAGCCTGAAACCTCATTGATTGATCTTTGCGTCACTTGCTCTCTATCAATTAGTGATATGTAGAATGAGACTCTATCTGTATTCTTGTCCTAGTAGTTGATGAGAGTTACATTGGAAACAAAGAGTAAGGCAAACACAATTCATTTGGGGTATTTTTCCAATTCAAATTGAATGCAATCAGATCTTAACCATCAGCTCAGTGTCTCTCATGAAGCTTCATATAGGCGGGTATAGGATAGATGTAAGGAGCGGCTATTTCATTTGAGTGACCTCCTAGGTTTCTACTGCTTTGTACACTTTCTCAAATAGACATGTGCGCATGCCAGAAACACCAAAAGAAGTAGATAAACGAATTATGCATGTATTGATTTCCTAATAACTTATAGAAACTACAAGCTATTATTTCAAAGATCCCTGAATATTGATTTCCCTGTTATTTATTAGAGATTGAGGAACCATGAAAATGTCAGGTTTGCAGCAGTTTCTCTGTTGTCCTGCAGAGTACTGCATTTGAGGGTTTTAGTGTGCGATAAACTCAGGTCCCTATGATTTTCTGCAATCTCTCAGTCGCTTATCACCCAATTGTTTTCAGTTATAGGACTTTATGGTGATTTTGCAATGTCATGGGAGCTACTTTTTGCTTTAATGTTGTTTCCTCTCATGTGGGATCTGCAGGTCAAGCACTGTGAGGAATCATATGAGTTGTGGCTCTTGTACATCAACAGTCGTGGACGACTTGATGAGCGATTTTCTGCTTATGAAAGAGCACTCTCTAGGCTGTGCCAGTATACATCCGCCAATGATGGGCAGTGGATGCAGCATAGAAGTGCTGTCATCTTAGACCTATTTTTGCAGATGTTACACTGTTTCTGTGTGTCTGGGAATCTTGCAAAGGCAGTTCAGAGGATACACAGACTTGTTCGTGCTGATGGAGATTCTGATGAGTCTCATTCTCTTTTGTTTTCTGATATTCTTCAATGCCTAACGATATCTGACAAATGTATCTTCTGGGTTTGTTGTGTGTACTTAGTGATTTACAGGAAACTGCCTGATTCACTGGTGCAGCAGTTTGAATTTGAGAAGGATGTTTCTTCAATAGAGTGGCCATCTGTCTGCTTAACATTTGAAGAAAAGCAGTGCGTGGCCAAGCTGATGGAAATGGCTGTAGAATCTGTTGGACTGCATATGGGCAGTCAACCTCTGGAGAGTAGTACTCTCAAGTCTGCCCATCAGCTGGCAGTGAACCACATTAAGTTTATGGCAACTATAGATGGTGTAGATAACTGTAAGGTGTCTCTAGAGAAGTACAGGAACTCATACTCGTCTTGCTTAGAGCTAATTCTACTTTTGGGAAGAGCTTATGATTTCACAAGTGTGAATACAAATTTTGAAAAATTTGAGGAAATTCTTAGTAATTGGCCTAAAAATGTTTCGGGAAGTCAGTGCATCTGGAATCAATTTGCTGAATTTGCATTAGAGAAAGGCAGATCTGATAAAGCAAAAGAAATCATGGATCAATGGTTTAACTCTGCTGGGCTGCCTCTGTTGTTGCATAAACAATCAGTTTATAATGAAAATGGTGACAGTAAGAGCATATCTGCAGATTCTCAGTCGGGGTTGAATTTGAGCACTTTAATACCCAACTACAGCAATATGGATCTTGTATATGGGCTTCTCAACCTGTCTCTGTATAAATTATTACAGAATGATATTATTGAAGCTCATTTGGCGGTTGACAAAGCTCTGAAGGTTGCTGATGCTGAAGTCTTAAGACATTGTGTTAAGGAGCATGCAGCATTTTTGTTCAACTATGGATCTCAGTTGATGAAGGATGTCTCTTTTCGTGGATTGATAGATATTCTGAAAGGTTATATCATTCATGCTCGGGCTATTACTGACTTGGAACCAATGACTAGAAAATTCATTCAAGATATCCAAAAACCTAGAACAAAGCAGCTTGTCCGGAACATATTGAGTCCAATTTCGCCTGATTCTTTTTTGGTCAATTCAGTTCTTGAGATTTGGTTTGGTTCATCCCTCTTGCCCCCAAAATTTGATCAGCTGAAAGATATGGTGGACTTTGTTGAAGCTATCCTGGAAGTTTCACCTGCCAATTATCAGCTTGTGATTTCTGTTTGTAAGCTGGTCTGCGGGAAATTTGAATTTAGCAATTCTAAATCTGCTAGTGTGTCATTCTGGGCGAGTTCGTTGCTGGTTAATACGATCTATCACGCCATTCCGTTCCCACCAGAGCATGTGTGGGTGGAAGCTGCAGATATGTTGGGTAAACTAACAAGTGTGCCAGAAATCTCTGAGAGCTTCCATCAGAGAGCCTTGTCAGCCTATCCATTTTCCATCAAATTATGGAAATCCTTTCTTAATCAGTCGACTGGACCCAGCAAGAGAAACTCTGTTGTTAAAGAAGCTACAGAGAAGGGTTTAGAACTTGGATAGTTTCACTTCACAACAGTATAGGAAGCGGATAGATCCACCATTGAGACAAAATATCTGGAAATTTATACAAGCTACATAATATTCTTCTGGGTAAATTTAGGCATGTGGAAACAAGTATAGACAGAAATAGAATGTTGTAAATTGGTTTTGGCAGTGTAGATCTTAACAGGCAGAGATACAGTAATACACAGGGACAGGGAAAGCAAGTGCTTACCTCTTATAGTAGTCAGTGGCTGGGGAATTTTTTTGGCTTAGAAATAGCAGGATATTTGTAAATATTAAACTTTTTTTTGTCCCAACAGTTTAAAGTTTAGGGATAATTTTCTGCTAGTTTTTTTTTTTGGAGTTTGATGTTAATTACTGTCTTTTGACATTTTTGTCGATGTCAATTAACATAGTTGGTAAAGTCTTGTATGGATGATATCCAAAACTTGGTGAATCATTTCAACAATGAGATCTTGCCTATAAGCTCAAAAAATGTGATGCAAGAGCTTGATACTCTCTCTCTCTCTAACCTCTCCCCACACAAACCATAGCAGCTCAACCCTCAAACCCTAAAAGCCGCCACCCCCAGGCTTGCTGGTGGCCGGTCGCTCTACCGGTTGGTCGCCAGCCTGTCCCTAGCGTTCGTCGTTTGTTTTCGTAGGTTAGCTTCCCCCATCCCCTGGTGGTTGTGCGCGCCCCCTTTCTCTTGTTTATCGGTTCGCACGTCGAGTCTTCCCCCTTCCCCTGGTGGTGTCATGTCTCTCTCCCCCTCCCCGTGGTGGTGGTCGTGTCTCCCCTTCCCCTTCCCCTTCCCCTGGTTGTGTTGTGTCTCCCCTCCCCCTGGTGGTGTCGTGTCCCCCCCCCCCCCGGTGGTGTCATGTCCCCCCTCCTCCGTAGGTGTGTTGGTCTCCCCTTCCCCCTCCCCGGTTGTCGGTTCCCCTTTCCCTCCCCCTCCCGGTTTGCTTCCCTACCCCCTGGTTTCGGGTTTCCCTTCCCCCTCCCCCCCGTGGTTGTTGTGCTTCCCCTCCCTAGTTATGTTAGATATAAGTATGCTGGTTTTTATCTTAGTATGTGTGGTAAATCTCCAAATAGTTGGAGTAAGTTGTTTCTTTCGAGTTGCTAAAGCTGTTGTTCGTGGTTGGTTGTGGCCCTCGAAAAGTGTTTGTCAGTTGGATAAGGGATGATGGTTCAATGTTGTAACAGTAGAATGTAGTTTTTTTGGAATTTTTGATGAAGGAAAAGGTGACTCAAGAGGATGAAGAGTGTGAGCGTGGACGAGGCGATGAAAGGTTTTCATGGTTGGGACATGTGTTTTCCGGTTTCACAAATCGGAGTTGTGTTTGAGAGCTCAAAATGTTTAGCTTTCTTTTTAGCTTGTCATTGATCTTAATGATCCTTGCCTTGAAAAATTCAAATTTGAAGGTGGCAACCCAATTGCATCTGGTGGTTTTCAGCGTGCCAACTCAAATGCGTTTCTCCTACCTATAGGAGAAACCTGAAATACTCTCTCAAGAGAGTAATGAGTCACCCAGGAACGTGACACTTCAAAAGATCATGAGCCCAGAATTCCAAGCAACAGAAGGTCGTTGGGATTGCTCATGCGGCGAGATGCGAAGCTCACCGTTGGTTGTTAGTTGTCCGGATCGTGAACGAGATTCGCTTCTCCCACCACTTCCGTCAGGTATAATATACCCTTTTAATGCAGGTTGCTTAATGCATCTTATTTATCGCCACCAAAGACAAGCATTTATCGACAACATCCATCGGAGTTTTGACTCAATCATCACAATCATTAAACAGCGACGACCTCCTTAACATGCGACTCTTTATCAGTTTTACTTGTTTTTGTTTTATATGGATTGTAAGAGCTAATAAAGCTCCTTTTAGTTTTGTTTGTTTTGTTTTATGTTTGGTTGTATTAGCATTAGGCTGTCCTTCATTTTTTTTAATTAATGCAAGTTTTCTCGTTGTCAAAAAAAAAATACATCGTTCACCCAAGCGCATAAAAACACAATTGCTAAGAGCATGTTTTTGGAAGTCCTCTAGCAGGGCACAACTTGTTGACTTCTCTAGTATTCCTGGCATAACATCACTTCTTGAATTCTTACGATTCCGTTATGAGTGCCAACATCCCTCCTATTCCCAAATGCCATACAAATGGAATTATTAGACATCTTAATTGGTATGGTAAAAATATACATTAGGGGGTATTTGGTTGAAGGTATTGAAATGGAATAGAATGGATGTGATATACATTAATGATGAAAAATTGTTTGGTTGGGGTAAAATGTTCATGGAACGTCATACCCAAGGGTTTCTCATCCCCCTCTAAAACCATAGAATCTAATATCTACAACCCCCTAAGGATTGAGATCCTTGTACTTCTTTTGTACTAATGGATTCTAAATCCATACTTTTGAGTGAAACAAACTAACTAAAAAGAAAAATTAATACATTGGGATTCTTATTCTCATACCATGCTGTTCCAAATATTTGAACCAAACGCCCCTTAAGACACATTCAAGAATATATTACTTCTATATACTTAGATTTGTTTTCTAATGTGGCACAACTAGAGTTATTAAACATCTCATAGGAATTAGCGTAATATATGTATTGATAGGTAAGTTGAACACCCTTGCAGGGGGGTAGGAGATCCTTCTTGCAAAGGGTGAGACTCGATCCTGGGACATTTGGAATCAGAGTTGATGCCCATATACCACTAGGCTATTACCTGCTGCTCCCAAACATATGTTATATACTAAAACTTGTTTAGTTACTGAAATTCGATTTCATCAATTGCTTATTGGATACTTAGTATTGGGAAGTCCAAGTTTATTATTTTGACAAACAAATTTTGCAAATTTAGTGGCATTTCTATAAATAAAATAAAATAAGTGGAAAAAAAGGAGAAGGAAAAATTGACATTAGGGTCCCAATTATAGGTCATTGTCTTTATAAGTCCTAACTATTGATTATTATCTATAGGACCTAAGTATGGGTTGTGGGTGAAAGTTATTCGGATAAAAATTGAAATCCAATCCTAACCAAATTAGTAATTTGGATTGTACTCGAACTATGTTCGAATTGAGCTTTTCTGAAAATTTGGATTTTCGGATTGGTTTGGATTGAGGGAGATTGGATCCAAAATAACCAACTAGCAAATAGGCCGTGTATTGTATATTTGTATACTTATGATTGGGTTTAAGTGTTTTCCATAAAATTTATGGGTTTGTATGAATTATTAGTTGTTACTATTGAATTTTTATGGGAATATATGAATTACTTCTATTATCGACCACTTTATTTTAATGCTTGTGCCTAAATTATTTCATCAAAACAGGATGAGGTGGTAGCTTAATGGAGTACCAGCCTAGATTCCAGGCGTTACCCAGGGTTCGAATTCTCATCCCAACATTATGTTGGAGATTTCTCTTGTAGTGCCAGTTGGCCTTTAGGCTTGTTGTCTTTTGGGGTCATTTAGCTTTGTACGTAGCCTCTAAAGCGGTGTGTCATGCAGGCTAGTAGCCTGCAGGGGGTTGGTCTTCGGGCAAATTATCTCTCATAATAAAAAAAAATTCATCAAAAGAATAAAGTTTAAAATTTGTGATATTTGGATTGGATTCAATCTAATGTCTGAAAATTCAGATTCGATAGGTTTGGACTCAAACTCTGAATTGTTTGGATTTGGATTGGAAAATTAAAATCCAAATTTTATTCAGATTGAATTGAACTAGGCTTAAATCCAAAGCATACACCGGACTTTCACCCCTATTGGGTTGTTGTGATTTTAATAGGGCCAAATTGGATCAATTAAAATCACAACAACCTATATTTAGGTCATATGAAAATGATTATAAATAAGTTAGGCTCTGTTAAAATTATAACAACCATACGGGGGTCATACAGAGAATAATCAATAGTCGATATCTATAAAAGACAATGGCCCATAGTTTGGACTCCCAGTGTCAATTTTTTCTTGTAATTTGAAAGTTGTACATATGTTAAGGCTCTTGAAGACAAACAATGCTGATTTTTTTTGTCCTCCTCCCCACTTTTCAAACCCTCTTTCCCCTATTTGCCTTTCTAACTTAGGACTTTTTACTTCCTCTAACTTCAAATCTCTTCGTATACTCGTGATTATCCTTTCATCAAAATAAATTTACGTTAGGGTTCTTGAAAAAAGACTTAAGAAGATTAAATTTGCTGAAAGGAAAGAATTGAGATATAATATTCTTCAGATTGGGTTCTTGCTTGAATTAGGGGATTTTTGTTAACATGTTCAATCAACCATATTTGGGCCAAATACTAGCATTTATCAGTTCATGCTTGTTCACTTACATCTATATGCAATTTTGGGCACTATTATTGATTCAAATGATTTATCCAAAATTATAATCATTTTCTATAATTAGCTTCGCGTTGAACTAAACATATGCTTAATTGGTGTTTTAATAGGCCATAATTAATCAACATTGTTCAATTGGGTGACCAAAAAAAGAGAGGAGGCCAAGGATCAAAAGAGTAAGACAACACTCATTCTGATTCCCCTATATTTTGTATCTAATTATAAGCATCATATATAATCTAACTTTTTTCCTTTCCCCTTTGTTGTGTATAGGCTGTGTCAAATGGTGCATGCCTTTTAAGTCAGGCAAGATGTTCTACAATCCAACATCCACAAAGTCAAGAACCACAAATTAAGCAACATCACTGAAGCCAAACTCCCTCCTAGGAAGATAAAAAGTTTAGACCTACAATTCCTGATGTAAATTTTGATATCATGAATGCATTGAACTCATGAACAACAAGCTATTGTTGGTTATGTAATTACAAACACTCATAGTGTATTCACCTCATGATCTTTACATATATATTGAACAATTAGTTACAATGCATTGACATACATTGAACATTTACTCGTTCTTTATAAATAAGTGATGCATTAGGAATTAAGATCATAGACAAGTGAAAATGGTGCTAAAATTTTGTTTAGTTCACTCCAATAAGAGCTGATTAAAAAAAGATTTCATTTCTAAAACACTTGTTATAATGTACATACTTGGAGTATAACCATTTTTCCATTCTCATCAATCATCATAATATTGATATGGATCTTGATGGATGGAAGATTTTTAGATGATTGTAAATTTGTAATAGTGAAATTGATTGATAAGATTTAGAAGGCAACGACTTCTAAGGTTGAATATAGTGGCGACGACACTAAATTGTAGGTTCACAACCTGTTCGAACTGTTAACAAGATCTCTCAAAGGTTTATTCACAATACCTTAAATACAAAACTTAATCTCATAATGCACCCTCTTTAAATATACAGCCTCAGGTCTATATTTATAAGGAAATAGACTTGTTCCATACACTAGGAAAAGGAAACTAAATAGCTAAACTAATATAATTAGTTTGAGTCGCCTTGTCGTATCTATATCAAATCTACATCTAAACTAAAATACAAAGAGACTACATCACATGCAACAATGATAAGCATACAAATATACTAAACAACCACATCAATATTTATGGTGCCTCCACCTAATCTCTAATGACTTCCCCCTTTTTACTCTTCTAAATCTAGGCCTTCGTAATTTACACTTCACCTTTAATACATTGTTCTCATTCACTAATCATCACCTTCATTGTCCACACAACTCAACAACTTAATTCTTCAAAACTTATGAGCTCACTTGCATCAATGTTTTAGCTAAAAACAACTAACATGTCGCCATTCTTTTCCACTTTGGCCACATCTTCGTCCATATACTACAAACACTTACATTCTCTTCCTTCGTTTCAGGTTCGCACATTTGCATGCCACAAACATATGTCCTCAATTTTCATTAACCCAAAAGTTCAGTCTAGTCACAAAAATGCCACTATCACACTGCTAATCATAGCAATAGTACATTATATCTTCTTAATTTAGAATTTTCACCACCATTAAGTATGTTGATTAAGTTAAAAGTCACTAATTCCTACTTTTCTAGGGTTGATTCTAAGAGATCAAAGGCTAAAACTAAAAAGTTGTTATATAAGCGAAAGCGCAAAATGGGTTTTTAATTTAAAACGGTAAATTTGATCTTTTTTCACTTGTCTAGAGGGTTGGAACCTGGAGGCTAAAACTTGAGATCCGTCTAACCGAAGTAGTGCCGCTCTGGTGCTGGTTCTGCTGTTATCTCAACTCCAGAACCCTCGAAAAACCTCTGTGTTCCATATTTATCATTTTCTAGGGTTTCAGACCCCTTTTTTTGGGCGCGTAAAGAATATGAAGAATCTCAAGCTGTCATCGGAGATTTCAGTGAGCTTGGAGCTTCAATCGGAAGGCGAAGAACTACTGTTTTCCGCCATTGATATTGAAATAAATCGCTTGTTTTTCGCTTCTTCCTCAAATTTTATATACTCTGCTCAATTTCCATCCCACCAAGTAAGTTCTCTCTCTTTCTTATACTTGCTTTTGAATTCAGTTTTTAATTTCATTATTGTTGAGTATAAATATGAAGTGTGTGATTTTGCAGTATCGTATTTGATTTTCTAAGGAGTTTGATGGTAAATAATTTGGTTTATCGAGAGCTCGATTGGTTTATATACTATTTTTAGTTTGTTTCAATGAAGTTGTCACATTTCCGAAAACTGTGATGGCTTATGATTGAATTTCTAAGTGCTTTTTACTTAAATTGAGTTAAAAGGAGATTGTGGAATCCTCTAAATATTATATAGGGTCATTTAGTAATGTTGTTATGTATCTTTAATTATGAGGTGGTTGAGACAATGTGACAAAAAATTCGAGATGGAGGGACTACCAAAATGAATTTCAAAGTATGTCAGGATTCTTAGAAGGAAGTCTTTGATAGTTTGAGACTTCATAGGAACATGTTCAAGGTCAGCAAAATCTTAAAGGGCCTTTGTCATTGTTTGAAATAAATAGTTTCAGGGAAATAATCTTTGTTAACACCATTATAGAATCAAGTTCATGTGCGAAGGCTTCTTCGTGCGATATAACTCTTACCTTATATTAAAAAACAAAGTTTTGGTGAATCGGATTTATCTATTTATTTATGGTGCAGCTCTAAATGGTGTTGTAACTTTAAGTTATATATATATATATATATATATATATATATATATATATATATATATATATATATATATTAGTTTCAAAACTTGTTATTCTATTGTATACTCCATCCATACTATAGTTATGATTACACTTAAAATGTGAAAGATTAATATAGTTAAATGAATTTAGATATATTAATTCGCTAATATAAAAAACTAACAAAGGTTGTGAGTGATTTTTAATATTATTTTTTTGTGAATGAATTTTAAACAAAATGAATAGACATATATAATGAGTTGGTTTGACTGAATTAAAGAGTATCAAAGGTAATAAGTGTTTCTAACTTTTCAGGTCAACGTCATGTATACCATATTCTCTTATAAAAAAAAGGTCAAGATATTTTGTCCAATTAATTTTTTGATTGAAATATTTGATGCATATACCATTTTTAACTTGTTTAAAATGGCAAGTTGAAATGAGAAATAGTTCTTAAATTATTTTCATTTGTAATTTTTTTCATTCCATTAGATCATTAAGGGTAATTTAGTATTTTCAGAGGGGGACACCATCTTCCTCCCCCCTTCCCTTATATAATAGAGATAGCATTTTTTGCACGCGATGCGTGCTTGGTTATTTTTCGAGACAGAAAGTCGATTTTTTTTTTTGCATATGAGTCAAAATTTGAACATTAGACATCAAGTATAATTTTTATTAGTTGCAAAATTTGATTGGTTTAGTCTATGTCACTTAAGTGGATACTTTATTAGTTTATTTGAATGAAACTGGATAGTACTTAATTCATAGATTGTGAAGAAAGTGGATACTTTGATTTCAAGTTAGGAATTGGGAGTTGTGTCATTTTTTATTTGAATGTTTGTTTAGCAAAAGGTTTGTCATGTCTGCATTTACATAATATGTCATGTTTGTATTTATATAATATTTGTTAATGAAACTATTTCACTTTGTTAATTGATTGAATTTTATAGTTTTAATGTAATACGGAATACTTAATTGTGTACTAATTGATAAAATATTTGGCTAATATAATTTTCATATCTACTTTGTTAGTATGAATGCATTAATACTTGTAAACAATTGTCTTCATTTATGGTGGCTCGGTTATTATATAATGTTTTCAACATTTTTGTTAACTTTTTTATGCTATATTTGAGTTTGATTTTTTTTTTCTTTTTTTTGGGCAAAGTAGTTAATTTATTCATGAGGGTAGTAAAATAATGTCCTTGGGGGACACCATAGCTCCCCCCTTCCTTTATAAAATAGAGATTAGCCTAATGTGCACGCTATGCGTGCGGCAATATTTTAGTAATAATATTGATATTCAAGCGTTAAAAAATTGGTTGAATGACAGTTTAAGGGCGGACATTTTTTGATTTGATAAAAAAATAATTGATGTACTAACAATTACTATTTAAATACATAGTAATTGACAAATCAATAGGCTTAAAAGAATTGTTTCATAACTCTTTGTATTTCAAGTTTTATTAATTCTCATAAAAAACCACGCACACTTGTCAATCCAAACAACTTAAAATAAGTATATACATATATATAAACAATAAATTTTTTAGATCTAATAGGGAAAAGCATTAAGTTTGTATTTTTAATAACAGTTTTATCTAATGTATTATCCTAAATAGTTTTTTAATGTGTCTTTGTTAATTTATGGTAAATTTCAATTTTTTTTTGTCAAACGTAATTTATGATTTGCATTGATTGTGTTATAAATTTTATTTGATTAAGCCTTGATATGCAATGTATTTGTTTCCTTATTTTGTTTCATATGTATTTGAATATGAAATGTTCATAGTTGTATAAGATTGCTTGTTTTTTTTAATTTACAAAAGTTTCCTTATTATGGTATATGCTTTATTTGAATTTACAAAATATATTTAATTGCTAAGGTAACGTGAGGGATATTTTGGACTTTTCCAAGGGGGACACCATAGCTCCCCCCTTGGCTTATATAATAGAGATATATATATATATATATATATATATATATATATATATATATATATATATATATATATATATATATATATATATATATATATATATATATATATATATATATATATATATATATATATATATATATATATATATATATGAGAACAATCTTTATATGAGAACATGAGAACTCTTTGTTGTAATTTTTTTTAACCAATATGTAATCTATATTGGCAAAATTGTAACCATTTTTCCCTTGTGGGGCCAATCTGCCAAAAGGATTACATTTCCAAGGAAAAAGGATTATGATGTAATATGTCAAAAAATGATTACATTTTCACTAAAATGGATTATAATTTCACTGTTTTCATGTTTTCATATAAGAAGTATTCTCATGTGAACTTTATTATATATGTATATATATATATATATTAAAATTTCTATAAATCATTAAAAAAATTGAATTTCTTTAGGATTTAGGGTCCATAGAGAGAGGGAGGGGGGGGGGGGAGAGGATGTGGAGTAGTGGTAGCATGGATCATATCTTTGATTTTTCATGGGAGCTAGTCAAGAATTTCTAATTTCAATTCAAACCAACTGATGCGAAGGTTTTCTAAAAGTGATGGCATTTGCTCAATTCATTCTATTACATGTCTGGTTAGCTGTATCTAACCTGTATGTGTGCCTTCATTAATGTGTGTGTTTTTTATTGTCAGAATGCCAAAGCACAGGGTGGAATCATTTTGTCAGCAGAAGTTCAGCCACTTGATTTGGAAGTTGATGATATTATCACCTCTTTTGATTATCTACTGGAGAAGGAGTCATTGATTATTGGGACTTCTAGTGGGCTCCTATTGCTGCATTCGGTGGATTGCAATGCAACAGAAGTAGTTGGCAGAGTTGATGGTGGCGTGAAATGCATTTCTCCTAGTCCAGATGGAGATCTTCTTGCAGTAACCACTGGTCTGGGCCAGCTGTTGGTTATGACTCATGATTGGGATGTGCTGTATGAAACAGTGTTCGAGGACCATCCCGAAGATGTTGACGTAAGTAAGGACTTCTTCTTGATCCCTCTTAAAGTCTTAATACCTTCTTGGCCGGCAATTTTTGATTTATAAAAGTATTTTGAGTTAGGTGTTTGTAGATGAATGTTGCTATTGTTAAACTTATACTTCTTCCGTTCTCTTTTAGTTGGAACGCTTCCCATTTCTAGGTGTTTCAGTTTAGTCGCAATGTTATTAAAATTGGATATTCTTTCTCTCTATCTCTTTCCTCTTCACATGGGTCCTCTTTTTATCTCTCTCCTCACCTTGATTGATGTGCATCCCCTCTATGTTGCAACTAAAAAACAGAGGAAGTATATAATATTAGACTTTGGCTTAAATCATGCAATTTGTTTGCCAGAGCACATAATTTCCTGCAATAGGGAACTGGCTCTAAGCCTTGACTTTTCTATTATGTTAGGCGTCACTGCTGAATCTTGAAAAATAATTGGTTTATATTGTTTTGGGAACCGTGAAGGATGGTAACTATTCACTATATATGACTGGATAGGGTTAGATGCCTTCATGTTCCACAACCTTAGGACACCAGATGTTTAGGGCACTCGAGGGCATACTGAAATTGTTTCTATTAGTCACTTGGCCACTAGGAGTTGTGGATTCCGAGCACCTGTTCTTTATTTATGGTGGGAATCAGAATAACGTGCTCAGATAGTTTCATTAAGATTTATCTGTGTTAAAGCTTATGTTTCATCTGGACAGTATGCTTTTGATGGAAGGTCAGATTAGCAGATGGAAAGTCAATGTGAATCCCTAGGATGGTAACCTGAACAATCTTGCATTATCCTCTAGCCTATCCCCTCTTTGATGTAGTCAAATGTTGCAGGCTTTACATGCAGAACCCCTATACTGTCAGTCTTGCATTGTTTTTGTTGGCATATTTTAACATCTTAGGGATATGCAGGTGAGTCAACAAATTCTTCTAATTATTCCTATGGAAATCCCATTTCTTGGCGTGGTGATGGGAAGTATTTTGCTACATTGAGCAAAATAGAGAACTTGAGGAAGATTAAGGTCTGGGAACGTGATTCTGGTTTGCTGCATTCATCTTCGGATCCAAAGCCTTTTAGTTCAGAAACGTTAGAATGGATGCCTAGTGGAGCAAAAATTGCAACAGTGTATGATAGGAGAAATGAGAACCTTTGTCCATATGTAGCCTTTTTTGAGAGGAACGGATTGGAGAGAAGCTCATTTAGCATAAATGAACCATCAGATGCTGCAGTTGAAGTTTTGAAGTGGAATTGCAGCTCTGATGTTCTTTGTGTCCTTGTTAGATGTGAGAGATATTACTCTTTGAAGATTTGGTCCTTCAGCAACAACCATTGGTATCTGAAACAAGAAATCAGATACTCAAGGCAGGAAAGACTGCGGCCAATGTGGGACCCAACAAAGCCATTACAATTAATCTGTTGGACTTCCAGCGGTCAGATTTCTGTCTACAATTTTATATGGGTTACTGCTGTCATGGACAACTCAGTGGCATTAGTCATCGATGACTCTAGTATACTTGTGACCCCTCTTTCCCTCACTTTGATTCCGCCACCCATGTTCTCGTTCAAACTAAAATTTTCAAGTGCTGTAAGGGAAATGGCATTTTATTTTACTGACTCAAAGAATCAATTAGCTGCCTTTTTGTCAGATGGAAGCTTCTGTATTGTGGAGCTTCCTCTTCTTTCCTTTTGGGAAGATCTAGAAGGGAAAGAATTTTCTATAGAAGCTTCAGTTTGTGAAATAGCAATTGGATCTCTATTGCATCTTAAGTGGTTAGACTCTCATATACTTCTGGGTGCCTCTCATTTTGGTTTCAATCATGAGAGATGTTTGTCACAAGCTGCATCAACAAAGAACGACCATCTGGGTTATCATTTGATGGAATTTGAGGTTCTTTGTTCTGAAAATCATGTTCCAGATTCAGTTACTTGTTCAAGCTGGAGTGTGAAAGTTTCCAACCAAATCTTTGTAGAGAAGCTGGTAATTAGTATTGCATCTAATCCTGCTAAACGAGGTTCAGCATTCGTTCAGTTTAATGGAGGAGATGTTTTTGAGTATGTGTCTCAGGCAAGCATGTCCCAATCAGCTTCTGCTCTACACCTTGAGAAATATAATGCGGTGGCTCTCTCATCATCATGCCCTTGGATGACTGTGGCTTATGTAACTAGTGGCGAGAAACTGAGGCCTTTGCTATTTGGGCTTAATGAGCATGGTGTGCTTCATGTAGACGGGGGAATATTATGCAACAATTGCAGCACCTTTTCTATATATTCTAATTCTTCTGATCGAATCATTACTCACTTGATTATTGCAACAAAACAGGATTTGCTTTACGTTGTTGACATCTCTGATGTTTTGGATGGGAATGCTCTGGCAAAATATGAAAACTTCATGCACATTGCCAAGAAAAGAAGGGAAGAGGAATCTAGAAATTATATAAACATATGGGAAAGGGGTGCTAGAATCATTGGCGTCCTTCATGGAGATGAAGCTGCTGTTATACTTCAAACAATTAGAGGGAACTTAGAATGCATCTACCCAAGAAAGTTGGTTCTGACCTCGATAACTAATGCACTGGTACAAAAGCGATTTAGAGATGCTTTACTTATGGTCAGGCGGCAGAGGATAGATTTTAATATTGTTGTCGACCACTGTGGTTGGCAAGCCTTCCTCACATCTGCTTCTGACTTTGTGAGACAGGTAAAGAATTTGAACTATATTACTGAGTTTGTTTGTGCCATAAAGAATGAGAATACCTCTGTGAAGCTGTACAAGAACTACATCTCATTTCCTTCTACTGATGTGGAACATATTCATACCGGATTTCCGGGATCTTTTGATTCTAAGAGCAAGGTTTCTTGTGTCCTATTGGCCATTAGAAAGGCCCTCGAGGAAGAGATACCTGAAAGTCCTTCCAGGGAACTTTGTATCTTGACCACTCTTGCAAGAAGTGATCCTCCAGCACTTGAGGAAGCTCTGGCCAGAATAAAGGTTACTAGGGAAATGGAACTATCTGGTTCTGATGACCAAAGAAAAAAGTCTTATCCATCTGCTGAAGAGGCTCTCAAACATCTGTTGTGGTTATCTGATGCTGATGCTGTGTTTGAAGCTGCATTAGGCCTGTATGATTTGAACCTTGCAGCTATTGTGGCATTGAATGCTCAGAGGGACCCAAAGGAATTTCTTCCTTTTCTCCAAGAACTGGAACGGATGCCAACTCTTCTGATGCAGTACAGGGTTGACCTTCGGTTGCAGAGATATGAAAAGGCTCTTAAGCATATCGTTTCTGCAGGAGAGGCCTATCATTCAGATTGTATGGCTCTTTTGAATGATCAACCTCAGCTGTTTCCTCTTGGACTTCAGCTGTTTACTGACTCTTCAAAAAGAAGTCAGGTTTATGAGGCTTGGGGTGATCATCTTGTGAACGAGAAATCCTTTGAGGAAGCTGCCATGACATTTTCATGCTGCTTCTGTTTGGAAAAAGCTCTCAAGGCTTATCGTGCTTGTGGTCATTGGGGTGGAGTACTGACTGTTGCTGGTCTTCTTAAACTTGATAAAGAAGAGGTTTTAAGGTTGGCGCATGAGCTTTGTGAAGAACTCCAAGCGGTTGGAAAACCGGGGGAAGCTGCCAAAATTGCTTTAGAATACTGCGGGGATGTAAATTCTGCAATCAGCTTGCTAATAAGTGCTAGGGAATGGGAGGAGGCTCTTAGGATTGCATTTATGCAGAGAAATGATGATCTAATCATGGAAGTGAAAAATGCATCTGCAGAATGTGCTGGCCACTTGGTCAGCGAGTATGAGGAGGGGATGGAGAAAATTGGGAAGTATCTCACACGCTATTTGGCCGTCCGTCAACGAAGATTATTGCTTGCAGCGAAGTTACGGTCTGAGGAGCACTCCTTGAACGACATTGATGATGATACCATATCAGAAGCTAGCAGTAATTTCAGCGGCATGAGTGCTTATACTACAGGGTATGCTGAATTATTGCCTTATGTGCTTTGTCATGCTTTTAACAAAAAAATGTTGCTCTGGCGCTGTCCGTCATCTGTTTACTTTTGCATTGCTGCCCTCTCTTCTTGTTTCTCTTAGGGGTGAGGGGGATACTTGATATGGTTTCTATGCCCACTTATGCATATCAGCAACTTTAAGCACAAATTTTCTGTACATATGACGTGGATATTAATTTTAGTTGTTTGAGCGAACTTTTATTTTGGTACTTTGAGTCCTTGACTGCAAAATGCGTAAAGAAATCTTAGATCATTGCTTGCACGGAGGTCTGAGTGCAAAATGGAATGCCTTTTGATAAGTATTATAGACTGAAACTTATTATGAACACCTTCATTATCTGATAAGAAATTTGAGAACAAACTCGTAAGATTTGTGTCTTGGCTATCATGTTATTCATCACTTTCTTGATGAGTCATTCTAGTTGCCATTTACTATTAGCATCTCCCTGCTCTTTAATTTTGTGTAATTTGTCTTATGGTGTTCAACCTCACTATGACAGGACGAGAAAGGGTTCTACTGCTTCTGTCACTTCCAGTACTCCTAGCAGGGCAAGAGAAAACAGGCGTAAGAAAAATAAAGGAAAGATTCGTGCTGGCAGGTATTCAATATTTTGAAACTACAGGTTTTTCCATCATTTTGTAACATATCCTGATGATGATTGCAACCTAGCGCTATGATCTAGCCCTTCTTTGCCTGCTGTGCTTATTACTGACATTTCTTTTGCCTGAAAAACCCTTATATTGTAGCCCTGATGAGGAACTGGCACTAGTAGAGCATCTCAAAGGTATGGCTATGACCTCCGGTGCGAGGCGTGAGCTGAAATCTCTGCTGTCAACCCTTTTGATGCTTGGCATGGAAGAAACTGCAAGGAAGCTGCAGCACATTGGCGAAACATTTCAGCTTTCTCATGTGGCAGCTGTCAGGTTGGCTGAGGATGCAACATCTACAGATATTGTAGATGACCAGAGATATGCTTTGGATCACTATATAAAGATTGTGAAAAGCGAAGAGTGCGATTCAGAAGCTTTTGCCTGGCGCTCCAAAATCTTGATTTTGCCGTAGAGGCAAGTGTCAGTGCTTAGTTTAAGGTATGACCTCATGCTTAGACATTATATAGTTGCTCTGATTTCTGAACACAAATTGCTATTTCCATTGATGTCTTGATTGTTTGCTTTTCTGTAGATGATAGACTTCTGCAAGCTTGTTCGTACATGATCGGTGATGAAGGGATTGAAGACGGTTCATTTTAAAGGTAGGAACCCACAATGACAAGTCTATATGCATTTATTCTGGATAATGCTGAGCCTAGTTTGTGTGAAGTAGCCAAAATAATACTTCCTCCGTTCCATAATAAGTGAAACACTTACTATTTTAGTACGTTTTAAAAAAAAGTGAAACATACCTTAAATGGAAAAAAGAAAGTGACAAAATAACAAGAGTACCCATCACAAACTTGTGTGGTTTACTTTTCTCTCTCCTCCTTTTGAAAATGAAAAGGGTATTTTATGACTTTTTGCCTTTTGAAAGTGATGTTTATTAAATCTTGTGCCCAATCCATATGTTTCACTTATTATGGAACGGAGGAAGTATAAGAGATATATTATTCGATTTTGGACGAAAATTACTCGAGTCTATGAATTATATGATCTTTTTCTTGAAGCCTAGCTTATACTTAGAATGGTAGTTGAATGCTGGAAAGCTAGGTACCATGGGAGTTGATTGCTCGCCTGAGTCCTGCTGCAGGAATATGCGCACTGATTAGGTTACTATGAATTATATGATCATTTTCCTCGAAAGCTAGCTTATAGTTAGAATGGCAGTTGAAAGCTGGAATGTTAGGTACCGTAGAGTCCTGCTGCAGCAAAATGCACACTGCACGCATTAGGTTAGATACATTTTATATCTTTGTTGGGATATTCTTCTAAAATTGTTGTCCCTTTGCTTTGGGCCATTAGACTTCCAAGTATAAGTGCATACTGGTAGAGACTGAGAATTAGGTGTATTCTTGAGTTGGTTACAGAAGGGGCCATAGGGATAAAAAGGAACCCCAGAAAGCTACCATCGCAATGGACTTAAGAATGCCAACAGGTGAGCAATATCTTTAGGAGTCTTCCAATGGATGTTTCAGGAAGGAGCACAACCATTTCGCATAATACATGTACGGATGGAACTTGGAAGAATGATGAACCAAGGCAACTAAGGCATGGAAAATGCTGTGTCCTGCCCAAGATTTCTTTCTGAAAAGAAGTTGCCCCACATTCTAATAAACAGGAAATATAAGAATGCCTCGAAGATCAACTTTCAAGAATTTGTGCAGTAAATATGAGGTTCTTGCAAGTGCATCCTATAAATTCCATCAAAAACTTTCCTTGGTGTTAATAACTCTGTGCCCAGGGGCACCAAGGAATTGTGGATCTAAAGGAAAATGTCAAAGCCATCCATCCAAAATGAGATCCCTGTAAGCATCAATTCCCAATACCAAGACCACCTTCGTCTATCTGCCATTCTGCCTTGGGCCAAAGAAAGTTAGTGTTGCTTGGTCTAATCAGTTTTTGGCTTCACAGAATTATCAAAAGTTACATAGAACATAGAACGTTACACAGATTGGTAAATAGTGTCATATGCAACAGTTTATGTAGTCAATTAGTCTACCACATTATGGCAATGCCGCAAGCTTCCGTAAGGATAATAATGGTGTCATTCTGTTTTCCTAATTGACTATCTCTCACCTTCTGTTCACGTGATACACTGCCCGTATTTGGGTCAAGGTTGCTTGTGAATTGGTTTAGCTGTGCCAAGGAAACAGTCCTTGCCAATTGTATAAAGCAATTCATGGAGATAACTCTATCATCTTTTCCTTATGTGAGCCTCTTCTCCAGGCACCTAATTATGTTCATCCTTGATGTCTCACTTGGTTTCTGCCTTTTGTTCTTCTGTCTTCAGGTCATTATATGTTAAAAAGCATATTTGCTTTCTTTGAATTCAAATGATAATTGGAAATTGTTGATAATTGTATTTTCAATCACTGGTAATCTGGTATTTAGGTAGAGTGACTATGAAATATATCTTGAATAATATCTAGATGCAGTCTTTATTTATTTATTATATATAGGGTTGGGTTCTAATGAGAACAATTCTAATATGAAAACACTAAGTAGTAATCTTTGTTAACCAATAAGTAATCTATATTGGCTATTTTGTAATCGTTTTTCCCTTGTGGGGCCAATCTTCTAAAAAGATTACATTTTCATAATAAAGGATTAGCATGTAATATCTTAATAAAGGATTAGATTTACTAAATTGGATTACTGTTGCACTTTTCCATTTTAGTAAAACTGAAAAAAAGTTATCTTTTAAGAATATCACATGATAATCTTTTCTTCTGACTATGTAATCTTTAGAAAGGTTGGCCGTGCAAGGGGACAAATGATTGTGTTTAAGGCAAAATGGATTTCTTGTTGGCTAAGAGGGATTACTACTTACGGTTCTCAAACACACAATTTTTTCCTTCCAGGGTTGTGAATCCTACTGCTTGGTAATTTTTATATTCAATAAGAACTCTCACTTTGCCTCACATCATTTATGCACTCTATCTATGTGATAGTACTTGCACTCTTTTTCTTTCTCTATCATTTTACACATACTTTCCATGAGTAGAAAAATACTAACTTTTCATTGGGATCTTGATTTGCAGTTAAAAGTTGGGGAGTGGTCATTCTCCTACTTGACATTGTGGTTGCGGAAGCATCTGCAACACTGAATTTAGGACTCCCTCTGTCCCAAAATTTTTGCTTCTGCTAGACCATCTTGGGACAGAAAGAGTATGATTCATCATTGACAACTGATTAGTGGTTTTCTTATTTGGGCGGTAATCTAATGGCGTTGATCAGTGAATATCTCGCACAAGATTTTCCCTGTTCCATGATATTGAGAGGTAGTTGCTGTATCAAGCCTGTTTTGCTTAGGAATCAGAATCAAATCTCTTTGTTTCGGTCTATTGACAGCTTTTGCAATATCAGACTAGTAGATTTTGTATAATATCTTTACAGTTTCTGGACAATTAGGTTGAAATATACTTCCTCCGTATTTATCTCTATTATATATGGCGATAGTTGGGACACGAAAAAATAGAAAAAAGGAAAAAGAGAAAAATAAAAAGGGATGTAACTACCTAATTAATCAAAAAAATTAAAGAAGGCACAACAAAAAAAGAAGTTAAAAGTTACAACACAGTCAACTATTTCTTTCCCAACTTGATTTTTGAAAAAATTTAAAAAACCTTGATTTAGTTGGGATAAATTGATTATAATTTGTTAATTTCTTTTTTATTAGATGTAATTAGCAATTTATTTAATTTTCTACATGTTTTTCGAACGCAAGCGTGCATATAAGGCCAATTTAGTTAATACCCAAAGGAACATTTGCCAGCGTACATCTTTGAACATCAATATCTTGGATTATATTTAAGTAAAGATTATAAGAAGTTAGTATTATAAAAATAAATGTGAAGAAGAATCTAACAAGACCGTAGATAAACATGTTTTTTTATTCACGTATAAATAATAAAAGGTCAAAGCGAAGAAAGTAAATAGTGTCAAAAGTCAATTATAATACAAGTGAAAGAAAAGAAAGGCCAAAGTGACTCCTAAAGTATACTCTTTCCTTTTCTTTTAATATACACTTTCCGTTTTAGTTTGTTTCTTTGTAATCTCCACTCTCGTTTTTTCTATTCTTAGTAACATGTCACATACTTTCTCCTTTTTTTTCACCCATGCCACCCACTTTTTGATATTTTAACCCACTTTTTAGTTTCTTTCTCTCACTTTTTAGTTTCTCTCCACCTTTTCGGTTTCTCTCTCATACTTTTGCACTTACTCTTTAATTCCCCCCAAAGTGAAATGAGTAAATTAAAAATAAACGGAGGGAGTGATAAAGAACAAAAAGAATTAAATGTTGTTATTTTATAAAACATTTTAAAAAGATAAAAGCCTATAATTTTTGGTGTAAATGTTAGTTGTAGTCTCTGTACTAAATTTTATTATATACTTCTTCCGTTCTAAAATAAGTGAAATACTTCTCTCCAAAAAAAAACTCTCACGGAAAAGAGAGAAGTGTTTCACTTATTTCAGGAGGAAATATTTAAATTTAGACACGAGTTAAGCATACAAATGGGTATTGAACTTTGCGTAAAGTTGCAGTTTACTCACCCAAGTTGTAAAAGTTGTTGTTTGCTCACTCATTTCTTAACTCTATCAACTTCTCCTTTAACTTCCCGTTAAGTAAATAAAATAATGAAACTGACACAAAAATCTAGGAGTAAATGAAGTGGCGGTATTTTTGGCGCCCAAAGTGTACTTCCTCTGGCTTAGACTTATTATGTAAGACAAAGGAAACTGTTTAAGACATATTATATTCTCTGTAAGTGGAATAGAACATTTAGTTTACTTCCTTCTTCAAGCTTTCTCATTATTTCGTTAAGGACAAAAATGGCGTGGGAAAGTTCACCAAGGAAAATACCAAACCTTTCTTCTCCCTAAGGTATATGCGTAACTACTTTTATGCTTAGATTCCTTTCTTTTTTCGTAAAGTATTATAAAGTGCAATGGGTTTGTTTTATTGTGCTTTTTGTATGATATCATGGAAAGGAGGAGTAAGAATTTTTTTTTTGTAGTATGTTTGAAATATGTGAGTACTATTTTTGTACTTCAATTTATTTGGATGCATGTGAGTAAAAGCTCAGTTGAAGGTTTTTTGGGATTAGGGTTTCAATTTTATAATGCTGTAAATTGCTTTATGTTCTCCATTAAAATAAGCCTTAGTGAATTAAATAAATTGTTTAAATAGAAATGGTTAGCCTTATATTTTTATTTTTATTTTTGGATTGGAAGATGAATTGTCCTCTCAGATACTCTCATAGTAGGAGGAGGATAAGCGAAATCTCTACCCTCAAAAGTGCCCCTAGTGGAATTGAACCCCCAACCTCAAGGTTGGAGGCACAATCCTAACCACTAGGCAAAGCTTAGCTTAGTATTATTATTAACATTATACGTATATGATATATTACATAATCACTTTGAAAGACATAACAAACATATATTGAATTCAAATATTATTATCCTAACTCTTATCATTGCCAAGTGTTAGATAAATTTTCCAAAAGGTACCTTATTTTACAGTAAGTAATAAATGTAATTAATATTATGAAAATTATGAGTCACCCTAATTACATCATGATGATAATAGATAACTACTATCCCGTCCCCAAATAGAGTTTCCATTTCTTTTGGGCACAAGTATTAAAGAGAAATCATAAGTGTGGGTCCTTAGTTGTATTAAATCAGAATTAAAAATTGAAATTGCTACACTATTAATCAATAGTTTATTGAGGAGAGAGAATGTGGGTCACTTTACAAAGTCATATTGTTTATGAGGAAGTGAGTAATATAATAAAAAGTAAAAGCTAAATAATATTTTAATTAATAGACCCATACCAAATAAGGAAATAGGAAATCCATTTGGGACAGACATAAATGGAAAAATGTGAACTCTATTTAGGGACGGAGGGAATAATATTTATTGTTAAAACTGATCAAGTAATAAAAAAAATGTGAATGATGTGTTATTTAATTTTTGTTAACTTTGTTTCTCTTTGGCTTCTCTCTAATCCTATGTAATGTATTTAAATGATTAAGAATTTGAAATCTTGAATTGACCCAAATTATTGGTCAACTAGTGCACATTACATCGGAACTCTGAAATTACAAATCAAATCATGTCATTTGAACTTCTCAAGTTTAAAGTCAGTTGACTTGCAAAATTTTCTCACATCTTCATTCTCTTTCTTCAATTCTCTTGTCTCTTCATCTCCTCTAATACACCAAATCTCTATCTCTCTCTCTCACCTCTCCATTCTCTCTAATATATAAAAAATATAGCTATTAATAATATAATACTTCCTCTGTTCCATAATAAGTGAAACATAGTGATTGGGCACAAGATTTAATAAACATCACTTTCAAAAGCCAAAAAGTCATAAAATACCCTTTTCATTATCAAAAGGAGGAGAGAGAAAAGTAAACCACACAAGTTTGTGATGGGTATTCTTGTCATTTTGTCACTTTCTTTTTTTCATTTAAGGTATGTTTCACTTATTTTGAAACGTTCTAAAATAGTAAGTGTTTCACTTATTATGGAACGGAGGAAGTAATAAATTTTTGATATAATATTCATAAAAAGTACATAAAAATATTGTAAAATTAAAATTTATATAAAAGTTATGTAAAAGCCAAAAAAGAAAATTATTCGTGGTCCTGGACCGAAAATCAAAATTTCAAAAAATTCGGACAAAACAACCGTTTATTTTTTTTGGTCTCGGACCGAAAAAATCAAACATTCAAAAAAATTGGACCTAATTAGGATCCTTATATGTATGTTCGCCCTTAGACCTCCAAAATCTCATAAACGAGGTTGGGTATAAACTGCGCCAAAATACCGAATCATATCATATTGGTCCTTGTACGGTTTCACCCTATACACATTCTTGGATAGACTTCGTATTGAATCCGTTTCCTCTCCATGTTCTTCTTTGGCCCAAATTAATTGATACACTCCATTCAACCTTTCCCACCATTTGTTATATCCTCCTTTAATCACATCATCAAATACTTATTTCAAGAGTAAACTTCAACTTTCTGTTCTTAGACACCCTATTCAGCTTGTAGGCAAATCTGATTCAATCATATAACTTCCAGAAGTAAGGATGATCCAACCAAAATGATGGTGGTACGCCCCTATAATAATAATAAAAAAGGTTAATAGGTTTCAAAATACTAAAAACTAGCACTCCCCCAATATCAATTTAATTGTTACACTTCAGAAAAACAAGAACCAAGGGAAGTGGGTAAAAAGTGTTAACTCACCGTCTAGAAGAGCCGATAAAATCAAAAAAATGAACCAATTCATGAGGCAAATCAAGCCCTAAATCTTCAAATCTTTCCTCAACACTTGGAATAAATGGCAACAAAATTATACTCTTCATTACTTGAATCAGTCCCATCACATCAACTTCTAGAATTTTTGATTCAAGTACCTCAATAGATGGCAACATACGACCATCACCATTCTTGGTCACATACATATTGAAAGAAATACTTCCACCAATGCGGCTAAATTTGAATAAGAGATGCAAAATCCCTTGAACCACATCTCTACATGCAAGATTAATACAATTAAAATAAGTATATTGAAAAAAAAATGAAAGGACGATCAAACAAATGCTTGTACAAGTCTCGTGAGAAGAAGATGAAAAGAACCTACCTAAATATAGAACGAAATTGTAGCTCTATGTGATTCCACCACTCTTGTGGTGTGAGAGCAAGAGAGTCTGAAACTTGAGAATCTTGAAAAGTGCTTAGCTGTTTCTTGAAATAATCTTCAGTCGTCCATACTAATTCACTTAATAGTCGAGTGCTATGCGAGTCGAACACCTCATCTCTCAAGATGTGAATTATGGTCAGCAGACTATTATGTGAAACAAAAATTTATCTGAGCTTTTCGAGGTGATGAAGCTGCTTGATTTGATGTGGTATACAAGAATATGGAATCCCTATTCCATATGCACACATTGTGACCCTCTTACATGTGTGTGCATCTCCGTCCACCCTCACAAACTCTTGACATGAGGTTTTTCACCCACATTTCCTTCCACTTTTTCACTCTCATTTCCTTCTAACTCTCCCTTTCCATGGTCATCTCCCTCCTCCTGATCATCTTCATTATCTCCCACAACTTCCCTTTCATCTTTCACGACTTCATTTCCATTCTTAGCCGTCTTTTTCGTTTTCCTTTTATTCTTTTTATCTATGTTTTTTTGCCTTCTTTACGACTTTCTCCTTTTCCTTCTCTGCATTCTTCTTTTCTTCCAGCTCTAAATCCTCTGCTAGTTTGTCTGGAGGTTAACATAAGATGAGAATGAAGATAAAGTTTGTTAAATCCTTAACACTAAAATACACAAAGAAATTCATATATGCTGATCAAACAAAATCGTACAATACACATAACCCACTCAACAGTTTCCACTCCTTCTTTCAGCTTCGTTGTTAAGGTCGTCTTCAATAGCTTTAATGAGCCGGTCATAGAGAGTGTCATCTCTAGTTTTTGCCCTTTCAACAGTTTGCACAATATGCCGCATTCTTGTTAAAATAATTAGAGCGTCTTGTAGTTGACCCTTCCTCCTCAGCACAATCCTTTACAGTAGAAAAAATTATTAAATAGTTGAAAATTTTATTTAACCCAGAAAAAAAGATAAAGAAAAGGGAAGAAAAACTTATTAGTACCCTAGGACTAAACTAGTGTCTGGGAAAATGAAATCATAACACTCTTCCTTTGACGAGTCAATCGTCTTACAATTATCTATATGGTCTAAAATCACTACACACACGAGAAAAAAAGTTAGTAAATACACCAAATTTATTGATTTATATATAAAAAAATTGAAACTACGAAAGCATTGAGATTGGATCAACTTACTTTCGTTGCCAACACACCCTCGAGCATCAAGAACTCGAGCCTTTAGCTCATGCAATGCTTTTCTATATCGACCTTTGGTACGATGTGGAGACTTATCAAACTTTGTGTCCAACACCCTCATAGCTTGCTCGTAATCATTTTTATCAATCAGCTTTTGAATTAGATTTTCCAGAGAAGAAATCTCATTTTCAAGGGCATCTCCCGTTTTACGCAACTAGTCTACAATTGCACAAAACAAACATATATACACCACACTGTTAACAACTCAATAATAAAGCAAGCATACACCACTAACTACAATTAAAGGTTGCTTGTAATAAATCAGAACACAAAATCTATAACATCTTCATACACTTTTTAAAAACTAAATGAATACATCAAATAAATACAATCGGCAATGACTAAAGGTTTTTTAAAAAACAAAACACACGGCACTTACTTAGCACCGCGAGCTTCACTTCACTGTGGGAGTGTGGGTGGGCTTCACTATTTCAGCACCGCGAGCTTCAGGTGGGATGTAGGTGGGCTTCACTATTTCGAACCCTCTCTTACTCTGTCTCCGGCACCGGCGAGCCGTGAGCAGCCCCGTTTATGAGATTTTTGAGGTCTAAGAGCGAACCTACATATTAGGGCTCTAATTAGGTCCAAAATTTGTGAATGATTTTTCGGTCCAAACCGGAAAAATAAAACGAGTTGTTTGGTCCGATTTTTTGAAGTTTTGATTTTCGGTCCGGACCACGAATAATTTTCTTTTTTGGCTTTTACATAACTTCTATATAAAATTAATTTTACAATATTTTTATGTACTTTTTATGGATATTATATCAAAAATTTATTACTATTAATAGCTATATTTTTTATATATTTCACCCCGTAGAAACCAAACGCCCCCTAAGGTAATATGTTATTATTGGAATTTTCTATATGTATACTGATAATATCAACTTTGTAAATTTTTTATCAAATATATTAATGATTAAGTTTTTCAATGTCAAGCATTATAGTGAAAGTGGTGCAACTATTTTAATATTTTATACTATTATTTATTTTATTAATTGGTTTTCAATAAGAAATAAATATTTATAATTTTGGACTCATAAAGTAACCTAATGATCCATGAGAAAGAAACATTAATAAGATCAAGACATAAACATAAGAATTATTTGGAGGTCTTCTTCTTTATTTTTCTTTTTTTTGCTTCTCTTGTAAGCTCCATGTCGCCCAAAACGGAAAACAATATCGCTAAATTCGACACTTTATTGATGAAAGAAGAACGAAAATGTTGATGGCCATTTGATTTGGCAGATCGAGTGAACACCCGCCTAATTTTGTCATGTCTTTCCTTTTTTCATCTTTTTTGTGTGGATCGTTTATTTTCCCTTCATTTTATACGATATATAGATCTAATAGGTGTAATACTTTAAACTTTGTTGCTTGCATTTTCATGCTATATGTGTATTAGGTGATTTGGTTTGGAATATAATGGTTGCATTTGGTGTAGGTTGATTTGAGTTTGATGTGGGTTTTTAAGTGATTGATTAATTAAGTATCAGTTTTATAAATTAAGGGTGAGACAGTGGTAAAATCACAAAATTGATTGCGCCAATGTATAATATTTTAGTCCAATAAGAAAGGCAAAAGACAAAATCGAAAGCAATTTTATCTATAGGCAAAAATGTTCAAATTTCTTGCACATCTTACATTTTGGTTTATAGAAAAAACAAAGATTAAAAATTAGAGGGGAGAAAGAGAGAAAAAGAGGTGGCCCAAAGGATAGAACAGAGAGAGAAAATTGAGAAATAAGAAAATAAGTTAGGGTTATATGTAGAACCGCAAATTCCAAAATTGGAACATCTAGAAAAAGTGAAATTTTCCATGTTCTATTTTATGTTTATGGTTTGGGTTTTTGTAGATCACTTTAATACGTTACTTTAATTTCTCATGATTTGTATGTAGAAAAATTGGAGTTGAAACCACAACCCTAATTTTAATTGTATTAGGTTACTTTAATATGTTGTTATAGTAAATATTTTTCCTAATACATCATTTTTTAAGGAAAACTTCTTATACATCTTCTAATTCTAACATGAATAGGATTTGTAGAAAAGTTGAACTTGAAAATACATCCCTAATTCTAATTGCAGTAGGTTACTTTAATATGTTACTATAATAAGTATTTCTTCTTATACGTTACTCTAATATAGAGATGAAAAATATTATCAATGGATCTTGTTTTAAACTATTTTTTAAATACATTCCAATGGTACAAAAATTATAATTTTTCGAAATATATGTCAAAAATTATAATCGATTTGCTATACTAAAGTATTTCATTGTTAACCAAACTTTATTTCTACTTATCCAAAATTCTATATATGTATTTTTAATCAATCTGGAACTTTATTTCTTTTAAAAAATAACGACATAGCTAGGGATTGCAGTGGGGCGGGTCAAGTAGGAGACCCGCCCCATCCCCGTCCAAGTGGGGCGGGGATGGGTCTAGGTTTGGTGGGGATGGGGCGAGGATGGGGATTAAAATCATACCCGCAATGGGTGGTGGAGCATGTGTGGATTTCATCATATACCCGCCCCATCCCCGCCCCGCATATTTATTATTAAAATTATATTTATATAATTATATTATTAATAATTTTATCTTGCAAAATATAAATATGTGGGTATGACGCGGGTGCGGATACCCATGCGGGTGGTGTGGTGGGGATGCAGTGGGTACGATGCGGGTACGAAGCGGGTGAGGGTACCCATGCGGGTGGTGGGGCGGGGATGGGTATAAATACGTACCTGGTGGGGGCGGGGATGAGTCTGGAATTTTCCCCCGCAATGGGTGGTGGGGCGGGGATGAGGATTGGAATTTTATGCGGGTGCGAGTGTGGAGGTACCATCCTCCGCACCCGCCCCGCCCAATTGTCATCCCTAGACATAACACTTAATAAGCGTGATAAATGGCGTCTAATAAGGACCCCAAATGTAATCCCACATAATTTTATGAATTTTATAAATATATTTTAATGTATATTTATATATCTTTTAGTATTTAAATAATTTATTTCTTAGAATGTTGACTATTTGAAAGTCAAAAGGATTATTTAATAATTTTATGTAATTAAATATTTTATGTAGTCATACTTTCAAAATTGTTTAATAGTTTAAACATCTTTGAATTGTAGTGTAACGGATTTTAAAATGGGTTAGAGGAACCCAACTCAACTCAAGTACCCAATCATTAAATGATTATTAAAAGCTCAAACACATTTCCCTAAGCCCACAAGGGGTTACCTATATAAACCCAACAAACCCCAAAATTCCCACACATTAAACACTCACCCTAAATTTTCTCTCCTCTCTTTTCTTTTCCCTCTCCTCCCCCACGGTTCTCTCTCTCTCTTCCTTCGGCTCTCCTCTTCTCTCGGCCAGCAGCAGCGCTGGCCACCGCCGCTGCCCAGCAGCCGACGGCAGCTAGCCCAGCCGCCCCCTCCCGACGTCTTTCTACTCCTTTCTCTCTCTTTGGTTTATTTCTCTTCCTCCTCTATTTTATTTAATGTTAAGTTTATGTTTTTTTAAGGATTGATTTAATGATTTCATGATTAAAATTTATAGTTTGATGATTTAAATATACATTTCAGATTATGTAATTTGTATAATAAAGTAATTAAATTTCAGATTTATTAATTATATTTAAACTAGGGTTTTAAGTATCAAAGCATGAATTTTTAGGGTTTTATGAGTTAGAAATTGTAGTATTATATTATTGTTTATGAAAATTGAACACTCTTATGTTTATGATTATGTTTAAGCATATTTTAAAGGGTTTTAAACACATTATAAGTTGCTGGAATTTTTATTAGTATGCTTATGATGGAGTTTTAATTGTCAAAGTATGGGTTTTTGAGAGTTTTGATGACTAGTATGGTAGTACTATACTAGGAGACATTAATTGGAGTTTTAATGATTAAAAAGGATTTTAAAAACTTTTAAAGAGGGTTTGAAATATTTTAAAGTTTCTGGAATTTTATTTGAGTATTGATTAGTGGTTGTATAGATATTTGGTAGGCGGAGAATTCTCTTTAGGCGACTTCTAAGGTTCTTAAAGTGGCATCGCATATTGTCTACACAAGGTACGTACATACCTATGTGTTAGTAGACTAGTATCATGTCCTAAGATTAGGATTGATGTAGTATCATGTGTAGGGAACTATTGATGGTTCATATGTGATTTATATTCAAGTGGAATTGCATGTTTTATGCCGTTGTGTGAAGCATGTTGCTTCTGTTGGTTATACTATGTTTGTATGGATGATTGATGCAAGCATATGGGATTGAGAACTTTATTTTATTAATTCACATGATGTATTAATAATTATGTTGTTATTGGATTATGAATTGGATCATGTTGTTCCCTTTGGATTATTTTATTTACTTTATGAGGACCGAGGGCCTTATTTGGTAAGTTCGTTATTCACCTATGAAAGGTTAGTTGATTGTTGACTTAGATCAACAAATAAATAATGGTTATGGATAGAGATGGAAGTGGGTAATGGACCCTACTCGGATCCGTGGATCTAGATCCATTTTGACGGATCGGGGCCCTCAAATTTTGGACCCTATGGATCCGGGTAGGATCCTGGATCCTCCTTGAAAAAACGGATCTGGACCGAATCCTAAATTATTATCCGGATCCAGATCCGATTACCCATTTTTATAATATTATTATTATATAATATTATATTATCATAATATTATAATATTAGTTATTACATGTAAAAATGGATTTTTGCTTGAATTTCGAATTATTGTTCTAATTAATGTGCGATTTTTGTACGAATTTACTGGATAATTGAGTTCGAAAATTGGGTTGATAATTGTTAATTTTTCAGAAATAGTTGATTAATTTACAGTTTGATAATTGAATAGTTGTAAATAGTTGCAATTGTTATTTTTCAGAAATTAAATGTAATTTTTGGTTGATATTAGATGATTTTATTGTTTAAAATATTTAGTTATTGTGAAAATTAGGGTAGTTTGAAGAAAATAGGCAAGGATTCATTTTGGATCCGTCTAGGACTCGGATCCGTAGGATCCATACGGATCTGGATCTGGATCCTCATTCTTATTACCCAATGGATCCGGGTAGGATCTGGATCCTTGACTAAAAAACGAATCTGGATCGTAGAGGACCCTGTTCAGATCCTACCCATTGCCATCTCTAGTTATGGAACTAATAATGGATTTATTCTTGGATTGTTAAGTTGTTGATCACCTTACCTAATCCAAAGATAAAACTGGAAGTATCATGTATCCTTGATGATTATATTGTTTGTTTTACTTTGTGAGTCATAACAAGTAAATAATTTAAGAGAAAAAGCAAGCGACTCCCAGTTTTCTCTCAAAGCCAGCAGAAACCCTAGCTTTCCCTGCGGCGGCGCCGTCCGCACTTCTCTCTTCCGGCGTGCGTCGCCGCAGGGTCATCATCTCCTTTCATCTCCTTCATAGTCTCAATGTTCCCTTCATCTCCTTCATAGTTAAAGCCTGCGACTTTCACTTTCTCTCAAAGTCACAGCACGAGTGGTTTTCGCCCCCTAGGATTCTGTCCCAATTTCTACCCTTCTTCGGTGTGTTTTGGTTCTTTCGTCGTCGATTTCACGTGATTCCAAAATAGCTGGTCGATTGAAGTTCGGATATGAGAATTCAAATCAAAGGTAAGGTTTTTCAATTGGAGTTGAGTAATGGTTTCTTAAAGATTGTTGAGTTCTATAACAATCGAAAAAGGTGGATTAATTTTCCGGTTAAGTTGATTGATTGGGTTTCCGGTGTTCTTAAAGATTGTTCAAAGTTGATTGAATTTGAACACTCTAGACGATTTGGTTGTCTTTGGTGGAAAATTCAATCTGGTTGTAACCGATGGGGGTGGTTTTTGAAGCTAAGTGTGATGATTAAAGGTTTTTGGTATTCAGTTTTTGTCCCTGCCTTAAGTAGTGATAACCCTTGGAGAATTTTTGTTCATGCTTTTTCTCATGTTGCTCAAGAGGATTCAAAAGTTGTTGTTATTGATGGTGACTGTCATTATGCCTGTTTGGATTCTTTTTCTACTCTTCGGCATGGCATTTCCCCTCTCTCTCATGTTAGTGAGTTTAAATTAGAAGTGGATGCTTTGCTCATCCTTGAAAATATGCAGATTGGCTCTAGTCATCCTAATTTAGAAAGCGAGATTCATCATGTTAAGGAACCTAGTATGTTGAACTTGTGTTCCTTTAGAGAGTGATGGTGTTATTAAGGAGAAGATGTCGGCAATTCCGGAGAGGTTACCAGAAAGTGTTGGTTTGAGTGGCATTGCAAGTGCTCTTTCAATTGCAAATGAGATGTGCTTCAAAGGAGGAAATTCAGTTTGTGTTGATGGAGATGAGGAATCTTCTTGTGCTATAGGAAATGGTACAATTTTAGATTCAATTGGGGTTGTCAGTGAGGTTTCAGTTTCATCGCCTAATTCAATTATGAACAATGTTGTGCCGAAGTCTTCTTTTCAGAGGCTAGCAAAGAAAAATCAATGTCAATTGCTTAATCATCTTGGTTTCAATCGTAACATGGAGATGAAAAATGGGGTTCAATTATCAAAGAGGCGGTGTAGTGTGGGTTATCCCAATGGTTAATTTGGTGTCATTGTTTCAAAATCGTGTTAAGGAGTTCATGAGTTCTTTGGTTTTTAGTTTGTTGTTGTCTTAGTTTGATGTTTTTCAGTCGGTAAGCTTGTGTGTTTCTCGGTTCTTAGATGTGGTTGTTGTGTTGTTTCATGCTCGTTCTAGTGGTGTTATTGTTGAGGGGTTTTTGTTGTGTCATGGAGCGTTTTTGGTTTGGCGTTTTTATGTATGTTTCTTTCAAGATGTTGTAGTCTTGGCACTTCATTGTATGCCTTTAACTCTTTTATGAGTTTTAATGAAATGAACTAAATTATCAAAAAAAAAAAAAACAAGTAAATAATTTATTAATCACTTAAAGTGGAAAGTGAATAGCAATAAGCTTTAGACTTGTGCACGTCTGAAGTGTTGGACTAGTATGAGTTGGAGTACATGGTGGTAGCCCATGGCTTTTCTTGGGACCGGATTGATCACCGTGTCCATTTTATTGAATTAGTACCTCGATATCGTTGGTCATGGGAGTACGGAGTCGCGCCCGTACTTCGTCTTCTAAATTGAAGACTGATTTGGTTTGGACAACTCTTTCCATTGCCTATTCAATCTAAATTTAGTTAACTTGTTGATTGTTGAGTTAAGTTCGGTAAAGTTAGTCTGTCATGTTATTATGATATTATTTACCTTGCTTTGATGTTTATTAGTATCATGTTAGGATTTATTTACTATTATGTAGTACTCAGCTTTGCTGATTACGTGCTTTTGTGTGTATGTCGATCATGGATGTGCCTTATTGATCCTGTGATGACCCATTTGGTGAGCAGTCTCTCGGGATCAATAGTGCATTGTCCATTTCAGGTTTGAAGATGATGCATCATGGGTTCGGGTTTCGTGGAGAGCTTGTGTTAGCTTTAATACTTTATAGTTTTGTTTTAATTATACTTGACTTTGGTTTGGTTGACTTTTGACTTTGGTTTTTGGAGTTGACTTATGGTTGACTAAGTTAGTAAGTTTTTAAAAGTTATTTATTTATTTCCACTGCAAAATTCTGAATAAGCCGATACGTTATCACACGGGAGATAATATTTTGATAATTCTCTAAATTTTATATTAAAAAGGTATTTTGGAAAATAGAGGATTGTCGGTGTGTTACACCAAATGTCGCAACCGCTTCGTGTGCTGGCTATTAGACTCTGTTTTATACATTAGTTACTAGTATTGGGACCCGAGCATATGTCCGTTCTCTTTGTGGAGAAGATGTAGAATTTTGAAATTTTCACATACCCTATTTGATCGTATTTTTTGTCCGACATACAACAACAAACGTTATAATGTAATATTTTATTATTGGATATTTCTATATGTATATTGATAATATCAACTTTAATTTGTAAATATTCTATAAAATATAAAATCAAAGATATTAATGATTAGGTTTTTCAATGTCAAGCATTATAGTGAAAGCGGTGCAACTATTTTGATATTTCATATTATTTCTTTTATTAATTGGTTTCCATAAGAAATAGATATTTATTAATTTTTTTTTGTTTATTGGTTAAATATGTAACAATAAAATTTCTTATTTATCCATTTTGGACTCATAAAGTAACCTAACAATTTATGAGAAACAAATATAAGGATGATCATGACATGAAGGTAAGAATTATTTGGGGCTCTACTTCTTTATTTGTCTTTTTCCTTCTCCTGTAAGCTCCATGTCACCCAAAACGGACAACAATGTTGCTAGATTCGACTCTTTATTGATGGAAGCAGAAGGAAAATGTTGATCACCATTGGCAGATTGCGTGAACTCCCACCTAATTTTGTCAAGTCTTTTCTTCTTTCATCTATTTGTGTGGATCGTTTTCTTTAATTTTCCTTCATTTTATACGATTTATAGATCTAATAGGTGTAATACTTTTAACTTTGTTGCTTACATTTTTATGCTATATGTGTATTAGGTGATTTTGTTTGGAATATAATGGTTGCATTTGGTGTAGGTTGATTTGAGTTTGATGTGGGTTTTTAAGTGATTGATTAATTATTAGTTTTATAAATCAAGGGTGAGATAGTGGTAAACTCACAAAATTGATTGTGCAGAGTCTAATATTTTAGTCCAATTAGAAAAGCAAAAGAAAAAATGGAAAGCAATTTTATCTATATGCAAAAATGTTTAGATTCTTGCACATCTTACTGTTTGGTTTATAGAAAAACAAAGATTAAAAAATTAGAGAGGGGAGAGAGAAAAAGAGGTGACCCAAAGGATAGAAGAGAGAGAAAATTGAGAAAGAAGAAAATAAGTCATGGTTATGCGCAGAACCACTATTTTCAAAATTGGAACATCTTATAAAAGTGAAATTTTCTATGTTCTATTTTATGTTTATGGTTTGGATTTTTGTTGATTACTTTAATAAGTTACATGAATCTCTCATGATTTGTAGAGAAGTTGGAGTTGAAAACACAACCCTAATTCTAATTGCAATAGGTTACTTCAATATGTTACTATAGTAAATATTTTTCCTTATACATCTTTTTTTTTTAGGAAAACTTCTTATACAATTTTTTTATTCTAACATAAATAGGATTTTTAGAAAAGTTGAAGTTGAAAATACATCCTTAATTCTAATTGCAGTTGGAGTTGAAAACACATTCTTAATTCTAATTGCAGTAGGTTAATATAATACGTTAATATAGTAAGTATTTTTTCTTATAAGTTACTCTAATATAGATTTGAAAAATATTATAAATGGATCTTATTTTAAATTATTTTTTAAATAATTTCCAATGGTACAAAATTATAATTTTTTGAAATATATGTCAAAAGTTATACTCGATTTACTATTTAGTATTTCATTATAAAACCAAACTCTAGTTCTTCTTATCTAAACTCTATATATTTATTTTTATCAATTTGGAACTCTCTTTTCAAAAATAATGCCATGGCACTTAATATTGGGAGCAAGAAAAATGTTTGTTCTCTTCGTGGAGATGATGTAGACTTTTAAAATTTCACATAGCCTGTTTGAACGTATTTTTGTTCGATCCGACATACAACAACAAATATTATAATCTAATAACTTTGAATATTATAATTTTAACATGAATAGGTTTTGCAGAAAAGTCCTAAGTCTAATTGAATTTCTAATTCTAATTGCAGTTTGTTACTTTAATACATTAGTATAGTCAATATTTCTTTTTATACGTTACTTTAATACAAAATTTTAAATATAGTATAAATAGATCTTATTTTAAAGCAGTTGTTAAACACTTTTCAATGGTATAAAAATTATAATTTTTCGAACTATATATTAAAAGTTATAATCGATTTACTATACTTCAGTTTTTCATTGTGAATCCAACTCTATTTCTTCTTATGCTATTTGTAGCTCTATTTTTTTTAATGATATGGCAATTAGTAAGCGCGACAAATGGCGTCCAATGAGGACGCCAAATATCGCGACCTCGTGGGTTGGCTTTTGACTCGCTTTATATATTAGTTATAAGATATGATATGATGTAATATTAGGAAAAGTTGTCAAGAATAAGCCAATCTTTGACCTTTATACTCAAAATAAGTCAAATTTTGGATTAACTTATAATAATCAAAGCTTTTAGAGGTATATGCTTTTGATGGATTCAATTGATAAATAACATTATTATTGTAGGTAACCTGTCCACGAGTCTTTTTTTTACTGGTTTGGATTTTCAATTTTAGTTTTTTTTTTAATCTTAATAATAATTAAACAAAACTGACCTAGAAAGAAAAAGAATTAAATTCTAAATAATAAGTCACTTCCCTTCCCACCCTTGCTACCTGCGAGACCACGACCCCCACCTCCTACGACCACCCCTTCCCCAAACCCCCGCGACAACTTCCTTCCCCATCCTCCCCGCGACCACCTCTCCCCACCCCCGCGAACACCACCACTCCTGAAACTAGGGATGTTAATTGGGCGGGGTGGGTACAGAGGATGGTCCTCCACACCCGTACCCACATAAAATTCTCATCCCCATCCCCGTCCCACCACCCATTGCGGGGGATAATTCCACACTCGTCCCTGCCCTAGCAGGCACGTAATCAAACCCATCCCCGCCCCACCACCCGCATGGGGTACCCGCACCCGCGTCATACCCACTTCATCCCCACCCCACCACCCGCGTGGGTACTCGCACTCGCCCGTACCGCGTCGTACCCACAGATTTATGTTTTGCAAGATAAAATTATTAAAAATATATGTATATAAATAGATAATAAATATGTGGGTGAGTGGGATGGGGCGGGGCAGGCGGGGGTGGGGTGGGGTGGGAGGGCGGGGATGGGGCGGGTATAGCATAAAATGCACACCCGCTCCACCACCCATTGCAGGTACGATTTAAATACCCATCCCTGCCCCAGTTGAGCGGGGATGGGGAGATTCTTCTACTTGATCCGCCCCACTACCATTCACCCGAAACCACCTTTCCGGCCCCCTGTGACCATCCCCCACCCGCAATACAGCTCTCCTCCTTCCATAATCTCCATTCTCGTCAAACACTAAAAACCTCACTCTCCGATCAGATACCAGTCCTTCCACATTCTTTCATACACTCCAAACACTAATCTTATTCCTTAAGATTCAAACTAATCATTTTGCAATCGGTCAATCTTAAGATCACCATCATTAGTTCATCACCACCACCTTAAACCATCAATAATGACGGAATTCCTAGACCAACAAACACAAGAGGGAGTTTGAATGCCATGAAAATAATAGGTTTACTGGTTTATAATGGCATATGTACTTTGCGCAGGATTTAGTCTATGGTTACAGTCAAGGTGCTATCTTTTTTAGGGGGCTAAATGAAGACGGTTGTTTGTGCTTCCTAGCGCAACCTTGGTTGTAAGACATCTTATGAGCAAAAGGAAGAAGTTTAATTCATTGTTTTTGTTTCATTTATTCGAGTTGTTTAAGCACAATACTATCTGGATAGGGTTAGGCTAGGGTGCTGGGGACTGGGCTAGCGTGTTGGGTTGTGGTGGGGAGAAGGGAGAAAGAGAAGGTGGTGTGGTGGTAGCGGTGGAGTGAGAGAGGGATGGAGGAGGGAGAAAAACGGTTTAGAGGAGAGAGATTAATCAAAAGGAAAAATAAAATTACAAAATTACCCGTTGTTCAGGTCACTGGTCACTTGAACCTATTAAAAAAAACCATCACAAGCTTTGATTATTCAGAGTTAATTAAAGTCTGACTTATTTTGAGTAGGCTGGCCAAATGTTAGCTTAGTCTTGAAATTATTTCCTAAATAATAATTTTTACAAATTCTACTTTTTATTCACTTGGTAATTTATTTTTGATTCATTTCTTATTCTTCTATTCAGTGTCATCAATTTTTATAGGGATTTTTCAATTTACCAATTTTGGTTTACTTACTATAGTTTCTCCGATCTTAGTGGTTTCTGGTTTTAGTGAAATGAGGTCAACTTATTCTTCATCCACTTCTTAATTAATGAAGATATTATTTACGAAATTCCTATTTTCGTTTTATAAAACAATAATAATTTCTCAAACAAACTATTTACAATTTTATATTACTAACAAATACCTGATGACTACGGTTTTTGTTGCTCTTAGTAAAAGATTATGTGATCAATTGTAATGTTTGCCATGGATGTTTTCTTTCTCCCTGTTCCATAAATAAAAATCACACAAAAAAAATATATGAGATGAGTTGTTCAGGATGAGTTACTTGTTCCAAAAATTTAAATCGATGGAGTTACCTTATTTATGTTTGCTGAAGAGTACCTTAATCAAAGTTTTCTAAAATATTCTAATTATCTTAATTAATGTGTGTGCACAGGCAAAAGAAGAGCAAGTAATCAACAAGTTAAATTTTTTGAATGGAGAAGAGAAAGGAGAATATGGAAGGAAAAGAGAAGCAATGATTTATTTGGATCGTGTGTGTTGTATTTTTTTGTAAAATTTTAAAACTAATAGACGTATTTATCAGTTATTTGTGGGAGTTTTTTCATCAAATAAGGGATTTTTCTATTTTTTTTAAAAATAGGTTTAGAAGTTACTGATCTAGTGTTGGTTATTTATGGAGTTCTTTGACTAAAATAGGGACTTTTTTAAAAATAAACTAGTTTGTTTTTTTTGAGGTATTAAAAGTAGTTAGTTGATAACACAATTGGGAACTTGGCTCTAAAAAAAGTATTGGTTACCTACTCTTTCTTTTTCTCTCTAAAAAAATACTCGTACCTCCTCTCTCTTTTTTTTCTCTCTCAAACCCTAGCCTCCCCTACCCCTTCTTCATCAATTAGGGACGCCATGGATGATTTCATCCATGGTAAGCCCTTTTCCCTTTTATTTTCACTTTTTAGTTCATTTTCTTGTTTTATTTAATTATTTAGTCTCTCTTTATGAGATTTTCTCAAACCCTGTTATGGGGTTTTTAGTTTCTGTTTTGGAAATCTCCTTCTCCCCTATGGGAGTTGTGAGTATGGTTCTTTTGTTTTTAGGTATGAAAAATTATTCTCATTGGTTGAAGTTCGAGACTCAACATGAAGGTATTGGAATATCGGATGCGGTCAACCTGACTCGATCAAGAATGTTCTTCCCAAACTATATCAGAATGATAGACTTCCTCATCAATAGCTGCTTGATTCAGCAAATACAAGGGGGCTGCGATGTATTGCTCGATCTGGTTCATTGTAGTTTCTTCGAAGACGAATTTGATTTAATCTTGTTTAATTGTATTTGTTTTTCTTTAATACCTATTGTAGATGTCGTTTGGCCTTCAATTAATGAAAATTCTCTTTCAAAAAAAAAAAATATGGTTTGTTTGATTTTTTTTAAAATTAAAGTAGGTGTTACTCCCCCTCCTTTCGGTGTCCCCTTATGTTGTCATATATAATAGAGATGGAATACTAAATGATAATTTAATCGTGTCATTATGCCATTCTTTTTTGAGCTTCTCTTGAACTGATTGATCAAGAGCCAAAAATTATTCTCTTTTTTCTCTATTTTCTAGATAATTAATTCTTGGTTAAGGTAATTGTAATCAACCTCAAAATCAATTTTTGTAATGACATTAATTTCTGCTTTCATTTGAGAAGCAGTAGGCGACATTGGTGAAGAATATTCTTGAACGGATTCCAAAATCGGAGTTTTAAAATTCGCAGAAGGGAAGGGTATGTAAGAGAAGTTTTTAAGCAAGAACAACTGGAAAAAGATTTTCTAAAATTGCTTTAAACATTATAAGATGGGGTACAAGGGATTTCCTAAATGAATTAAATCGTATAAGGACAATCCCATCAGGTTCTTCTACAATTTGGGAATTTTCCCTCCTTGATATGCTACGAGCTGGCTGAGGTTCTTCTATTCGTAGTTCCATCGGGATAGGTATTTCATCCCATTTCAGTATTTTGGGAACAAAAACTAATAAGTTTTCTGCTTCGACTTGCTAGAAAACTGTCTCCTCTTTCGAATTAATTGGGAAGACATCAGTCTAAAATATACTCTATATAAAATTGCAATTTTTTTTTGCATATATTATGAGACCCGTTTCCTTGTAGATGAACGTCTAAAATAAATGAATCAATAACTAGAGGATCAGTTAAATCAATTGAAAAATTTAAGGCATAGTTCAAATAAACATGTCCATTACAAATGTTAGTTTGAATCATAGCTAAAAGAGAATTTTGTATCGTGTCGAACGTTTATCTCTTAAAGCTAAATAAATAGGAGCATCAACACCTTGACGGACTAATGGTTTTACAGCCACATGAATCATACCGAAATTGATATACCTATATACATATTCGATATATTTTGAATAGAAATTTTTTATAAAAGAAGGAATGTTTTGAACTTTTTCAGGAATACTAACTGTTTCTTCATGAATTTTTACTGAAAATGCAGTTTTGAAATCTAAAGAACCAATTTGATAAATAGTCTCTATATTTTGTTCTAGAATTGTTCAGTTTGAAAAAGGCATATGAATTTCATGACTTTGAACTATGCTGGACTTTCTATTATGAGTATTTTGCATTAATCACTTTCTAAACATAGAAGCCATTAAGTGATGAATGTCTTTATTTTATCTTATAAAGATTACACTGTCTTGGGACCGACACAACCACTATTCTGAGACCACTTAAGTATACGGCTAACCAACGAGTTACACAACTGACCAATGCCTAACCATCAAAATTAATGTAAATGCAGTGGCTATGATACCAAGATAATATACTCAGGTAATTACAACTACTATAGAGCAATAATATTAAAAACGCGAATAGAAAATATGAACTACAAAAATAAATTTGAACAGAAAGAAAATGAGTCGGAATTTTTGAAAGTTACTTTGAATTATATTGAGAATAATAGTTGATGCCAATTCAATGTTTTTCCGGATATGTTTTCTTACTAACTATAGAATTTTTTTACTCTGCTTTCTAAATGGAAACCATGCTCCCTTTTATAGGCAAATTTGAGTATTATGAACCATACAAATGCACTAGAATAATGGTGAACATAATGATGTCCACTTTTGAATACTTTACAATATATCATGATGACTACTTTTGAATACTTTTAACTACAAATTGAATATTTTGGCTTCAAGCTGGAAGTAGTATATAGGAGTGTTGTTTGACATGTGTTTTTTGACATGTGTTTATTGGTGTTGCTTTGTCATCTTGATGTCACTCTTGATTTTTTTCAATATGTTATCAGGATGTTGATACTTAATGAAATCTAATGTAAATGTGGTGGCGCTAGTACCAAGATAATATACCCAGCTAATTACAACTACTGTAAAACAATAATAATAATAATATGAATAGAATATATGAATAGGAATATAATTTTGAAGAGAAACAAAATGAGATGGAATTTTTGGAACTTACTTTGAATAAAAGTTGATGACAATACAATGTTTTTATGGAGATGTTTTCTTTAGAATATTGTTACTCTGCATTCTAAGGGGAAACCATGTTCCCTTTTATATGCAAATTTGGACATTATGAGTCATACAAATGCACTAGAATAATGGTGAACATAATGATGTCTACTTTTGAACACTTTTTACACCATATGATGACTACTTCTGAATAATTTTCACTACAAATTGTATTTTTTGGCTTCAGGTTAGAAGTAGTACATAGAAGTGTACTTTGAGATGTGTTTTTTGGTTTTGCTTTGTCATCTTGATTTCACTTTGATTTCACTTTTGTTTTTTTTTCAATATTCCATCTGGATGTTGATACTTAATGAAATCTAATAAATGCAGCGGCTCTGATACCAAGATAATATACCCAGGTAATTACATCTTCTGTAAAGCAATAATATTAAAAATGCGAATAGAATATATGAACAGAAAAATAAATTTGAAGAGAAAGAAAATGAGACGGAATTTTTGGAACTTACTTTTAATTATATTGAGAACAAAAGTTGATGATAATACAATGTTTTTTTGGAGATGTTTTCTTACTAACTAGAATTTTTTTACTGTGCCTTATTCTAAAGAGAATTCATGCTCCCTTTTATAGGAAAATTTAAGCATTATAAACCATACAAATGCACTAGAATAATGGTAAGTAAAATGATATCCACTTTTGAATACTTCTTACTACCAATTGAATATTTTGGCTTCAAGTTGGAAGTAGTAGTAGAAGTGTTATTTGACATGTAAATTTGGTATTGCTTTGTCATCTGGATGTTACTTTTGATTTTTTTCAATATGTCATCCGGATGCCGATACTTAATGAAATATAATGTAAATGCAGCCGCACCGATACCAAGATTTCTTACTTCGTAAAGCAATAATATTAAAAATGCAAATAGAATATATGAATAGATAAATAACTACCGTAAAGCAATAATATTAAAAATGCAAATAAATACTCCCGTCGTTCTCTTTTGTTCTTTTTATTTGGAATCAGGGGAGGAACCAATGCAATATTAAATATTTGGCTAGATTCTATATTTGAGAAGAGAGAGAAAATAATAAAAGATTAGATTCCACCTTGAAGAGAGAAAACAAATAAAAATATCATATTATTATTAGAGGAGAGAAAAAGCATTTAGAAAAGCAACATAAAAAAATTGTATTAATGGCATTGTACTTTCAAGATTAGAAAAGAGAAAAAGTTGTATACTCTTTGTTCCTCATCCCCCACCTCCAACCTCATCTCGACCTCCACCACCTCCAATCACCATCCCCAATGACGTCATCCGTCGCAGCGAGATACTTCAGTAATCGCCAAAACCGCCTTTGAAGAGATCGTCTCTTCCCCTGCTTCCGCCGTCTTCACAAAGCCCGACTTTGACTTAATCCGCTCCACCCCTCACCTGACTCCCGACCCTTGGGACTCCGTTGTTGGCGGCATTAGAATTGACCTCGATTTCCTTGACCCTGATGTCTCGCTGGCCGTTATTGTCGTCTCATTTTTCTTCGCTACTTCCTCCCACCTTCTTTCCTCTCTCGTTTCTCTCTCCCACCAACACATCATTTCATGCTTCAACTCTTCAAGCAGTAACCTCCGCTTCTCCATAACCAAAACCTTCGGCTGCATCCTTGTGCGACGTTCTTGTGGTGCTTTGTAAAAATAATGTGACATAAGGAAGAGATTCCAACAAAAATAATGTGAAAATAATGTGGTGCTTAGAGTGATAAATCTCTAGATTAATAAATTTTCCGGCAAGCATTGGTGCACTACAATGGGTTCTTGAGTTTTCCAGATTATTAGAGATGAGAGAGAGGATGACACAAGGGAAGAGAGGAGAGAGAGGATTAGAGATGAGTTATGTGGAGAGAGAATAAATCAATTAAACATTAAATAAAGTGGTCCCAAGCAGCTGTAAACAAGGGACATGTGTGGAATAATAAAAAAATTGTATAAGATTATTTTCGTCCAAAATGTAGGCTTAATATGGGAAGATTCAAAACAACAAGAACAATATGAAATTTTCCAATGGGGAATACAGGAAGAACAAAAGAAAACGGAGAGAGTATATGAATAGATAAATAAATTTGAACAGAACGAAAATGAGACGGAATTTTCGAAACTTACTTTGAATTATATTGAGAACAAAAGTTGATGAAAATACAAAGTTTTTTTTGGAGATGCTTTCTTACTAACTACAATTTTGCATTCTGTCTTCTAAGGGGAAACCATGCTCCCTTTAATAGGCAAATTTAAGAATTATAAACCATACAAATGCACTAGATCAATAATGGTAAACAAAATGTTGTCCACTTTTGAATACATTACATCATATTGGTGCCATTGCTCAATCCAAGGAACCCAAATTACACCAGAGATTCAAAAATGTGCTCGGGAAATTCCATCTTATTCGAGAGATAATTGGAAGAAGGGATGTAAAAGTAAGCAAGGTTCACATAGAGGAGTATGTTGCAGATCCACTGACTAAACTGGTTGTTCAATATAAGCATGAGAGTCGTACTAGATCTATGGGGCTTAAGCATATGGGTGAGTGGTTTTAGGTTGTTTACTTCATGTTTACAATTGTAAAGACATTTATTATGCTTAGAATGTTTATCAATAAAAGTTCAACTCTTATTTAATTGTTTGGTTTAGTATCAAACAAAATGTCCAAATAACTTGTGTTTTCAAATAGGATTATCGATAAAGTTTTGATAACTGGAACCCTATAGAGTAAATTGATGAAGTCACAACTTATTCAAAGTCCCTAGTCTAAATCACTAAATTGGACATAAATGATTTATTGGAAGACTAGCATATAATTGATTGATTGCGCAGTTCCATGGACTATAGAGACATAGAGATGTCTAGTTGATTATATAGATGTTTATTTAATACATTGAGACTTGACCTAATTAGATTCAAATAGTAGGATCAAATTTCTATATTTAGTGGATTCCTTAGACATAAGTATGTCTTAATAACCATGATACAATTAGTTTAACCTTGACGTTGTTATATATCGGGCCGTAAAAGGAGGTTATGACGGCAATGATCAGGTGAACTAAGAATTGAGTAGAAGTTATGGTCATACAAGAGTGGATAAATCCTCCTATAGATAGAAATGTTGTTTGGGCCTCTTGATGAGCGAGAACTGGAAAATACATGGCCATGCGGAATATGATTAAATTTGTTAATCCTTGTTTGAATAGTTTGAACTCAACAATCAAGTGTATTATCAAATTTGGCATTAAGAGACTTAAGGAATTTAGTATTGTGCTCTTGTGTTCGGATAAGTGGGTTTGAAGGAATACTACGTCTTTAGACATTCCTGATAATTACTAAATAAATATTAGGAAATAGTTTCCTACAATTCCGCTATATAAGCCTCCATATTTTCCTACACTATAATCTTTGAAAAATGAATTGCAGGTGTTAATTGAGAGGCTATGCTGAAACTAACCAAAGAAGCAAAAAAATTTCTTCAAATACTTCCCAGAAAATATCTAAAATTATCTCTTTCTTGCCATGAATACGAAAAATATATTCGTGAACGAGTTAAGTTCTTTTTATCTGCTAACACGACTGATCTTACAGGTACAAGGGAACAGTCATGAAGGCATGAAAAACAACCACTGAAGTGTGCAGATGATTCAATTGCAATTGTTAGCCTCTATCGTTGCTGAGTTGAGAAATCATATACCCGCGGAAGTCCAACAAGTGCATGTCGTAGAGTATCCAGTTCTACAAGTTCCATGAACACAAAATCTGCAACAAATCTCAAATCTTCAGGCATTTATATTTAACACTCATTATCATCATTACGAAAGTTCAGGAACTCTGATAATAATGTAATTAAACTTTGAATAATGACAACAAGAGCTATCCTGCTGTAAATATGATATCAGGATCATTCTAGGCGAGCCGCCTGGTGGTGAGGTACGTAGTGGGTTAGCGGCTCCGAAACAAACAAAAAGGTGTGTGTCGCACTCACGAGGGACTGCCAGTGATATACTGGAGGAAGGTGGGGATAACATCAAGTCCGCATGGCCCTTACGGGCTGGGCCACACACGTGGATATACTCCTATAGTTTATCATGAAAGCAAATCTACCGAAATTACAACGAAGATCATACTCAAACAGTAGTGAGTTTTATCTGAATCTATAAAAGTCACCCCTTTCCTATTGCCAATCTCACAAGTTTAGAGACTCAATTTTTGGTTTTTCAACTCCTCTATTTTTCCTAGACTACAGTCTTCATTTAACAGCGGCTTTGTATCCTTGTCCTTTTCTGTAAGAGACAGAGAGCATTCATTTTTATCTTCTCAAGCTGAACCCCTAAACTATTGATGAATTTAATTAACTAAGTTTCAGATATTCTTTTAACACTTAAATCACCCAAAATTCGTACAACTACACAAGTAACAAATATATTAATTGATATACTACACAGGTGATAGTCCAACAACAATATACTTGAAATCATTCAAAAGACGTGCAGGATAATGCAGTCATCTATGAAAGTCTTTCATGAGAGCGAGAAAGCATTTTTAGTAAATAATAATATTGGTGATTATACCTACAAGTATCAATTACTAACAACTCTGAGAAGTCAAACTGAGACGTTTTACCAGATCCCTCATCCTAAACAATTTCAACCTCAATAGACTTGCTCCATCACCCCCAGAAGCTGACTACTCTCATCTAAACAAATTAATTTCTTATAAATCCATTTACATTCTGCACCTTGAACATTACAGTTTCCTAATCAAACAGGTAGTTGACAGCTAGAAGATGGAAACCAGATGGCAGAACTAAAAAATTCAAATGAGAGAGAGAAATGAACCTCTAACAGCGAGGTTGACGCTCAAGATGAGAGGCAAGAAGAACTTGCACAGCCACACAAAAGACTCCCTCAGAATCCCCTGGAGGCTTTGACTCTCAGCCATAACCACGAGATTACACCTTAGATAAGCACATTCTTATTTTTTTCCCCATTTCTCTTTGGGATGAACCGCTAAAATTCTTCAAGGAATAATCACACCCCAAGACCTAGATCCCCTATGTTATGCCACCATGTTCACTCTGTTAAGAATGAGAAAAAAAATTCTGAAAACATATCCAAGGGAAAATGGAACTTGGGATTGAAGTCATCTACAAAACCAATCATAAGCATAAGTCCACCATTAGAAGACAAAAAGTTCTAAACTTTACGCAGTTCTAAGAAAAAAACATATAGCAATATGAATAATGGCGAGACCAAATTCAAAAGATCAAGATCTACTTGGTAACATTGGAAAAAAAACAAAACCCAGAATGAAAAAACAGCTTACAGAAAAAGAGAAAACCTGATCAGATGCAGCCAGCTAAGATACATATCGTCAATATATGCAGCACCTTATACTCTTTACTCATGTGACCATTTTCGTTTACTTCTCACACTTCCTTTTCTACTTAAAATTTGCAACACAATCCTTCTTTACTAAAGTCTCAAACTTAATAACATCCTGAAAGCTGATATCAGCCCCCTCCACATCCTTTTGGAGTGAGTAACAGATTTCACCATACCAGTAACGCATTGGCCAGTGTTAAAATAAACAGTAACACTACAGCTTAAAATATCAAAAGCTCAGCAAGTGCTTTCTGATCAAATGCTTATGCAGCAACCATTAGGGGCATTTTCACATAATTGTGCAAGAACATTTGCAGCATCTGTTGGTTTCAAAAGCTACAAAAAAAACACTCCACATCAATTGTCGCAAACCACTAAATGAAATTTCGTGCATAAGAATGAAAAAGATACATTATGAATCAAATTTCCTACATTCGTTTGCGGGTATGTTCGTTATTTACAACTATTCATTCCAATTTTATTTGAACTAAACACAAGTTTTAGTAAGCCAGAAAAGATAGTTACAAATCTTAAATTCATCATACAAGCCATATCATTTAACTTGTAAAATCCCAAAACCAAGAAGGCGAAAAATTGCAATAAGACAGCATAATTGCAAGAATTACTTTACACCATCAACACTACATGCTTATACAAATGCTTGCGCAGTTGTTGTCGAAAGAGTAATGACACGTGACGGAGTGTAGATTTAGGAGCCATAAATGACAAAAATAAGCAAACATCCAAGGAGATACAAGAATCTTTAATTGAATGACAACAGTCCACCATGGTTGTTCAGAACAAGTGCAAGAAACCCAAACTTTTTGAGGGTGTGTTCATTATCGCTGTAATTATTGAGTTTGCAGCTTTATTTTAAACTAAACCATGTTTTTGGCAACCGAAAAAGTAGATTATAGTTTTAAATTCATTATACACACTTATCATATAATAACTCGTAAAATCTTAAAACCAAAAACTAAAAAATGGTATAAATATTAAACAGGCCCTAAATTACGATAATTGCAATACTAAATGCTTACACAGGTGCAAATGGAGTTTCTGCTATGCACCAAGGAAATTTATTTTACTGTATAAAACTTGTTACTACTTCCTCCGTTCTATATTAATTGCAACATTTCCCTTATTTTGAAGTTTCATATTAAATGTCCGTTTCCCTTATTTGGTAATATCTTTTCTCTATCTCTCTCCTATCACATGAGTTCCACTTTTTATCTATCTCTCTCTCTCTCCTCTTCACATGACTTTCTAAAAAATGTGCCAAGGGGTGATGTTGCAATAACAATGGAACGAAGAAAGTATTTAACAGCCGTTATGGAGAAGCTATGGATATAATATCATTTAAATGGCATAAATCGCTTTATCACCTTCAGGGGTGGATCTACTAAGGGGAACAGGTGACACGTGTCCCACCAAAAAAAAAGTTCTTTTTTTCAGGTCAGAGGTTTTTTTTACCGTTTAAAATAATTATGAGCGCCTTTAGTTTGCTTAGAAACATTTGCTCCAGTGATTCGCTCCGTTTGAGGCCTTTTCCACATTGTCCATTTTCAATTCTTGCCAGAATCAACTTCCACTTTCAACTTTTTATTTCCTTTTTTCATATATTAACCAAGCCTTATGGTTGAAATAATTGTTCAATTGAAACACACATTAGAAATCAAACGAGGAGAATTAGTGCACCTAAGCAAATAGAATAAGAGCACAACATATACAGATGCAGAACGAAGAAGGCAGAAGAAAGGGATTACTGATGCATGAACCATTTATAGGTTGTCAAACTTACTTGAGTCCTGTGCCAGAAATGTCAAATTCCAAACAGGTGCAAACGATCTGAAACAAGAGTATATAGCTCTCCTTCCGCAGAAACACTTGATCTTTATGCAGATAACATCTAACTCAAATGGAAGAAAACAATAAAAGAAAAAGTAGTCTTCAGCAGTGCGATCGCCGATCAATCTCTTGTTGGGCATCAAAGAAGGCATGACAATTAGCGTTAGCCCAGCTCTTGTCTTGCAGAGCTGCTCAGCCTAGTAAATTACTCGTGAATAACTACCTGGTATTCTGGTATGATAGTAGTATATGAGTAAAATCAGCTACTTCATCCTTGTCCCCAAGCAAATAAAAGAGTTTTCTTATTAGCAGCCAAAATGATTAAGATGATGGAGACATCTACTTACATTTGCAGCCTTGTAAAATACTACCTGGTATTCTGGTACAATAGCAGTATAGGAATAGAAGCAGCTATAGCATTCTCATCTCCAAGCAAATGAAAGATTATTGTCAGGATTGAGCAGCCATAGATGATGATGATAATGGAGACATCTACTTGAACTTGAAGCTCCAAAGCTTAACCCAGATCCTAAATCAGCACTTGTTAATCAAGGGAAAAACAGGAATCTCAAAGCGAATGACAACAGTGCACCTTGGATTCTCAGAACAAATGAAAGAAACCCCAAAGTTTTAAGATCCTTCATACATGACCAAAGCATACTGAGCCTATGTTCTCATTCCCATCTTTCAGAAACTTATTACTTTTTCCTGTTAGAATCACATCAGATGAAACCCGACAAGAAAATTACAGACAAGACTAGACAAAACCTTCTTCATTCCATTTACTTATTACAATATATAGTTCTGAATCAGTTAAAAATTATGAAAATTATATATTTGAAAAATAAATGTTGAGACGAATCTAATAAGGCGTAAAAATGTGGTAAAAGTTCGGTCGGACTATCATACCAGACCAGAAAGATAGACCAAACCCGATCTCAATAAATTCACACCAAATCGCCTTATTTTAGGTGATGAAAAGTGAAAATAGCAATATTGCTCATGGGATAAGGTAAAAGAGATTGGACATTTCTCAAAATTGAGCCGCTCCTTTCTTAAATTATAGAATCAGAATTGAAGACGACATTACAATATGGCCCTAGACATGCTTACAAAAAAATCTACAAAAGAAAAAGAAACTCACTAAATTAAATTCAAAAAAGCAACTACTAAACAAATCTACTTCCTATCAATCATGCTCAAAGTTTGCTCAGTTGTACAATCAACAATATTTTGTACATACACGAACCAACATTATTGAGAGAAAAATGTGCGGATTATAAATGAAGCAATTACATTGAAGAAAGTTAGAAAGAGATCAACTGATAAAGCACCTTGATATGAAATTGACAGATGTGAACCACTACCTTGGAAGCAGAAGAAAGAAAGATTGAATCAAAAAAGAAAGAAAAAAATGATAACAAAAACCCAAAAAAGAAAAAACCTTATATGAAGCTGGAAATTCAAGAAGCATGACAATTACATCAGATATGACACCTTAGCTTAAATATTTGTAAATCCATCTACAATTACTCTGGTTCATGAGCACGATACTTAAGCTAAGGAAAATAAAAGATTACACTGAATTTGGTCTTTAGAAGCATAATATTGCAATATCCATTTCATTTTTGGTCTCCACGTCACATAATGGAGATGCAATGAGCATCTAGGTCGATGAATTATTTAGAACCATTGCTAACAGAAGAGGCTTGTCCCGAGTTCAAGAGTTCCTCTACAATTTAACAATGCAATATAGTTTTAAGATTTATTCATTTTTTTCCCTTACACAAATAATTGGAAAAAAATCAACCCCTCAACTTAGCTTTACCAACTCAATCTCAGAAAATCTCAAGTAGCAAGAATTATAAATAGATATGAAAGGTCACATTCTGAACTGCAGAACATTGAAACCAAAGAAGCTAAAAAAGTTTCATGGATTTTTGTTCCCTCTTCCTCTTTTCTAAGCCCAACGTACCTTTCCCTCCCATTTTCCAGACAAATTCAAGCTCAAAACACAAACTAGAGCAACTTGCAATTCAGACAACGGCATTCCAGAAACCCAGAACGCTACTGTCGACCAAAGGATGGCAAAAGGTCTGCCATTCTCACTCCACAAGAAACAACCAATAAAGCAAATGGGTCGCCTCATAAGGTAGATTTTGAAAATGGGTCGGCCCCGTTTTTGGATGAGGTTGAGGATTGGGAAAAATTAATCGAAAATTGCAGAAGCAAAAAATACACAAAGCAAAAATTGGCATCATAAACAAACAACTAATATGGAAGAATAACAATAAAAAATTTCGGAGAGGAGGAATAACCTGATTCTTGAAAGTGGTTGCAAGTTCGCCGATGACAGAAAAATCAGGCAGCCATGTTGAAGCTCCTCACTTTCTCACTAATTGGATTGAGGAAGTGATCGAAACTCTGTTACATGCTTCCATAAGAGCTGCCAACTTCATGAAAATTGCCCGAATATATATTCATGTTTCTTGACCTAAACCCAGCTGCACCCTGGGAATTTCTTTAGCCCAGCATCAGTTTGCTTTAACCTCATATTTCTAGCCTCAATCCATTTACCAGATTGAGCATATATATTGGATAGACCAATATAATGTGCCGGATTCCCAGGCTCAAGATTCACCAACTTGTTTAATGCCATTTCTGCCAAGTCTGAATTAGAATGCATTCTACATACACCTAATAAGGCTCCCCAGACAGCAGCGTCAGGTTCTAAAGGCATATTATTGACAAGGTTCATGATTTCACTAAAAAGACCAACACGGCCTAACAAATCAACCATGCAAGCATAGTGTTCCAACTTAGGTTTAAGATTAAACTTATCATGCATGGAGTTGAATATTTTTCTCGCTTCTTCTACCAAACCACCATGTCTGCATGCTGACAATACACTCAGAAAAGTCACTGAATCAAGCTTCACGCTATCACCTTGCATCCGTACAAAAAGTTCAATAGCACGCGTTGCATGCCCATGAACTGCATATCCAGCAAGCATCGTATTCCATGTTATTGTATCTCTATTTTTCATCTCATCGAAATATTTCTCTGAGCAATCGAAGTGCCCACATTTAGCATACATATCAATAAGACTATTACTGATGTATGTATTTGACTGAAAACCCATTCGTATTGTACAGGCATGGAGTGCCATACCTTCAGCGAGAGCACTTAAGTCTGCTGCTGCAGGAAGAACGCTTACCACAGAAACTGCAGAAGGTTGTAGTCCTACGGCTTTCATCCGACAAAAGGCAGACAAAGCTTCTTTGGACCTTCTATTATGTACATAACCAGAAATCATGGCATTCCAAGAAACTTCATCTTTGATGAAGTCAGTTTCATTAAATAATGTCTCAGCCAAACATAGCCTGCTGCACTTGGTATACATGTCAATCAGAGCATTCTTTACATGGCACTCAGATGCAAATCCGCCTTTTATAATTAGGCCATGTAGACATGTCCCGTGTTCTAGATCTTGGGAAAGTGCACAAGCAGGGATCACACCTACCATAGTTTCAGAATCAGGTCTGAACCCTGACGATAGTAATTCATGGAACATTGTCATCACTTCATATGTGTTGCCACTTTGAGAATATCCACTTATGAGGGTATTGAACGAAACTACATTTTTGGATGGCATTCTAGAAAAGATGATCATTGCCTGAGCGAACAATCCCCGTTTAGCGTACGTTGAGACAAGGGCGTTCCCAATCGCAACTTCTGAATCCAAACCCGCTCTAAGACAATAGCAGTGAATGCTTTTTCCTAGTTCCCCTGATGAAAGCTCTGTGCAAGCTGGTAAGATACTCATCAGAGTTACACTACTTGGTTTTAACTTCTCGTGCACCATTTCACGAAATAGAGATGCTGCTTCTTTAGGGAACCCACTTTGTACAAGTGCAACTATTAAGGCGGACCAAGCAATCAAATCTTTTTCCTTAAGCCCTCTGAACAGTTGATTAGCTTTTTCCAATTCTCCACATTTAACATACATTGTCATCAGAGAAGTAGCAACCATAGTATCCGAGTCAATACAATATTGAATTGCACAATTATGAATCTCCTTCCCTTTCTTCAAATCTCTCAACTCAGAAGCAGCTAAAGACGAACTAACAACCGATATCTTATTCATCACTGAATTTTTACCCTTCAGTTCATCAAATAACTCCAGGACTTGACAAAAATATCCATTATGAGCATAACCAGTCATCATTGTTCCCCATGACACATGATCCTTACTATACAACTGATCAAAAACCAAGCGAGCATCTTCCACAATTCCACACTTAGAATATGTATCAATCAATCCATTGTAAACTTTCAACTCGAAATTCCTCCTGGTTATAAAACCATGAATTGACCTACATAACATAACATTCTCCAATTTACAAACAGAAGGAAACAAATTCAACAAGGTAACAGAATTCGGCACAAGCCCACCTAGTTGCATTGCCCTGAAAAAACCCAATCCTTCATCAGGATCTCCACCCTCTGAAATTCCAGCAATCATAGCATTCCAAGAAACAATATCCGTCTTAGGCATTTTACCGAACACCTTCCGTGCACGGTCAAGTCGACCCATTTTACAATACATATCAACCAAACCTGTAGAAATATACACATCCAAATCCAAATTCCTCCTAATCACATCATCATGAATTCGAACACCCGTCTCAAAATCAAATTTACCAGCACAGGCTTTGAGCACAAAAGTATAAGTATATTTATCAGGCTCCAAGTTTCCATCCAACATTACATGGTACAATTTTAATGCTTCATCGTGTCGACCCGACCTCGAATAAGCTCTGATCATGGAGTTATATACTATCACACATGGATTAGGTACTGAATCAAAAACCAACCTAGCAGAATTGCATTTCTGAAACGAAGAATAGGAGTTTATCACATGGGTAATAATTGAATTGCAATGGGTCATGCCCAATATTATTAAACGGGCATGAATTCTGAAAAGGGAACTTAAATTTTTGCAAGAAGAAAGAAGAGGAAGATAATGTGAGTAATTAGTTGGGATTTTGTAGAGTAGTGTGTGAAGTTCAGGAGATGTTGCAGTAACAGAGTGCACTGATCGATGCAATGCGAGCATTGTTCTAAAAGTCGCTGAATAACTCAAAGAGTAAATAAGATGTTTAGAAGCAGAGGGAAAACCAAAGACAATTGAGCGGGAGTGAGGAGAGAGTTACTGAAAATTGAAATTGAGCCAGCGCCGGTTGATCGTGGAGAATTGGAGATATGTAAGTGGCAATATCGTAAAAAAAATTAAATTTTTTTTCTCGATTAGGAAAGATAATTGGTCCGTCATGCTAGGCTACTAGCGTGCAGGGTACACCAGCTCAAAGGTTGAGTACAAGGCTAAACATACCAGAAGACAACAGGCCTAAAACCTCACTGCCACCACAAGTGAATCCCCACCATATTGTTGGCATGAGGATTCGATCTGGGCAATGCCCTGGAATTCGGGGTGGTACTCCATTGAGCTACCATCACTCTCTCAAATAAATGTTATCAATATTAAGTTGTAATTTTCATTTTCCATTTTTTTTTAAATAAGAAAAATCTCGACTTTATATTTGATCCATACGACTTAATATCAGTAACATTTTTATTTACGAAAATGCGACTTGGAGATGGATTGGCATTTCTTGTTGAAAATGCTATAATTCTTCGTTAATAAAAAATTGGGACTATTTTAAGAAGATCAGAAAGATGTAATTATTTATAGAGTATCAAATTTTTCATTTCTATTGGAAATTTACTAGTCCAAAAGTAAAGGTGGATCCCTTGTCCCCTGTGAAGTGAGGGAAGGTAAAGGAATCTCAGCTGTAGAGGTGATCATGGGTCGGGTCGGGCGGGCTTGGCCCAAAAAAAGTTGCACATTTTAGGCCAAAGCCGCGGACCGAAAATTCGGGCCCACAACCCGCAAATTCGAGCCGGGTCAAACGGGCTTTTTGGGCCATTTTCGGACCGAGTCAAAATTTAGCCTATTTTTGCATATTTAAGTTGCCCGTGACCCAGATTTTTTGCCCAAAAAATCAGGTCAGGTCCGACAGCGGACCGAAATTTCGTGCCCGAAACACGCCCATTTTCGGACCGAACCCATGTTGATCACCTCTACTCAGCTCATAAGAAAGTTCTAACTATTTAGACTAGAAAGTAGTGAAATCAAAACCACGCAACAAATCATTGGGGTTGATAAAGATCAAACTCCAAGCCATAGATAAGAATGCTCACATAATTCTTGTTGAATTTACTTTAATTTCCTTCAAATCTCACAAACTATTTTGAGATCAAAGGGAAAAGATATAAAGACGTTGATTATCTTATAAAATTGACTTTTTTCAAAATCACCTTACAATTTTTGAAAATAAACACCATTTTTCATCAAAATAATTTGTTTTTTAAGCCCACCCTTTCATCAAGTTATATTCGAACTAACTAGATAAAAAAAAGTGCTTGCCTCGAAGACAATTTCTCGCTCAATTGAGCAAGAATATTAACAAAACAAGCGCATCAAACACTCACAAACGCCTATAGTTGATCAATTAGAGCTCAATTTTTTGTTTGCACCATACACAACATTTTATAAGGGGTGGGTCATAATTTTAACTTCTAACTGAATGAATTACATACGCTATAATTATGAGAAAGGTTAATTTGGAGAGAGATTTGTAGTGGATTATCTTCGATTTTTGAAAACCATAGGACTAATTTGAGCACTTAGTCTAACCTCCCTGATTATAATTGAGTTCTTTCTCCATTCTTTTTTTTTTTACTTACAATAGTTTTACTTTCACACTTGTCAACCTTTTTGAATCAAGTTGAGTATTCGAGCTCGAGTTGAGTTTCGAGTCGAGTCGAGTTTCGAGTTGAGTTGCATATATGGTTAATGAGTTCGAGTCGAGCATGTATTTAGCGACCTTAACGAGTAGCCAGCACGAATCTAGACGGGTCATCGATTTTCGAGTCGAGCAGATTCCTGCTCGCAATCGACGTGCTCGATTAGCACCCCTAGACATGATACAAAACGAACCAGATACGAAATAATTAAAGTTAGTGTTGAGGAATCCCAACCCATTAAATTAAACAAGTCAACACAACTCGTTGCATTAAATAGGCCGAGTTAGTGTTGAGATTTCCAACACAAAGATAACACGATTATTGAACAAGTTTCATACCATCTAAACAAATTACGATCTTAATATACAAAAATAGTTTCAAAATGCCAAAAAGTAATTTAATTCAATGGCACAAGACGAACCAAACACGAAAAAGTGGATTGTTGTTGAGATATCTTGACAAGTTTAGTTAAAACGACCATGGACATGACACTTCTTATTAAATTGCACTAGGGGAAAAAAGGAAGGAAAAGCGCAAGAAGAAGGCTGCGGTTTCTTTGAAACGCCGCCTTTTATTGAAGGGTCTGCGGTTAACAAGAAATCGCGACCCTTCATGCAAGATGAAGGGTCTGCGGTTTTGAGGCTAACCGCAGCCCTACTAATGAAGGGCTGCGGTTAGCCTGAAAATCGCAGCCCTTCATAAACGAAGGGCTGCGTTTTCTAGACTAACTGCAGCCCTTCTGATCCCATCCCATACGCATATCTCCAGTTTTGCGCGCACACACACATGTACAGTAGGTAGACATATTTTCTAAATTTCCCTCCCTTACACGCATTTGACGAGCGAAAAACCCCTCCCTCCCTCTCACTCACTCGCACATTAACCCTAACGCCCCATCACCGGAGCCCCGACGCGGAGCACCCACATTGCTTCACCACCACAACCCTTCTCTTTCTTCACCTCTCTTCTCTTCTCTTAGCTTCTCTTCTCTTCTTTTCTCTTCTCTTCTCCACCATTTGAGTGGGTTTAGGGTGTGGAGCTCCTCCACCACTACGCAGCGCCACCACCCACAAGCGGCAGCAACAACTACCACCACCACTGCCCTACTCTTTCTTCATTGCTAGCTCTTGGGTTTAGCTAATTTTTTGCTTAGTTAAGTATGAATTAATGTTTTTAAGTTAGTTTTGTTTTTCTTAATTGAATTAAATGATTAATGTGCAATGTGGGTTTTGTTAATTGTAGGAAGAAGAGGCTTAGGAAGGCAAATAAAGTTCCTACTATCTCTACTCTCTTCATTGCTTATCATTGGTGTTAAGAGGTAACTAGTTTAATTTCGTTGTCTTTTTTGTTTGATTTAATTTGTTGATGAGACAAAGTTGTCATGTGATTCAATTTGATTAAGTTATGATAATTTATTGATATATATATGTATTTCTTATAATGTATGTATATTTCTTGATATGAGATTGTATGAAAACGCAATGTAATTTAGCTATGAAATCTACAAGTTGTTTGAATTGTCATCATATGCCTAGATACCTGTTCAAGACTTACTCATAAGGAGTAAGTCTTGAATAGTCCCCGGTTTGGGACTGTTCTTGGACGTTTGATCTCACTTAGGTGGTGAATGTGTGTCTTCTTTTCAATTCTGAGGAAAATCTTGGCTCATCGTTTCTCTACATTGTTCTCTAGGTACATATGTAGATAAGCAATTATCTACATTGTGTACTTGGAGAACCGTAGGGAAATTTGTCGGATTTTCCTTAGAATTGAAAAGTTGGCACACATTCACTAGTGAGATTAGACGTCCAAGGATGGGTTAGGTTGGAGTGATAAGGACCTTCGGCTGCATGCATACAATTGAACATGTCACTATCTTAGATTGCTCTATACGTGTGTGATATGATGATATGTGAGTGTATGTAATTAAATAATGATTGATGCATTATAATGAATGGTTGTGTTTAATTATTAGAAGTCTTCTTGAATGAGATGGATCGTACTTGGATGTATGGTAGTCGTGAATCGATTGAGTTTGTGAAGGGGTCTCGGAATTCTGTACAACTGCATTACAATATCAAGCATCCTCTGGAGCAGTCGACTTTTATTGTCCTTGTTTCGATTGTAGAAATGTGAGCAAGGTTAGTAGTATACATGTAGTTAGGGAGCATGTCTTTCGTCGTGGGTTTAGGCCTCAATACCACGTATGGGTTTGGCATGGTGAGCAGGGGAAGTATATAGGAAGCTCTAGAGTAATGAACGATGTATGTGAAGAAAAGAAGGATGATGAGTTCGGGGATGAGAATTTGGATGATGAGTTTGCAGATGATGATAGGGATCGGGTAGACGAGATGATACACGAGGTTGAAAATCAGTCGTGTAAACGACCTCGTATTTTTGAGTCTATGTCTGAGGCTGCTGAAAAGCCGTTGTATCCAGGTTGTACAAAGTACACCAAACTTTCCACGGTGATAACACTGTTCAACATTAAGTCGAAAGCTGGTTGGACGGACTCTAGTTTCACATCGTTGTTGGAAGTTTTAGCTGATATGCTCCCTGATGGAAATGAATTGCCAAAGTCGTACTATTATGCGAAGAAACTGATGTGTCCTTTCGGTTTAGAGTACGTGCGGATACATGCTTGTCCTAACGATTGTGTGCTTTATCGTAATGAGTATGAGCATTTACATGAGTGTCCACGTTGTGGATTGTCGAGGTACAAGCGTGAAGGAGCTGGAGGTAGTGAAGGACCACCAGCTAAGGTGTTGTGGTATTTACCCATAATACCTAGATTTAAGCGCATGTTCTCAATTAAAGGAGATGCGAAGAATTTGAGGTGGCATGCAGATCGTAGAAAGAAAGACGGCTGCGCTCAAGCATCCTACGATTCGCCCGAGTGGAAAAGTATCAACGGGGTGCATAAGGCATTTGGTAATGAGGATAGGAATGCGAGGCTTGGATTATGTACAAATGGCATGAACCCTTTGGCAATCTCGGTTCGCAAAGATAGTACATGGCCGGTGGTCTTAGTGGTTTATAACTTGCCTCCTTGGTTGTGCATGAAACGCAAGTACATGATCTTGTCGCTTCTTATATCGGGGCCCAAACAACCCGGAAATGACATTGATGTATACCTCCAGCCGCTTGTTGAAGATTTACAGAAGATGTGGAACGAAGGAGTGTTAGTATTTGATGCGTATGCTAATGAGATGTTCACTCTGCGTGCCATGCTTTTTTGTACTATGAACGATTATCCAGCTTATGGGAACTTATCCGGGTATAAGACGAGAGGAAAACAACCCGCCCAATTTGTGTAGATGACATGAAATCTACACACCTTAAGGGCCGCAAACATGTGTATATGCGCACACGAAGGCACCTCGTACGCGACCATCCCTATTGGTTTAAGAAGAAGGCATTCGATGGGACGGTTGAAGAAGAAGTTGCTCATAGACCATTAAGCTGGTACTGAAGTTTATAATCAGGTGAAGGGCATTGAAACAATCTTTGGTAAACCAGCTAGTGAGGTTGATCGACCTACGGGATTATGGAAAAAGGAGTCCATTTTTTGGAAACTCCCATATTGGAAAGATCTAAAGGTCGACATTGTTTGGATGTCATGCACATAGAGAAGAATGTTTGTGAAACTATTCTTGCGACACTTATGAATATTCCGGGCAAGACAAAAGATGTTAAGGCGTCACGACTTTACTTGGAAAAACAGGGGCTTCGCCCGAGTTGTGGGCTCGTAAAAGGGACGGAAGGAAGAAGAAAGTAGTGGAGGAAAGGGTTGATGATGAAACTCAGAAAAGTAAAAAGAAGGTGGAGGATTCGGAGAAGAATTATTTGCCACCAGCTTGCTACACGATGTCACGTGCAGAGAAACGGATTTTTTTGCGAGTCATTGTATGGCATTAAGGTCCCAACTGGCTACTCATCGAATATGAAGCGGTTTGTTACCTTAAATGGTGAATTGAAGTTATCGAGTATGAAATCTCACGATTGTCATGTCATGATGCAAGTATTCTTACCGATTGCAATTCGTGGGATACTTCCAAAGCATGTGAGGCACACCATTACCGAACTTCGTTCATTTTTCCATACAATATGCACGAAAGTCCTAGAACCGTCGACCCTCGATTCCTTGCGAGCCGAGTAGTTGAAACTCTATGCAAATTTGAGATGTTTTTTTCCCCGCATTCTTTGACATTATGGTCCATCTCATTGTCCATCTAGTTCGAGAAATTAAGCTGTGTGGTCCAAGTGTTTTTGAGGTGGTGATATCCTTTTGAGAGATATATGGGCACTTTGAAGGATAAAGTTCGGAATCCTGCACAACCAGAAGGTAGTATAATTCAAGGGGTTGTGGGTGAAGAGATCGGTAATTTTGTGGCCGAGTATTTTGCTAGTGTTGATCCTGTTGGACTTCCGACATCCCGACACGAGGGCAGACTTGAGGGCAAGGGCACAATTGGTTCAAAATTGATCACACCTTCCGTAGAAAAGCGTAAACAAGCTCACTTATTTGTATTGCATCACGTAGCATTTGTCCATCCTTATTTAAATGAACATATGGAGGAATTACGTGTTAGCAATCCCGGAAAAGGAGTTAGGGCATTGACGCAAATGCATAACAAGACTTTCATTGATTGGTTTCATAAACGAGTAGTGAATGATTTGGATGAAAGTGTTCCCCAAAAGTCAAGTGGTTAGCATTTGGTCCTCGTGAAGCCGTACGCTCTTATGAGGGTTATGATATTAATGGGTATACGTTTTGGATCGAACGTCAAGATCTGAAGTCAAAATCGCAACAAAATAGTGGTGTTTCACTTGTGGCGTCGCCTACACAATACGCAAGCTCGAAGGATAAGTCGCCCGTACATACCGAAAGCAATTATTATGGGCGAATAGAAGAAATATGGGAGCCGGACTACTTGTACTTTTAATATTTGCCTCTTGTGTTGCAAGTGGGTTGACAATAATCGACGTTGCGTAAGAAAAGATGATCCTTGCGGATTCACTCTTGTTGACCTTAGTCGTCTACGTGAAACTGAGGAGCCGTTTGTAATTGCATCACAAGTTAAGCAAGTTTTTTTGTAATCGATCCCGCCGATAATAAGTGGTCAATTGTTGTACCGGTAAAAGGAGTATCCTCGGTATTGGTGATGTTGATAATGAGGAAGAATATGATGCATTTGAGGACCTCCCCCTTTTACCTATCCCGAAAATAGTGTGGAAGATGATGTGAATATGTCGGAGAACTATATGCGTGTAGATCACACGGAAGGGATACATGTACTTGAGGATCCTAAGAAACGGCGGAAGGTCAATAAATCATGAGACATAAACTCAGGTCTGTGTAATTTCTCCAATTTTGCATTTTCGCTTCCAAATCGTACTTATCGAGTCATTTAACCCCAAATGCATTTTGAACATGATAATATGAGGCACAATGTAACTATTGTGTAGATTTTTAGGTTTGCAATTGTTGTAGGTTGAATTTTGGGAACGAAAAGGGCATTTTAGCCCTTTTTTGCCTTTTCGCGTCCAATTCGTATTATCGATTCATTTAACCCCAATTTCATTTTGAACATGATAATATGAGGTATAATGTAACTATTATGTAGATTCTTTGGCTTGCATTTGTTGTTGGTTGTATATCGGGAACATAAATGTGATTTTAGCCCTATTTTTGCCTTTTCGCCTCCAATTCATGTTTCTCGAGTCATTTAACTCCATGTTTGGTATCACTACTATCTTTCATTTTCTTTTTGTTTTATAATGTAACTATGTAGATTTTTAGGCTTCGGAAACGAAAATCAAAGGTCATTTTACGCCTACATGGCAATGAGGGAGTGCAGTGGGGGGGCAGTAGTGGCGGGGGTGGTGGGACTGTGTTACAAATGTGGAGAGTGAGGTCACATGGCAATGGAATGCTCTCCACATTTGTAACACTTCTCACTATCTCCGCCGCTACCAGCTGGTGGGCATTCCATTGCCATGTGACCTGATTCTCGGGTCATTTTAGGCCTAATTTAGCCTTTTCGCTTCCGAATCGTACTTATCGAGTCATTTAACCCCAAATTCTTTGTGAACATGATTATATGAGGTATAATGTAACTATTGTGTAGAATTTTAGGCTTGCATTTGTTGTTGGTTGCATTTCGGGAACGAAAAGGTCATGTTAGGCCAAGTTTTGCCTTTTCGCTTCCAAATCGTACTTATCGGGGTGGGGGTGTCGGGCGGGGGATGGGGGAGGGCTTAGGTATAATGTAACTATTGAGTAGATTTTTAGGCTTCCATTCTGTTCTTGGTTGAATTTCGGAAACGAAAATCAAAGGTCATTTTACGCCTACATGGCAATGAGAGTGCGGTGGGGGCAGTAGTGGCAGGGGTGGTGGGATTGTGTTACAAATGTGGAGAGTGAGGTCACATGGCAATGGAATGCTCTCCACATTTGTAACACTTCTCACTATCTCCGCCGCTACCAGCTGATGGGCATTCCATTGCCATGTGACCTGATTCTCGGGTCATTTTAGGCCTAATTTAGCCTTTTCGCTTTCGAATCGTACTTATCGAGTCATTTAACCCCAAATTATTTGTGAACATGATTATATGAGGTATAATGTAACTATTGTGTAGAGTTTTAGGTTTGCAATTGTTGTAGGTTAAATTTTGGGAACGAAAAGGGCATTTTAGGCCTATTTTAGCCTTTTCGCTTCCAAATCGTACTTATCGAGTCATTTAACCCCAAATTCTTTTTGAACATGATTATATGAGGTATAATGTAACTATTGTGTAGAGTTTTAGGCTTGCATTTGTTGTTGGTTGCATTTCGGGAACGAAAAGGTCATTTTAGGCCTAATTTTGCCTTTTCGCTTCCAAATCGTACTTATCGAGTCATTTAACCCCAAATTATTTTTGAACATGATTATATGAGGTATAATGTAACTATTGTGTAAATTTTTAGGTTTGCAATTGTTGTAGGTTGAATTTTGGGAACGAAAATGTCATTTTTAGGCCTATTTTTGCCTTTTACGCTTCCAAATCGTATTTATCGAGTCATTTAACCCCAAATTCATTTTGAACATGATAATATGAGGCATAATGTAACTATTGTGTAGATTTTTAGGTTTGTAATTGTTGTATGTTGAATTTTGGGAACGAAAAGGGCATTTTAGGCCTATTTTTGCCTTTTCGCGTCCAATTCGTACTTATCGCTTCATTTAACTCCATTTTCTTTTTCAATATGATAATATAAGGTATAATATAACTAGTGTGTAGAGTTTTAGGCTTGCATTTGTTTTTGATTGAATTTCGGGAAGGTATATGTCATTTTTAGAACTACTAACTACGGTAAATGATTGAATTCTTATATTATGTGTTTATTCATTGGTTGTTTTGCAAGGTTTATATGAATAACACACCACGTTTGAGGGCCTTCACCACAGACGAATTACATGAAGTTCGGGATAAGTTGGCGTCCCACATTTGCGATGATTGCTTATGATACATCTACTAGCTAGTTTGTATCAATTCTATGTACACTTTTTACATTATTAAATATATACATATTTAAAGTTAATTATTATATTACGTTCAAAAACTTATCATATATTATTATTGCAATTTGATCGATTTTTTTTTGTGTCGAAGGGAGGTTTTGGGTGGGGGTGGGGGGGGGGTCGCCATGGTGGGTCTGGGCCGGGCTATGGGGGGTTGGGTCTTTGGGGTGGTGGCAGCAATGGGTGGAGGAGGTGGCAAAGGGTGGGGTGGGGTGGGGGGGGGGGGTGAGGGGGGGGGGTGGGGGGGGGGGGGCGGGGGCAGGGGGAGTGCGGGTGGTGGGGCGGGTGGGTGGGGGTGGGAGTGCGGGGGTGGGGGGGGGTGGGCGGGGGCGGGGGTGGGGGGTGGGGGGGGGGCTGGGGTGGGCGGGGGTGGGGTGTCTTTGGGGCTGGCAGAGGGTGGGCAGGGGGTGGGGGGGCTGGGTGGGCAGGGGGGGTGGGGGGTGGCGGGGGTGGGCGGGGGGGGGCTGGGGTGGGGGTGGGGGGTGGGCAGGGGGTGGGGGGGTCTTGGGGTGGGCGGGGGGTGGGGTGTCTTTGGGGGGGGGGGTGGGCGGGGGTGGGGGTCTTGGGGTGGGCGGGGGGTGGGTTGTCTTTGGGCGGGGTGGGGCGGGGGTGGGGGGTGCAATTTATTTTTAAAAAAAAAAAATTGAATGTGAAGGGCTGCGGTTTTAAGCCTAAACCGCAACCATTCACTTATATAGGGTTAGTTTAGGCTTAAAACCGCAGCCCTTCATTTAGAGAAGGGGTGCGGTTCGGGCCAAAAACGCAGCCCCTTCCAACCTTAGAAGGGCTGCGTTTTTGGCTGAACCATGACCCTTCTTATTTATTGAAGGGCTGCTATGGAAAGGGCTGCTGGCCAAAAACGCAGCCCTTAGGGCTGTTTTGACCGCAGCCCTTCCTTGTTTTTCCACTAGTGTTGGTTGAGTTAGTGTTAAGGATTTTTTTTCTTTTTGCCTACATTTGAAACGAACAAGATTTTTGTCGACTCTATTTGGGAGTCGAGACTTGGGATGTAGTAGTCGTCTATTATCAATAGACTCTCCTGCACAATTTATAAGGTACATAGAGGTACTTATACTATGTGTCAATTTTGGAAAAATTGATAGGAATGAGCCTACATTTTTGTCAGTTTGTTCAAAATGGTCCCGCCTTTTAAAGATCTGGCAATATTCCCAACTATGACTCATGTCTTCCAATGTTGGGTCATTCTAACCAGTGACCTGATTAATCGGTTAAAAAATACTTGTGACTTTTTGTTTCCATTTCAAAAGCAATTATTAATTCAATAAAGAAATTTAAAACCCTAACACCACCAATCTCCACCCCAAAACCACCCCTTCCCCTTCCCCTTCCATCGCCCCCCACCCCGTAGCAGAGCAGCTCCATGTGTTGCACTATCTCGTCGGCCAGGGTCGCGCAAAGACCAGTGGTCGACCGAACTGGACCGGGACCGGACCGAAAATTCGGTCCGATCCTCGGCCCGAGAAAATCCCGATTCCGGGTTTTCGGTCCCGTCCGGTCCGGCCCAAACCCGGAAAATTCCGGTCCGGACCGGTGGACCGGAATTTATGATTTTTTAGTAAAAAAAAAAGTTAATATATTAAAAGAGTTGAAAAGGTAGAAAGTTACAAAGTTCAAAACCTACTATTTATTACCTTTAGGAATATTGTTATTAAAATTATTAAATTTTGATTGTATCTAATTTATAAATATGTTTAAATCAAATAAAAAAGTTTTTTTTTACAAAAATATAGATTACGGTCCAACAAGTCCAAAACCGGATGGACCGGAAAATTTCGAGTCCCGGTCCGAGTCCAAAAAATTTTGAGATTCCTGGTCGGGTCTGGACCAGTGAACACCCCTAAATAATGTCGGCACTTGCATCTAATGGAGATGCGTCGCTTGAAGCGGTGTAGTCGCCGCTCAACCACCGTGATTAGGGGTGTTCACGGCCCAAACCGGGACGGAATCATTGAATTTCGCCGACCGTGGAGATCGAACCGAAATTTTCCGGTCCGGTCCGATTATGGACCGGGAAAATCAGGTCCGGTCCAGGTCCGGATCTGATTAGACTTATATATTTTTTTTTGATTTTTGAATATTCATACAAATTATAAAAAAAGGATGCTTGTACTGTAAGTGGTAGAAACTGAAATTTCAAAAAGAACAACACAACTATCAATATTTTTAAATCAAAGAAAATAACTTTCAATTATCTCCACTCTCAAAAACGAACCACCAACGCTTTGAATCAGACTCTCTGCACTCACCGCTTGCTCGACAATCGTCCTTCTCTGGTTTGTGACGTGGAAGTCGCCGGCGAGGGGGAATTTTCCAAATCGACGACACTACCAAATGAAATCCAAATGAAGAAGGGAGATACTTTTCGAAAACTGATGATGGATTTTGTCATCTTTTCTTGAAACCAAATGAAATCCAGATGGAAACTACTCAGAGTCATAGAGAAGAAGGGAGGCGGCGTGAGTGGGCGGCTGGATTAGGGTGGAAGGAAGGCGGCGTGACTGGTAGGGGTGTTCAGAAAAACCCGACCCGAACTACCCGACCCGAAAACCCGCTGACCCGACCAAAAAAAGTCGGGTCAAAACCGGTTTTTTGGGGTTCGGCGGGCCGGGTACCCGACCCGGAAAAATAAGAAAATCCGGCGGGTAATGGACCGCGATTCAGTGGAAGCGGGTACCGTGCAGGTTGGACCTTTGAATTTTGAGGTTTTCTAAATTCTAACTGGGCAGCGCCACAAAGAACAACAAAACCAACACAGCCCAATAGCCCATTACTCCATTACTCTAAATTCTAAAATCACAGAACCCTACCCAGCTACCTAACGTCTCTCTCTCTCTCCCATTCGCAATTCGCAGTTTCGCACTCCTCTCTCTCTAGTCTCTGCCATTCGCATTCAGCGACCACCACCGCACCAGCGTCCACCGGCGACCACCTCCGCACCACTGCTACAGCGAGGAAACCCACGACGACCACCACGCACACCTGATAATCTCTCTTCTTCAATTTTATTTTAGGGTTTAATTTTTTTGTTTTGTTGAATTTTACTTTAGGTTGCGGTGGCGTTGTACATCGGTGGCTTCTAAATTCTAATCGATATTATGTTAAACACCTAGATAGACAATGGTAATCGATTATCGTTCGATTTTTTTTTCTTTTACAATAACAAATGCTTGAAATTTTACCGTGTTAATATGTTATTGGCAACTATATTTATCTCGAACTTTGAAGCATGTTATTTGTAGATGAATGATGATGTTAGCAATGATTTGAGTAAGTAATATTTGCAAGTTGCTTTGTGATTCAATTTGAATATACTTGCTGTAAGTAATTGAATATGGCAGTGATGTGTTATGACTGACAATGGAAAAATGCGAGAACACAGCAGTTACATAGAAATTTATGATTTGTTTCGGCCTTCCGGGTACCCTGTGACCCGACCCGGATTAACCGGGTACCCAGTTTGCGGGTACCCGGTTTTTTCGGGTCGGGACATGGGCCGAGTTTTGAACTACCCGTAAATGCGGGTACCCGCATGTTCGGGTACCCGAAAAACCGGGTACCCGGTTATGAACACCCCTAGTGACTGGGCGGTTGTATGAGGATGGAAAGGATGGAGGTGAGAGGAGAGCCTTAGGGTTTTTAGTTGAAGAAATCAGGTGGTAATTTGTGACTTGTAAGTTTTGGGCTTTGGTGGATATGTAAAGGGATTTTTTTTTAAAAAAAATAAATTCCGGGTTTCCGGTCCGGACCGGAATTTTCCGGGTTTGGACCGGGCCGGAAACCCGGAATCGTCAATTTTCACGGACCGGACCGGAATCTCCGGACCGGTCCGGTCCAAGTTCCGGTCCGACCCTACCCTTTGAACACCCCTAACCGTGATAGCGGTGCGTTAATTGTCGTTCTTGCTTGCCCTGTTCCCCTTCACTCTCTCGCTCACATATCTCTTTCTCCGGGTTTGTCGCATCTGTTGGTGACGCCTCGCCGACGATGCGCTGCTGAGGGTGTTGCTGCCTTGTCGTGGGTAGCAACCCATAAAAAATCCAACTGCCATATTTTCTCTCTCCTCTACTGGTGCAACTGTTGTGTGGTGTCGGGGTTTTCACTGTCGCTGGTGCTGCCATTGTTTGTCAGTGTTCCGCATAAATGTTCCTCTCATCACGGGGTTGTTGTGTGGTGGTTGGGTCTGTGTCGAGGGTGGGTGCTGGTGGAAGAGGAAAGGGAAGAGTGGTAGGGGAGGGGGTGGCTGCTGGTGGCAGGGGTGAGGGAGGAAGGGGGTGGTGACTTCGGAGGGTGTGGGGCTAGTGGAAGGGGATGGGTGGTGGTTGATAAGAGGTTTTTAGTGTGTCGTTAAGGCACCAAAAATCGCTTTTCAAACAATATTTGTAACACCTAACAAGCAATTACTAAGAACGTAATAAAGGCAAGTCAATGGTCGATACACAGGGAAATTGGGATTAATCAAAGTCTATTAAGTCTAAATTACCTAATTGAGGGATTTTTAGGGGTTTTGAATGATTTTTGTAACAACTAAAACTAACTATTATCAAAGAACTAGCAAATAATATGAGACGAAAATATCAATAAGGAAGACACTAGAGTTAAGGTTACTAGTATGAATCAAAGCGAAACAACGATCATTAATGCAATTGTGATTCAAAGGTGACAATTACGCAAGGTTTAATTTTTCTCTAAAATACTCGAGTCCTTTCTCGAATGGTCTTCAGGAATAACCGCTTAATCAATCAACTAAATCCTCTCTCGAATGGTATTTAGTTAATTGATTAAGAGATCCAATGAATACGGAAAACCCCTAATACAAGGATCCTCTTAATTTCTACCCAATATCTTGGCCTAGAAATTAAGTTGATTCATGGGGATGATAAAAGAGTTCAAAATCCGATTAAGAACATTTGAAATCAAAATACCCAAGCATAAATGTGATCAATATCTATCCTAAGACCTCAAAACACCAAACTCAATGCATAATCGTCTTTAGATCATCACAATCACATTAACAATAAATGAAAACCTTAACTCATACTTTCACCCTATCCCTAGATAAGAGACTACTCACTAATCATGGATTCTAAGCATAAAAATATGAAATTTATAACTAATCTAGGGCTAAACATGATTAAAGGATGATTAATCTAATAGTAATAAGCAATTATGAAATTATAATAAAGGAGATCTAATACTATGGAAGAATATAGAATAACAATGAAAAGGAAGAATACAAACTAAAACTTTGTAATTTGATTGAATAAAAAGTACCTTCGAAGTGTAGAAATCACCAACTTTAATCTCAAAATCTCAAATCTAAGACAAACTAATGTGTTTTTCTCTCTAATATGAACCCTAGAATAATTCTCTAATCTCTAGAATAAAAGCATAACTCCAAAATAAAACATCCTTCCTGTTTTAATTAGGCACGAGCCTTACAGTTTTTCTGACGGAATTAAATGGTGCGGGCGCACCATTCTTTATGATCTCAGAAAAGGACTACGCGTCGAAAGGTGCGGGCGCACCGTTGAGAGTGGTACGGGAGCACCTCAATGGCTGGTGCGGGCGCACCAATCTCTCTGATCTTGGAACTTCACGAAATTCCAGATGGTGCGCGGGCGCACCATATTGGCAGATGCGCCCGCACAACGGGGTTGTCGCGGGCGCACCCGCAGGCCCCCGCTCAAAATTTCCTTTTTGTCTCTTCGTGCGTGCAAGCTCCTCAAAACTCCCGCCTTATGTCGTATCTCCCAACTTTCAACCTCAGAAAAGGTCACACCTGCAATCAAAGCACGGGAAAACACGGTGAAAGCAAATGTATTAGAATTCCAGTCAAAATTGACCGAAAATCTAGCAAAATGTCACTATGATCACAAATGATTAAGTGAATAAAATAGAGAAATAAATGAAGAAGAAAGAGGGAAGAAAGGGGAGAAAGAGGATCAAACCAAGCTAAAAGGAGCCCGTAAAGTGCGTTAGAAACGCACTTATCAGTGGTGGAAGGGGATGGGGTGGACGAGTGGTGGTTTTAAGTTTTCTTATTTTTTTTTCTTTTTTTAGTGAATTTATAATTAAAATAAAATAAAATTTAGGTGTTTAGCTAAGAATTTAGTTTTACAACATATCAAATTACTAGTTCTTAATTACACAATTAGGGTATTAAACCTGCATTTGCAATTTAGATAATGACCGATCTTGGGCAGACATAATCCAAAGTTGGGATTATTGCCAAATTTTTAAAAGGTGGGACTATTTTGAGTGCACTGACAAAAGGTGGGATCATTCCTATCAATTTTTTTTGCTAATTTAAAAGACATATTGCTCCTTTCAAAGTTATTTTCTCATTTCTTAATCAATTTTGCTCGTTTCAAAGTTGTTTTTGCTCACTTGAAAATTGCTTTTATTTATTTCAATATTATTTTTGCTCATTTCAAACATTTTGAACTCATTTCTAAGTTAGTTTTACTCATTTAACCAGGTGTATCATACACCCGCATGTAAGTTGCATCTAACTCGTGACTAACGAAAGGCCTTAAATGTGACCTGGCGTACTACTATTGGATAACACCTCCATGGCTCCATCTGATCAATCTCCGTATGCCACACCCCTATTGTTGTGTACTTGTGTTAGCTTTTCATTCTTTTTCTTCCCTTCTCTTTTTCCGAACATCTATTCGTCGCCCCGAAATTACTTAAAATCGCTCTGGTCCCACCAAATATTTCCAACTTTACCCTTCCTTTGTTTTTCTTTTCTTTCCCCAAACCACCACCTCCTCGCCATGACCAGGCCCACCACCACCTCCAGCCCCCCACCGCTCACCTCAAGCCCCACCGCCACCTCGTCAACCACCCATATTTCGAAAATTTTTTGGGGCTAAGTGTCGAACGTCGGCCGAGGACGTTCGACCCATGGCCCGAACATCGGTCCGGACGTTCGAGCCATGGGGCGAACGTTTGGCCAGGAAGTTCGACCCATGGCCCGAACGTCCAGGCCGGACGTTCGGGCCATGGGTCGAACTTCCCGGCGACGTTCACCCTCCTTAAAAAAATTTCGAAATTTTTTTAGTTAAGGGTCGAACTTCCGGCCGGAAGTTCGACCCATGGCCCGAACGTCTGGCTCGGATGTTCGGGTCATGGGTCGATCTCTCGGCCGGACGTTCGACCCATGGCCCGAACGTCCGAGCCGGACGTTCGGGCCATGGGTCGAACTTCCCTGGCTAGAAGTTCGACCCTTAGCCCCAATTAAAATCATTTTTTACGGGGTGGGTGGTGGCAAGTGGTGGCGGGTGGCGGTGGTGGTGGTGGGTGATGGCGGGGAGGTAGGTGGTGGTGGGTGGTGGCAGGTGGTGGCGGGGTGGCGAGTGGTGGAAAAAAAGCAAAGAAAGTAAAATAGTAAATTTAAAGTTGGGACCAGGGACGATTTTAAGTAATTTTTGGGGCGATGTTTAACAAACCCCCTCTTTTTCTCTTCTTTGTGAGGCAGAGGCTCACTGTGACCCTGTTGTGTTCAACTTTACCCGTTTGACACACCAAACGTCCAACTCTCGATCCAACAAATATACCCCACTAAACAATAAACAAAAAAACCATAGCTTATCCCCTCAAAAAAAAAAAAAAAAAACCATAGCTTAAATTCCAAAGATAAAGAAAGAAAGAAAATATTCTCGCCTCGTAAAAATAACTCCATTTTATACTTCTACATTCGTTCTCTCTCTCTTCACCAGAGCCCTATATTCTCTCGATCGCTCTTCTCCACTCTCTCTCTCCCTCTCCCTCTCCCTCTCCCTCGATCGCAGGTGCTGCTACTTCACTTAGGAAAAATGGTAAAATTCTTTCTAATTTTTTTTAATTGAATTTTCTTAGCTGCTTTGCTCTTTTTCGGAGACAGTGTGAATCTAGGTTTTTTTGGTGGAAACTATGCTTTGATTTTTCTTATTTCGTTGTTCGATCTGGAACTTTAGTAAATCGGTTGATAAATTTGGTATGAAATTGTTCAAATTTTTCTTTGGCGTGGATTTGAGCATCACTTCTGTTTTTTTTTTCTTTTCGCGAAATTTTCCTGTCCAATTTTTTCTATTGTTTCTGATCTGAACGTTCTCTTTTTGTTCAGTTATTGGCTGCCTTTTCCAAATTCTTTTACTACTGATTTTATTTAAATTTTTCGGAAGCTTTTTTCATCGTCAAAATTGAGTTTATGAATCAATAGCATTATGTGCACTGATATGCTAGAAAAGTGATACGATTTTAGAGTGATCTCAGCAACTGAGGATCTGTTAATTATATGTTGAATCGTGTTGGTTAGAAATGGCTAGCTTCAGTAGCAACTAGCAAGTGTTATAACCTAAACAGGCCTGAGCAAATATAATATTTTGAGTTATTAGATGATATGAATATGATAAATTTGAGAGTTTTCTGATGATGAGATTGGAGATCTGTCATTTTTAGTCGGATGTTATGATTGATGATATGTCTTGTGTTACGAATTTAGGACGTATGTAGCTGATGAAGTGTTACATGAGAGTTGTCTGATGATGAGATTGGAGATTTGTCCTTTTTAGTCGGATGTTATGATGGATGATATGTGTTGTGTTACGAATTTAGGACGTATGTAGCTGATGAAGTGTTACATGTAGCTGTTAAGTTTCAATATGAGGACTTTGTTGCACAGAACTTTCCGATGCTTATCTAAGATACCACCATCTTGAGGATTAGGTGATCTGAATTTTGCTGTTAAGAGGAACTCCAAGGAGATACTGAGTTTCCTGAGGATTCTTTTGTATTGTCTGCTTTTTTATTTAATGGTTGTTGGAGTTGTCGTTTGCTTTTGTTTCGATGGGCTAGAATGAGAATATGTGATTCGTCTGGTGGATGTTAGGCTACTCCCTCGTTTCTTCTCATTTTATTGTCGTTTCTCATTTGATTTGGCCAGCGAAGCTCATGAGAAATGAGTACAAAAAGATCTCTTCTTTTTCATTTCCTGCTGAAACTGGTTGCAGTTGACAGCGAAGAATTCACTAACCTTTAAAAATAATCGATGTGACTGTTCGTATTTTCCTTCATGCTGATAATGTCTTGATTATTTGAGATGTCCTGATTATATGAAGTGGAGTAGATTGTTAATCATCCTAAGGACCTAAATCACCTGGGGAAATTTCAGTTATTCTATTTTTTACCAATTGAGTAAGGGAGAGAGCTTTAGTTTCACTAAAAAACTATTGGTGCAGTGAAGTCAAAACCCTTGTAGCACGGAAAGGGTTGTGATATTGGAAACAAAAACATTTCGTTAATGGAGTATCTTCAAGCCACAACCATTTTCCAGGTTTTATTAGCACGATCATTTGGGGTTTCAGGAAGGTTTCCGTGCTTCATAGGTCAAAACCTTAACGATCGCCCAATTCTCATGGTGATAGAGGAGGTTTTATGATCCATGTCTATGATTATAAAAATGCAGGATAGAAATCATTTTCTTCCTTGAATTGCCTTTTTTCCCCTAATCAGAAGTGCATTAAAAGTTTTCAGCTTAGTTTTGCAATGTGTTTTCTGACGCATGTGATGGAAGCCAAAATCTCTTTGTAGACTTGAAAGAGTAAACCAATAAGTAGAAATACTTGCTTGCTCTTGTAGATTAATCCCCAGACAGCAGCATCTAAATTTCTATGTGTTTTCATCGTTGTACTGTCTTTGCCATTTATTCTTTGAGCAGTACCTCTTTCTGTTTCAAGTCAGTTATAAATTGTGAGATTATCTTTGGTTCTGTATAATTGTCACAAGAAGAGCTTACAAAATTAGGGTCATAGAATGACTGTTTTTATAAAACATTTGATTTTCAGTCTTTGGAGACTTGCTGCTACTTCTGTCCTTCTGCTCTTATAGTTATCTGCTGGTATAACGGTATATTTTTTTTGATATAGTTGTAATGTACTCTGAAATTGTTGTATAGGCCAATGCTGCATCAGGGATGGCTGTTGATGATCAGTGCAAGCTCAAATTTTTAGAGCTGAAGACGAAACGGACTTACCGATTCATAATTTTTAAGATTGAAGAAAAGCAAAAGCAGGTAATAGTGGAAAAGGTTGGTGAGCCTTCTGAAAGCTATGAGGATTTTGCTGCAAGCATTCCTGCTGATGAATGCAGATATGCTGTCTATGATTTTGATTTTGTGACTGCGGAGAATTGCCAAAAGAGCAGGATCTTCTTCATTGCATGGTAAATTCTTGTCAGCCATAATATAGCACCTAGTACATTGTTTTTCCTGTGCGGTTGATTTAATTAACACCTTTTGCTGCTCCGTTGCTTTGTAAGGTCCCCTGACACAGCAAAGGTGAGAAGCAAGATGATTTACGCGAGCTCGAAAGACAGGTTCAAGAGAGAGTTGGATGGTATTCAAGTTGAGTTGCAAGCAACCGATCCTTCTGAGATGGATTTGGATGTAATCAAAAGCCGTGCTGCGTGATGCTCTCGCATGTTGAAGCTGCCTTCATTGAGTGTTTCCATACAGTCCACAGTACCTATGTTTAATTGTTAATACCTTGTTATGGGGCAATAGAACTTACTTACATATAATATTTGATGGTTGTTGGAGTGTTATACTGATGATGTCTTGTTCTTTTGCTTCAGTAATTTCAGATTATACAATATGTTATTTGTGGGATTCACTGGTGAGCCTAGGGTTGATGTGTATGCTTTGGCTATGTATTCTTTTTCTGGGGTGAACATGTCATTTTTATTTGAGATAGATCACCCCTTTTCTGTATCACTAATTCTTGAAAACTTTTGGTTATCACTGATATATGGTGTCCTTTGGCATCTGTCGTATCGTTTTATGTCGAATAACTGTCTATTATTGTTGAATGCTAGTTAGTTTAATTGGTAAAGTTTTATATGATTGGTATTAAAGACTTGAGATCAAATTTGATCTACATCATCACCTTTTACTACTCTAGACATCCAAAAAATATACTAAAAGGATTAAGTCATCCTGACCTTGAATATTAGTCCGTCTTTTTGGGTTTGTGTAAAAACAGTAATAGTGGCATCAACTATCAAGGATACAGGGATTTTTTTTTCTCCTAACGTTCATTTCTAGGTTTCAATCTTTTCCGGATTGTAGGCTAAATCAAATTTCTAGTTTTTGAAATTTTATGTAGATTCAATTCGCGGTGGACTAATACTTTTCGTCTTCAAATATCAGAACTTATGTGGTAGCTTTTTTTGGCTGTTGTCTATATTTATTAGCTATGTCCTTTTTGACAATCTTCTCCATAGTAGTTACACAAATTATTAGGCTAGACTGCCTAACTATAACATTAAAATTAGGCAGCCCAAGTCCAATAATTTGTTCAGCCCACTCCTTAATCAAACCCTCAAAAAAAAATTGCCACGTCAGGCTATTTAAGGCATGAAAATCAGCTAGATTTATTATCTTCCTAAACGAGAAAACCAGAAACTGTGGAACATTTTCTCTCTCTACAGAAAATGGCGGAAGTTAATTCCATGAATCTTCCTCGTTTTCTTCGCAATTAATTGTTCGCAATCGATTCTCGATCTTCTTCGTTTTCTTTTTCGCAATCAATTCTCGACGAAAAACAATGAGTAATCAATTGTTCCTAAATTTTCTTCGTTTTTCACTGAATTTTTTAGCTAATTGCTGCATGTAATTTCGAATTTCTTCACAAATAGCTGCTGCTACAATTTTCAGCTGGATTAAGGTACTTTCTTCGTAATTTCGCTTGTATTACGTTCAATTTGGAGTAGATTTTGTTCAATTTCGTCTACACTTTGTTTTTGTTTGCTTTGTAATTATTGATTGCAATCAAACTTATTTGTATATGCTTCAATCAAGTCTAAATTTGATTTGGAAATTCAGCAATCATGTTTGTTTAAATTCGCATTCAATATCAGTTAATGAATTTTCAAATTATTCAATTGATTCTTCAATCACTTCTTGTTTTGTGTAGAATGGATTACGAATTGTATGAAAGTTTTGAAAAAATTTTATTGGCGGATGCAGCACATAATAAAAATGAACCAGCAGATCCAATCATTCATAATCAACTACAAGTAGTTGATGCAACACATAATGAAAATGAACCATTAGTGATTCATAATCAACTACAAGTAGTTGATTCAATTGTTGAAGAATGCACTGGTAACACAAATTTTTGTATTTGTGTTCATTTTCTAGTACATTTTGTTAGATATGTGTTGATTTAATTGTGCATAATGAACCAGTATATTTTGATTCAATTGTTATGATAGTGACTTTATGGCATAAACTGGTCACTAGTTAAGCTTTTCTGGTGTCTTTTGTGTTTTGTCGCAGAAAATGTTGTTACATTATTTTTGGATATGACATTATGTATTTTGTTATAATAGTGACTTTATGGCTTAAAGTGGTCACTGATTAAGGTTTTCTGGTGTCTTTTTGTGTTTTGTGGTAGAAAATGATCTTGATGTTAGTGGTAGTCTTATTGGTGTGCAAAAGAAAACAATTGAGGAATTGTATCAATTGTATCGTCTGCATTCTGGAGCATTGGGTTTTAGCATTAGGAAGTATATACATCTAGGATTGGTAGGGTTGAAGGAAATGTGTATTTAACGAAGGAAAAGTATTTTGTTTGCTCGTGTCATGGAAAACCGGATGGTCGAAGTGATTTTGTTTCTGTTCCCGATGTTGTTGTTGATGAGGATGGCAATGAGAGGAAGCGGAAGCAACATAGGGTTATTGTTACAAAGACGGGGTGTAATGCATTGATGAGAGTGAAGTTAAATGATTCTGGAATGTATGAAGTGATAGGTCATGTGCTTGTGCATAATCATGAGCTTACCCGTACTGAGTGGCAACATTACCACCGTTCGGAGAGGGCCATTGGGGATGGCAAAGTGAAAGAAATTACTGTTATAACAGAAGCATCAATGTGGCCTGCTGTGCAATATCGATATGAATGTCACCAATATGGTGGTGCGGAGGCCCTTGGTCACACTTCTCGTGACCACTACAACTTTGTGAATAGGCTTAAGATGAAGGCAATTGAGGGAGGTGATGCACAAGCTGTCATCGATAAGCTTAGCCAAAGGGCTGCTGATGAGGATGACTTTTTTTATAGGATGAAATTGGATAGCATCGGTAGGTTGTGTAATCTGTTTTAGCGTGATTCTATGATGAAGGATGATTATGAATTGTATGGAGATGTTACTGTTTTTGATACCACATATCATACGAATAGGTATAATTTGATATGTGGTGCATTTGTGGGTATAAACAATCATTGGAAAAATGTAATGTTTGGGTGTTGCTTTTTGTCGGACGAGACAATTGATTCATTTGTTTGGCTCTTTGAGGTTTTCAAGAAATGTATGGGTGGAGTTTCTCCTGTGTCAATATTTACAGACCAGGATCAGGCCATCATCAATGCTTTGTCTCAGGTATTTTTGTTGAAATTTTTGACTCTTTTTATCTTATAGGTAAAAGTGGTCACAGAATGAATTAAACTGGTAACTTTTAAAGGTATATTGGGTACTAAATGGAAAACTGACATTAAATGACTTTAAATTATTATGTAATGTTTAGGGATTATGTTGGTCACTAAATGCCATAAAATGGTTACTTAATGGCTTGATCTGGGTACGAAATTGTTAAATGTGTTTATAACAGAATTGTGGTATGTAGGTGTTTCCTAACACAAGGTTGAGGCTATGCCAGTGGCATCTTTATCAGAATACAGTTAGTCACTTTGGGACTTTGAAGAGTGATGACACATTTTCCGATGCTTTTAAGAAATGTCTTCGTGGTTGTTATAATAGCGTTGAGTTTGAGGCAAGTTGGGATTATATGATGGAGAAGTATGGCCTAGTAGGAGACAAGTGGTTTGCTCGTTTGTATGAGTTGAAGGACTAGTGGTCCACAGCATTGAGCAAGGACTTCTTCTCAGCTGGAATTTTGTCTTCCCAGCGTAGTGGAAGTACTAATAATGCTATAGGCTTTCAAGCTTCCAAGACAACAAGTTTGTATGAATTTTTTGGTATGTTCCAGAGCACTATTTTACGATGGAGACAAACTGAAACCAATGATGAATTTGTGGATTCTAAATCTGTCCCTAAGTCTTATTTACCTATGACGGGTATGTTGAGACATGCTAGTCAAATTTACACAACTTCAATGTTTAGGGAATTTGAGCAAGAATTTGGGTATTCTTTGGGTACTATTTGTGAGTTGTTGACTATGGATGACACGATATTAGTTTATAAAGTGTGGCCCGAGAAGCATCCACAACGAACACACCAAGTCACTTTTGATTGTGTCAACAAGTTTGTTAGTTGTTCTTGTAGGAATTTTGAGGAGGCGGGGATGTTATGTTATCATTGCCTTAGGGTACTTCACATGCACTCGGTTAGTGAGATACCTTCATCTTATATTTTAAGGCGGTGGACAAAGTTTGCCAAAACAGAAGTTTGGGACCGTTTGAAGCAGCAGCGGGTGAACATGTCATCATTAAAGAAAGATTGCATTCCTTGGCGATTCCAAATGTGTAGGGTGTATAACAATCTCATCATAAGAATTCACGACAATGAAGAGGCAAGGAAGATAATGGAGAATGGTTATATGCGTGATCTTGCTCGATGTCTTGGCCGTTTTTGCTAATATTAACTTAGGCGATTCGGGAATCGGGTGTTGGAGAATCAATCGCATCGATTCCTCTACCATTACTGTTTTTGATCCTCCTTGGGTTAAAACGAAAGGAAGAAGTGTGAGGCCGAAAAGTGGAATTAAGAAGAGCAAGAGGGGTAGAGGTCGTGGGAAATCTGTTTCCAATGCCGCAAAGGAGTTTGGCTCTTACACTCCTCCCGCAAGATTATTTTGACTTTCTTACAGTGAGTTAAAAGGGTGACTAATAGGCTTTAAGTGGTCACTAATAGGATTAAAGTAGTGACCAATAGTATTATAATGTTTAGTTAATAATATGTTTTTGTTTTGACTCATTTCAAGTGGTCACTAATTCGAAGTTTTTCTTCATTACAATTGAATAATATTTTTGTTTTGGTCCTCAATCACTTATGATTTTCAAGGAGTTCCACAGTTGGTAACTAAATAAAATAAAATAAACTGGTGACTATATGGCTTATAATGGTTACAATTAAGAATATTGACTAATGACTATATGGCTTATATTAAAAATAGTTATGCATACTAGGTCACTAATTAAGAATATTGATTTTAGGCTTATGGCTAATATCTTAATTAAGAATACACACAATACAATACTGATTTCTTTTAAAATTACTTATGCATACTAGGTGCCTAATTAAGATAAACTGGTGACTAATAGGATTATAGTGGTCACAATTAAGAATATTGGTTTTCTTTTAATTATTTAAAAATACCCACATTAGAATATTGATGACATAAAGTTGAAATGTTAGTGACATAAACTTGTGAGCCAAACAAACAAAACATTTCGAAACACTTCTCCATATATGGTTACTAATTAACATAAACTGGTGACTAAAAGGCTTATAGTGGTCACAAAATAGAACTTTGCCCTACTCGCCTACTATGCCCATAGTTTTCATATTTATATTTCAAAATATAACCTAATATAACCTATCAAAGTTGTTGACATGTCAAAATATAACCTAATATACCCTATCAAAATTTGTGCAAAAAACCAATATACCCTATCAACATTTGTGCAAAAAACCATATGATCAGAATATAGCTTCCTAGGAGACATTCTTTGGTTTTCTAGGAGAAATTCTTCTGGTGGGAGATCCTTTTGGTGGTGCTTCAGTTGCTGCTTCATGTGCTTCTTGGTGTCTCTTTGATCGTCTGGTAAAGACTTGGGGAACAGGTTTGCTTTGATCTTCTTTTTGTTTGTGTTTTTTGGGTTGCCTTTGTTCCTTCAATTCGGGTATATCCAAGTCAAATAATGGCATGTCTGCAACTGCTTGCCTTGTTGTTGTTAGGAGCTTCTCAATGTCATCAATCTGTTTAAGAACTTCAGGGTTCTCTAACAGTTGAGTCAATGTGGGTGATACATCGATCCATCCTGTGGAACATCTTCCTTCCTTTGTTTAAGATCCTCCAACCTTCGCGTGTGCATACTATAGCAAACCTCTAGGTCGCGTCCCAATTTTAGGCGAGCTTGATCAATAGGCTGTGAAATTTACAAGTATCATCATTGCAAATAATTAAAATAATAATATATTAATGCAATCAACCTAGTAATGTTATGATAATACTTTGTAATTAAACTAGTGACAAAAGTAATTAAAATGGTGACTAAAGTAATTAAAATGGTAACAAAAATAATGTACTGTATGTTAAGAGCAAATTTAATTTTAGTTGTAATAATTTAAACTTACATCTTTTGTAGTTTGTTCAATTTCTTCATCAGTCATCGTGCCTTTGGGAAGCTTAATTATTATAACCCTCTCTGCAGAATTTGTGAACACCATTGGTTGTGACTTTGGCACCGTCATTGTAGGGTTTTCATCATGATGCAATGGAGGATCTTCATTCATGTCTTCATGCTCAGTTTCATACCTGTTTCCATTGAGGCGAAATTAGGAAAGTAGTAAGTAATTGAATTTGAAAATCTTTGGGGAATTATGATTGTTTTACAACGGGGTAATGGTTTTTTTAGCATAACTTACTAGAGCAAGTTTAGTTTTGATCTCCTGGACAATCTGGCCTAACTTATTAAGGAACAATACTAATGCTAGAATTCTATCTAATGACCTAACTAACAATAATAACTAAACTCTAACAACCTAGAACAATAGTCAAACTCTATACTCCAACACCATTACCCTGATTGAACTTATTCATGAGTACAAACTTATTCATGGAAGCATTTCTAGTGTAAACATGAGTACAAACATTTGAATTTCATGAAGTGTAGCTGACAGAGGATGGAGCAGGCAGATTCACAAATACATTGATGGCAAGCATCTAATCAAGGTACCCTGTCATGCACACCATCAACAACACGCTTTGGGAGCTGCACCCAACTATCCATGATAAGACTACCAAACATCACATGAGCAGAAATCCCATAAACCTTTACCAACCACCAATACACCAATACAACAACTGAACCAATAACGAGCAACTGCCTATCCTCCAAACACACCATTTGAACCAACCACCCACCAATCACACAAAATTGAGAAAGAAATGTGAATTCATATGACTTACAATTGATTTCAAAATGACTTAAAGTGGTCACCAATCAAGTTATAGTAGCTACTAATGTATGTAAATGATTCTCAAATGATTGAAATTAGTTAAATCATATTTGTAGTCTGTAATTTTCATATATGACAAAGAAGTACTTAAAATGTAACTAGCTTAGTATTAAATCAGTAATGATATAATAAATTACAGTGAATAGGAATTAAAAATATAAAACCACACATAAAACAGCACCCAAAAAAACATAATAGTCTGCCATTTCATTTAAGAGCAAAGTTCAATATTTACAAAATTTCTTCCACAACAAACACCAGAAGCAAATATTCCAACAGTATTTCATAGTACATGATTAGGTCAAACATAAACAAAAGATATCTAAAATTCTTATGGAACCAGGTTTCATATTGTTTTTATTGAGGGCAGATTGGGAACATTGCAGTTTCCCACTCACCCATACCAAATCTGCCTCCTTTTCTTTGTTCTTGCTTCGCAACCTCTTCTAGGACACACTCACGGACCATTTCGTATGTCCAATCTTGAATTAGTGGAAGTGATGTTGGTGGTTACATTCCCTTCCAAAGTAAACGGTGGAAGTAAACAAGTTGTAGTATGATGATGCATCCACCTACACTCTTTGATCCTTTCTTGTTGCAACTTATTCTGACTTTGTCCAACCTCTCCAACACATAATCGCACCAATTCATTCTTTCGATTTGCGCGGGATCCGAAGTGCTTTTGTTATATCCATATCAATGTTGTTGTGTGGTGTAGGAGTGAGAAATGTCGAGAGTGCATACATAGCATATTAGCTTTGGAATCTACGACCTCCATTTGGTAGTTTCAAAATCTCTTCAACCAGTTTGGTTGCCTTTACTACTGCATTGCACGTACATCCTAATTCTTCACACCAATGATTTTGCGCCCAAAGATCTGGATTGTCTCTTTTCGCAAGAGAGTTTTGGACAACATGATCTCCTTCTTTTGGCAGTTGAAAGATGTCATAAACATCATCTTCAGTTATATTGCATCCCCTAGTTGCATCAACCGTAAACCAGTGGTTGTTCCCATTATTATTTGTACAAGCCGAGTCCACCATCCCTTGATAATATGCATTCATGTTGAGCATAAGCAATCCTCCAAATCCCATAAATTCCACATGCACTCTTTGATCTGTAATGAGTTGCTCATTCAACTTGAACAGTCCACTAGGGGAACAATATGTTGAAATCAGAACTTCTTAAGCCCTATAAAAGAATTTGGAACAATAACAAAAAATCACAACCACAGTGATCATCAGACATTAAACTGGTCATTTATTGAGATAAAATGGATACAAAATGACCAATATTGGCAACAGAATGACATAATCTAGTGATAACCCTATTTATGTTTTGCAACTGATTTTTTCTAATAGGTTGATGTTTTAGAGTTGAATAATGGACACAAAAACATAATTTAAACATAAAAGTTGAATGAGCCATGAGTACCATAGAATTACAAACTAGTGCCATTAGTGGTGACTAATAGAATTAAACTAGTTACTAAATGACATAAAATGTCAACTAATACTGTATTATAAAACATGAATGAAATATTTGTGCAAAGGGACAATAAACAGGAATGACATAATTTAAAAATGAATGAAATGTCAACCTGGGTTTACGGATTTTTTTTGGAGAACCATCGTGGTCAATCTCTTTGACAAGTTGTTTTCCTTTTTTCTTTGCTTTCGCACGAGCAGATTGTGGTGTATTAACTTTTTCAGCAGTGTTAGCAGGTTGTTTCTTTCTTTTGCCTCCCTTTCCATCATGTGACTCTGCTGAACCCTTTGGAGAAATGCTTATCTCGTGCTCTGGAGGAGTTTGCTCTCGAGTTTCCCTTTCATCCTTTGGAGAAGTGTCCCTTTCATTCTCTCGGAGGAGTTCGCATTCCCCTTGTTATGATTCTTCTTTGAGGTGATCGTGGTGAATCCTTTGGAGTACTTTGTTTTCCTTGTTTCATCTTTTTTCCATGAGGTAAATCTTTTGGATCTTTTTCTTCTTTTATTAGAGGTTGTTTGCGTCTTTTTCCTCCCTTTCCTTGAGGTTGTTCTGTTGGACTTCCTTCATCTGGCCCCTTGTTTGGCTCACCATCAGCTTGTTCTTCTTCGATTCACGAGAGGAGATGTTCTTGCCTCACTTTTCTTTGGTGTTTTAGGTGGTTGTCGTCTCTTTTCCTTTGTCTTTGCAGCCTCTCCTATCATTAGTTTGCCTTTTTCTTCATCTCGCCTAGAGTTTCTGCCACGGTCTTGTATGGTTTTGCCTTTTTTGTGTCTTCATTTTGTGTGTCTGTAAAAAGTGGTGATAATTTAAATTAGTCACTAAATGACATAAACTGGTTACATATACAAATTTAATGGGTACTAAATGAAACAAAGTATAATTTAGAATCATCTGGATATAATACATAAACTATTCAGCTATTTATAAATTCCCAAAGGTAAAATACTAACATTAATAAACAAACCCACAAATACCAGCAAATCTCCAAAATGGCTCAAAAACTATTCAACCATTCATAAATTCCCAAAGGTCAAAGCTGCTATAAAGATCACCCTGCATCGTTGAGTCGTTCAACTGGAATGAAATAATACAACTACCAACAACGAATTCTTACACTCCTACGATATTGTTCACCAAACTACCTCTTCCACTGAGAAGTACTAGTGAAGTGCTTCACTGGCATAGTCCCCAGTAACCTCTCAACCCCGCACCATTGCTACATTCTCAGACTCCACTATGTTATCAAAACTGTATATCTAGGCTACTTCACAATTTTCAGCACAAACACACGCCTTGCACTCAGCTACAAGAGGAGACTAAGATGTGAAAAACATTGAAATTAACCACCAATGACCTCACACAACAAGTCTAGCAATTCAACAATCAAACAATAAAATAAATGGTGTATAATCAACAATAATGTTCATTACCTATGAATACAACACAACAAGATAAACAAATGTCGAAAAACACAAAATGCATCAAGAAATAGTGCTTACTGAGGGAAACTATCAATCAAAAGCTCGATCGAATCATCCAAAGGCACTAAATGACATAAACTGGTTACTTATACAGGTTTATTGGTCACTAAATTCAATGACGTAGAAAATGAATGTTCAATTGTAATTAGTTCAATTGTAGGACCTAAACATTATGCAGATCTACACGATTCACATCAAAAAAATCATCATATCACTGGAAAGAAGATTCAGAACGCTAAACCTAAATTCAAAAATGAAAAACAAACATCTAATATCTAAAATTTGAAATCTGAAATTAAAATGCAAAATGCGAATGCATGAGTTCATAGAATCACTGAAAGGCTGTAATTAAGATCAATTAAGGACGAAATTACACAAAAATTAAAGCAAGCAAAATCTTACAGAAAATTAAGCTATAAATTGGCGTGTTTATACTGAAATTCAGGAGATTAGGTCAATTGAGTGTTCTAAATTCAGGAGGAAATTAAGCAAAATCTTATTCAGAAAATTGGTTCAATTGAGTGCTCTAAATAACACATGCATAACCTAATACTCAATTTTACACTCGAAATTTAGTAAAATCGTTTTGTAAATACCTTCATTTGTTGGCGTTTTTGGCGATTTTTTTCTTTCGTCTTGCCATATTTTGCTATTGAACAGCAAATTTGTGTGAAAGTGTGACGACACCAGATTAATTGTATGAAAATGCCTAAGAAAATCGCATATCAAAAAAATTCATTAAATTAGTAGAAATTTACATTTAAACGAACTAGAAATTGAAGAAATTATGATTCGAAATCACATACCTAAGTTGATGTTGTATGAAAATTGATCGTTTTCCTTCGATTTTTGATTTTTTTTCGGTTGAAAATTGGAAGATTTTCAGTGTTTGTTCGAGAGAGAGATGTGAAGAAACTGTCAGGTGAAAAGCAATTAATTCAAATGAACGAGCGCGTTTGTTTTTGTGTTTTGGGTTTCAGTTTTTGTGTTTTGGGTTTGTCGGGGTGGATAATGGTATTTTGGGCCGTTTTGGGCCGGTTGGGGCTCCGTCTAATTTTATTAGTAAAGTTAGGCCGTCTCTTGCAAGACGAGCTGTTATAGTTAATACTATTGTTGCAATTTACACGGTTATACTTTTTGCATACTTTTTTTAAAGGGAAAATGATTAATGTACATCTACTGCCTACTTATTTCTCTCTGTTCTTATGCTTTTTTTAATAATTTGTATTAAAACGGTTCGTGGTAATTAATTTGAGATGGATTGCGTAATATTTAACTATGATTGTTGCAGTTGTGTGTGGCTCGAAGCGATCCTTCCTCCCTCTTCTTTTATTTGCCCCAATTTCATTTTTGGGATGTCTCCACAAGATGTTAAAATATGTTTAGATTTTACACTATCTTACCCCACCCTTTTTAGGAGGGAAAATGAAAAAAATATTTATGTCAACAATATTTTCGCCACGAGTTAATTTTCGTTGTTAATTTCTAATCGAGACAGTTAGCAAAATTGATAAGCGGATGCGCTCCACGCATCGTGATTTGCACCACGCAACACTGATAAGCGCCACACATCGTTGATGCGTCAGCGCAAGAGCCTACACGCCCGAATCCTCAAATCTTATCCGGTTTCTTTCGTTTTCCTAATAAATAGACCTCGTTTTCACTCAATTTACAATATACTTTTCTACGAACTTTTTCTATGCTTCCTACTACGAAAATCACTCCGAATACTCTCTCAAACACTACAAACACATAATCAAACACTGTCATTCAAGTTTCAAGATTGCTACTCCCGCGGATCGTTATACAAAATCCGGGGAAACAAAGGTGTAATTCTTGAGAGTCAATTCCAATTTAATTCTTATTTTACTAACAATCTACTTTTCATGATGTAGATATTAAAGGAATTCATGCTCTTGTATATTCTACACCTCTAATTTTCTCTTTTCTCTTTTTATTTCTTTACATTATTATTACGGTTTTTTCACCGGATACCCCAGTTTAAAAAATTCACCTAGTACCCCCCATGTTTTCAAAATTCACCAGGTATCCCTAAGTTTCAAACTAATACACTCAGATACCCTTAATGACTAACGGCGTTAACCGTCGTTAGTCTTAACCCCAATTAACCCCTAAATAAACCCTAATTAACCTAATTAAACACTAATTAACCTAATTAAACCCTAAAACCTAACTAACCCTAACCTAACTTCTAAACCTAACCCCTAACCCCCCCCCACCACCCCCCACCCCCCCCACCCCGCCCCTCCTCCCCCCCCCCCGCAGGCCCAGTCGCGAGCCAACCCCAGGCGCCCATCGCGAGCCCCGGAACCCCACCCCTACCCCCGTCGCGAGCCTAGAACCCCACCCCTCCTCTACCCCCGTCGCGAGCCCGGAACCCCACCCCTCCCCCCCCCCGTCGCGAGCAGCTTGTTCGGGTTACTCGGCGAGACCTTGTTCGCAAATTCACCAGGAGATCTCGAAAATGGAAGGGAGGTGGTCTTGTGGCGGGCACGGGAGTGGGGGAGGGGGCTGTTCCGAAATTGAGGGGGGTGGGGCGCGATGGTGGGTGAGGGGTGGTGGAAGCTGGGTTTGAGGCTGCGGCGGCGCGGGTGGGGAAGCTGGGTTTGGGCTGCGGCGGTGCGGGGGTAGGGGAGGGGGCGCGGGGGGGGTGGAGGGGGGGGGGGTCGGGATGCGAGGAGGCTGCGGGGGTGGTGGGAGGGTGGGGGAGGGGGAGGGGAGGGGTGGTTTGGGTAAGGTTTAGGGTTTAGGATTTGGGTTAGGATTAGAGGTTAATTAGGGTTCAAAGCAGAAAATTAGGATTAATGACTAACGACGGTTAACGCCATTGTCATTAAGGGTATTTGGGTGTATTTACATAAAACTGAGGGTACCTGGTGAATTTTGAAAACATGGAGGGTACCAGGGTGAATTTTTTGAAAACTCGGGGGGTACTTGGTGAAAAAACCGTTATTATTATTATTATACATGTTGTTTGCTTTAATGTTTTCATCATCGCACATGTTTATTTTTACTAAATAAATGTTCTAATGCTAAATTCAGATAATTTGGGCAATTAGATTAGGTTCCATGTAATTTGATTGCTTAAATAATATGTCACCAAAAATTAGTTTTTTATGTGTTTAATGAACAAACATAGATTAATTTTTACATTGCATGAACATATTACTTGGTTTTTTATTTGCATAAACCTAGATCAATGAATTATATTAAGTAGAGGCCAACAATGGGCATATATGGACTCTCACCCCCAAACTCATCTTTGGTTCATTGACCAATTATGAAGTCATGATAGGAAAATTTACATTGGATAAGTCCCTAAGTTGTCCAACGTCCACGTGGTTTCCCAAAATCCGATTAGGTTTATGAGTCTTCCTTTAAAGGCTTGTTGGCGACTTCTCTTTTTCAAAACATTTCGAATCTAAAAACCCTTTACAATGAAGTAGTCAAATCCGTGCTCATCCCACGTAGGCAATAAAAACACGCTTACAATTTGGGCCACTTCACTGGGGAGGATTCAAACTTTTATTTTTAATGAGTGGGTCAAACTTGAAAAATGCAATTCATAATATTTTTATGCCTTTAAATGACATTACAGTTTTGCATATGCATGACTATTCTTCAGAGCCACTATAAGCTATATTTCTTTGCCTCATTAGCGCATGTTCTATGCGTGAGGCCACCCTTGGGAGGTTTGTACTTTGTCTCCTCCAAAAAGCTTCATGAATGATAGTGTTGGATCTTAGTCATAAGCAAAACTACCCAACCATGGCATTGCTCTGTTGTTCTTGACTTGAGATTGGAGTGCGTCTTACACATGGCCATCTTTTTAAGCAAAGACACGAAGCGTGAGATTAATCTCCTAGTCATGGACCTTTTTAAGCCTAAACCAAAGCCTGACCATAATATCAAACATAAATCTTGACTTTAGGTTTTGACATTATTGATTGATTGTTTTCTCTGTTCCACATGCTTTCCCTTGCTTTTCCATTGAATTAGGCTTAAAAAATATCGAAAAACAACCAATAGATCATGGAAAAAAATCCGCGTTGCCAGCATAGTGCGCCAAGCACAAGACCCTTGCGTCTCAAGCAAGGAGCTTGCACCCTGACGCACAAGCTTGCGTGGCACGCAAGCCTCTTGCATGTGGCACAAGATGCTTGCGTGGCACGCAACGTGCTTGCGTGTGGTGCAACCCACTCAGTCTTTCCGTGGTTCAATCTCGACCATCCATTTACCGGTTTTTGTTCCATCTTCGCGTTATCATTGATGATCACTTTTAGGTCATCTTTTTTAAACAAAACTCACGAAATTCAAAGATAAAATCGATCTTTTCATGCATATCATCTAAGATTGAGTTTATCCTAAAAAGTGCATCTAGATAAGCGATCATGATAGAGTTCGAGTCGTCATGCATGTCATCCTATCCCATCTTATCCTTTTCATCCAAATAATCTTTTCCAACACATCTATCTTATCATATCCTACCCTATTCTATCCTTTTAAAAAAAAGAATTCAAAATCAATCCTACACCATCTTTTATTCTATCTTTTTCAAAAAAAAATTATAATCATCATATCACGCGTTAAAAAAAATCTCTTCTAAAATTATCTTCATCTTTTCTAATAAAAGATAAAAACAAAGGGGTCCTTTTTAGAAAATGAATTTCGAAAATCCTAAGACCAGTCCAATCCAATCAACCTAGTCCAACCAATCCAATCCAATTAATCCAATCCTAGTCCATTTGCATTCATCATAGGCTCATATGCATTAGAGTCCTTGCATTCATCTTAGACCCATTAAATTTGAGTCCATGCATTCATATTAGGTCCACTTGTATTAGAGTCCATCTTAGGTCCATGTGAGTCTATCTCATATCTAAATCTAAACTCATTTGTATCTCTATGTGAACCCTAGTTAATATCAAGCCCATGTAGACCCAATATAAGTCTAACCCAGGTCCATTCAGTCAAGCTCGGGTGCTCCTCCCGATCTATCTCGAATTTAAGTCCATAAAGGCCTAATTCAAATCCTAGGTCTAGTTTGCATTTCCACGTAAGCCTAATCATTTCTATTTCCAACCCGTATAGGACCAAGTCCAAAGTTTAAGTCCATCACGACAATCCTTAAGTCTATCGAAGCTAGTCTTCCCTAAGTCCACATAGACGATTTTTGAGTCTAGCCTACTTACTCTAATGTAAGGGGGCATTTGGTTGGGGGGTTTCAAGAAAGGGAAAGGGAATGGAGTTCCTTGTTTTCCTTTGTGAGTGTTTGGTTAGTACTTTTTTTCAAACCCTTTACCCCTTTTTCGTTTAAAATTACCACTTTCCTTAGATTGATTTCCCCACCCCAAGGTTTGGGATTACCCCATATCCCTCTACCATACAATTTATTATTATTATTATTATTATTATTATTATTATTATTATTATTATTATTATTATTATTATTATTATTATTATTATTATTGTTATTATTATTGTTATTATTATTATTATTATTATTGTTATTATTATTATTATCATTAATTATTATTATTATTTATTATTATTAGTTATTATTATTAGTTATTATTATCATCATTATTATTAATTACTATTAATTAATTAATTAATTAATTATTATTATTATCATTATTATTATTATTATTATCATCATTATTTATTATTATTATTAATTATTTATTAATTGCTATTATTATTAATTGTTATTAATTATTATTTATTAATAAGTATTATTATTATGATTATTATTATCAATTATTTATTATCATTATCATTATAATTATTAACTTATTATTATTATTATTATTATTATTATTATTATTATTATTATTATTATTATTATTATTATTATTATTAATTTTAAGTATTATTAATTCTAAGTTGCCCTGCTTACCTAATGTACGTTCCAAGTCTAGTTGTCTAGCACGCTTTACTCTAAATGTAAGTTCAAAGGCTAGTTATCTAGCTTGCTTACCTTAAATTAAGTGCAAAGTCTAGTCTTTCTTATTGTCTAGTCTTCCATATTTGTCAAGCCTACTTACTCCAAATATAAGTTCAAAGTCTAGTCACCCCTAAGTCTAGCCTACTTACTCTAAATGTAAGTCCAAAGTCTAGTTGTCTAGTTTGCTTACCCTACATGTATGTTCAAAGTCTAGTCACCCCTAGGTCTAGCCTACTTACTCTAAAAGTAAGTTCAAAGTCTAGTTGCCTAGTCTTACTTTTAAATGTAAGTTCAAAGTCTAGTTGCCTAGCCGCTTACCCTAAATGTAAGTTCAAAGTCTAGTCTCCCCTACTACCACCAAAGCTTAGTCATTAAGTCCAGGTCGCTTGCATAGTCAGGTCAGGTCCATCTGCATATGCATATAGTTAGGTTCATGTCCCCATCATGTCAAGCCCACCCTATTCCAAAATCCATATAATTTTCAAACCGCCCATCTCATAATCATTTCTCATTCCGAAAATCATTTTCAAAAAATTACAAGTAATGTCCACTCGGTTTATGTGCACGACCGGTCGAGAGATTCACTAGTAAAATAATATAATATTGTTGCGGTTTCTAAAAGGCATATTGCTGCGGATTTCGCACCGCCATAAATCAAGGCACAGCAATAGGAAAATCAATTGTTACGGTTATAAAACCGAAGCAATAGGCTTACTTATTGCTCCGGTTTTGGCCAAAAACTGCAGCAATAGGTGACACATAGGAGGCTTTACCGATTGTAATCCTATTCTTTGCGGTTTTGGGCCAAAACCGCAGCAATAAATAGTAGATTTTTTTTGGTAAAACTATAGTGTCCAAAAAAAATTAGCACGCTTGAGAGAGAACGAAGAAGAGAAATGAAATGAAACTATGAAACACACCATATCTGGAAAATGTAACCAACATAAAAAACCGAAATATCATATTCATTCCAAAATTAAACTGGAAATTAAACTAAAATGGAAACTCTAACATAATTCATTCAAAAAAAATAAAAACAAAAAATACAAATCCTAAACATCAGATCTAAACTAAAAATAAAAAAAAATGAAAAACATAAAAAATACAAAAATCTGGTGAACGACCGACCATGGAGTTATCGTCTTCTCCACCGACGAGGTCGCCGACACTTCTCCGCCGCAAATTCTAGATTGAAGAACAGTTAGAGCGAAGAACAGTTTTCGAGCAAAAAATACTTCTCCGCCGCAGTAGATCTCTGAGCGCCGGGATTCGAACGGCCGACGATGGAGTTATCGTCTTCGTTTGGTGAACGGCCGACGAAGGATAACTATATTCGACCAAGAAGAAAGGCCGACGAAGGAGAAGAACGACGAGGAGGAAGCTCAATGAGGAGAGAGAGGCGAGTTGACGATAAGAGAAGACAGAGAGGCGAGATGAGTGAGAGATGATTCTGAAATGAGAGAAGCGAGAAGATGCGAACGAAGGAGAAGAACGACGATGGAGGATGAGAGAACAGAGAAGATGAGAGTGTGGAATGAGAGTGAAAGAAGGCGAAAAGTGAAGAGTGATATGAGGAAAATGGCGCCCAAGGCCCAACTAGAATTAAGAACCGAGAAACCCTAATAAACCAATTGGCTATTGCTGCGGTTTTTAAAAGAAACCGCAGCAATAAATTAAAATATTAAATTTTTTTAACTTATTGCTGCGGTTTCTTATAAAAACTGCAGCAATAGGTTGTTTTACATGCTTTTTTCCCCTTCTCACGTAGTTTGTTGTTGCGTATGGGTTAAACCGCAACAATTCAATAGCAGCAATAAACAATTTTTTTTACTAGTGATTACAACTTGGGAACACCCAACAGAGAGGAAAACGGTCAGCCCACTCTAAGGCTCATCAAAAGAACTATCACCACTCCGACATCACTTGAATCATTAGATTACTTTTGATCGTCTTCACAATAGAGGTGCGATCACTTAGCTACTCCAGACCCTGCACTTTTAAAAAATAACCCAAAAGGTACAACAACTTCTACTGCAAATTTCATCAAAGGTGTTGAATCGAAAAATGCACTGCCAACCATGGTCCATGACAAATAGAATTCTAATACTTCCTACAACAAGAGTTAGAATCACCAATGACCCCTTGCGCAGTGCATACCCAATTAAAAAAGTTTAGTCTATTATTTCCAGTTTTCTAAGTTGAGTCAGAGAGTCCTTACCCTAAGCCATTTATGTCATTTTTCATCGAGTCTATGTCGGTCTAAGACTTCATTTTATTGCCTTTCCATTTTCATAAATATCACCATATTTTATTTCTTTTAAATTCATTGGTCTTTCACCATCATTCATGCTTCGAATTCAATGATGAAACTCAAATGAAATTGTCTCTAAATGACCTTGATTAATAAAAAATATGAGCGTACTTTAGATTAAGAGTTATTTTCCTTTCCTTCCATAATTTCAAAAATCCATCACCTTCTATAAGCCATCATCATGCAAAATCCTTCTATAAACCATCCTCATGTAACCACAAAAAAATCCCTCAAACCATATCTTCCCGCTTCTCATGCCGAATAACCCTTCAAATCAAAGCTCTACAAAAAGGCTTCAAACCTTCCAATACTCTAAACCACAAAATTTTGTGTGCAAGCCTCAGTATACATAAAAAATGCCAAGCAAAATAAAAAGTGAAAAACATTCAAAGTGCAAAAACAAAAGAGCAAAAGCAAATGCAAAAAAAAGAGAGGAAAAGCCAAAGGTAAAAAATGTCAACTTAGAAGGCTTGCACACAAGTTCTAACCCTCATTTCAAACCCTTCAAACCGTTAAACCCTTAAACCCATAAAAACCATAAACCTTACCTTGGGATTCAAAAACGAAGTCGTAACCCTTACTTTGGCCCGTATAATCCATAACCATAATCCTTACCTCCCGTCCAATAAAACCTTTATGGAAACCTCCAACATTTCAACCTCTCATATTCATTCCCAACTCTTTATTCAAGGTATGTCTAAGCCCCCTAAGTTGAAAACCCGAAAGAGCGGCCTAGGCAAAAGTATGGGAACAAAAAAGAAACAAAAAAAATTAGATCAAATACTGCGAGTGGTCTGATTCCACAAGGATACGTAGGAATCCTCATCTTGAGGTCCGATCGCTTCAATAATAATCAAGGTCACACAATTTGACTTTCTAGAATTCAGAAGCATACTCTTTCTGGACCCCGATATAGACTCGAGTCTGAACCTAGCGACGTCAAAGTTTTTTCCCACCTAAATCTATGTAAGTCACGAATTAAACCATTTTATTTTCAATCCAAGCTCTCCTTGTCCCTGAAGGACTCTCCAATACTTCCATGGTCTCCGGCAATATCCGACTTTGCCTGCATCAACTCCTCGGTGAAGAAACCCCAAATGCAAATTTCAAGTCAAATACCTTCCAATCTAGGCTCTGAGTGCCTAATTCAAGACACACTTTCCCAAAGTAGGGGCTTCCATATATGTGGTGGTTCCTCCAAATCAAGTTCACGAAGAGTTGTAATATGGGATCTCACTTGCGGACCCCAATTTTTACCAAATAAGTTTTCGAAAATCAATCTATCTCCTTCTATAAATCTAGACCTCCTAGCATTGCAAAATGTCGACCTTGCATACACGTTCCATCAATCTATCTACCTTCTTAGCTTTGCATAACCTTTATCTTGCGTAGCGTCTCATGCATCCTTATAGAGTCTAAGTTTGCATTATAGCATCATTATGTGCATTGTTATCTAAGTTGTCTGCACCTATCTGCTAACATCTTTTCCTGCAGGCCAATCACATTGCTTGTAGTTTTTCGTCTTGTAGACTAACTTTGTTTTGCAGAAACTGGTGGCATATAGACCGTTTTTAGATTGCAGAGTGTCTAGAATTGTTTTATGTTCAGACACAAACTACATTGACTTTCGGTTTCACGAACCTCAGTCAAAGCGAGGGATTCTGTAGACACATAATCGTGTCTCCACATTTAGTACCTAATGATGAAACATACGGTCGTCCTTATTGGTCTGGTCTAATGGAAGATCAATCCAACAAGCTAAGCCCAAAATCGTTTTAAGAACATAAAGTCTATTTATTTATTTCAACTCCACTTTTAAAAGCCTAATTAATTATTCATGATAGTTAATTGCATTTTCAAAGCCCATTTTCGAAAAGTCCGATTAATTATTCTTGATAATTTTAATAAATATTTTCTAAAAATAAGGATATTATGAAAATCAGAGTTTTATTCCTTAAGATATCTGATTTCGGAATCCAAAAGATATTATTTAACGAGGATTAAAAGAATCTTTTAAAGATTGGACAAATAACAAAATTCGGTCAGATATGCGAATGCGCTTCACGCTCCCTGATTTGTCTGGCGCGCTAACGTTGTGCACGCGCAACATTGAAACAATCAGCAAAACTTAGAAGTGAAGAAGTGGATACGCTCCGCGCATCGTGAAGCATGCTACGCAACAGTGATGCTCCCCGCGCATCGTTGATGCGTCAAATGCATAAGGCCTACGCACCGCGCATACTCAAATCTTATCTGGCTTCTTCCGTTTTCCCTAAAAATAGACCTTGTTTTCACTCGATTTACAACACACTTTCCTATGAACTTTTTCTACGCTTCCTACTACAAAAATCACTCCAAATACTCTTTGAAACACTACAAACACATAATCATATACTTTCACTCAAATCTCCATTCAAGATTCAAGATTGCTCCTCTTACGGATCATTATACAAGATCCATGCGACAAAAGTATAATTCCTGAAGGTCAATTCCGATTTAATTCTTGTTTTACTAACAATCTACTTTTCATGATGTAGATAATCTTAAAGAAATTCATGCTCTTGTATATTATACACCTCTAATATTCTCTTTTCTATTTTTTATTTCTATACATTATTATCATTCTATTATATAAAGCTAGATAAATTTGCTTAGGCGTCTTTTAGGCAAGGCCATGAAATCCTATCTGTCAATTAATCACGATTTTTTTGCCAAGTGTAGAAGGCCTAAGTAATGGACTAGTGGCACAATAAAATTCAAAATGTAAGAGAATCGCACAAGATCGGCCGAGTTTAGGGTTAATTACTAGTGGAAAAAAACGCAAGGACTGCGGTGCAAGAGATGCGGTTTTTTGCAAACGCAGCCCTTAATAGTGAAGGGCTGCGGTTATCCCAAAAATCGCAGCCCTTCAGACTAAAGGGCTGCGGTTTTAGGGCTAACCGCAACCCTTTAGTATGAAGGGCTGCGGTTTATGGGATAACCGCAGCCTTTTTCTTTCAGCCTAATAACCCGCGTATTAGGATTCACCCACTTCTTTCAGCCTAATAACCCCTCTCTCTCTCCTCTTTTCCTCTCACGCTCCCCCCAAACCCTTCTCTCCCCGTTGCTCTCTCTCTCCTCTTTTCCTCTCACGCTTACACCCAGAAGCCCCCCAAACCCTTCTCTCCCCGTTGCTCTCTCTCTCTCCTACCATTAACCCATCCTCCCATCTTTTCCGTTCGCAACCGTTGGTGGTTGGCTGGGGAGGGCTCGTGAGGTTTTAGGGTTCGCAAGGGTTGGATGTTCACAAAGTGAAACTCCACCAGCAGGCGGCAGCGAAGGTGAAGCTCCACCACGCTGACCTGACTGACGCCGCCGTTGAATCGATGAGTTGCTTCCTGAGCCGTTCGATCCTCCTAGATCAATCGCTGATAGTATTTCTGTCACCGTTAGATTTCGTCCTATGAGGTGAATTTTTTTAGCATTAATTGATTGATTTGATTTGATTATTAGATCTGAATTGATTTTAGTGAATTAGATCTTTGTTTAATTTGATTACTTTTGGTGGTTTGATTTTAGTGAGAGAGAGTATCAGAGAGGAGATGATGTTTCGTGGTATCCAGATGTTTCGTGGTATCCAGATGGTGATAAGGCGGTTCGAAGCGAGTTTAGTCCGGCAGCTGCTTATGCATTTGGTAATTTTATCTTTTTGTGATTTTAGGTTAAGAGTTTAGATTATTTAATGTACTTGATGAATTGCGATTTTAATTGTTGTAATGAGTGGTTTTTATGATTGAATTTGGTAATGACAGATAAGGTTTTCGGACCGAATGCGACGACGGAGGAAATTTATCATGTGGCAGCTCCGCCGGTTGTTAAGACTGCAATGGATGGTATTAATGGTATGATCAATCTGAATTTTCGCGATTTATTGATTGGATGCTTGATTAGAATGTAATGCGTAAGTGGCTAGTTGTATTCTTGAATCGATTGTAAGCACTGTACAACTTCTTCATCACCCCAATGCTTGTAGATTGCTATTGGTATGATCAATCTGAATTTTCGGGATATATTGATCTCGGTCTGGGTGATTGCTATTGGTGTTTTTAATATTTTACATTCTTATTGGCTGCTGTAGATTTCCTGTGATCTAAAGACCACAATGAGCTTAAGTGTCACAAAAAAGGAACTAATGACTGGTGAATTGTGTGTAGTATATAGTGTATGGAATAGAAATTCTTGTATCTTGTAGGGAGGGACCTCCCCTTTTTTTTGTTCTTTGTTTATTGTGGTAACGTGGTTTCCTGCCTTCATATGAATTTGCTTAGATAAGTGAAGGAATTTCTTTTCTGTTATAGTAGTATTTAGTATTTCCTTGTGATAAATGCAGACGGGTCTGAGCATCGGCAAAGCACATAAATGCAGATGGACCTCCCCCCCGTCCCCCCGCCTCCGCGCCCCCCCTCTTTGCACTCCCCCCACCGGCCCCCCTCCCTCTTGCCCTCCCCCTGCCCCCCCTCCCTGTGCACTCCCCCGACCGACCCCCCTCCCTCTTTGCACTCCCCCTCGCCCCCCCTCCCTTTGCACTCCCCCCCGCCCCCTCCTCCCCCATTGCCTCCCCCCCCCGACCCCCCTCCCTCCCTGCACTCCCCCGAGCGCCTCCCCTCCTCCAGACTCCTCCCCCGGCGGCCCCCTCCCCTGCACTCCCCCCGACCGGGCCCCCTCCCTGCTACACTCCCCCACGACCCGGTCCCCCCCTCCCTGCTTGCACTCCCCCTGCCGCCCTCCCCCCCCCCTCCCCGCCCTCCCCTCCTCCCCCCGCCCCCCCCTCCCTTTGCCTCCCCCTCCCCGACCCCCCCCCCTGCTGCACTACCCCCCCCCCCCCCCCCCCCTGCCTCCCCCACGACCGCCCCCTCCCTGCTTTGCCTCCCCCCCTGCCCCCCCCCCCCTTTTGCTTATGGAGGTTGTTAAGCTGCTTATAGAGTTAAGCTCGAGGGCTAGGGCTTGACATGTATAATCGTGTGTTGGCCTAATATTGTACTATTATGTGTTCCTCTCGAGATGATTGGACATTTCTTTATTTGAGCTAGTTGTTTTGGTCTATCTTACATTTCTTATATCTGAGCACTAGAGTTTCATTGTTTTTTTTTGGCGTACTAAAGATAGAATTAGTTTGATTTCTAATCATAGATTAGCAACATTCTTTCAGTTTCTTTGAAATTTGACATCTCAGTTACATACTGATCTGGATGTCTCATCTTTGAAGTGATCCCGATATGGAATACATAGAGCATACCCATGGATTTGGTAGCTCCAACTTCTTAGGTTGATTCGAAGATTTTGGTTTTATTTGTCATCTCTAGAGAAGTTCTTTGTGTAATTCAGTTATTATTTTCTCTATATTTGTGTACGAAACATAATTTGTAATGAAAAATAATACTTATATATATATATATAACTGTTTGGGAATATTTAGGACAAAAAAATCAAAAAAAAAAAAAAAAAATTTTTTTTTTTTTTTTTGGTCACAAGGGTGCGGTTCGGGCAAAAACCACGGCCCTTGGTGGGTTAAGGGCTGCGGTTAAGGGCCAAAACCGCAGCCCTTAACCCACCAAGGGCTGCGGTTTAAGCCCTTAACCGCAGCCCTTAACCCACCAAGGGCTGCGGTTTTTGCCCTGACCGCAGCTTCCTAAATGCCAAGGGCTGCTAGTCCAATGGCTGCGGTCGAAAAACGCAGCCCTTGGGCTCTTTTTGACCGCAGCCCTTGGGCTTTTTTCCTCTAGTCTGTTTTTAGGTGATTGATGACCCTAATTAGGAAATTACTATCCTCAATTCTTTATGTACATAAATCACACTTAGATCATTGCCTTTTTTAATTAATTTGATTGACAAATAAACCATAAATAATGCTAAGGAATCCGAAATTTTAATCAATCATGCATATTTGAATTCGAATTTTAGGGTTTAGTGTCCATGCTATGTACAATGTTGCAAGTATAAATATAGACCGTGGTATACCTCACCACCACTCCAAAACGTGACCTATTGCTAAATCATTAACACATTGTTTTTTGTCATGTCAACATCATCTTCCTCAAAAGATATGTCATCTCCCTCACAAGATATTACACTTACACCTAAGATCAAAAGAACATGGCCTCCTAAGGTGGACAATTCGAATTTTCTTTATGTTGAGGCTATGGTTTCAACCCTTTTTCGTGAAGGTCATCTTTTTTTCCATGATGTATCTACTATGTTGACATATCATATAATAGAAGTAAAGAGGTATGGGCTCATGTCGAAGATGTCTATACCACAATTAATGGTTTTCGGGCATAACTTTATTTTTGGAATATGATTTTATACGACCTCCAATGCAAACCTCCAAGGACTTATAAAGTGTGTAATGATTATTTTTGAAGATATTGATTTGAACGATGGGGATGTTCTTCGACTTAAAAACATTGTTTTGCTTCGTTATCTAGCAAGAGATGAATATGTTTCAATTTTCTTATGTTCTTATCTATAAATTCACATTTGTGGGACCATATGTTGTAAGAAACTAAGAACTACTCTGTTATATCCAATTTTCTTCTAAATAAATGGTTGAGTCAAATTTTTTTAGTCTTTACTCCTTATTTTGGCCGGTTATGTTCTTACATGAACAATAACTTGCTTTTACATCAACAATAACTCTTATACCAAATCATAAATGGCAACAACCCCATTTATTTTGGCCGAAAAAGTGTAACGAATTGGTCAAATTTTTATACACATTGTGCAATTAATTTCTCTTACATCAACATCTAATTACTATATTTTTTTTGGCTTTTATAAAAAAATCTAAATTATATTGTTAAATTCCACAACTAAACAATGGAACAATAAATATGTTGTAAGTTAATTGAATATGTCCGGTTATGTTCTTACATCCTCTTACATCAACAATAACTATTCCATTAAAGTTTTTATTTAATATATAAATTTTAAAAAAAAACTTTACTAATCTACTGCATTTTAAATGCCAAACTACCAACTAATGAAATAAATAAGCTTCTTATATCCGATTTTTTTTGTATAAATAGATTGTTTTTCTCTCTTTTCATTCTCACATCATTCATCAAGTTCTAATCCGGTTTATTTGAGTTATCTCATTTTCTAAGCTCTTCATTCCTTAAGTCCTAATTCACAAAAAATATCCAACCTTTCAATTGATCCACAAATTGCCGAGCATATCAACAAACTTAATGAGGTTACTTTCGAATTTTTGGATATGTGGTCAAATGTTGATGCGAAGATTTCGGATATTGTTCATAAATTAGATAAGTTTGAAGAAGAAGGTAAAGAAACCATGCCTTACATTGTTCAAATAATGTATTTTCGCAATCAAATTTAAATTTCTACAAAGTTAGCAAAGGGAGTGATTGAGTATTGGGATGCTCTTTTGAAGAAGTAATTTATGGTTGTTCGGTAAATAAGTCATGCGTATTAGTTAGAAGGAATAAATTTTAGAGCTGCTTTTCATTATGTAACGTATAGAACTAGGATGTTTGTGTTGTTTGAGGTGTTTTTATGTAACTTTTAAGGGCTGTTTTCATTAATAAAAACATGTTTATGTTTATTTTATAAGTTTGCTATTATTTTCTGCTCGGGTTAATTAAGTTTTTTTACTAGTTTGAGCTCTATTAAAAAATAAATAAATGGTAAACGTAAAATAATTAAACATAAAAACGACGTGAATATAGCTATTAATATTCTATAGAAGGACATTTTCCAATTTTAAGTCCTATTGGAATGGGAAATTTAGGGCCCGTTCGTTATCGTTTTTTGTTTTCAGTTTTAAGTTTTTTTGAAAACCAAAAACAAAATTATGGAAACCAGAAAAAGTAGTTTCTAGTTTTCTGTTGTCAGTTTTCAAAATTAGCATGTTTACTATCAATATGACTAATTTTAACCTTATTATACAACTCATATCATATAGTTCTAAAATCATAAAAACCAAAAACTGAAAACTGACAGTGATACCGAACGGGCCCTTAGAATTAAAAGTTTATTATGTTTATTTTATAAGTTTGCTATTATTTTCTGCTCGGGTTAATTAAGTTTTTTTACTAGTTTGAGCTCTATTAAAAAAATAAATAAATGGTAAACGTAAAATAATTAAACATAAAAACGACGTGAATATAGCTATTAATATTCTATAGGAGGACATTTTCCAATTTTAAGTCCTATTGGAATGGGAAATTTAGAATTAAAAGTTTATTACATTAATGTAAAGAGTAAAATAGGGAATGATAAGGAATCCGAAATTTCCTACAGTTATTATATAATTATAGGCACCATATAATATTAATGTGGTAGGAAAGAATTAAATTCATTTAAACTTTCTAAAAACTAAAGACGCTGGTAGCGATTTTAGACAAGCTTTAAAACCCTATTCTTGCAAGTGTACAAGACTTAGTAGTAATTGTGATAAATAATAGGGTATCGTATCCACAGGGAACAGTTGATTAAAATTAAGTCTAATGTCTACTAATTTAATCCTAAATATAAATATAATGATTTGATTTTGAACAAATTAAAGTAAACTAAAATATAAAACAACTAAATAAACTTGGTAATAAAAAGTGAATCGGATAACATACAGTAATACGGAATCTAGGACAATCGAATCCACCACTAATAATATGACTAATAGATTAATTGGAATGAGAATTAATAGGTTTATCGAGTACCCTAAACTACTAATGGGAATACTCACAAAAAATAGTATTGTGATTAATTATGTGACATAACTTATCAAACCAAAGCATAAATTATTCAACTTTAACCACAAATCATGAAACACCATTGCATAACATCATACTTTGAACTACAAGAACAACGTATGTAAATTTAATAACAATAGAAATCAATAATTAATTCTACAAGAATAATTATCAATTATAATGCAAATAATAATCAACCCAACAATAATCTCAATAGTTATGCAATCATAAACCAAAAATCAATTCCCAAACATAATTAAACTACCAATTCATAATAAGAGGGTTTCATCTAAGTCCTAGAAATAGAAGATTAGCTACTCATAATATGGAGAAACATCACCAAAATATGACAATTCAGGGCCATTCGGAGTGTGGTATGCGTCGAATTCCGTGCTATGTTCTTCGCGTCTGCTGCTGCCTGCTATCCTTTTCACTCCTCCGTCTCCTCGTGCTGCCTTGCTTTTATTCTCCAGCCAAAACCCTTGCAACGTGTGATATCCACCAAGGCCCAAGGGTTTCCTTCACCTCCTTTCTTTCAATACCCACGTGGTATTTGTGTAGCCCAACAAAACCACATGGCTTTTCATTCTTTTCTTTTATTTTGTTCTCAATTCCCCACCTTTCTTCATGTGCTGCGTGAGATTTCTTTTGTTCTTGGCAGCATTGGGCCTAGCCCATTTTCATCCCATTTTGGCTGAAATCTGTATTAATTAGTTTAGCCCATCAATCTACCAAAGTTCCCGGTTATTTGACTCCATAACGTACCTGTCAAACATGAGATATATTACTACTAGTAGATAACATAGCATATGTCAAACTAATAAATAATCCAATAAACATAATTTCTAAATAATATATGAAAACAATTAAAACCCACAACTTATAGTTTATAATACTAATAAGGAGCTAGTAAAAGGGAATAAGAAGGTTATAATATATAATAATTCACCCTTACCAGATCCTTAAAAAAACGGATCAATTAATGTGTTTATTTTATGAATGAAATAAATGTTTTGTTCAATAAGATATCACTATATAACACTATACATAAAACCTGTTCTAAAAAATATTCGTATTTGATGTAATTTGACCATATAACACTTAGAATCAACCATTTTTTTTTACTTCTTAAGCCTGATTTTGTTGATTACAGATTGTAAAAATTGAAGTGTACTATACAATACAATCTGATTTTATTTTGAATGGATTTAGTTAAGGAATTCTTAAACTATATAAATCATTGAACAACCTCTAATAACTCTATGTTCTGAAACTTATTTAACAACCTCTTCTAATTAATACAATTTCTCATTCAAATTGTATTGCTACAAATATAATGAGGTTCACTATTTGACGTCCAGTTGGTCAGTCATCGAATATAACACTTACGAGTTTAGCTTCACTAATTAATAAAGTATCATATGACATGCACAACTTAATAGGTATGTTCTAAATCATTTTTTTTTCCTTATTTCGTTTTATAAAATTATATTTAAGCTATTTAGTGAAATGATAATTATGATCTAATTCTAATGTAATTATTTAGATGTTCTTGGAATCATTATATGTCATAATGGTTTACGGTCATCAACAACTCAAGCAAACAAGTTTATACACGAATTAGTTATTTTTGGATAAGGGGTACTCTTTAATCTTTATTATACTTTGAGACATTAATCAATTTTATAAACTTATGATGTCACGATATTCATTATAAATTTTTTATTAGTTATAACTCTTAATATTGTACTTAGTTGTATTGCGATTAGATTGCTCATACGAACAAAATATCGAAGGAGATGATTTTATTAACGAACCACAATGTATTCTAGCATGTGGATTATCTGTCCGAAATGATGGAGGCCAGGTACTATTCTCTATTATCTATTGATACTATATGAACTATATGAATGATATTTTATCTTCACTACATATACTAATTTTTAGTTGTGTATTTGGTAAATTTAGTAGGTTTAATTTTAGAGTTTACAAGTAATTAATAATCTACGTATGCCCTCAGACGAAGAAAGATTCTAAGTTGATTACATGGTAATAATTTTTTTGAATTATATTATATTGATTAATGATTACTAATATAGTCTTTTTTTGTTCTCTTTTTTTGTTCATATTGGACTACAGGTTTAAGAATGACCATTTTACGAGGGAGAAAGTGAGGTTCATTACTAAATGTCCATTACCGGTTTGAACTATTTTGAAGATTTCAAACGCAAAACGATAAAAAATATCTGAATATTTAAATAACAAATATGTAAATTAATTAGGAATTGGTTTTAAAAGTTTGTCTACTTGTAGGTCAAACAACTTCTTTCCTCAATATGTTCTTGGAGAGACTTGTGCAATGATGCCTTTGCTCCGCACTCCGAACTTGCAGCAAAGGAAACCAACTTTGGAGGTCCGGGTGGTGGTTCCCCCTCCGAAGTTTAAGTCATTTCAAGTATGGAATCAAGTGTAGAGATAGAGAGAGAAAGGGAGAGAATATTTTAACAGAGTAATGACACAGTATTCAATGATTTACCTTTTAACTGATTAGGGGACTATATATAGTGTTTGGAATCTGAAAGCTGTCATTTGATGTCACCCTAGAATGGGGGCATTTGATTGGCTAAGCAATCAGAATTCGACACGTGGCAGACAATGATTGGGGGCTGAATTTCAACCAATGATATGCAGCCGTTTTTTTGGGAATTGGGCTTTGTTTATTCCTTCTGTCCAAATGTGGGCCTTAAACACCAGAGGAATGAAACCCCTAGAAAAAGCCAGGTTTCCCTCCAATTTTAGGGACACGTGGAGGCCTCTGATTGGTTCACATGTCACCTTATCAGCCATTCATTTTTAGGTCACAACACATATATTTATACTAGCTTTTTATGCACGCGATGCGTGCGACGACATTGTTGGACATAACTGTTACTTAGTAGTAAAACAAACCAAAAATGAAAATTATGCAAAAAGGTAAAAAGGTAGAGGTGAGATAACACTGCACTAAAACATTATGCTACTTTAAAATATAGCTCTAAACGTTATACAATTGTTGTTGTATTTTGCATGTAGCTATTATAGATTGATATAAATAGATATATTGCACTAAAACGTTAATATGCACCCCATGTGTCCCAATTCCCATGACAAAAAGAGACATACTACTCTTTCTCTCTCTTCAATTCTTCAATATTAGCTACTGACAAAAATTTCCACAGACTACTCCCCCATTTTTAAGTCATTCCTCTCATTTCTTGAACAAACCCATATTCAATTGAACATCGTATCTTCATCAATTTCCCCAAACTAAACCACTACTCCCCCAATTCCCAAACCCATAATATCTGAATATCCAATATTTTTTCTCTCTATATTCAATTGAACATCATCTTCATCAATTTCCACCAAATCAAACCACACACTCGTTTTTCTCTGTCTCTATCTAGTCAATTGAGACCGTCGATTATTAGCTAAGGATTATCTCAAGCAAGTCATGGCGCAAGATCTACCATTTATGTTGAAATTAGATTTCCCCAAAATTAAGCTATATGTTGAAATTCGATTACGGGCATAATTTTTTGATTTTAATATATGGGTTTAAGTATTTTTTTTCTCAAATTCTTTTTAATATATGGGCACAAAAACAATCCGAGTTCTCATATTTGGTCTCCATTTTTGGTCGAAATTTTTGACGAAATTTTAATTTTTTTCGAGCATTTATGATGTAATTTTAATTGAATTTCAACTATTTTCGCATTGAATTCTAAATAAACTGTAATTTAAGTTTAGTTTTTTTTGAAAAAAAATCTAATACAACACATATTTTTAAGAGTTGCTGTAATTTGAGTTTAATTTACTCGAACATATTCCATATTATTAAGATTTACTGAACATAGAACAGTACACATAATTTTATTTTCAATAACGAACTGTGTACCTGATTAATAGTAAAGAATCGGCAAATTTGAGAGTTCCGTATTTGAGAATGTCGTGAAGCTCCAATCTATGAAGAGAACTGATTATTTTTGTTTGGAGTTTGTGTAATGTTGTTATGCCGTGTCAATTTTTTTGTTATGTATGTGGTATTAATGTTTGGTAAGTTATTGATAATGAATCTTTTTGATTGATTTTTTTTATTGGCAAGTTTATTTGATTGAACATTATATCAGTTGATTGGGTTAACAGAGATTTGATTGATTATTTTATTTTGGCAAGTTTGTGCGTGGGTTTGGGTTGATTAGCTGCCAGAAGGTTTGTTTGTGGAATGTTGTGAGGGGCATTTAAGTAAATTCCAAGGGGGACACCATTGCTCCCCCTTGGCTTATATAATAGAGATAGGTTGTTATATTTCTAAAATTGAATTGATAATTGTTATTGTAATTTTAAATCATTAACCATTTTTTAAAAAATTGTTTGTTATGTTATTTAGAAACAAACCAGTAGGGTTACTGGCAGAGTAGTCGATATCGACTTGCACAATTTTAAATTATTTCATGAATATAGTTTAGAAGTTTTAGTGACTATTGAAGATAGTACTGGATCAATGACTATATTACTGGATCAACTCATTTTCAACATTACTGTGTTTCACTTGATTAAAGATTTGGTTCAGGTGTGTTTTAATATATTGTGTTTTCTATGTTAGTCCTATATATATGCATGATTATAACTAGGGGTGTACACTAGTCCAAGATCGGACCGGACCGGACCGGTTTTGGACCGGTTGGACCGGAATTTTTATTATTTTATTTAAAAAAATCTTTTTTGCTTGAGTTTAAACATATTTATAAATTTGATAGATTAAAATCTAATAATTCTAAAAGCAATCATCTTAAAGGCAATTATGATAAGGTTTTAACTACTAAGTTTTAAACTTTTTTTTAAGCCTTAAACCTATTTTTACAAAAAAAAAAACAGGAATTCCGGTCCACCGGTTCGGACCAGAAAATTCCGGATTTGGACTGGACCGGAAACCCGGAATCCCAAATTTTTGTGGACCGGAGACCGATCCGAAATTTTCGGGTCCGGTTCGGTTCGAATTCCTATCCCGGTCCAAAACTGCACATCTCTAATTATAACACTAACTTTTTAATAACTAATTTTCAATTTTAGTTGTTTTTATTAATCTTCTTATCAGAATGAAGATAGGATATTAATTTGTTCCATGTTAATGTCCCGGACAAACATAGCATATGTGTTCATGTTAAGCCCCATTACTGCCAACCCAGCATTATTGGGAGAACCTAATGATGATGTCACATACGTACATTGGGTCGAGGAATGTGCTAATATGTTCAAGTATGTTTTTCTACTATTTTTGTGTACTTTGTTATGTTGCCATATAATATAGATATATTATCAACATTGATTGACTTTTAATTTGTAGGGTTCGCAAGAAAATTGCCAAGTGTAGACTTCAGTGAAGTATTGATATTACATTTAATAGAAAAAAATAAATCGTTTTGCAGTTGGTGACTATTATTGTACTATTTTGATTAATTTAATTTACTTAATGTCCATTACAAATTTGGCCATTTTTTTATTAATTTAAGTTACTATAGAATATATTTTGATATATTTATATTTGTTACATTTGCATTTCATAATAGAATGATGATTTTTTTTGTCATTGAACAAATACATTTCATTCAAAATGACTATTGTTATGATTAATTAGTATTCGTAAACGATAAACCATAATACCTAAACACACGGTTATATATACTAAACCCTAAACCCTAAACCACAAAGCCTAAACCCTATAACATAAATTACGTGTATAATCCCCATTAAACCACAAGAATATTCCAATCAATCTTTTCAATGAATCTCCATAATTTAGGTAAATTTTATATTTAAAATATATCATTTTAGGAAGTAATCTACATATAGCCGGTTTATATAAAAAGTACAAGATTATTTTGCAAATAAATCGGCCAAATCAATGGGCACAATTTGAATAAGATTCGATCTAAATTAATATAATTTGGCAGCTTTTCTTACATAAAATTTAAGAAATAAACGGCCATTTAATTACACAAATTCATTGAAAAGATTCTTATCAAATATTGTAACCGGTTTTTACTTATCAAATAAGATTTTTTTAGCTAATCTTTTATTTATTTACATAACTTACCTACTAGATATCAATCTAAAACAATGCCATTAAACTTTTCATTTTGTCGTCTCATTAATATACCATATTTATTATATGTAGCGTTTTATTCTATTTACTTATGGACCGTTTTTTTTATAATTACAAAGGATAATTTGCAAACTTAGCTATATAATGACAAACATATAAGCCCTTGGACATATACATACTATCAAACTTTAACTTAGAGAGAAAAAACGTTTTAAAAAATTCGATCATGAAGAGAAGATCTTGCCCTAGACGTAATTTATTTAACCGTCTCCCTGAGGAAGTCACAATTGGTCAAATCCTTGGACGTATAGCTTTTCAATATCCTCTTGGGTTATTCAGTTGTAAACTAAGGTATGTTTTTATGAATTTATAAGTATATACTAATTCGTTGGCAATATAATAATTCTTAAAAGTTTTATAACGTTGTTGCTTAGTTGCAAGCTGCTCAATGTTCTTTCAAATGATGAGCATGTAATGAAAAAAGTTGCCATTGAGAGGTTAATTGAGGAAATGAGGGTTATTTATTCCAAGATTTTTTTTGGCCGGTGTCTAGAATCCAAGAATCCAGTTGCACTTCTCCGTTATGGAATTGTAAGTGACATAAGTATATGAATGAATTACTTTTGTTTTTTTATCCAATTCGTTAAGTAACAAATATTCTAGTGTGATCGTTTTTTTTTGGATTACAGACATGTACATTTTTTGCACAATTTTTTTTTATTAAACCTATTAATCAATTAATTACCAAGCTTTATTTTTTTAAGTGAATATATGTTCAGCAAAATATAGAATGATTAAAGTTAGCAAATTTTTTTTTAGTTATGGCTTATATTTTTTTTCATGCTTTCATCATGTGTTCATAATATATGTGTATTTTTTTTCACTCATTTAGTGTATGATTAAGCCAATTTACAAATTATTCAATCTGATACCTTCTTTCTTTTTTTGTTATAAAGTTTTCATTAATATTTGTTGACTTAAATGGTTTGTTACATTATCTCTACACATGTTCAAATTTTTACCTATAACGACTGGTATAGTGGACTAGCAAAGTTGCAGGAATCCACAACAATTGGACATACAATGTCATGTTACTTATATGGCCTAATTTTCGTTTGTTCTACCATCTACGGATAAAGCATTTAGAGAAAATGGAGTCAAAATCATAAAAGGTATAATTAGTTTAGTTGGTATGAAATGTATAATTCGATGCAGGTGGAAGTTTAGAATGATGCTAAACACTATATGTGTACAAAGGAGTAACAGGATAGTGACTAAGCCACCTACTTTTTGTTCGTTGAATTTCGAACATACTAAGAATGTCAACAAGTGGGATTTCAGCGGTTACTATTCTTTTTCAGACATTCTGACAATGACTGTGAAGATTGCAAGTGTGATCGACAAGCTCGCTTTTTCTTGTCGTTGATGAATTAGACATGCATTGATACTCCAGTGTTTGGTTTTAAGTTAATTTTTTTTTTAGTTACATGAATAATATAATTTTCAATGTAATAAACAGTGTTATGTTGCTTCTAAATTAACGTATTTTCATAATAAATGTGTTGCATGATTAAATTTATCTTTTCATATGAATTAATATGTAAGTTTTTATTGGTTATTTTTATATTTTATTTTGTAGAGCATATAGGACAAATAATCTTCTTATTTTTTATTAATGCCGAAATTTGGTTCTAAAAACACACGAAAAAAATTTACTATTTTTTTTTCTTTTAAAATGAACTATCATATGACTTTAAAATCTGGAATAATTCTAATAAATTTAACTTAAACTTAAATATCCTATGTCATTGGGTTTGAAATATAAAGAACGTGGTCATACATTGTAGGTCAAACTATTTACTTCACACATTACACAAAGCCCAAATTTTAGGTAAAAAAATAAATTGAACAATTTTTTACACAAAGCCCAAATACCATGAGCACGAATTACTAATTTATGGACAAAAACATGTATATCAACCATTGTAGGGCTGTATTTCTAATTTTCGATCACAATTTCTTATACTTAGTGGAGCTTTTTAGCAGACTAAGCCCAATTCCAAAAAGCCCACTATTACAATTCATTATAATAAGCCCAAGTTACATTAGTCCAAATGTCAAATTTAAATTGCTAATATGTAATCATCATTCTATTATGTATAAACATTTTACTTATTTAGTTGAAGTATCTCACTAATTTAACACTATTTTTTCCGATCAATTAACCACACACTATATTTTCGGACATTTTTGTAAAAAAGAAATGTTTTTGTAGTTCATTATCCCTAATCTAGGGGTGTTAACGAGTCGAACCGAGACTGAGCCTAGAATTGCTCGGCTCGGCTCGGCTCATTACAATTTTACTCGAATTCGAGCCGAGTATCGAGCTTTTTCGAGCTTAAGTTTTCTAGTTCAATTTATCTTAAAACTGAACTTGAGTTAAAAAACTATATTACATATATTCTATAAATAGGTTTAGACTACTTAGTTTGAGTTTTTTCACAAGTATTGTCCAAAATTTAAATATAACTTTTCATTTAATTTCTATAATATGGAAAATAATATAGCTAAAACATATTTCGAGCCTGCTCACGAACTTTTCTAATCGAACTTTGCTATGCTCGGCTCTCGAAAATTTCAAGCCGAGCTCGATTAGTTTGCGAGCCAGCTAGGCTCATTAACACCCCTACCCTAATCAATATTACATGACTTTCACAATTTTTAAAAACCAATTCATTTGAATTATCCCTAAGTATATTAAGAATCTTCCCAATTTAATAAAGATTATGATAAGCTATAATTTCGGCTTATAATAAGGCGAAGATTCACTTACACATTTAATGTCTTTGGGTTAGATGTAAATGGTGGTAATGGTAATATATAGTTAAATTTTAAAAGAAATTGAGTGCTACTTGATCCCAAACATCCATTTTCTTCCTAAAATCTCTCTCTCCTGGGAGGCGGATGGGAATGGAAATTTTAAAGGAAAACCCATATTTTGTGATCAGTTTTTACTATGGTCATTCTGATAACTTCTTTACAAATTTAATTTTTTTTTTTTTTTTTTGGGTTTTTTAAGATAACCCTTTTATATAATGTCAAATCTATTACTTTCCTAACTAATGTTTAAAAATATGCAATAGAATTAGCCAACTAATTATGTTCGTAATCTCCTAATTTTAGCAACGATTATTATATGTTCATTTTTCGGTTTTTGTTTTGGTCGATTATACATATATTTTATTTATGGAAAATCCACTAATTAGGGCTTTAAGTTTGAAATGATTCTTATGTTCAATCTTTTGTTTCTAGATCATTTCACTTTTAAACTTTACATATGTAAACAAATCAGTACAAAAATATGTCTCATTGATATACTCACCTAATAAAACCGATTTTCATACTTAGTTAACAAAAACGTGTACTATAAATTATTTTCATAAGCAATTTGTTTTATTTTACACATTCATTCATCTAAACACTAATTAACTTTTGAATCCAGTTGTTTAAAGAAAAAAAGTTTGCAATTATGAATACTTTTGCCAACCGCAAACCATTCGATATGAAGATTTGTGATATAACACTTACGTCAAAATATTGTGCTTTAAAAGGAAGGATGATTAGGGTTTGGTCAAAACCTGTTTTCAGCAGTAAAGAAGAACAATCAGATAATATTGAATTTATCCTTATGGATGTTGAGGTAAGCTACGTTTGTTTGTAATTATTAAAGTTCATTTCACATTAGACTTATGATGTTCATATTATTCAACTAGTTATGAAACCCGTGCGTAGCAAGGCTTGTTGTTTATTTTATTTTTTTGTAAATTTGGACATTGTTGATTTTTGTAGCTCTGAAATGAGATTTTCAACACCATTGTATTTACATATTTCCTCCGTTCTTTTTCAATTGCAACAATTACCACTTTGGGTAGTTTCATCTATTGGGACCACTCCACTTTTGGTAAAATAAAGCAATTACAGTTGACAATATTGCTTTACTTGATGTTAATAAAACCATAATTAATTACTAAAATTGCCGCATTATTAAGAATTTAGTTATCCCCTACTCTAGTTAATTAAAGGGATACCTCTATGCTAAACTACCCATTTTTTCATTTCTTTAAAAACCATGCCCAAACCCATTGTTGCAGTTGGAAAGAACGGAGAAAGTATTTGTCATTATATTCAAATTTCTAGATTTGTTATTGTGATATATAAATTGTATATTTTTCAATATTCAATTGAATATTGTAGCTAAGTCTATTATTAAATGGTACCTCAGTAATTGGTTTGACTAACAATAGCTTACACAGTTTTAACATGAAGAATACCCAAATGATACTTTAAGTAAGTAGAGGGTAATAATTTAATAGATGCAGGACAAAAAGAATAGAGAAAAACATGAGTGCCAGCCACAAGTTCAACTTTTAATATAGCACATAAACACTAAAGCATATAGAATGCAAGATGAGAAAGCCAGAAAAAGACCAAAATGATGGTATCATGAATAAAATTAATTAAATATAAAATTAACCTCTACTAATAATTGAAAATACTATTTAAGAGAAAAAAATACCTCTTCATCAATCATGACCATATCAAGACTTATCAAACTTCCCCTTTTTTATGATCGTAACCTCAAATAGTCTAGAAATGCAAACCTTAATTTCCCAATTAGTTTTTGTAGAATTAAGTTCATGGAGAAAAGAATAAGATCTGACATATAAATATATAGAAAAGACAAACATAGATAATTATGTATATAATAAATATTCTAGGAATAAAATAATTAGTCAATTACATAATACCTCTGCAATGTCGTTGACAAACTTTCATTTCATTCTTCATGTAATACCACCCTGGGAATACTATAGGTTCAAAATTATAGGTATGTATTTTTTATCTTTATATAACTCAATTTTAAAAGTATGATTTTGAAAGATATAATTGCATGCTATTTTCACATATAATACGCTATTTTCATAGTTATTTTTATATGTATTTAAAATAAAGAATAAATAATACGTTATTGTTCACCTAAATAAATAAATTTTTATAAGTTGTAAAACTATATTGTATATGGAACTTATTTCGAAGCATATTTTGACCACTCTCCAATGGTCAAAAAATTACAGTATTGTGAATTTATAGCAAAAGCTATATTCAATTTACATAGTATAATAATTTAGGTTGTTTATTTAAAGTTAGACTGTAATCTTCACTTATCCAAAATACCTTATATGTATTTATATCTATGGTGACCACTATTTTTTTTAGAAAAGATTGAAATTAAAAATAATGACATGACATGCTTAGGTGGAGCTCTCTATATTATTCTAAGGTTGTTTTTTAAAATCAAACTCTAATTTTTTCATCATCCAAAACTCTAATATATATGTAACTTTATCGCTATAGATCTTAATTTTTGTTGTAACAACAAAGTTTCCTTAATAAATTTTGTTGCAATACTAAATTATTTTGGATCAGTTGAATAAGGCTGAGGTTTTGAAAGATAATATGTTTAATCCTATAAATTAGATCTATGATGATAAAATGCTATAATCACATATTATACACTATACATATAGCTATTATTATATTTATCTAAAAGAAAGACCAAATAATGCCGTATCATTCATCTAATTAAATATATTTTCATGAGTTGTAAAAATATATTGTAAATGGATCTAATTTTGAACCATATTTCGAGCACTCTCCAATGGTAAAAAATTATAATGTTTTGAATTAGGTAGCAAAAGTTATATTCAATTTACATAATACTATAATAATTTAGGTTGTTTATTCAAACGAAACTCTAATTTCTCCCTGTCCAAAACTCCTTTTATGTATTTAAATATATGCAGAACTCTATTTTTAAAAATATTTAAAATAAAAATTAATGACATGTCAATCCTACGTGGCGCTCTCTATTTCATAAGTTGTAGAACTATATTGTAAATGGATCTTATTTCGGAGCATATTTCGAGCACTATCCAATGGTACAAAAATTATAATATTCCGAATTACGTAGCAAAAGTTATACACAATTTACATAATATAATAATTTAGGTTGTTCATGCAAAATCAAACTCTAATTTTCGCTTACCCAGAGCTCCTTATATGTATTTGAATCTATATAGAACTCTATTTTTGTAAAAAATAAAAATAAAAATTGATGACATGTCATTCCTACGTGGCGCGTTCTATGCTCTCGAAAAGTTCCTCCTTCATATATATATTAAGATTAATTTTCAATTACTCTATTTTTTGAAGGGACAAAAAAATTCAAGTATCATATCACAAATCATTGATTGGTATGTTTCAAAAATCAATTAAAGATGGTGCATTTCTAGAGATCTCAAACTTTGTTGTTCATGAAAATAATGGAAAAGAACGTGCTACACATCATCTTTACAAAATTAGCTTGAACTACTGTTCACATATCACTAAATGTGAGGTCGTACCAATCTTGCCATATGGACTTGACTTTGTGGAGTTTGAAGATTTGTTAAGCAAAAAAAAATCTGATGTTTTCTACATAGGTAATTTTTATTCTATAATAAACCGAGAAAAGCAATAATATTTATTAATCTCCTACTTTGTTACAAAAAATCGCATAAATTGATGAGCAAATTTAGTTACTTATATTTTTGTGCTTATTAAATTTGCTTTCTTTCATAAAATGAAGATTTCATTGGAGAAATATTTGGATACACTCTAATTCAGGATAATGGAAATTCAAGGATGTTGACATTATTGGAACTAACTAACCTAGAGTAAGATTTTCTCATTATATATTTTATTTAAACTTTAACTAATTTTTTGTATTATACTTTTTCAAGCACATTCTTATATCAACACATATGTTATCTTCTATAATTATTTCAATGATAAGGAACAAGGAAATTACATATGTTTTATGGGGAGAATACGCAGACGAGTTTATATCATACATTGATAGAATGATAGTCATGCGGATGACACACCGATTGTTATTGTTGTCCAACTTGAAAAAATAGTTGGATTTCGAGGTATAATTTATTTGTCTTTAAAATCTATAAATGTTTTATATAAGTTGTATTCACATTAGTACTAATGATGTATTCAACTAATTAAGTCAATTTTATTCTCACATAATTTAGGTGAGGTTCGTGTCTCAAACTCCTATTTCGCAACAAGGTTGTTTATCAACTCTGAAATACTAGAAATCCTTAAATTCAAGAAAAGGTATGTAAACTTACTCCCTTAACAATTAGTATTTTCATTTGTTTGGATGTTTTGGACAATTAACAATTAACAAATAACGATTATTTCATAATAAATTTCCTAATTTGAAAGCGCGTACAGTAAAAAATATATAAAAAGACTTTTTTACGAAAAGTGTCACTTTATGGAAGTATACGCTCAAAATTTGAAGTATTATAATTTAGTATTAACCGATCTAATTAGTTGTTTTATGTTATAAAAATGGAATAATTATTATATTATCTGTTTAACATTAATCATTGCATATAGACATTTTTTGGATGCCTTAAACCATATGTAACATTTTATATGTTAAAATATGTTATTCCACCTAAATACGAATAATTACCATCAATCTAATTATTACATTTTAAATTACAATAAACAAATACAATTATAAATTATTATATTTATAGCAAGATAATTATTAGGTGGAATAACAAATATTAACATTAAAATATTACTATGATATGGTTTAGTAGCCCATTTGTTCAGATAAAGCATTAATATATGACCTATCTTATAAATAAATAAATAAATAAATAAATAGGTAAATAAATTATACCTTTGTTGCCTTATCTCTTCACATAAGTTAGAAACTTCCTTCTATGCTATTACGGATATATGACAGTAGCTCATTGTAATTCATCATGTCCTATGAAAATATAATACTTATAATATTAGCAATTTTTTTTTAAAACGTACAAGTCATATTATCAATATTAGCAATGTTCATCCAGTCAAAAAAAAAAAAATTAGCAATGTTCATGCAAACTAATAACAAATAGGAAAAATTGACAAGAGCAGGCCCAACTATGGCCACCCTTCCATAATAGATCCCAACTTTCGATTATTCCACACCAGTCCCAACTTTGGGGGATGCTTTACATTAATGGTCCTAGCAGGTCACCTAACCTGCTACAACAGGTAAACATTTGAAACCACCACCCTTGCCACCTCTGCCACCCTCTCCCCTGCACTGCCACCTCTTCCCCCGCCATTGTGACTCCTCCCCTGCACAACAACAACAATTTCACCCCCTCTCTCTCTACGACTCTACCCCCACCCCCACCACCTCCGGCAACCCCATGCCCAGCCACCACCTCCACCTCACCCTCTCCCTCTTCCTCGCCGGCAACCGAACCCCCTTCCCCGTCGTCGACCCTAACTCAACACTGCAGCAGCCCAGCCCCACCCCGACCCTTTCCCTAATCTCCACCACCCTAATTTCCACCACCCTCCAGCCCTCCGATTCCCTCCCCTCTCTCATCTTCTTCCATGGAGTTCCGATCTAATATTCAATGGCGAAGAACAAAGGTTGCAATTTAGGGTGTATGGGTGGTGGAAATGATGTGGGTGGTGGGTTTCGGTTTTGTCGAGGAGAGAGAGAGGGAGGTGCGGCGGTTGGTCGAGGGGGGGGAAAGAGGGTCGGGGAGGGTTCGATCTTGAAAATCGGAGGGTTGGAGGGTGGGGGTCTGAAATGGTGTGGGTGGTGGGTTTCGGTTTTGACAGAGGAGAGAGAGTGAGGTGCGGTGGTTGGTCGAGGTGGGGGGAAAGAGGGTCGGGGAGGGTTCATGGGTCCTGGGTTACGGTCGGCGGCAGGGGAGGAAGCCTTGGCGCCGGCGGAGAGGGTGGTCCGGCGCCGGCAGTGAAGGTGGAAGGGGGTGATGGTGGCTGGCAGGTTTGGAGGTGGTGGTGTGGGTGGCTGGTTGGTGGTTTTGTGGCCGGAAAGGAGATGGAAAGACTGAAAAAGGAGGAAGGAAATGGGTTGAATTTTTTTTTTACAGGTTAAGCAGGTTACCCTTCCACTTGGACCGTTTTCGTAAAAGACCCTCCAAAATTGGGACTGGTGTGGAATAATCGAAAGTTGGGATCTATTATGGAAGGGTGGCATACGTTAGTTCTTGTCAATTTTTCCTAACAAATATATACAAATTAAGTCCATAGATGCAAATTAAACCAAGCCCGATCTCACAACCAATTCTGAAACCCATTTTCTCCATTCCTTCTAATGCCTCCACTTTACTAAACCCAAGCCCAATCTCACCTTTTCTCCATTCCTTCTACTATCTCCACTTTCTGAACCTCCAGCCCACTATAATGTTTTCAAGAATTCTGGGCATGCAACTGTTGTTACGAAATCCAAGCCTAATCTCATCTACTGTTATTTCACTTCCCATTTTCCGTCCCTTGAGCCCAAAAATCCACCAAACTGCAAACCAACATTCATCTAATACTAAAGTCACTTCTCCTGCTTTTGTTCATAAACCCCAACCATCAAACCCTACTTCCCCTCACGACATTCATAATTACGATTGTATCTTCTCCTCCCACCCTTAAATTATAAATTCTTAAATTATAAGAAAACTTATAGTATTAATAAATGATTAATTCGAAAGTAATTTGTTAAAAAAACAAAAATTCTTATAGCTTTCTATACTACATCACATTTATCAATTTCTAAGTTTATCATTTGTGTTGTTCTATAATTAATTGTTATTCTTTTTCATTTCAACTTTATATTTTAAGGCCACCTATTGTTAAAGTATAATTATTCCAATTCATTATAGCCCACCACCATATAATATACTACAAAGTAACATACCATATATGATATTCATGTTACACCCCCACCCCCAAACACCTATATGTAAATGTCCAAATAACCCAATACACCCTTAGCCCAACAACAAACAATTTATCAAATCACTAAGTTAAAAGGCATTTAAAACGAACTAATTTGAATCAACGTACAACAAATAAGTATTTAAAAGCTTGAGGTTTACATTAGTAAAAACAAGCCCAACAACAAATTAATTTGACATTGAAAAAAAAAACAGGATAATAAAGCCAAATCCAATATATATATGCATTAGTATCTAAAAGCCATGTTTTGAATCATGAATGTTTTCTTTTTTATAGGAGGCGTGCAATTAGGGAGCCAACAAGCTCACTTAAAGTAAGTGCGGTTTCGGATGAGTAATGAATTTCTGAAAGAAGATTTCATGAAAGATATAATAGATCTTATTTCATGTGAACAGGTTATGTATATATTTGATATACTAATGTAAACAACAAACATATTTAGATAGCACTACATTGAGTATCGTATGTTTATAACATGACTTTATTTATATAGCCAGGGTTGTGTGTGTTTCTTGGAACTATTGTAGACATCGACATTGAATTTAGTTGGTACTATGATTCATGTAAGAGAGGCCATAGTGGAGTTAAAAGGGAAGGCGATGTCATAAAATGCAAAAAGGAAAACTTACCTTTGAAATCAACTATTCTACGATAAATTTTAAATATGAAATTAGGTTAGATTAAAAATAATATAATTCTTACTCATCTTTATTCAAAACAACCACAAATTTATTTGCAGGTTTTGAGTGAAGATAATAGCATCTGACAAAACTAGGGATGTTAATGTGATGCTTTTTGAGAAGGAAGTCTTTAAGATGGTTGACAAATCTGGTTCAGAAATATTAGAAAAACAAGAAAAAGTATATTTATTTTGTACAATTTATACACTTTGCACAAATTGTCAATTGAATTATTTTTATCCTTTGATACATTAAATAAGTTATGTTCTTCTAACTATGAATTTATTATTCAGAATGCTGAAAAGGACGGGTTTCTAGAAGAGTTTAAGGTGTTACTAGGCACAAAATTTCCCTTCAAAGTAGAGATCCTTCATTATCATAAGCAAGGGGAAAATACAACTTGCACAGTGTAGACACATAATCATGTCCCCCATTTAAGGGTCCAATGATGAAACATACAGCGGTATTAGTTGGCGCGACCCAACGGAAGAGCAATCCAAAGCACCAATCCAAAATTATGTTTTGAAATGATATTCTAAAGCCCAATTGATTATTCATGATGATTAATTGTATTTTAAGCCCACAAAATATTTTGAGTCCATTTAAAGTGTTTTAAGAGCCCAATTAAATATTTATTATTTTAATAAATATTTTTTTATAAATATTTTTTTATTATCTTTGATAAATATTCTAAATACAAATCAGATTTTTATTCCGTGAAATTCAATCTCCGGATTTTAGGGATAGAAAATTATCTTCAAAAGACGCGTTTAATAAAAAATTGGAATATGCTGAAATATGCGCCGGACGCGGCAGCCGCGCTCAGCGCGCCACGTGCGTCCAAAGACATTTGGCAACGCGCGTCAGGCGCGCCAATGAGCGCCTGACACGTGGACTTGTGACTCACACAGAGTCCTGCGCCTGGCGCAGACTTTGTGTGAGACGCAAGTTTCTTTTTATCTTTTTAAATACGCGTGTACACGTGTACGAGTTTGATTGAGCTGACCGCGTCAGGCACACCAATGTGCGCCTGACGCGTGGACGTGCGCTTGACACGTAGGCCTGCGCCAGGCGCAGGTTGCCGCGTGAGGCGCACACTCCTTTTTTCTATAAATACCTGTGATTCCTCGAATCACAGAGGGCTTTTCATTATCATTTTACGAACACAAATATACTTCCGAATACTTACGAATCCTATTACGAACCTTTAAACACTTAAACACTTTCAATACATCAAATCAATTTCCAGTTTCTGATCATACTACGTTCTTGGTTCCACGATTGCTCCGCCTAAAGATCGTTGCGCTCTTCAACCTAAGCCGCATAGGTATAATTCCTGAGGATCCTTGAATAATTCTATTATATTTACTGCCTTGAAGTTACTAACAATTTATTTCATGATGTAGATCTTTATTTAATAATCGTTCTACTGTATATTCTAATCTTTCCTTCTTTTTATTTATTTTCATACATTGTTATATACTTGCCTGATTGTTTTATACATATTATATGATTGTCCTGCTTTATTGCTTTTATCACCCATATGTTATTTTTGCTAATCAAGACATAAAGAATTGTTCTAACTAATTCAGATAATTTGGACAACCTGCTAGGAACCTTGTAATATTGATTGCATAATAACTTGTCACTAAAAAAGAGTCTTTTATGTGTTTCCTGAACCAACCTAGACTAAATTATTTTTAGGGTGTTGAAAACATTATTTGGTTATTCTTTTGCATAAACGTTGACATGAATCGTATTAAGTAGAGGCCAGCAATGTGCAACATGGTTCCTGACTGTGTTGTGCCCTCACCCCCGAACTCAATCTTTGGTTCATATTAACCATCTATGGAGACTAGACGGGGAAATCTACATTGGATAAGTCCCTAATTGTCCCTACGGTTTCCCATATCCAATTAGGTTTATGATTGTTCCTTTAAAGAATTGTTGGCGACTTCTTACAAAATATTTTTTAATAAAACCTTAACAATGGGGTAGTCAAATCAAATACGCGCTCACACCGCGTAGGCGAAATAAAAACACGCCTACAATTTGGCGACTTCACTGGGGAGGATTTTAAAAAATTAATTTTTTTAAATGAATGGGTGAAACTTGAAAAATACGATTCATTCTCTTTTTATGCCTTTGAATAATATACTGTTTTGCATATGCATGGCTATTGTTCAGCCACCATAAGGACAATCTACCCTGCCTCATTAGCGCATGTTCTATGTGTGAGGTCACCCCCGGGAGGTTTGCGCTTTGTCCTTCCAAAAAGCTTTCTGAGCGATAGTGTTGGATCTTAGTTATAAGCAAACCTACCCAACTATGGCATCGTTCTCTTGTTCCTGACTTGAGAACTGGAGTGCGTCTTACACGTGGCCACCTCTTTAAGCAGGGGTACGAAGCGTGGGATCAATCTCTTAGTCATGGACCCTTTTCAGCCTTAACCTAAACCTGACCATAGTTGAATGTAGAATTGGACTTTAGGTTGAGAACTTTTGCATCCATGTTATATGACATTTGTTTGTGATTGCAATTTTTGCATGTTATTAACTTGTCAATTTGTCATTATTATGCGTCGTACCTGAAAATCGCGGCTAAAAACAAATAAAAGATCGTCAATTGGCCAAAACCCCGCCTAATCCCCGAAAAACATGTCGAGGAGTAGTGCGCCAAGCGCATTAATTTGCGCCTGGAGCACCACACCGGCGCCAAACGCATGACTGTGCGCCGCGCGCAGCAATGCTGCGCGGCACGCAGTCTGTGCATTGCATGCTTTTCTTTGATTTAGTCGTCGTGGTGGTCGATTCTATGTTCGTTCCGTCTGCATTCGCGTCAAAGCATGTCATTCGGGTCTCACCTAATTCAAGCAAAAAAAAGGGTCAGTCTTTTCATGCAAGGTCGAGTCTGTCCTAAAAAAAGTGCATCTAGAAAAAAATTGGTCATGTTAGAGTTAGAATCATCATGCATGTCTACCTTCTCCCTGATGTTCAACAAATCTTCCCTATCAATCTTACCTTGCCATATTCAACAATTTTAAAAACCTACAAGATCAATCCTACACCCTGTTCTATACTATATTTTTCGAAAATATTTACTAATCATCATCATACCACCTATTCAAAAAAATATTTTTCAAAATTAATCCATCATCTTTTCCTAATAAAAGATAAAAACAAGGGATTCCTTTCAAAAATGAATTTCGAAAATTCTAAGCCCAGTCCAAACACCTTCATTCAATCCAATCCAATCCAATCATCCAAATCCAATCCATTTGCATGCATTTTAGGCCCATATGCATTAGAGTCATTTTTGCATTCATATTAGGTCCATCTAAATTTGAGTCCAAGTATTCATATCAGGCTGCTAGCATTAGAGTCCATCTTAGTCCCATATAATTCTAGTTCAAGTCAAATCTAGGCCCATTTGCATCTTTGTGTGAACCCTAGTCTATGTCAAGCCCAGTCTAAGTCTAATCCCAGTCTATTCCATTCTAAGTCCAATTCTAGTCCATTTTAAATATCAAGCCTATGTGCATTTCCATGTCTAAGTGTCTAACTTCAAATCAATATAGGACTAAGTCCAAAAATTAGGTCCATATAATGCCGAGTTCGTTTCCTAAACCATTAAGTCGAGCGAAGCTAGCATCCCTTAAAGACCATAACGGCACCCTTTGACCTAGTGAAGCTAGTCATCCTTAAGACCATAACAACACCCTTTGGCCTAGCGAAGCTAGTCATCCTTAAGACCATAACGTCACCCTTTGGCCTAGCAAAGCTAGTCATCCTTAAGACCATAACAACACCCTTTGACCTAGCGAGGCTAGTCATCCTTAAGACCATAACGACACCCTTTGACCTAGCGAAGCTAGTCACCTTTTAAGACCATAATGGCACCCTTTAGACTTAGCGAAGCTAGTCACCCCTAAGATCATAAAGGCATCCTTTGAGTTTAGCGAAGCTACTCCTATCTTACATCTATAGCAGTCCAAATCCTCGAGTCTAGCGAAGCTAGTCCACCTTAAGTTCATAATAGCCCAAAACCTTTGAGTCTAGCGAAGCTAGTCCATCTTAGATCCATCAAACCCCAAATCATCGAGTCTGGCGAAGCCAATCCCCCTAAAGTCTAGCGAAGCTAGCATAGGCAATCCTTTTGAGTCTAGTCTGCTTGCAAGTTCAAAGTCTAGTCTAGTCCAGTCTGGTTGCATAGTCCAGTTCAGTCCAGTCCGTATCTGCATATTCATATAGTTAGGCCCATGTCAGCATCATGGTCAAGCCCATACTAGTCCAAAAATCCATAACCATTTCTAATCCTCCATTTCAAAATCATTTCGCATTTCCATTTCCCATTTCAAATTTTCATTTTCCATTTCTCATTTCTCATTTCCCACTTCTCCATTCTTCATTTCCATTTCTCATTTCGAAATTCATTTCTAAAATCTTACAAGCAAGGTCCACTCGATTCTGTTCATAATGACCGGTCGAGAGATTACAACCTAAGAGCGCCTAATGGAGGAACAAATGTGAGCCTATTATATGGCTCATTGTAGACACATAATCGTGTCTCCCCATTTAGTACCCTATGATGACTAATACCCCGCTCCAATTGGTCCGGATCGAGGAAAGAATAGAGAGCGAGTCTCAAATAAAATGTTTTAAGCCCAAAACCATTTTATAATTAGTTTTACTAAGCCCAGTTCATAAAACATTTTAAAATAACTTTTAATAGTCCATCTTCGAAAACCTTTTAAAAATAGTTTTTATGAAAGCCTAATTTTTAAAACCTATTTTCTAAGTCCATTTTAATTAATAGAATAAATTTTATTGATTAGTTTTATTAATAAAAATATCTTTTATAAAATAAAAATAATATTTTCCCAAAGTATTTTTAAATATTTATTATCTAACTCTTTTCTTAAATCTTTTAAATAAAAATCTTTTAAATACCTACTATCTTTCAAAAATCTATTGCATCCCAACTATCTAATAACCTACACTATATAATCTCCTAACCCGTCACTTCGTATAACTCCACGGCACAAATACACAAAATCTCACAACTGAAATCCTTCGACACAATTCACGGCCCTGATACTCACAAATTCACTCGACAAATCTCCCTACTTGCTGCCACATAACTTCCCTAAACCATTCATCACCTGCGCCTACTACTATACATCCACGCTTACCTTCATCCTTCCTCTAATCTAAACCCTTGATCACCACCTAAATCAAATCATCATTCATCATCATATATTACCTACGGTGATACACTGATCATCACTCATCATCAGTACTCTTTTCGTTTTCTTGATCATCACCACACCACAATACTCTTAAGTCAACGTCTAATATAGTTGAAACAAAGTAATCTTGCGCCTAATAAAAACTTCCTCTGTTTTTTTATTTGCAACATTTGCCTTTTCACATTTACCGAGACACTTATTTGAACGTTAATATCTCATATTGGGTGTAAGTAAAAATTATAAAAATTTGATATTTGGAATCATCGCATTGAGACGAATCTAACAATACCCCACTTGACTATGTTTTCTCTTATATAATGGTGCGAGATTACTTAACAAAGTTGGTTGATGAATAGTGCCAAAAAGTAAATGTTGCAACTAAAAAAAACAGAGGTAGTATTACGAAACAAAATATAACCTTTTTCTAAGGTTCGTTCAACAATTTAATCCAAGATCCGTACAAATCAACGACCCCGGACGGTGGTATAATTTCTGAGGGTCAACTAAATTAACTAACTTTATTTTATTTCTTTATTTATTTTTATTATTTTCTTGAAGTTACTAACACTCTATTCGTGATGTAGTCTATTAATATATTCCTGCGACTGTAAGTATTGTACATATTATACTAACTCCCTGCAATATTTTCAATTTAATATTTTTATTATTAATATATTCCTTCAATTTATTGCTAAACAAGACCTAAAGAACTGTTCTAACTAATTCAGATAAATTGGACAACCTATTTGTAACCCTGTAATATGATTGCTTAATAACTTGACACTAAAAATATAGTTTTTTTTATGTGTTTCCTGGACCAACCTAGACTAAATATTTTTAGGGTGTTTAAAACGTTATATGATTATTCTTTTGCATAAAATCTGTAATGAATCGATATTTAGTAAAGACCAGCAATGGGCAAACGAGGTTCATTATGACCATATTTGTACCCTCACCCCTGAACTCGATCTATGGTTCATTTTGACCATCTATGGAGTCAGGACGGGGAAATCTACATTGGATAAGTCACTAAGATGTCCCTACAGTTCAATATCCAATTAGGTTTATAAGTTTTCCTCTAAAAATTTGTTGGCGACTTCAAAAATATATTTTTAATAAAACCTTAACAATGGGGTAGTCAAATAAACGCGCTCACACCGCGTGTAGGCTTAAAGGAATAAAAATCCACGCCAACACTCATCAAGTGCACTATCACCACCCCGACTTCATCTCGAGTCATGAGATTACTTTTTGACCGCCTTCACAATAGAGGCGCGATCACTTCTATAGAGTCTACTCCGAACCATGCACCTAAAAGAAAATTCAAAATTTTTGACCGCGCGCCTTCACAATAGAGGCGCGATTTCTTCTACAGGGTCTACTCCAAACCCTGCACCTAAAAGAAAATTCAAAAGGTGCAACCTACATCTCTACTACGAATTCCAACAGAAAAATGAACATCTGACATCTAGTGTTGGATCCTTTAAATGCGCTGCGAAACATGGTTGATGACAAGAGACTTCTAATACTTGCTACAACGAGAATCAACATCACCAGCAACCTTTTTTTTTTGCGTAGTGCATCAACAATTCGAAGGCTTAGTATTATATTTCTGGTTTCCTAGGATGAGTCAGAGAGTCCTTACCCTAAGCCATTTATGTCCTTTCCCATCGAGTCTATGTCACTATAGGACTTCATCTAGTATATCCTTTCCATTTTCATTTCATTTTATTTTTCATTTTCATTTTCATTGGCCTTCCATCATTTTATTTATGCTTCTAATTCAATGATGAAACTTAAATCACCTAATGAACTTGACTAGTAATAATAAAAAGAGATATGAAAAAAAAATAATAATAAAAAATGGACATACTTTGGATTATGAGTTATTCCCTCTTCCTCCATCACCTTCCATCATCCATAAACCATCCTCATCCATGCAACCAAAAATAAAAAAAATCCCTTAAACCATCATCCTTCATGATCCTTATAACCTTTCAAAATCAAAGCTTCACATATATCCTGCAAACCTTCCAATACCCTAAACCATAAAAAACTCGTGTGCAAGCCTTACTACATAAAAAATAAATAAGATCAATGCCAGGCAAAAATAAAAAGTGACAAAAATTCAAAGTGTGAAAAAAGCAAAAGCAAAAGAAAACGCACATGACAAAAAGAACAAAATGCAAAAAAAAGAAAAAGCCAAAGGCAAAGTAATAAAAGGTCAAGCTAGGGAGCTTGCACACAAGTTCAACCCCTCATTTCAAATCCCTTCGGTCCATCAAAACCATAACCATATAATCCAAATTCACGATCCTTACCTTAAACCTTAAGCCTTAAACCTTCATCAAACCTAAAGCCTTTAACCTTTGAACCTTTCATCAACCCTAACTCTCTATTCAAAGTATGTCCAAGCCCGCTAGGTTGAAAACCCGAAAGGGCGGCCTAGGTAAAAGTTAATGGTCTGATTCCGCGAGGATACGTAGGAATCCTCATCTCGAGGTCCGACCGCTTCAATAAAAAAATTAATCAAGGTCTCATGATTTGACTTTCTAGAATTCAGGAGCATACTCTTTCTAGATCCCGACATAGACTCGAGTCTGAACCTAGCCTCGTTAAAGCCTTTTCCCACCTACATTTATATGAGTAATAAATTTAAACCTTTTTATTTTTCAGTCCAAGCTCTCATTGTCCCTGAAGGACTCTCCAACAACTCCATGGTCTCTGGTGGTATTTGACTTTGCCTGTATCAACTCCCCAAAGAAGAATCCTCAGTGAACAACTTTCAACGTTCAAGACATGTCAACTACATTTCAATCGAGGCTCAAGATGCCTAATTCAGGCAAGCTCACCCAAAGTGGGGGCTTCCTATATATGTGGTGGTTCCTCCAAATAAAACTCCCGAAGAGTTGTAATTTGCGGATCTCGTTCACGGACCCCGATTATTTATTAAAAAACAATTTTCGAAAATTATTCTATCTATATCTGATCAATCTATCTCTTTACATATCCAGATCTTCTAACCTTGCAAAACCCTGACCTTGCATTACATTTCATACATTTTAGTCTTGCATAACCCTGACCTTGCATGACATGTCATCCCTTAGCTTTGCATAACCTTAATTCTTGCATAGCGTCTTGTGCATCCTTAGATAGTCTAAGTTTGCATTATTTGCATCATTATGTGCATTATTGCGTGAGTTGTTTGCACCTATCTGCTGACATCTTTCCCTGCAGGTAATCAGATTGCTTGTAGTTATTGTCCTGCATACTAAATTTGTTTTGCAGAGACTGGCGTATATAGATCAGTTCTAAACTGCAGAGCGTTTAGAATCGTTCTCCGTCACGACACCGTGTCCTTTGACTATCGGTTTCCTGAACCTCAGTCAAAGTGGGGGCTTCTGTAGACACATAATCGTGTCTCCCAATTTAAGGGTCCAATGATGAAACATACCGCGGTATTAGTTGGCGCGACCCAACGGAAGAGCAATCCAAAGAACCAATCCAAAATTGTGTTTTGAAATGATATTCTAAAGCACAATTGATTATTCATGATGATTAATTGTATTTTAAGCCCATAAAATATTTTGAGTCCATTTAAAGTGTTTTAAGAGCCGAATTAAATATTTATTATTTTAATCAATATTTTTTTATAAATATTTTTATTATCTTTGATAAATATTTTAAATACAAATAAGATTTTTATTTTGTGAAATTCAATCTCCGGATTTTAGGGATAGAAAATTATCTTCAAAAGACGCGTTTAATAAAAAATTAGAATATGCTGAAATATGCGCTGGACGCGGCGGCCGCGCTCAGCGCACCACGTGCGTCCAGCACATTGGCTAGAATGCGTCAGACGCGCCAATGAGCGCCTGACACGTGGACTTGTGACTCACAAAGAGTCCTGCACCTGGCGCAGACCCTGTGTGAGACGCAAGTTTCTTTTTATGTTTTTAAATACGCATGTACACGTGTACGAGTTTGATTGGGCTGGCCGCGTCAGACACACCAATGTGTGCTTGACGCGTGGACGTGCGCTTGACACGTAAGCCTGCGCCAGGCGCAGGTTGCCGCGTGAGGCGCACACTCTTTTTTCCTATAAATACCTGTGATTCCTCAAATCACAGAGGGCTTTTCATTATCATTTTACGAACACAAATATACTTTCGAATACTTACGAATCCTATTACGAACCTCCAAACACATAAACACTTTCAATACATCAAATCAATTTCCAGTTTCTGATCAAACTACGTTCTTGGTTCCTCGATGGCTCCGCCAAATGATCGTTGCGCTCTTCAACCTAAGCCGCATAGTTATAATTCCTGAGGATCCTTGAATAATTCTATTCTTGAAGTTACTAACAATTTATTTCATGATGTAGATCTTTATTTAATAATCGTTATACTGTTTATTCTAATCTTTCCTTCTTTTTATTTATTTTCATACACTGTTATATACTTGCCTGATTGTTTTATACATATTACATGATTATCCTGATTTATTGCTTTTATCACCCACATGTTATTTTTGCTAATCAAGACCTAAATAATTGTTCTAACTAATTCAGATAATTTGGACAACCTGCGAGGAACCTTGTAATATTGATTGCATAATAACTTGTCACTAAAAAAGAGTCTTTTATGTGTTTCCTGAACCAACCTAGACTAAATTATTTTTAGGGTGTTGAAAACATTATTTGGTTATTCTTTTGCATAAACATTGACATGAATCGTATTAAGTAGAGGCCAGCAATGGGCAACATGGTTCCTGACTGTGTTGTACCCTCACCCCCGAACTCAATCTTTGGTTCATTTTGACCATCTATGGAGTCTAGACGGGGAAATCTACATTGGACAAGTCCCTAATTTGTCCCTACGGTTTCCCATATCCAATTAGGTTTATGATTCTTCCTTTAAAGAATTGTTGGCGACTTCTTACATAACATTTTTTAGTAAAACCTTAACAATGGAATAGTCAAATCAAATATGCGTTCACACCGCGTAGGCGAAATAAAAACACGCCTACACACAATCATTAATAACACAGATAATGAAAAGCTTATTGATAAATGGATGGAAATCTACGTGAGCCGAGAGGTATTAAAAAGAATATTTACTTTGTGCAATTTTATGTAAAATTTATTTGCAGCTTCTTATTCCTTCATTTTTACAATCTCCTTTTTATTGTTCTATTGAAAAAAAAATGTATGACGGATACAAGAAGGAGCAAAGTCAATATGAGAGTCTCAAATAAAGTGAACAAGAAAAGGTATAAACTAAACATTTTGCCTTTTTCAATAATGGATTGTTATTCTTTTAATGTGATGCATTTAATTTATTTTAATTACTAATTAATGCTTTTTGAGACATATATTTAAAATTGATATACATTGTTTATAAACTTTGTTGGGAGAACTTATAGGTGACAATGAAGTATCTACCACTTCTATCACTCCTCAAAAGCGTGAACGTGAGGAAGATGGTCTGAGTGAAAATGATATGAAGAGTTCTCCTATAGATGCACAACTCTCTACAAGCAAAAAAAAACTATGGTTGTGAAGGGTGACATATAGGCTCATCAATTAAGCATTTGCTTTGACAATTAACTATTATATTTTCTCCCATGAATAAGTTATATTTTTAAGGTCTAATGTTTTGTGACCACAACGATGTGTTAGACAATTTCAATTTCATTTTGCACTATTATCTTACTACTTTGTTTAGCCTTAAATAATATCAAGTGCCTTGGAACTATCGGTTTTTTATTGTTTTTCTATAAACAAATGCAAATTTATTATAAATCAGTATTTTTGTGTTTATAGTATTTCTTAATTTATAGTGTATTGTATTACCTTTCTATTCAGTGAAATATAGATATAGCCAAAAGATCAATAAGGTTTTTGTATGTCACCCTTAATGACTATTGGTCACTCATAAACATAGGGTAGATAAATGATTATTGGCCACTACTAAATATAGGGTATATAAATGACTATTGGTCACAAATTAAGTTTTCAAATTAGGTTTTTGCAAGCCAAAATGAATGACTATTGATCCAAGAGATATCATTATAATGATAATAATTTAAACCTACATTTAACAAAAATAAAAAAGTATATACATCATTTAATTTATATAAAACGTGCATGATTTAAGTTAACAAACAAAACACTTAGTGTGATTTATCAAATAAGTGACCCTTTTTTACACCATTATGAGTTATACTTTTCAAAATTTAATGATTTTCTTACTACTTTTTAATATAATATGCATTTCAATTAGGCAACTAATAAAGTTGACAATCATCTTAATTTGTCAAAGATTGTGATTTCTCATGATCTCGGCTTATATATGGCCGATTATAAATATATCAAATTGAAGGGAATTCTACTAATTACTGATTTTATTTGGAAAAGTAGTGATAATAATAGAAACATATGGCATATCCCATCCATAGGTATACTTAGCATGACAATCATATGAAGCCAAAATCATGGACTTAGCATGATTTTAGAAAGATTTGTCAAAGATTGTAAAATGTAATTCTGTATATCAACTCAATATACTACTTAGCACGATTTTAGGGATAAAATTAGCCAAACTCATTGACTTATATAGGGTTTGCTTATGACATGCCATATTACTTATTATACTTTTGCTCTTTTATATTATTCTTTAAGATTATTTCAATAATCATATCATCTTAGCAAGCATATAAAGCCATTTTCAATCTTCACATATGAACAAAACACCACTACTAAACATAAACTATTCAACACAATGTTACCTTCTCAAATTTAGATCATCCACCAAATATATACTTATTACCAACTAACTTTGTCATTTGCATATCCTTTTTGTTAAGCATCTGAAAAGAATACAAAAAGAATGATTAAAGAAAATTCAAAGATTTGTCGTGACAAAAGGAGAAGATCAATTGGGGAAAACCATGCTTTAAACAACAAACATGTTGAAGGTAATAATTTGTAGTTGTTTTAGTTATGTTCACAACATTTCTAATTATATGATGACATATAGTTTTTATTTTCAATGTATATAAATGCTCTATATGATTTTAAATTAACAATAGATTAAGTGATTAGGTATTAACCTACACTTTTAATTTTAAGTGATCTATATTATGTTTATAAAAAAAATATATAGCTTCTAACAGTGTTTAGATTAACAATAGATTAGGTGATTAGTTCCTAACCTAATCTTAAATTATGTATACTCTAACAGTGTTCAAGGTACTAATAGTTTCACCTAATCTAAATTATTATATTTATAAAAAAAATCTAAACATTTTAACAAATCAGATTATACATGCATGCGTAGTAATAAACATATTATTTTATGATTTGAAAAACTGGGCAGCTTGGATTTTAAAAAAACTTTAACTATATAAGTCCAATCATATAGGCAATAAAAAAATATTCTTCACTCGAAAAATGCAACCAGCAGGAGAATTAGTCTTGGTCGAATTATACACTGTTTAATCACATGCACATAGACTCGAAAAATCCAGTCTTTGTCGAAGTATATAGAAAAAAATATAGTCACCCGAAAACAAGTCATATAATTATCAGATTGTAGCCACATTATATATAAAAAAAATTATTATAAATTATAACAAAAAACAAATCAGATTATTATATGATTCTAGGCAGATAATTTATGAAAATGAACATTATTACCCGAATTTAATTTTTTATTTTATAAAAAACCCGCAAAGACATAAACAAATCAAGAGTTATAGAATTGAACATGCATATACATTAAAAAATAGAATTTATCTATGAACATGATTTTTTAGATTAATTATCAACATACATAGCTATAACCTTTAGAATTATAAAAAAACTCGAATTATAGTTAATGTTATTTCACTAGGAACACTACAAGAGGGGGGGAGGGTGATTGTATGTGTAGAAATAAACGTACTTTTTGCGTAATTATAAAACTTAAACAAAGAAACAAGCTAAAGGAACACAAGGGAATTTTACGAGGAAAAACTTCTTGGGCCCAACAAGAAGAAACAACCTCGACCACTAGGGATTTTAAATTCAACACTTTCACTAATTAGGCCAAACAACTCTGTTACAACCTAATTCTACTCACGGGTCACACTTGAGTTCTAAACTCAAGTTCCTGAAAAACTGTTCCCTTAACAGCTGTTCCTCTCAACTTCACTTGAAGTTTTCTCACTTTAACTTGTTTCACTCAAAGCTTCTCTCTTACAAGACTTCACTCAAAATCCCCTTACCCCAAAACCAAAATTACAATGATCAAATAAACTTAGTGGAATAGAGTAAGAAGGCAAAGAACAAATGGCTTATGAGAGAATGAAGGCATTGACACTTTAATTAGTTAAACTCATGAAATCACTTGGTCAGACACAAATTGGAACTTAATTAGACATAAGTATTTATAGCAGTGATTAAACAAAATGTGGGATTAAAACATGTGTTAGTGGTGAAAACATTTTCCCGTGAAGTTCCTCAACTAGAGGAACACGTTCCATTATTTACCCATGAACTCCACGATCTTAATGAACGTGGGTTAGAGGAGTGTAGGCGTGTTTTTATTTCGCCTACGCGGGGTGAGCGCGTATTATATTTGACTACCCCATTGTTAAGGTTTTATTGAAAATTATTTTGAAGTCGCCAACAGTTATTTTTAGGAAGAATCATAAACCTAATTGGATATGGGAAATCATAGGGACAAATTGTGGGACTTATCCAATGTAGATTTCCCCGTCAGACTCCATAGATGGTCAAAACGAACCAAAGATTGAGTTCGGGGGTGAGGGTACGAATATGGTCATAATGAACCACATTCGCCCAAAGTTGGCCTCTACTAAATATCGATTCATTATAAAATTTATGCCAAAGAATAATCATATAATATTTTTATACACCCTAAAATTATTTAGTCTAGGTTGGTTCGAGAAACACATAAAAGACTAATTTTTAGCGATAAGTTTTTATGCAATTATATTACAAGGTTCCTAACAAAGTTGTCCAAATTAATCGATTATTGTTAGAACAGTTCTTTAGGTCTTGATTAGCAAAAATAACATGTGGGTGATAAAAGCAATAAAGCAGGACAATCATATAATATGCATAGAATTATCAGCCAAGCATATAATATACAAAGGCATGAATAATAATAATATGAATATGAAATAAAGTATAGAAAAGGGGTTAGAATATACAGTAGAACGACTATTACTTAAAGATCTACATCATGAAATAAATTATTAGTAACTTCAAGGCAATAAATATAATTGAATATTCAAGGATCCTCAGGAATTATACCTATGCGGCTTAGATTGAAGAGCGCAACGATCTTGAGGCGGAGCAATTGTGGAACTAGGAACGTAGTATGATTAGGAATTGAAATTAATTTGATGTATTGAAAGTATTTTGAGATTCGTAATAGTATTCGGAAGGATTTTGTGTTTGTAATATAATAATGAAAAGCCTTCCGTAATTCGAAAAATGACGAGTATTTATAGACAAAAGGGGCGTGCGCTGCACGCGCCTTACTGCGCCAGGCGCAGTCCGTCGTTGCAGGTGCAAGGCCAGGCGTCAGGCGCAGATTGCCGCGACTGACATTGTCAGACCAATCAGATTTAAACATGTGTAAACGCATTTTTGAAAAGATAATAAAGAAACTTGCGTGTGAGTCACAAATCCACTTGTGAGGCGCTCATTGGCTCGCTCGACGAGTTGCGCACGCGCGCCGAGGCGTCCGCCGCATATTCCAGCATATTCGGTTTTTGATTCTACGCGTCTTTTGAAGATAATTTTCTATCCCTAAAATCCTGAGATTGAATTTTACGGATGTAAAGCCTGATTTATATTTATCAAAAATAATAAAAATATTTATAAAAAATATTTATTAAAATAATAAATATTTAATTGGGCTCTTAAATGGACTTAAAATATTTTATGGGCTTAAAATACAATTAATCATCATGAACAATTAATTGGGGTTTAGAATATCATTTCAAAACACAATTTTGGATTGATTCTTTAGATTTCTCTTCCGTTGGGTCGCGCCAACTAATACCGCGGTATGTTTCATCATTGGATCCTTAAATGGGGAGACACGATTATGTGTCTACTAAAGCCCCCACTTTGACCGAGGTTCAGGAAACCGATAGTCAAAGTATACGGTGTCGGAACGGAGAACGATTCTAAACGCCCTCCAGTTTAGAACTGATCTATATACGTCGGTCTCTGCAAAACAAAGTTAGTACGCAGGACAATAACTACAAGCAATCTAATTACCTGCAGGGAAAGATGTCAGCAGATAGGTGCAAACAACTCAGATAAGCACATAATGATGCAAACTATGCAAACTTAGACTCTCAAAGGATGCATGAGACGTTATGCAAGGATTACGACTATGCAAAGCTAAGGGTTGACACGTCATGCAAGGTCAGGGTTATGCAAGACTTGAATGTATGAAATGCAAGGTTAGGGTTTTGCGAGACTGCAATGCAAGGTCAGGGTTTTGCAAGGCTAGAAGATGTGTAGAATGATAGAATGATCAGAAATAGATAGAATAATTTTCGAAAATCGTTTTTAGTAAATAATCGGGGTCCGTAAACGAGGTCCTCGGATTACAACTCTTCTGGAGTTTGATTTGGAGGAACCACCACACATATAGGAAGCCCCCACTTTGGGTGAGCTTGCCTTGAATTAGGCATTATGAGCCTTGATTGAAATGTAGTTGACATGTCTTGAACGTTGAAAGTTGTCGCTGGGGATTCTTCTTTGGGAAGTTGAAATAGGCAAAGTCCAAATACCGCTGGAAACCATGGAATTATCGGAGAGTCCTTCACGGACAAGGAGAGTGTGGATTAAAAATAAAAAGGTTTAAATTTGTGACTCAAATAAATGTAGGTGGGAAAAGGTTTTAACGAGGCTAGGTTCAGACTCGAGTCTATGTCGGGATCTAGAAATAGTATGCTCCTGAATTCTAGAAAGTCAAATCATTAAACCATGACTAATTTTATTTTATTGAAGCGGTCGGACCTCGAGATGAGAATTCCTACGTATCCTTGCGGAATCAGACCATTCGTAGTTCTGGATCTGATTTTTTTATTATTATTTTTTGTACCCTAACTTTTGCCTAGGCCGCCCTTTCGGGTTTTTAACCTAGCGGGCTTGGACATACCTTTTTTTTTTTTGGTAAAATGTAAGAATATTATACCAAAAAGCATCAAAGCTCCACCAAACCAGTCATTACAACCAAACCAAACTCAAAGAAACAACACTAACTACACCAATACAACACTAAAAACCATCAACAGACTAAGAAAAAACAAGGAGGCACCAGAACCAACAGCAAAACACACCAGACTATTTAGACACCAGAACTAACTAATCTAGCCACTCAATATCCTCCCTACGCCATTTTACATTCACATGACTCTTCACTCTACTACAAACTGTCTTCTGGATGCCCTTAATAACATCATCTGGGTGAGGAACTTTTAATTCCCAAAAATCACGGTTCCTAGCTTTCCGGACATTGTAGACAACAAAGAACCAATGTACATAACACATTTTCTGTCTTCTTTTCCTGCTGTACTTTCTACCCCATTTCTTCCAAGTTGTAAACACGCTTTCATACCTTGAAAAAGGAGTTAGGGTTGAATATGGAAGGTTCAAAAGTTTAAGGCTTGAGGTTTAGATGAAGGTTTAATTGGTTTGACGAATGGAGGATCATGGATTTGGATTACATAGGTTTTAAGGTTTTGATGGATTGAAGGATTTGAATGAGGGGTAGAACTTGAGTGCAAGCCCCCTAGCTTGACTTTTTATTTATTTGCGTTGGGCTTTTCTTTTTTTTTTGCATTTTTTTTCTTTTTGTCTTGTGCGATTCCTTTTGCTTTTTTTTTTCGCACTTTGAATTTTTTTCACTTTTTTTTTATTTTTGCCTGGCATTGATTCTTTTATTATGGAGTAAGGCTTGCACACAAGTTTATGGTTATGGGTATTGGAAGGTTTGAAGGTTAATTGTGGAGCTTTGATGTTGAAGGGATTGTTCGGCTAATGATGGTTTATGGATGATGGAGGGAGAGGGAATAACTCCTATTCCAAAGTATGTCCTTTTTCCATTTTTCTTTTTTTTTTTCAGATTTTTTTTTAATTATTATTAGTCAAGTTCCTTAGGTGATTTAAGTTTCATCATTGAATTAGAAGCATAAATAAAATGATGGAAGGCTAATGGAAATAAAAAGAAAATTAAATGAAATGAAAATGAAAAGGCTATAATAGATGAAGTCCTATAGTGTCATAGACTCGATGGGAAAGGATAGAGAATGACTTAGGGTAAGGACTCTCTGACTCATCCTAGGAAACCAGAAATAAAAGACTAAGCCTTTGAATTGTTGATGCACTGCGCAAAAGGGTTGCTGGTGATATTGATTCTCGTTGTAGCAAGTATTAGAAGTTTGTCGTCATCGACTATGCTTCGCAGTGCAGTGATGGTATTTGACACTAGATGTCAGATGTTCATTGTTCTGTTGGAATTCGCAGTAGAAATATAGGTTGCACCTTTTGAATTTTCTTTTAGGTGCAGGGTTCGGAGTAGACCTCATGGAAGTGATTGCGCCTCTAATGTGAAGGCGTTAGGCCCTATGGAAGTGATCACGCCTCTATTGTGAAGGCGGTCAAAAGTAATCTTCATGACTCTAAATGAAGTCGGGGTGGTGATAGTGCGATTGATGAGCTTTAGAGTAGGCTTACATTTTGTTCCTCCATTAGGCGTTCCTAATGTTGTAATCTCTCGACCGGTCATGAACAGAATTGAGTGGACCTCGTAAATTTTAAGAAGTAACGTTTTCGAAATGAGAAAAATGGAAATGAGATTGGGAATGGGAAATGGAAGAATTAAAATGGAAGTTAGATATGGGTATGCTTTTGGTTATGATGGCGACATGGGCCTAACTATATGCATATGTAGATGTGGACCGGACCGGACTCGACCTGGACTATGCAAGGCATCGGACTAGACTTTGCAAATAGACTAGACTCAAAAGGATTGCCTATGCTAGCTTTGCTAGACTTAGGAAGGTTTTTGCTTCGCCAGACTTGATGATTTGGGGTTGCTATAGATGTAAGATAGGAGTAGATTCGCTAAACTTGGAGGGTGCCTTTATGGTCTTAGGGATGACTAGCTTCGCTAGGTCAATGGGTGCCGTTATGGACTTAGGGGTGACTAGCTTCGCTAAGTCAAAGAGTGCCGTCATGGACTTAAGGGTGACAAGCTTCGCTAGGTCAATGGGTGCCTTTATGGACTTAAGGGTGACTAGCTTGCTAGGTCAATGGGTGCCGTTATGGACTTAAGGGTGACTAGCTTCGCTAGGTCAAAGGGTGCCGTTATGGACTTAAGAGATGACTAGCTTCGCTAGGTCAAAGGGTGCCGTTATGGACTTAAGGGATGACTAGCTTCGCTAGGTCAAAGGGCGCCGTTATGGACTTAATGGATGACTAGCTTTGCTAGGTCAAAGGGTGCCGTTATGGACTTAAGGGGATGACTAGCTTCGCTAGGTCAAAGGGTGCCGTTATGGACTTAAGGGTGACTAGCTTCGCTAGGTCAATGGGTGCAGTTATGGTCTTAAGGATGACTGGCTTCGCTAGGTCAAAGGGTGCCGTTATGGACTTAAGGGTGACTAGCTTTGCTAGGTCAATGGGTGCCGTTATGGACTTAAGGGTGACTAGCTTAGCTAAGTCAAAGGGTGCAGCTATGGTCTTAAGGGTGACTAGCTTAGCTAAGTCAAAGGGTGACATGAGCTAGACTTATATGGGCCTAAGATGGACTCTAATGCTAGTGAATGTATGGACTCAAATTAGACGGGCCTAGGATGAATGCAAAATGGACTCTAATGCATATGGGCCTAGAAATGAATGCAAATGGATTGGGTTGATTGGATTGGATTGAATGAAAGTGTATGGACTGGGCTTGGAATTTTCGAAATTCGTTTTTTGAAAGGAACCCCTTGTTTTTATCTTTTGTTAGGAAAATGTCGTGGGTGTAGAATTGATTTTGAAAAAAATGTAAGACATGGGTGTAGAATTGATTTTGAAAAAAATGTAAGATTTTTGTAAATGTCGTGTATGATGATGATTAATAAATACTTTTTGAAAAAGGTAGAATAGACATTGGTGTAGAATTGATTTTGAAAAAAAATATAAGATTTTGAAATTTGTTAAATATAGTAAGGTAGGATTGATAGGGAGGATTACATGGACAACGGGGTGAAGGTAGACATGTATGATGATTCTAACTCTAACATGACCATTTTTTCCAGATATAATTTTTTTTAGGACATACTCGACCTTGAATGAAAAGACAGACCCCCCCTTTTTTTTTGAATTAGGTGAGACTCCTAACATGACCATTTTTTTTACGCGAATGCAGACAAACAGAATATAGGACCGAAAATAAGATCGACCACCACGACGAATAAATCGAAGAAAAGCATGCGATGCACTGATTTGCGTGCCGCGCCGCAAAGCTGCTGCGCGCGGCGCACAATCGTGCGCCGGCGCGCGGAGTGGTGCGCCAGGCGCAACTTAATGCGCTTGGCGCACTACTCCCCCAACATGTTTTTCGGGGATTTAGGCGTTTTGGTCGATTGACGATTTTGTTTAGACGCGATTTTTTAAGAACGACGCATAATAATGATGATTTGACAAGATAATAACAAAGCAAAATTGCAATCATAGGCAAATGTCATATAACATGGATGCCAAGGTTCTCAACCAAAAGTCCAGTTCTACATTCAACTATAGTCAGGTTTAGGTTATGGCTGAAAAGGGTCCATGACTAAGAGATTGATCCCACGCTTCGTACCCCTGCTTAAAGAGGTGGCCACGTGTAAGACGCACTCCAGTTCTCAAGTCAGGTTCAAGAGAACAATGCCATGGTTGGGTAGGTTTGCTTATAACTAAGATCGAACACTATTGCTCACGAAGCTTTTTGGAAGGACAAAGCGCAAACCCCTCCGGGGTGACCTCACACATAGAACATGTGCTAATGAGGCAAGGTAGATTGTCCTTATGGTGGCTGAATAATAGCCATGCATATGCAAAACAATATATTATTCAAAGGCATAAAAAGAGAATGAATCGTATTTTTTAAGTTTCACCCACTCATTTAAATTATTTTTTTTTTAAATCCTCCCCAGTGAAGTCGCCAAATTGTAGGCGTGTTTTTATTTCGCCTACGCGGGTTGAGCGCGTATTATATTTGACTACCCCATTGTTAAGGTTTTATTAAAAATTGTTTTGAGTCGCCAACAATTCTTTTTAGGAAGAATCATAAACCTAATTGGATATGGGAAATCGTAGAGACAAATTGTGGGACTTATCCAATGTAGATTTCCCCGTCTAGACTACATAGATGGTCAAAACGAACCAAAGATTGAGTTCGGGAGTGAGGGTACGAATATGGTCATAATGAACCACATTTGCCCAAAGTTGGCCTCTACTAAATATCGATTCATTACAAATTTTATGCCAAAGAATAATCATATAATATTTTTATACACCCTAAAAGTATTTAGTCTAGGTTGGTTCAGGAAACACATAAAAGACTAATTTTTAGAGACAAGTTATTATGCAATCATATTACAAGGTTCCTAATAGGTTGTCCAAATTAATCTGATTAATGTTAGAACAGTTCATTAGGTCTTGATTAGCAAAAATAACATGTGGGTGATAAAAGCAATAAAAGCAGGACAATCATATAATATGCATTAAATAATCAGGCAAGCATATAATATACAAAGGCATGAATAATAATAATATGAATATGGAATAAAGTATACAAAAGGGGTTAGAATATACAGTAGAACGATTATTACTTAAAGATCTACATCATGAAATAAATTGTTAGTAACTTCAAGGCAATAAATATAATTGATTATTCAAGGATCCTCAGGAATTATACCTATGCGGCTTAGATTGAAGAGCGCAACGATCTTTAGGCGGAGCAATTGTGGAACCAGGAACGTAGTATGATCAGGAATTGAAATTGATTTGATGTATTGAAAGTATTTTGAGATTCGTAATAGTATTCGGAAGTATTCGTAAGGATTTTGTGTTCGTAATATAATAATGAAAAGCCGTCCGTAATTCGGAAAATCACGAGTATTTATAGACAAAAGGGGAGTGCGCTGCACGCGCCTTACGACGCCAGGCGCAATCCGACGTGGCAGGCGCCTGGCCACGCATCGACGCAGATTGGCGCGACCGACGTGGTCCGCCCAATCGATTTAACCATGTGTAAACGCGTTTTTGAAAAGATAATAAAGAAACTTGCGTCTCACACGGGACTTGCGTCGACGCATGCAAGACTCGTCTCGAGTCACAAATCCACGTGTCGGGCGCTCATTGGCTCGCTTGACGCGCGTTCGGCCAATACGCTGGATGCACGTGGCGCGCTGAGCCCAGCCGCCGCGTCCGGCGCATATTCCAGCATATTCGGTTTTTGATTCTACGCGTCTTTTGAAGATAATTTTCTATCCCTAAAATCCGGAGATTGAATTTTATGGAAGTAAAGCCTGATTTATATTTATCAAAGATAATAAAAATATTTATAAAAAATATTTATTAAAATAATAAAGATTTAATTGGGCTCTTAAATGGACTTAAAACATTTTATGGGCTTAAACTACAATTAATCATCATGAACAATTAATTGGGCTTTAGAATATCATTTCAAAACACAATTTTGGATTGATTCTTTAGATTGCTCTTCCGTTGGGTCGCGCCAACTAATACCGCGATGTGTTTCATCATTGGATCCATAAATGAGGAGACACGATTATGTGTCTACAAGGAGTAATACTGCTTCCTTAATTTTAGCAACTACTTGTGCGACAAACATAAATCTGATTTTTAATTAAAAAGTATTTTAATTAATAAAACCAAAATTAAATCCTTTTATCAAAATAATATCTTTAAAATATTTTCTTCTAAAAACCAAAAATGATTTTTATTTTCAACAAAGATAAAATATTTTCTTTAAAAATATTTTACTTAAAATCAGATTTTTAATAAATAAAAACGGTTTCCTATTTTGTAGGCATTAATCACTCAAACGACACAAATTAACCGTTGCACCATATAACATATGTCTAGTTTCTTTTAATTCGTTAGTTCCCTTAACTTAACTTATTAGTGCCAGTTTGTCTGTTCCTTATAACAGATAACCATTCTCTTATAACTTTGCCATTGTTCCTTACCATTACTCACTCGTTCCTTTACATTGGAACTAAAAACAAAAAGCCTCGCTTTGAATCTTTTGCTCCAATGCTTCTCCAATATCAGTTCCTGGAGCATCTACACTTAGTCTTCAAAAATCCAACTTGATTTCTTCTTTTGACTTAGTATTCTCTTTGCTCAATATAGTGATACCTTGCAAATCCATTCACTTAACAACTTGTTAGTTCATTACTTAGTTTGTATCTTTGTTCCTTTGTCATCATCAAAACTAGGGTTCAACAATTTCTCCCTTTTTGATGATGACAACAAAGTTACAAACTAAGAAAGATAAAACAACAAATAACATAAGAGAATGAAAGATAAAATTAAATAATTTATATATTTTTAGTTAAGGCTGATTAAGGATTTGATTTTTAACTTTTTCGTCAATTTTTTTCAACTTTCAACTTAGTTTGTTCCTTGTATCTTTTTCCCCTTTGTCATCCTCAAAAAGATCAAACGCTTGGTGGTTTTGGGAAGACTGATTTTTGCAAGGCCTTTAAAGCATTAATAAGCACAAAAAATGGCAAAGTTAGTAAACCAAAGGGTAGAATTGCTCAAACGTCAATCACATAATACTAGCCATTCCAAGTAAGAAATTATACAATCATATCAAAAACGAAGACAATTGAGTAAAAGTCATTATATTTATAGCATTTGTTCCAAAAGATTACGAAAAAAAAGGAAGAAAAGAAAACAAAAGGAAACAAAAGCTAGAAGTTCATGTTCCTTTAAAAGAAACAGGAACTTAGACATCTGGAAGGGAAGGGGAGTTGTGTTCCTCTACTACTTTTTCTTCCCCCACTTCCTCCAGTTTCTTCATCACCTCCTCGTGATGACCATCCATCTCGTCGCTTCAAGGAGTTCATTGCTTGAACCATGATCTCCATATTCTTGTGTTGCTTAATCACCGTATCACTAAGGACCTTGATTAACCCCATCATTTTGTCAGTTTTGCTATCTAAGGTCCAGTGAAGGTCATTGTAAAACTTAATCATATGTTGAGCAGGGAGACACACTTCATTAACCCACCCATACTCATTTGAAGGAACTTGTTCCTTTCCTTTTGAACCAGAGTCAGTAGGGAGTTGGGGAGGGGGCACATGTGTGTTTTCTTTGGATGGTCATGTTGTTCCTGTGAGAGGAACATAAGGAGAAGAAGTGGTGTATGAAGGAGGGATAAAAGGAGGAGTATGTGGTAATGTATCAGAGGTGGAGGCAAATGGATTTTGCTCATTTATGGCAACCTTCATCTGTTCATAACTGGAAGGAATAGAGAAGGAAGAAGGAGAAACGGAAGGGATATTTATGAGGGTGATAGGCAATTTTGGTGAAGGAGGAGGGGTAGGGATAGTGGGTTCCTTAGGAGATGGTTCATGTTGTTCCTCTTCATCAGATAGGACCAAGGGTGCATCCTCATTTGAAGAAACATGGACATTTTTGGCTATTCTCAATCTTGAACTCTTCCTTGTTGAAGCCAAGGAAGGATTTTTCTTAGAAACCATTTTAGTGGACTTTTTGGTTTGGGATTTTGGTTTCTTTTTGAGTTGTTCCTCTGGTTCATCAACTTTAGGAACTTGTTCCTCCAAGATCACCTCTATAGATTCCTCTTCTACTACCATAGGCAGTTTCCTCTTTTGAGAGGAACTGGGAGGGATCCTTCCCTGAGTCAATACTCCCTCTTGGACGGAGAGATCCAAGCCATATAGCGTTTTCTCATTCAAAATATGACCTTGTTTTATCCCCAAGGTAGGTCAACCAATTATTTTTATTTTGAAGTGAGAGAGAAGGGAAGTGATTAGAGCGCCATATCCAATAACGCAATGATTTTCAATGCAATGAGTTAAGTGTTGGATAAAGAGAGAAGGGAAGTTAATTTGAACGTGATGGTCTAAACAAAATATGTAACACATATCAAGAAGGCCAACCTCATTCCTCTTTTCAGTTCAAGGAATAAGGGCCCTCCATACCAGATTGTGAAGAGGAGTGAGAAGATTATCGTTTATTTTTATTTGCCCAGCAGTTCCCCTAAAGGAATTAACTACATCATCTTGGGAAAACTTAGGAAAGGAAACAGTTCCTTTCCTCTTGAAATACAAATCAGTTCCTTTACAAGGAACTTCCCAAATTTTACCTTAGGTTTCTTGGGTGAACCGAATTTTCTTCCCCTAACCTCAGTGGTGCAAACCCCATCAGTGTTTATGAAATTTACACAGAACTCATCCATAGCTAAAGGAACAAGCGAGTTATTAAACCCGATTTAATTTCAAACAAGTACTCCATTCTTTGTTCCTTTAGGATTTCTAAGAGTTCAACAAAATTTACACTCTTAGCCCACTCTAAATCAACACAAAACCTAGGACATACCTAGATTCACTTTGTTTAACTCTCTTCTTTGAAGAAGAAGTAGCAGTTCCTTTGGTAGGAACAGTGATGCTTCTTCTTCCGCCTCAACTATTCAGGGGATCTCTTCCTCTTCATCATCTTTCCCAATCAATTTCTTTCTCCTATTACTTCTCCTAGGTGTCTCAGATTTTTGCTCTCCTACTTCCGAATTTGTTTCTTGAAGATTTTCGATTTCTAGGGTTTTGGAAGGAGAAGAGGGGTTTTCCATTTGTGAGATTTTGGGAGATTTTGCTTTAGGAAAAGGTGAATTGAGGGAGGTTTTTGCCATTTGGTGATAAAAGATCGAGGTTTTATGTGATGCGAAGAGGTGGGATGAAGGTGAAGAATGGTGAAGATGAAGCTATTAAAGGAACACGGCTTGTGAAGGAAAAAAAAGAAAAAGAAAGAAGATGCATGTAACAAGACAGAAGGGTCACACGCGGAAAATTAAAAAGATAAAAAAAAAATAAAAATAAAAGAAAAGAAAATATAAAAATGAATCAAGATTTAATAAATATGATTCCTATATTTTTGAGATTATATGGTTTTTCGATTTTTATGGATTTTTTAATTTATGGAAAAGAAAAATAGATACGAAACTTGTGCTATAGGAACAACTTATACTACTTATCAACAATTCATCAAATCTTACATTTTTCAATCACTTAGGAACAATAAGGGAGTATTATGTTACATTTTTGAGTGGCTTTATTCCTTTGAATACAAGTTTATGTTTTGAACATTTCAATTTGCAATGGTCTTAGACATTCATTCACAGTCACTTAATATCACATATAGTAAGTCAATTCAATTCAGACATGGGGGATTGGAACATGAACAATCACTTAAGTTTTATTAAACCTAACTCAATTCTTAATTTTTCATATATATCTCTTTGTAGAGGCTTGGTTAGTATATCAGTAATCTGATTTTCAGTTTGACAAAACTCAAGTTTAATCAAGCCTTTTTCCACATTTTCTTTTAGAAAGTGATGTCTGATATGTATATGCTTAACTCTTGAATGATGCCCTGGATCTTTTGAAATACTAATAGCACTTGTATTATCATAATAAATAGGAACACAATTAAAGTTTATTCTATAGTCATAAAGTTGTTGTTTTATCTAAAGCATTTGAGAGCAACATGCAGCAGCAGCTACATGTTCTGCTTCAGCAGTGGATAAAGCAACTGAGTTTTGTTTCTTGGTGCTCCAAGAAACTAAACTATGACTAAGAAATTGAACCATACATGAGGTGCTTTTCCTACTTACAAGATCTCCAAAGCATAGTCAGCATCATCATATCCTCTTAACTCAAATGTGTCACTTCTTGGATAGAAGAGTCCAAGATCATCTGTTCCTTTGAGATATCTAAGAATTATCTTTACTGCTGTTAGGTGAGACTCCTTGGGATTTGCTTGAAATCTAGCACACAAACCAACACTAAAAGCTATGTCTGGACGACTAGCCGTTAGATACAAAAGGGAACCAATCATGCCTCTATATTTTGTTTGATCAACACTTGTTCCTATGGAATCTTCATCTAATCTAGTTGAAGTTCCCATAGGAGTGTGATCGATCTTTGAATTTTCAAGACCATATTTCTTCAGCAGTTCCTTTATGTATTTTTGTTGGTGAATAATTATTCCTTTTTCAGTTTGCTTAATTTGTAAGCCAAGAAAGAAATTTAACTCACCCATCAAACTCATTTCAAATTCACTCATGAGTTTAGAGAATTATTTGCATAATGATTCATTAGTTGCTCCAAAGATAATGTCATCGACATATATTTGAACAAGAAGTATATCAGTTCCTTTCGATTTTAGAAACAATGTTTTATCAACTTTTCCTCTTTTAAAGTTATTTTCTAAAAGGAACTTAGATAATCTCTCGTACCATGACCTAGGTGCCTGCTTTAACCCATAGAGAGTCTTGTTAAGCTTGTAGACATGGTTTGGAAAATCATTACTTTTAAATCTAGGGGGTTGTTCAACATATACATCTTCATTTAAATAGCCATTAAGAAAAGCACATTTGACATCCATTTGATACAGTTTGAATCTCATGTAGGCAAAGAAATGCAATAAGTATTCTAATGGCTTCAAGTCTAGCAACAGGAGCAAAGGTTTCTTCATAGTCAATTCCGTCTTGTTGATTATAACATTTTACTACAAGTCTAGCTTTGTTCCTAACAATAGTTCCATATTCGTTTAGTTTGTTTCTAAACACCCATTTTAAACCAATTACTTTTTGTTGTTTAGAAGAGGGAACTAGATCCCATACCTTATTTTTTTGAAACTCATTTAACTCATCTTGCATAGCAGTGATCCAATCAGAGTTAGTTAAGGCTTCTTCATGATTTCTTGGTTCCATCATTGATAGGAACGCATGAAAAAACTCACAAAAATTCCTTAACTGAGATCTAGTTTGCGTACCTTTGGATATGTCACTTATTATGAGTTCCACTGGATGCGATTTTTGATGTCTCTAAGGTTTTGGTTGAAATTGTCTTATAGGAACTGGTTGTTCCTCTTGAATTTCTTGAGAGGATGAAGAGCCTTGTTCATTTATTCCTCTTTCAGCCATTGTTGAATCAGTTCCTTCAACATTTTCATTCTTAGTAGGAACAGGAACAACTCCATCTCCTTGAGGAACATGAACAACATTGTTATGAATGTTTTCATCTTCTTCGTTCATTTCCTCTTTAATTTCTTCTTCTTCCTCAATTGACTCTGCATCTTTTTCATTTGATCGTACCCAAGCCTATTTCAAAGTCATCAACATGCTTGTTTGGATTAAAATTGTCAGATTCTTCAAAGATTATATGTACACTTTCTTCAACACACATAGTTCTTTTATTGTAAACTCTATAAGCTTTACTATGTGAAGAATATCCTAGAAATATTACTTCATCACTCCTTGCATTAAATTTTCCAAGATTATGTTTCCCATTATTATGAACAAAACATTTACATCTAAATGTTCTGAAATGTGTAATATTGGGTTTCTTACCAAAATAAAGCTCATAAGGAGTTTTGTTACTGATAGGTCTCATCATGACACGACTTATTATATGACAAGCAGTGTTTAGATCTTCAGCCCAAAAGTTCTTGGAAGTTCACTAGCTATTAACATAGTCCTTGCCATTTCCTCCAAAGTCATATTTTTCCTCTCTACAACACCATTTTGTTGTGGTGTCCTAGGAGTAGAAAAATTATGATCTAAGCCATGATCTCTACTTAAATCATCAAATTTGTAATTTTCAAATTCCTTACCATGATCAGATCTAATATGCATCAATTTGTGACCACTCAAATTTTGAACCCTCTTTGCAAAGACAAGTAACTCATCATAAGTGTAATAACTCATATTTCTAATTGCATCTCATTAACGATAATTATATTTAGAAGTTTGCTTAAGTCCTTCTAAATTGGTTTATGAATTGGAGATTAAGTTTAAACTTTTATTTACATGGTTTAAATCTTTAGTTTTCTTAAAGCAAGCTTGTGAAATCTCATTTCTAACCCTCAAATTTACTTTTAGAAAAAAAAAGAAAAAAGAAAAGAAAAAGAAAAGTTTTAAAGAAACTTCTAGATAGTTTGAGGAACTATTATGGGTAGCTCTTTATAATCATCTTATTCACAAATTAAAACCCCAATATTCTCTGGTCTCCCCTTCCTCCTCAACATTCTCAGTCTTTCGTATCTTCTTCCTCTCGCATCTCCCTTTTTCTCTCTTGACCAGCAAGCTCCGGTGGTGATCGAAGCGCCACCGAGCCGGCGTCGGTCCTCCGACATCACTTCGCTGTTCTCTTTTCTCGTTCGCTTCATTTCTGCGGTGCTGCTGACGGCCTCCCGTTACCGGCGAGTGCTGCCCTGTCCTCACCGCCAATTCTGCTCTGGTTTCCGGCGTTATACCGGTGTTGGTGGTATGTGGTTGGCTTGGTTGTAGCTACCATTACTTGGGGTGGTTGTTTCCTTCTCTTTTAGGAGGTATGAGTTACAGTTCTTATTTTCTCATAATTGATTCAAAAAACTCAAATTTCTGGTGCAACTCATTTGTTTTGTGATCAGTGTATCATTCAGCTTCTTTAATTTCTAAATTGAATTTCGATTATAATGTAAAGGGGTCTCAAAATTCAGAAATTCTAATGAGATGAATTTAGTTGTTTAGTATATAAAGTATTGTGTATTGCTCACCTCATTCATCTTTGTTTTAAGAATGTTTAATCATAGTCAGTTTTTATAAGGTTGAAAATTGAATCTATCTTCTTGGTTTAACGGATTGAGCTCTGATTTGATGCTTTATAATTTTAGTTGATTTGTTTTTGTTAAGTTAGTTTACAAAATCAGTTTGAGTGTCAAGTAAAGCATAGCAATACCCTTTGATTTTTGGAATATAAATCAGTTATTATATTGCTTTGTACAGTAATAGTTAACGTTTTATAATGAAACTTCCAAGAACTTTTATGGGTATTTGATGATAAGAAATTTCTATCTTTTAGTATGTTAAATTAGGTGATTATAATCGTGAGACTTCGATCAGTGAAAGAATGTTGGGGAGGATCCATTAGATTAGTTTGGAGGTTGGAGGATCATTGAGAATGAGTACTAATATTTGTTATTGTTCTTCGAGGTAAATTATTGTCGAGCTCACGAATATTGGATGTTGATCATGAAGTTCAGGCTATATTTGGAATTCGAGCAAGGTACACATTGTCCTTCGACTTCGTAAATTCAATAATATATCTACAATTGCAAGTTACATGAATTTCATGATTTTATTAAGAAAAATTAGATCCGACTTGAACTTGTTATGAATATATGATTATAAAGTTCAGCTTGTTTGAAGGTGTGTTTCTTAAATACTATGTTTTTGGATTTTCCGGAGTATATGATTTAATAGCCAAGTGTTTGAGTATATAGTTTTAGCATTGATTTCTTAATTTTGAATTGAGATACATTCTGTAAGTTTTGGCTATGAAAAATAGTTTATTCGAAATTTGAAGTAAGTAAAGGTTATCCAAGAATACTAAGTTCTGCAACATTGAGTCAATCTTATTTCGTATTGAAGAATATTATGGTTTCTGAGATCTAATAGTATAAGTTAATCAACGACCCACATTAGTTATGGATATTTGATAACAAGTATTTAGTAAGAATTGTCGATATAATTTCCACTGTCTTTATAAGTATAACATGCAGGGGGATTTCATATGCTTTGCAATAAGGGATATAATTAAGTCAATGGGATGATAAACATATGGAACCTAATTAGGTGTTCGCTTAAATTCATCTATATATAGTTATATGGTGTATAATACTTAAAGTTCATCTATAGAACGCTATTGAGCGACCGAGTCATTTGCAATGGTTAAGTGCTTCATGATTCAAGCTCGTTATACAGATCCGAAATACGATCACGATACTAAGATTTATAAAATATTGGTTATCAACGTCAAGGAATGCGGACTTGACCTTTGGAAGATGTGAGTTTGGAAAGCCTGACTATAATACAAGATTTCAGAATATATATATCTTATTTTGAGTTTTGTGTGCTCGGGATTATTTGGGGCCTGAAAAGTTCGAGGATCGAGATTTCAAAAGTAAACCAAAAACTATTTGTTTGGAGATGTTAAGTATTGTACAAGATATGATTTAAGGAAGATTTTAGTTAACTGCTTGGATATTATGATATTATTGGAGCTAGAATAAATCTTTTGGGACGTCAGATGGAATGCGAAATTGATAAAGTTACAAAAGTAAGCTTTATGATTCTATTCTTGTGAGAAGGAGAAGTTCATGTATAAGTCAAACTATATTATTTAGAGGTCTCTTTAAAGAATCTTTAAAATCGAGTTTTATAGAATTGGAAATTTGTGCTAGAATGATTGAGTGGTGAATAGATTTAGGAATTTTATTAGAAATATAATTTGTTATTTGAGGAATCTGAGTTGGTGACTATGGTATGTTGAAATTCAAATTCCACTTAGTAAGATAATGTTGATACAAGAGATCCACATGATTTAAAAGTGAGATAACTGAACATGTAATTTGGGGATGAAATACATCATATAATGGGAATTAAAATTCAATATGCGCTCTCTACATTAGTTATATACAGATCAAGAGTCGAGAGATGGTGAAGGAATATCAAACACTAAACTGAATGTTATTACTTGAATTTGGGAAGGTTAGTGTGGAATTAGTAAACTTTGTGTATGAGTATTTGATTAGGAAAAGGAAAGGTTTTAAATGTATCTCTTCTAATCGGGAGAATAGGGTTAAAGAATGGAAAGTCGGGGAGATATAAGTATTGTGAATTGGAGTATTCGGGAACTAGTGATATGATTTGATTACAAAGAGAATATGAATTGAAGAATAATGTGAATACTAGAAGATATGTATCTGGGGTAGCAAAGTCTTAACAAATGATTAGGTTAATTACATATTGATTCTGAACGCGGACCATAAAGAATATATTCTTGGATTATGTTAATCGTAGAAGAATTAGTGTGATTAAGGGTATGGAATAGTAATGGAATAAGTTGGAGATACGAATATCCTTCTGATGATGTTGAGTTGACATATTTGGTTATGAATGCAATTGTAATGGGGAAATCTATATGATAAGTATTTTAAAGTCTATGGTTGAGTTGGTAGAAGTTAAAATTGGAAGATCAAGTAGGATAATTTTTAAATATTGAGATAAGGGAATTGAACTTCAAATCTTATTAAATAACTTATGTGAATAATTTATAGAACTTGTATAAGACTTGAATTCTGTTTTGAGAGTTCAATCTTTTAGTAAGCTATGTTTGTTTGATTTTTTTTAAGCTTATAGAATTTGGATTATATTTTCTTTGAAATTCGTATTTGCGTAGTTCTTATCAAATAGATTTTTAGAAGATCATTTATACTAAGTTATTGGAAATTCGACTATATTGTATTCATTGAATAATTTGAGTTTGTATATAAAATACTCAAATGCGATTATATTATGAGGTTTTGAGATATCTGATTTGAGAACCATGAATTTGAGTTTCAGACAATATGAAATTACGAATTAGATAATTTGATTCCAATTCTGTAAGGGGAAGAAGCCGCGGGAGCGGTGATGAACAACATTCTGAAATTCTGTATTCTGTATTCTGGGGACATGTCCTGAAAAGTCTTGCAAGTAGTACATAACAGAAGAGGGAGACGTCCCTTGTAAAAGTTTAGAGAACTCGCCTGGAAGGCAACTCTATTCATGTTCTCTTCCCCAGTATATATGATTTCTGAAAGAAAATAGAATATGTATTTGAATATGCAAATGGTTTCGTGGAAAGCTATTTCAAGCTTGATTTTCGAAGTAATGTTTTACTCTCCCAAGTTTATGAAATCCATGCGCTGAACACGAGGATGATTTACAAAGAGACTCGTTAGGAATTTATGAAAGGAGTTAGTTCTGTTGTACACATTTGGATTGAAGAGTATTATATTAGAAGTACAAAAGTGGGAAATAGTGCTATGTCTTATAATATGTCAGATAGAATTGATTTCGGGATATCGTATTAGATCATATGGAATCCTTATGAGGTCTCTCTAATCGAAATGTATAATATTCATTATGTGAGATACTCTTATCTATACTAATATATTAAATGGCTTTCCTAGGAACGTATATGTGCCACGTGTCACTATCCCTCATTCAGTAACATTCTATGTACGTCTTTCTCATATAGTAAAAAAAAAGAAGCATTGTTAACGTGAAGATTCGAACCCACAACCTCAAGTATGAAAGAAAGAGATCCAACCTCAAGCTATTGGATCACAAGAAATGCGAAGGGCACTAACGCCCGGCCCTAAACACTAGCTATCATATGAAACGAGTGACATGAAAAATTGTCTATAAGTATTTGTTATATTATTTTGTCATTATGATTTCTGTATATCTTGATTATTTCGTAAGATAAACTTAAATATGTAAATATGTTTAAGCCACCAAAAATATTTTCTGGTTGGACAGTGTGTACTCAGTCTCACTGATTTTGTTCATGGAACCTGTCAGGGTGGGGGGTAGTGTTCATTGTTAGTAATTTTGCGGGAAATATAAAAGCTCCGGAATGGGCAAGTGGACAATAAGGGTTGCAATCAAGTGATTTTTGGATGGGTAATGATGGAGATCATATAGTGTAGCTGAAGGAATTTTTATGATATATTATTGTATCGAACTGGAGACTTGTTTAGATCAATTCATTGTATATACATTTTGGAATGTTATATTGTGGGCCTTGACCCAGGTCCGGGGATCATTTTATAGGTTAAGAATGTAATTTGAGATTAATTAAGTATTAATTGAGATTTATGTATCATAAGTATAATTAGCTAGCGGCTCGGAAGTGCGGATTGTTACAATAAGTCTCATCCTTACTAGAGAGAAAAATAACCCAAGTGTATCTTGAGTAGTTATCAACAATAACTAGCAAATACCTCTTACCACTTCTACTTTGAATCCTCATAGGGACACACAAATCCATGTAAAATAAATTCCAATGGCTTTGTGGTGCTCACAATGTTTTATATTTGAAAGAGGATCTAATATGCTTCCCTTTGGCACACGCCTCACAAACTTGATCAATAGATGGTAAACCCAAAACTAGATCTTTTGATCGAAGTTTGTCAAATAATGAAAAGCTAGCATGTCCTAGGCGCTTATGCCATAAGAGATGATCATCTTTAATAACACTAAGGCACGTCAAGTTGTTTTTAGGAACAAGATCAAGATCCACAATATATGTGTTCTCTTTCCTTGTTCCTTCCAAGATGACATTCTTAGAGTTATTGTTAACTATCAAGCATTTTTCACTATTAAATTTAACAACATTTCCTTCGTCACGGAATTGGGAAATACTTAAGAGATTATGCTTTAAACCTTCAAGTAGAAAAACATTATCAATGGAATGTGATGGTGACTTACCAACCTTACCCATGGCAACTATGTTACCTTTCATGTTGTCACCAAAAGTCACACTTCCACCTTCATAGGTTGAGAGTGAGAGAAACTTAGATTTGTCTCCTGTCATATGCTTAGAACAACCACTATCAAGATAACAAGTGTTCTTCCCCCTCACTCTAACCTCGCAAAAATCAACTAGTTGTTAGTTGTAGGAACCCCCTTCCTTCGTGGGTTCTTGTTCTTGACTAGCATTAGTTTTTGCAACCCATTTCTTGTTGCTTATTTTCACATTCTTGCCAATCATTCCAGTTCTTAGTTGACATTGATTTATGTAATGACCTATCTTTCCACAGTACATGCAAATTTTGTCACTAGGTATGTCAACATATTTTTTAGGCTTGTTCCTTTTCATGTAATTTTCGAAACCAAGACCTTCTTTTCGTTTGTGGTCTCTCAATCCATTTAGGAACATCCATCACTTTGCCTCTGTTCCTTGCAACTACAAGTTCCTTCTTGAGGTTATTGATTTGTTCCTTTAAAATAATTTTTTCTTTATTCAAGTTTTCAATCTCAGATCTGTAACGTTTCAAAGGAGTTGATCTTATATCAAAGGAACTTAGAACATGGAAAAATTCCTTTAGGTGAGAAATTTCTAAGTTGATTAGATAATTTTCATTTTTAACACTTTCATATTGTTCCTTGATTTTTAAGTTCTTATCAAATAAATCAAAGAACCTACTTTCAACATCTGTTCTCATTTTCTTAAGCCATTCTATGTGTTCTTTGCAAACTTTAACAACTTGTTCAGTTTGCTCACGTTTTCACGTTCATCTCTACATTCAAGAATTGCATCATAAAGAAGATCATAAATTTCGGGCCTAGTTTTTCCATCTAAGTCTGTTTCAAGAGAGTGTTGGATTACCTCGACATTTTCTTCGACTTCTTCGATGTCAGTGTTTGCCATGAGGCAAAGATTTGCAGTTTCTTCATTTTGTTGTTCCTCTTCTTCCTCAATCTCTGAATCTCCCCAAGCTGCAATCATAGCCTTTCGAACGTTCGCTTTGGAGAAAGGAGCTTTTGTTTCCTTGTTCCTTTCAGCAAAACGTTCCTTGTTCCTTTCTTTGGTCTTGTCGTTTTCCCAAAGTGGACATTCCTTGATGAAGTGATCTGTACTTCCACATTTATGACAAGCAAGTTTGTTAGAAATTTTTTTGTTTTTACCTTTGAAGTTTCCATTCTTCATGTTCATATACATCTTTTGAAATTTTCGGACCATGAGAGTTGTTTCCTCTTCTTTATAGCCAGAGTCATCTTCATCATCAGCTTTTAGGGCAATGGACTTTGACTTAGAGCTTTCACCATATTCGGTGTCAAGGTATAGCTCATCGGTCATAAGTGATCCAGCCTAGCTATTCCAAGTTGAACTTGGTGAAGTCTTTTGTTTCTTGTAAAATAGTGACCTTAGCCATCCATCTATCCTTAGGAAGACTCCTAAAAACTTTTCGAACCCGTTCTTCTGATGAAATAAACTTTCCAAGAGAAGTTAACTCATTAATAATGTTAGTAAAACGAGTAAACATCTCTTGTATGCTTTCCTTAGTCTTCATGGAGAACAGTTCATATTGATTCACTAGCAAATTAATTTTAGATCTCTTGACTTCATTAGTTCCTTCGTGGGTTACTTCAAGTAAATCCCATATTTGCTTTCATGGATTTGCATCTCATGATTCTATTGTATTCATGAGGTCCAAGTCCACAATGCAAAAGTTTAACAGCCATAGCATTCACTTCCATTTTTTCGAAGTCAGCTTTGTCATATTCAGAGAATGGTTTAGGAATTACCTCATTTTTGTCATTTGTGGTTGTGACCTCAAAATCACCAACTTCAATGACTCTCCATACCCGGTAGTTTTCGGCCTTGATGAATATCTCCATTCTGTTCTTCCAATAGGAATATAATTTCCCATTGAACATAGGAGGCCGTTGAGTTGAGTAACCTTCCACAAATTTCTCGGTGGTATTCATGTTCCATGGATTTTTTTCTCAATATGGTTTTCCCAACTTTTCGTGATATCTAGCTCGATCTAATACCAATTGTTATTTCACTAGGAACACTACAAGAGGGAGGGGGTGAATTGTATGTGTTGCGGAATTATAAAACTTAAACAAAGAAACAAGCTAAAGGAACACAAGGGAATTTTACGAGGAAAAACTTATTGGGCCCAACAAGAAGAAACAACCTTGACCATTAGGGATTTTAAACTCAACACATTCACTAATTAGGCCAAACACCTCTGTTACAACCTAATTCTGCTCACGGGCCACACCTTGAGTTCCACTAGTAGAATAATTAGGTTAATTACATATTGATTCAGAACGCGGACCATAAAGAATATATTCTTGGATTATGTTAATCGTAGAAGAATTAGTGTGATTAAGGGTATGGAATAGTAATGGAATAAGTTGGAGATACGAATATCCTTCTGATGATGTTGAGTTGACATATTTGGTTATGAATGCAATTGTAATGGGGAAATCTATATGATAAGTATTTTAAAGTCTATGGTTGAGTTGGTAGAAGTTAAAATTGGAAGATCAAGTAGGACAGTTTTTAAATATTGAGATAAGGGAATTGAACTTCAAATCTTATTAAATAACTTATGTGAATAAGTTATAGAACTTGTATAAGACTTGAATTCTGTTTTGAGAGTTCAATCTTTTAGTAAGCTATGTTTGTTTGATTTTTTTTAAGCTTATAGAATTTGGATTATATTTTCTTTGAAATTCGTATTTGCGTAGTTCTTATCAAATAGATTTTTAGAAGATCATTTATACTAAGTTATTGGAAATTCGACTATATTGTATTCATTGAATAATTTGAGTTTGTATATAAAATACTCAAATGCGATTATATTATGAGGTTTTGAGATATCTGATTTGAGAACCATGAATTTGAGTTTCAGACAACATGAAATTACGAATTAGATAATTTGATTCCAATTCTGTAAGGGGAAGAAGCCGCGGGAGCGTGATGAACAACATTCTGAAATTCTGTATTCTGTATTCTGGGGACATGTCCTGAAAAGTCTTGCAAGTAGTACATAACAGAAGAGGGAGACGTCCCTTGTAAAAGTTTAGAGAACTCGCCTGGAAGGCAACTCTATTCATGTTCTCTTCCCAAGTATATATGATTTCTGAAAGAAAATAGAATATGTATTTGAATATGCAAATGGTTTCGTGGAAAGCTATTTCAAGCTTGATTTTCGAAGTAATGTTTTACTCTCCCAAGTTTATGAAATTCATGCGCTGAACACGAGGATGATTTACAAAGAGACTCGTTAGGAATTTATGAAAGGAGTTAGTTCTGTTGTACACATTTGGATTGAAGAGTATTATATTAGAAGTACAAAAGTGGGAAATAGTGCTATGTCTTATAATATGTCAGATAGAATTGATTTCGGGATATCGTATTAGATCCTATGGAATCCTTATGAGGTCTCTCTAATCGAAATGTATAATATTCATTATGTGAGATACTCTTATCTATACTAATATATTAAAAGGCGTTCCTAGGAACGTATATGTGCCACGTGTCACTATCCCTCATTCAGTAACATTCTATGTACGTCTTTCTCATATAGTAAAAAAAAAGAAGCATTGTTAACGTGAAGATTCGAACCCACAACCTCAAGTATGAAAGAAAGAGATCCAAACATCACTCCACCATTCTATTATTGCTTATTTGATCACAATTAATGATGATATATGAATGGAAAACTTTTAAAATCCATATATTGAATGAGATGACTTTTTTAAATGAGTATGAAGATGACTTATTTAACTACCGCTAAATTGTATCACGAGAGAAACACGGGGCATCGCCTGTGCCTAAACACTAGTTATCATATAAAACGAGTGACATGAAAAATTGTCTATAAGTATTTGTTATATTATTTTGTCATTATGATTTCTGTATATCTTGATTATTTCGTAAGATAAACTTAAATCTGTAAATATGTTTAAGCCACCAAAAATATTTTCTGGTTGGACAGTGTGTACTCAGTCTCGCTGATTTTGTTCTTGGAACCTGTCCGGGTGGGGGTAGTGTTCATTGTTAGTAATTTTGCAGGAAATATAAAAGCTCCGGAATGGGCAGTGGACAATAAGGGTTGCAATCAAGTGATTTTTGGATGGGTAATGATGGAGATCATATAGTGTAGCTGAAGGAATTTTTATGATATATTATTGTATCGAACTGGAGACTTGTTTAGATCAATTCATTGTATATACATTTTGGAATGTTATCTTGACCCGGGTCCAGGATCATTTTATAGGTTATGTTTCCGCTGCAAGATAAGTAAGAATGTAATTTGAGATTAATTAAGTGTTAATTGAGATTTATGTATCATAAATATAATTAGCTAGCAGCTCGGAAGTGCGGACTGTTACAATAAGTCTCATCCTTACTAGAGAGAAAAATAACCCAAGTGTATCTTGAGTAGTTATCAACAATAACTAGTAAATACCTCTTACCACTTCTACTTTGAATCCTCATAGGGACACACAAATCCATGTAAAATAAATTCCAATGGCTTTGTGGTGCTCACAATGATTTTATATTTGAAAGAGGATCTAATATGCTTCCCTTTGGCACACGCCTCACAAACTTGATCAATATGAAATTTTATAGATGGTAAACCCAAAACTAGATCTTTTGATCGAAGTTTGTCAAATAATGAAAAGCTAGCATGTCCTAGGCGCTTATGCCATAAGAGATGATCATCTTTAATAACACTAAGGCACGTCAAGTTGTTTTTAGGAACAAGATCAAGATCCACAATATATGTGTTCTCTTTCCTTGTTCCTTCCAAGATGACATTTTTAGAGTTATTGTTAACTATCAAGCATTTTTCACTATTAAATTTAACAACATTTCCTTCGTCACGGAATTGGGAAATACTTAAGAGATTATGCTTTAAACCTTCAAGTAGAAAAACATTATCAATGGAATGTGATGGTGACTTACCAACCTTACCCATGGCAACTATGTTACCTTTCATGTTGTCACCAAAAGTCACACTTCCACCTTCATAGGTTGAGAGTGAGAGAAACTTAGATTTGTCTCCTGTCATATGCTTAGAACAACCACTATCAAGATAACAAGTGTTCTTCCCCCTCACTCTAACCTCGCAAAAATCAACTAGTTGTTAGTTGTAGGAACCCCCTCCTTCGTGGGTTCTTATTCTTGACTAGCATTAGTTTTTGCAACCCATTTCTTGTTGCTTATTTTCACATTCTTGCCAATCATTCCAGTTCTTAGTTGACATTGATTTATGTAATGACCTATCTTTCCACAGTACATGCAAATTTTGTCACTAGGTATGTCAACATATTTTTTAGGCTTGTTCCTTTTCATGTAATTTTCGAAACCAAGACCTTCTTTTCGTTTGTGGTCTCTCAATCCATTTAGGAACATCCATCACTTTGCCTCTGTTCCTTGCAACTACAAGTTCCTTCTTGAGGTTATTGATTTGTTCCTTTAAAATAATTTTTTCTTTATTCAAGTTTTCATTCTCAGATCTGTAACGTTTCAAAGGAGTTGATCTTATATCAAAGGAACTTAGAACATGGAAAAATTCCTTTAGGTGAGAAATTTCTAAGTTGATTAGATAATTTTCATTTTTAACACTTTCATATTGTTCCTTGATTTTTAAGTTCTTATCAAATAAATCAAAGAACCTACTTTCAACATCTGTTCTCATTTTCTTAAGCCATTCTATGTGTTCTTTGCAAACTTTAACAACTTGTTCAGTTTGCTCACGTTTTTCACGTTCATCTCTACATTCAAGAATTGCATCATAAAGAAGATCATAAATTTCAGGCCTAGTTTTTCCATCTAAGTCTGTTTCAAGAGAGTGTTGGATTACCTCGACATTTTCTTCAGCTTCTTCGATGTCAGTGTTTGCCATGAGGCAAAGATTTGCAGTTTCTTCATTTTGTTGTTCCTCTTCTTCCTCAATCTCTGAATCTCCCCAAGCTGCAATCATAGCCTTTCGAACGTTCGCTTTGGAGAAAGGAGCTTTTGTTTCCTTGTTCCTTTCAGCAAAACGTTCCTTGTTCCTTTCTTTGGTCTTGTCGTTTTCCCAAAGTGGACATTCCTTGATGAAGTGATCTGTACTTCCACATTTATGACAAGCAGGTTTGTTAGAAATTTTTTTGTTTTTACCTTTGAAGTTTCCATTCTTCATGTTCCTATACATCTTTTGAAATTTTCGGACCATGAGAGCTGTTTCCTCTTCTTTATAGCCAGAGTCATCTTCATCATCAGCTTTTAGGGCAATGGACTTTGACTTAGAGCTTTCACCATATTCAGTGTCAAGGTGTAGCTCATCAGTCATAAGTGATCCAGCTAGCTATTCCAAGTTGAACTTGGTGAAGTCTTTTGTTTCTTGTAAAATAGTGACCTTAGCCATCCATCTATCCTTAGGAAGACTCCTAAAAACTTTTCGAACCCGTTCTTCTGATGAAATAAACTTTCCAAGAGAAGTTAACTCATTAATAATGTTAGTAAAACGAGTAAACATCTCTTGTATGCTTTCCTTAGTCTTCATGGAGAACAGGTTCATATTGATTCACTAGCAAATCAATTTTAGATCTCTTGACTTCATTAGTTCCTTCGTGGGTTACTTCAAGTAAATCCCATATTTGCTTTTGCGGATTTGCATCTCATGATTCTATTGTATTCATGAGGTCCAAGTCCACAATGCAAAAGTTTAATGTAACCATAGCATTCACTTCCATTTTTTCGAAGTCAGCTTTGTCATATTCAGAGAATGGTTTAGGAATTACCTCATTTTTGTCATTTGTGGTTGTGACCTCAAAATCACCAACTTCAATGACTCTCCATACCTGGTAGTTTTCGGCCTTGATGAATATCTCCATTCTGTTCTTCCAATAGGAATATAATTTCCCATTGAACATAGGGAGGCCGTTGAGTAGAGTAACCTTCCACAAGTTTCTCGGTGGTATTCATGTTCCATGGATTTTTTTCTCAATATGGTTTTCCCAACTTTTCGTGAGATCTAGCTCGATCTAATACCAATTGTTATTTCACTAGGAACACTACAAGAGGGGGGGGTGAATTGTATGTGTTGCGGAATTATAAAACTTAAACAAAGAAACAAGCTAAAGGAACACAAGGGAATTTTACGAGGAAAAACTTATTGGGCCCAACAAGAAGAAACAACCTTGACCATTAGGGATTTTAAACTCAACACATTCACTAATTAGGCCAAACACCTCTGTTACAACCTAATTCTGCTCACGGGCCACACCTTGAGTTCCACTAGTAGAATAATTAGGTTAATTACATATTGATTCAGAACGCGGACCATAAAGAATATATTCTTGGATTATGTTAATCGTAGAAGAATTAGTGTGATTAAGGGTATGGAATAGTAATGGAATAAGTTGGAGATACGAATATCCTTCTGATGATGTTGAGTTGACATATTTGGTTATGAATGCAATTGTAATGGGGAAATCTATATGATAAGTATTTTAAAGTCTATGGTTGAGTTGGTAGAAGTTAAAATTGGAAGATCAAGTAGGACAGTTTTTAAATATTGAGATAAGGGAATTGAACTTCAAATCTTATTAAATAACTTATGTGAATAAGTTATAGAACTTGTATAAGACTTGAATTCTGTTTTGAGAGTTCAATCTTTTAGTAAGCTATGTTTGTTTGATTTTTTTTAAGCTTATAGAATTTGGATTATATTTTCTTTGAAATTCGTATTTGCGTAGTTCTTATCAAATAGATTTTTAGAAGATCATTTATACTAAGTTATTGGAAATTCGACTATATTGTATTCATTGAATAATTTGAGTTTGTATATAAAATACTCAAATGCGATTATATTATGAGGTTTTGAGATATCTGATTTGAGAACCATGAATTTGAGTTTCGGACAACATGAAATTACGAATTAGATAATTTGATTCCACTCGTAAGGGGAAGAAGCGCGGGAGCGTGATGAACAACATTTCGAAATTTCGTATTACGTATTGCGGGGACATGTCCCGAAAAGTCTTACAAGTAGTACATAACAGAAGAGGGAGACGTCCCTTGTAAAAGTTTAGAGAACTCGCCTGGAAGGCAACTCTATTCATGTTCTCTTCCCCAGTATATATGATTTCTGAAAGAAAATAGAATATGTATTTGAATATGCAAATGGTTTCGTGGAAAGCTATTTCAAGCTTGATTTTCGAAGTAATGTTTTACTCTCCCAAGTTTATGAAATTCATGCGGCGAACACGAGGATGATTTACAAAGAGACTCGTTAGGAATTTATGAATGGAGTTAGTTACATTGTACACATTTGGATTGAAGAGTATTATATTAGAAGTACAAAAGTGGGAAATAGTGCTATGTCTTATAATATGTCAGATAGAATTGATTTCGGGATATCGTATTAGATCCTATGGAATCCTTATGAGGTCTCTCTAATCGAAATGTATAATATTCATTATGTGAGATACTCTTATCTATACTAATATATTAAAAGGCGTTCCTAGGAACGTATATGTGCCACGTGTCACTATCCCTCATTCAGTAACATTCTATGTACGTCTTTCTCATATAGTAAAAAAGAAGAAGCATTGTTAACGTGAAGATTCGAACCCACAACCTCAAGTATGAAAGAAAGAGATCCAAACATCACTCCACCATTCTATTATTGCTTATTTGATCACAATTAATGATGATATATGAATGGAAAACTTTTTAAAATCCATATATTGAATGAGATGACTTTTTTTAAATGAGTATGAAGATGACTTATTTAACTACTTGCTAAATTGTATCACGAGAGAAACACCGGGGCATCGCCCGGGCCTAAACACTAGTTATCATATAAAACGAGTGACATGAAAAATTGTCTATAAGTATTTGTTATATTATTTTGTCATTATGATTTCTATATATCTTGATTATTTCGTAAGATAAACTTAAATCTGTAAATATGTTTAAGCCACCAAAAATATTTTCTGGTTGGACAGTGTGTACTCAGTCTCGCTGATTTTGTTCTTGGAACCTGTCCGGGTGGGGGTAGTGTTCATTGTTAGTAATTTTGCAGGAAATATAAAAGCTACGGAATGGGCAGTGGACAATAAGGGTTGCAATCAAGTGATTTTTGGATGGGTAATGATGGAGATCATATAGTGTAGATGAAGGAATTTTTATGATATATTATTGTATCGAACTGGAGACTTGTTTAGATCAATTCATTGTATATACATTTTGGAATGTTATATTGTGGGCCTTGACCCGGGTCCGGGATCATTTTATAGGTTATGTTTCCACTGCAAGATAAGTAAGAATGTAATTTGAGATTAATTAAGTGTTAATTGAGATTTATGTATCATAAATATAATTAGCTAGCGGCTCGGAAGTGCGATCTGTTACAATAAGTCTCATCCTTACTAGAGAGAAAAATAACCCAAGTGTATCTTGAGTAGTTATCTACAATAACTAGCAAATACCTCTTAGCACTTCTACTTTGAATCCTCATAGGGACACACAAATCCATGTAAAATAAATTCCAATGGCTTTGTGGTGCTCACAACAGTTTTATATTTGAAAGAGGATCTAATATGCTTCCCTTTGGCACACGCCTCACAAACTTGATCAATATGAAATTTTATAGATGGTAAACCCAAAACTAGATCTTTTGATCGAAGTTTGTCAAATAATGAAAAGCTAGCATGTCCTAGGCGCTTATGCCATAAGAGATGATCATCTTTAATAACACTAAGGCACGTCAAGTTGTTTTTAGGAACAAGATCAAGATCCACAATATATGTGTTCTCTTTCCTTGTTCCTTCCAAGATGACATTTTTAGAGTTATTGTTAACTATCAAGCATTTTTCACTATTAAATTTAACAACATTTCCTTCGTCACGGAATTGGGAAATACTTAAGAGATTATGCTTTAAACCTTCAAGTAGAAAAACATTATCAATGGAATGTGATGGTGACTTACCAACCTTACCCATGGCAACTATGTTACCTTTCATGTTGTCACCAAAAGTCACACTTCCACCTTCATAGGTTGAGAGTGAGATAAACTTAGATTTGTCTCCTGTCATATGCTTAGAACAACCACTATCAAGATAACAAGTGTTCTTCCCCCTCACTCTAACCTGCAAAAATCAACTAGTTGTTAGTTGTAGGAACCCCCTTCTTCGTGGGTTCTTGTTCTTGACTAGCATTAGTTTTTGCAACCCATTTCTTGTTGCTTATTTTCACATTCTTGCCAATCATTCCAGTTCTTAGTTGACATTGATTTATGTAATGACCTATCTTTCCACAGTACATGCAAATTTTGTCACTAGGTATTTTAGGCTTGTTCCTTTTCATGTAATTTTCGAAACCAAGACCTTCTTTTCGTTTGTGGTCTCTCAATCCATTTAGGAACATCCATCACTTTGCCTCTGTTCCTTGCAACTACAAGTTCCTTCTTGAGGTTATTGATTTGTTCCTTTAAAATAATTTTTTCTTTATTCAAGTTTTCAATCTCAGATCTGTAACGTTTCAAAGGAGTTGATCTTATATCAAAGGAACTTAGAACATGGAAAAATTCCTTTAGGTGAGAAATTTCTAAGTTGATTAGATAATTTTCATTTTTAACACTTTCATATTGTTCCTTGATTTTTAAGTTCTTATCAAATAAATCAAAGAACCTACTTTCAACATCTGTTCTCATTTTCTTAAGCCATTCTATGTGTTCTTTGCAAACTTTAACAACTTGTTCAGTTTGCTCACGTTTTTCACGTTCATCTCTACATTCAAGAATTGCATCATAAAGAAGATCATAAATTTCAGGCCTAGTTTTTCCATCTAAGTCTGTTTCAAGAGAGTGTTGGATTACCTCGACATTTTCGGACCATGAGAGCTGTTTCCTCTTCTTCATAGCCAGAGTCATCTTCATCATAAGCTTTTAGGGCAATGGACTTTGACTTAGAGCTTTCACCATATTCAGTGTCAAGGTGTAGTTCATCAGTCATAAGTGATCCAGCTAGCTATTCCAAGTTGAACTTGGTGAAGTCTTTTGTTTCTTGTAAAATAGTGACCTTAGCCATCCATCTATCCTTAGGAAGACTCCTAAAAACTTTTCGAACCCGTTCTTCTGATGAAATAAACTTTCCAAGAGAAGTTAACTCATTAATAATGTTAGTAAAACGAGTAAACATCTCTTGTATGCTTTCCTTAGTCTTCATGGAGAACAGTTCATATTGATTCACTAGCAAATCAATTTTAGATCTCTTGACTTCATTAGTTCCTTCGTGGGTTAGTTCAAGTAAATCCCATATTTGCTTTGCGGATTTGCATCTCATGATTCTATTGTATTCATGAGGTCCAAGTCCACAATGCAAAAGTTTAACAGCCATAGCATTCACTTCCATTTTTTCGAAGTCAGCTTTGTCATATTCAGAGAATGGTTTAGGAATTACCTCATTTTTTTCATTTGTGGTTGTGACCTCAAAATCACCAACTTCAATGACTCTCCGTACCTGGTAGTTTTCGGCCTTGATGAATATCTCCATTCTGTTCTTCCAATAGGAATATAAATTCCCATTGAACATAGGAGGCCGTTGAGTAGAGTAACCTTCCTCAAGTTTCTCGGTGGTATTCATGTTCCTTGGATTTTTTTCTCAATATGGTTTTCCCAACTTTTCGTGAGATCTAGCTCTGATCTAATACCAATTGTTATTTCACTAGGAACACTACAAGAGGGGGGGGGGGTGAATTGTATGTGTTGCGGAATTATAAAACTTAAACCAAGAAACAAGCTAAAGGAACACAAGGGAATTTTACGAGGAAAAACTTATTGGGCCTAACAAGAAGAAACAACCTTGACCACTAGGGATTTTAAACTCAACACATTCACTAATTAGGCCAAACAACTCTGTTACAACCTAATTCTACTCACGGGCCACACCTTGAGTTCCACTAGTAGAATAATTGCTTATTGCGGCGGCCATTAAGTGGTCTATTGCTGCGGTTTTGACCGCGCCGCAATTTAGGTGCAGCAATAGATTGCTGCGGTTCCTACCCAAAACCGCAGCAACATATATTTTTTTTAATAAAAAATGAAGCCTCTTGCTGCGGTTTTTGGTCAAACCCGCAGCAAAAAGTTAGGTCAATTTTTTTTTTTTGCAAAATGCTATCAAGATCGAGTGATAAAATATGGTAAAACTTATAATTTTAATGGATCTAAATACATGACTTAAACTTATCATTTATTTAATTTTAATAGATCTAAATACATAACTTATAATTTAATAATTCTACTTCTTAGTATCCTATGAACAACTTGAAAACAATTGCTACCACAATAAATAAATAAAATGGTAACATTCCTAAAACAATTGTTACTATAATTACTCAGAAAAACACAGCTATTACCAAAATTCGAACCGCAAAATCGGTCCAATTAATAAACTAAATCAAAATACAAAAAATTACTGTAAGAAAATATAGAAAGATAACATCACAACTATTAAGAGAAAGCAGATTTATAAGATATAATACTACTATACAACCAAATTAAAATCAAATAATCAAATTCTTCAAAAAAAAAAGCGTGCAGTTCTTCAAAAAAAAATTCAGATCTCATCAACCTCACTGAAAACAAAACGAAGAACACGATTAAATTCGTCGAAAACAAAGTGCAGTTCTTAAAAAAAAAACTCAGATCTAATACAAGAGGACGAAGAACACGATCAGAAAAATAAAAAACCAGCGGTTCGTTCTCTTTAACCTTTCAGATCTAAGTTCTTCATTTTGCCGAACTTTTGCTCAATTTTTCTTCAACCTTTGAAGACAGCGAACAAGGTCGAAGAAGACATCACGCGCGGCCCTCGACAACAAACTTGAAGATGCACCGGTAGACTTGTTGGCCGGCGGAGGAGAGTTAGAGCGATGAACTTGAGCGACCCTAGACCGAAGAACCATCCGTCTGAGCGCCGGAATTCGAATGGCCGACGAAGGAAAAGAACCACGAGGAGGAGAAGAAAGGCCGACGAAGGCGAGAATCGGTCGACGAGATATGCAGAGAAAGACTCGAGAAATGTAACCAACACTTCTCCGATTTGGATGCAGCGAAGACTCCGAGAGATGCAGCGAAGAGTGGTTGCAGCGAAGGAGTGAGAGAGATTGAGTGCCAAAGACTCTTTGAGTTCTCATGTAGTGAGGCGCAGTGAGATAGAGCGTGATAATGAGTGAGAGAGAATGAGTGAGGAGGGAAGGAGTAAGAGAGAAAGAGTGAGGAGGGAAGGAGTGAGAGAGAAAGAGTGAGGAGGGAAGGAGGAGCGTGATAATGTAGGGGAGCGTGATAATGAAACGACGCCCAAGCCTTAAAAGCTAAAAAAAAAAAAAACTCTAATGACCCTATTCTTCTGCGGTTTCTAGAATAGATTAAAATATTATTAAAAAAATAAAATTTTAATCTATTGTCATGGTTTCGGGTGGAAACCGCAAAGAATATATCTGGTCAAACTAGTCAACGAATTTTGACAAAATTCCTGTTAACATCTATTGCTGCGGTTTCCACCCAAAACCGCAGCATATAGGTTGATTTTCGATTTTTCCTTTTATTTTGACGTGGTTTGTTGCTGCGTATAGGTAAAAACGCAGCAATTCAGCCACAGCAGTAAGCAATTATTCTACTAGTGTTCTAAACTCAAGTTCCTAAACAACTGTTCCCTTAACAGCTGTTCTTCTCAACTTCACTTGAAGTTTTCTCACTTTAACTTACTTCACTCAAAGCTTATATCTTACAGTACTTCACTCAAAATCCCCTTACCCCAAAACCCTAATTACAATGATCAAATAAACTTAGTGGAATAGAGTAAGAAGGCAAAGAACAAATGGCTTATCAGATAATGAAGGCACTGACACTTTAATTAGTTAAACTCACTAAATCACTTGGTCATACACAAATTGGAACTTAATTAGACATAAGTATCTATAGCAGTGATTAAACAAAACGTGGGATTAAAACATGTGTTAGTGGTGATAAACATTTTCCCATGAATTCCTCAACTAGAGGAACACGTTCCATTATTTACCCATGAACTCCACGATCTCAATGAACGTGGGTTAGAGGAGTAATATTGCTTCCTTAATTTTAGCAACTACTTGTGCAACAAATATAAATATGATTTTTAATTAAAAAGTATTTTAATTAATAAATCCAAAATTAAATCCTTTTATCAAAATAATATCTTTAAAATATTTTCTTCTAAAAACCGAAAAGTATTTTTATTTTCAACAAAGATAAAATATTTTCTTTAAAAATATTTTCCTTAAAATCAGATTTTGAATAAATAAAAACGGTTTCCTATTTTGTAGGCATTAATCTCTCAAATGACACAAATTAACCGTTGCACCATATAACATATGTCTAGTTCATTTTAATTCGTTAATTCCTTTAACTTAACTTATTAGTGCCAGTTTGTCTGTTCCTTATAACAGATAATCATTCTCTTATAACTTTGTCATTGTTCCTTACCATTACTCACTCGTTCCTTTACATTGGAACTAAAAACAATAAGCCTCGCTTTGAATCTTTTGCTCCAATGCTTCTCTAGTATCAGTTCCCTGAGCATCTTCACTTAGTCTTCAAAAATCCAACTTGATTTCTTCTTCTGACTTAGTATTCTCTTTGCTCAATATAGTGATACCTTGCAAATCCATTCACTTAACAACTTGTTAGTTCATTACTTAGTTTGTATCTTTGTTCTTTTGTCATCATCAAAACTAGGGTTCAACAGTTAATATCAGATTATGTTTCCATGCATGTAGATTTAATTAAGAATCATGTAACTTAAATAAGAGAATATAGCTAAACTATCAGATTCACTCGCATGAAGTTATTTTTAATCTCCAAAAATCATCTATATATTTATATAGAGAAATCGACATGCTAAATTATCAATAAAGTATAAATCGAAAAAAAGGATTTCGTTACTTATCTACATGCGAGTACTTCATTGCAATTTTTTCAAAAATCCAAGTGCTTAAGTATCAATCAACATCATCATAAGATCTTCATATTGATTTTCTTTCGAAAAATGAACTTTTCCTTTTTTCTTCTAGAATTTCAGTTTTTAAACTGAATTTATCCTTAAATAAATTGTTGCATGTGACTCTTTTCTTATATTTACTATATAATCATGATTGATTATATGATTATGAGGTTTTTTCTTTCTTTTCGAACCAAAAAACGAATATAATTTGTGCTTTTTTTTTGTTTTCATCGAGTTTTGTTGAGAGAAAACAAGATAGAGAGAGAAATATGGTGAGTGGCATTTGAGTGTTGTGGTTAATGAACAAAGAAATATGTTTTCAATCATCTATCATGTATATAGTCGGTTGATGAATAAATGAAACTTTTCAATGCAAATGTGTTGTGATACAAAAACACCATTTGTTTATACAATGTGATACCCATAGAAGTTTATGTAATTGTTGTGATACAAAAGTTTATTGAGATCAAAAGAGTGTTAGAGAGAAAGAAATTTAGAGATTAAGAGATTGAAAAACAAAGTTTATTGGAAAAAACTATGTACAAATTGTTTTTGACAAGTTAAATTATATTATACACCTTATTAAATTATATTATAAACCCTTTTAATAAGTAAAATGTAATTGAATTATATGAATCGAGTTTAATCAATTTTATCTCTATGGTTTATAAGTTACGCATTACACATGTGTAATTCGAAGTTCATAAAGATATAAACATAGGTTTTATAAGGTTTTATAATGTTTTATATAAACATACTTTTATGATTTTATAATGTTTGAATACAATATGTCCATATATATCAATTTAAATTATTAGAATGATTAAATTAGTTATCTATCATGCACATTGATTTGGATGATTTCATAACGTTATGATAATATAAGTCATTATATATCAATGTATCTTATTGGTTCAATGACATTAGTTATTTCTCATGACTATTGATATTGGTTAATTTATTCGTTTAGAGTAACACAATTACATGACTTATAATAATTATAATATATACCATCTTCTTTTCATAGCTGGAGCATAAGGCATTCGACAAAATATACAACAAAAAAACAGCAAAGCGGTTGCAGAATCTTATCGAAAACCCTTAGTGGATGTATTTAACAGTTGTCCTTATATTCGCTTATTATTATATATTGTAAATTACTTTTTATTTTGATTATTTTCCTAACCTATCAAATCTCATACAGAGGTTTCTTACATGTCCCTGTTGTTAGTAAAGAAGATGCGAAGATCGCTAGAAGAAAAAGAAAATGCGTAATGCAAGATAGACGTATAAGACATGTGTCTCCTTCTCAAAACAACAAGGAAAATGAAGGATCATTGGGATCTTACCCTGCTACTTTGAGTTGTATTTCAAATTATATGAGAATAAAACGATCATATATTATTTATTTCTATAATAAAACTATGTGTCTCATAATTTCTTCTTACCTTAATATAATTCATTTGGAGTAACACACTTACATGACTTATAATAAGTATGATATATACCATCTTCTTATCATAGCTGGAGCAGAAGGCATTCGAAAAAATAAACAGCCCAAAAACAGAAATCGGTTGCAGAAGCTTATCGAAAACCCTTAGTGGATGTATCCAACAGTAAGCCATTATATTCGATTATTACTATAAATTATAACTATTTTTTCTTTTGATTATTTTCCTAACCAATCAAATCTCATGCACAGGTTTGTTACATGTTCCTGTTGTTAGTAAAGAAGATGCGTAGGTTGCTAGAAGAAAAAGAAAATGTGTAGTGCAAGAAAGACGTATAAGACATGTCTCATTCTCAAAACAATAAGGAAAATGAAGGATCATTGGGCTCTTACCCTGCTACTTTGAGTTGTATTTCATGTTGTATGAGAATAAAGCGATCATATATTATTTATTTGTAATTCATTTTTGCAGTACTCACACAATCTACATCAGGCAATATAAGTACACTTAAATCACATAATCTTCAAGAAACCTCGATGTTAAACATTTTAGGTACTAATTATCAATTAAATATCCAATATGCAAGTTTAGATAGTTATCGTTTAGCATCACATTATAAAGTTTTTGCGTGTAGGTCATGATAACTTTCTCAGTCATCAAGGTCACATTGAAATAGATACGGATGCACTCAATATAAATATTACACCGTGAAGCAACATTACCAATGGTAATTTTTGTCAATAACACATCTATATGTAGCTAATAAAGTCCTTTTTAAAATATATATTAGATTAGATGTGATGTATGTGTGGAAGGCTTATTTCTACAAGTCCTAGTTACGTTAGGACACTCTATGTAGTTCCCTAGTTCTCGTTAGGAAAATATGTATTTTATTTGCTTTATAACTCTTATTTTAGGCGGGTGAAATGATGAAAGGAATCCTATTATGTTTAGGAGTCTAATTCCCTTTGTCATAGAGTCTTGTTAGTTTCCTGCTTGGATAAGGAGTAAGATTGTCGTGTGATTCACATTGGTGTCCTAGCTTAGATAGGATTGGTGAATGTTTATCTTAGGTGTGTTATCTTATCCTAGGCGTGTGTGTCTTTGCTTGTTTAGTTTAGCTAGGAGTATTAATACTTATCTTCTTAGCTAGTTAAGTTTGTTTAGGAGTTGTTTAGGCGTGTACTATATATATGCACGTTCATCATCAATAAAAGGGAGTGAATGAATTTGTTTTGAGATTATTCGAACGCTTGGCATTGAATGTTGGTTGTGAACCAAGAACATACAAATCGAGGTTTGTGTGCATCTCCTAATCGAGGTTAGTGAGAGATCCTCTAGTTCTCGAGGGAACAATAGAGCATATCCTACGTAAAGTTACAATCTTTATACCTTAAACCACATAAAGTTCAAATCTTGAACATTGCAAACGTGAGATTAGAATAATTAGAGTGTTGCTTATAAATTTACTAGGCACATGCACATCAAGTGGTATCAGAGCTACTCCGGTAAAATAGAGCGTGGGGGCGCGTGCTACGTCGGAATTTGGATTCGTTTGTCGTGTTGGAAAGCTAACAAGTGAATCTACCTTGTGTGTCAACATCTCAGTCCAATCCGATATGTAACGAAGTCACAGTAAGCAGAAAGATTTACGTCAACATTACGTCGGATCTGTTTTGACACCGTATTTTGTGGAGGTTCGTGACAGCGCGTGTGGTGTTGGATTTTGATGATTTTTGGTTCTGTGAATTGCCAATATCTTGAAGTTTGGTGTGATAAAATTTTATTAGATTTGAAAAAGAAACAAGTTCTCAGTAGTCGTAAATATACAACGTTAGAAAACTGGGAATTACTGCTTTAATGTTCCCATGATTGTTTCCTTGGTTCGTGATAATTATTTGGATACTTTGGATGAACTTAAACAACTAGTACAAGAAGAACTACAATTAGCACGAGAAAGACAACAATTAGCACAGGAACAAAACGAATGTCTACGTTATGTGCGTGAGTTGTTACTCGAAATCAAAGAAGATTGGAACTCTCGCAAGAACAAAGTGGAAGAAGGTTCACAACAAATTCTTGTTGTTGAAGATGAAGCAAAGATCGAAATTTTTTCTTCTTCCAAGGATGAAGATTTGATTTTTTACGGTTCCTCATGATGAAGAAGTGATACCTAACATTGATAGAAAGAAAACCGTGCCTTTAGTTAATGTTTCTTTTCCATTGGTTCTAAGGGTTGTTGATGATATTGTTTTTCCAAACGTCGTAAATATTGTTTCTTTTAGGAGGAATAATCTGCATCTAATGTTAATGGTGGGACGCGGTCGTACGCACTACCAAAGATAAAAGTTTATTTTCCTTCTTTCCAATACAAATAAATGTAAGTGGCAAGTAGGGTCGAATCCACAGAGACTTGGGGACTAACTCGTGCTTATAATAGATCAAATGGGGGTTTTGCATAGTTTTGTGATTAAATAAATGAATAACTAAATACGAAGAACTAAAGTATAATAAAGAAGTGATATAATAAAGAAGAGAAGAATCTTGAGTTCGGTTAATGGCCACTTCGATTCATACTATTGATCATTGGTTTCTCAAACATGTAACTTTACTCTTAATTACTCAAAGTTGGAAATCAAATTCCTTTCCCTCAAAAGTACCGTTAAACAATCACAATCAGATGATCATAAAACTTGAACTAATGATTAATCTAATCTAATCAGAGATTAAATTCAAATCAAAAGAACATCAACGAACTAGGAAACAATGAGCCAATTAACAAATTGCTAGCACAACATATTCAAATTGGAACTTGTGATTTCTCTAGTGATTAATCAAGAATAATCAGATTCATTAATCAAACCCTAGATTGCTACTCATGAAAGAAGAACAGATGAATCGGCATCAATTCTAAATCCTAGCAAATGATAAATCGAATGTATAAACTAGTAGTACTCCTAGCAATACATACCACAATCATAGATTTAAATAAAGAAATCACAATTATAATCAAGAAAAAGTTAACAAAGAGAAACCTCACAATAATAGACCGAAGCTTGATTAACCGTTCTCAAGACTAGATTTAGGCTACGATCGACATATCATCCATCAAGCAAATCTTCAAACTCATGATTAGAAACTCAAAAAGGGAGAAAAAGGGATTAGGGTTCTTCTCCCTCTCCTCTCTAATTCAGTTCAGAAATTACAAGATATCCAAAACAAAACGTTTTTCTCTTTAATACAACCTAAGGAAAGCTGAAAATTACCGAAGAGTCGCAGCCGCGTCGAAGTGCGCGAGTCGGGCATGTCCTGCGCGCGAGTCGGGCTTACGCTGCTGCCTCACAACATTCCTCGCTCGCATCGCGCGAGTCGCGCAGGTCTAGCGCGCGAGTCGGGCATGTCCTGCTGCCAAGCATCCAGTCTTCACTCGCAGCGTGCGAGTCGGGCAGGCCTAGCGCGTGGCTCGGGCCTTCGACCTTGTCCCGGCGAGCTCTTCGCCTACATATGCGCGAGTCGTGCAGAAGGGCGCACGAGTCGGGCACCGGCCGCCGCACATGAATTTGGTGCTCGATGAGCTCGGGCTGTGCGTGTGTAGTGCCCAGCTCCAACCTTCTCCACCGACGCTCTAGGTGGGCTCTTCAACGTCCATGGTGGACACACAATGCCGTAGAGCCATAAAATGAACTTGGATGCCTCCACCATATAACATTATAACGCTAAACTCCAATGACTTTGTGGTCTTTTTATGTTGAATGGATCGCAACCACGGGATGGGAATCCACCTGTAAATGATCATAAACACATAACCATAAAATATCCTTAAATCTCCTCTAATATCACAAATTCATCATAACTCCCTCTTCTCCACACTAAGGTTTAGATTAGTAAAACTCTCCTTCTTAAACCTTAAACCTTAGTAAAATGGACTTCTCAACACTCTATAATCGCACATAACTTGGTGCCATCAGTTAACATGGAGTTTGGATAGATTAAATTATCGTGGAGCAAAGGATGGCCTTGATCGAAAGAAAATGCTAGTTGATTATATTGTTGTGCACTCAATATGAATGATTTTACTTCAAGCAACTTGAGGACAAGTTGAATTTAAGAAGGGGAGGATGATGTATGTGTGGAAGGTTCATTTCTACAAGTCCTAGTTCTGTTAGGACACTCTATGTAGTTCCCTAGTTCTGTTAGGAAAATATGTATTTTATTTGCTTTATAACTTTTATTTTAGGCGTGTGAAATGATGAAAGGAATCCAATTATGTTTAGGAGTCTAATTCCCTTTGTCATAGAGTATTGTTAGTTTCCTGCTTGGATAAGGAGTAAGATTGCCCTGTGATTCACATTAGTGTTCTAGCTTAGATAGGATTGTTGAATGTTTATCTTAGGCGTGTGTGTCTTTGCTTGTTTAGTTTAGCTAGGAGTTTAAATACTTATCTTCTTAGCTAGTTAAGTTTATTTAGGAGTTGTTTAGGCGTGTACTATATATATGCACGTTCATCATCAATAAAAGGGAGTGAATGAATTTGTTTTGAGATTATTCGAATGCTTGGCATTGAATGTTGGTTGTGAACCAAGAACATAAAAATCGAGGTTTGTGTGCATCTCCTAATCGAGGTTAGTGAGAGATCTTCTAGTTCTCGAGGGAACAATAGAGCCTATCCTACATAAATTTACCATCTTTATACCTTAAACCACATAAAGTTCGAATGTTGAACATTGCAAACGTGAGATTAGAATAATTAGAGTGTTGTTCCTAAATTTCCTTGGCGCATACACATTAAAATGATAGACAATGTTATTTGCATTTGATATTCAGATATAAGCATTCTTTGGTGGGAGCGATTCACTTGGAAAATATAATAGGAATAAATGAAGGGTATTATTGAACAAAAAGCATTCATGCGGAGGTTAGTGTGTATTATGACAAAAAATTGTCACATTACAAAGTATGATGGTACTATATAAATAACTTTTTCTTTTCTACATTTAACCTTACGGCTTCCATGTATAACGTAAATTTATTCTCGATTTGACAATACAAAATACCATGGAGGCAAGTCGTCAAATAGTTGAAATATCAACTATTTATTCACAGTACCGAAATGACATGTACATTTAATATTTAGTAGTACTCTTAAATAAAATATAGACCCTGATTTAGTTAATGTGAATCGGACTTTGCCTGCGTTTCTTTTTTTGTATAAAGATGAATATTTAGATCCGAAGTCTCGCAAGGCATAGAAGAAGGGTCAATTATGATTAAGAAGCGCGGTGCTTGGTGCATATGCTTCTTAAATACTCTATTCGTAAACTACATTTCTACCTATTTATTATGTCATTTTCTTAATTATAGTAAGTAAGAAAATACAAATTATGTCAAATGTAACTGTTCTTCCAAATCTGCCTTCAACTAGTTCTCATTTACTCAATTTCATATTCTTTTCATCGCATTAGTAAAGGCTAATAACACATACCTTTTTTTTATCGGGACAAACACGTTTAGCGCTTAAATATGGGAAACAATTTTTGCAAAGTACGCGGATTCTTAATTTAGTAAAACGACTATTTGAGTTAGGTACTTATTATGTTTCTTACTATTAAAGTACTTTCTTAATACGTTACTACTAAAATTGTATTTATGCACAATTGTGTTCAAATACATATATACAATAACCTTGCTCAAATTCCAAGAAGTAGTATTAATGTAGATCTTTGAACGACAACATCCATTACTCTTTGGAATAGAGCAATAAAGTCATGATAATGTTGTTGCCGCTTGTGATAAAGGGATTCTATGTGGCAATATCAAGGGTTACAAGTAAAAAGGGATTAAAAATATTAGTTTGCGATAAAGACGAGAGCAAGCTCAAATACAACAACTAATGTAGTGTACAACGAAGTGTTTCAAAACGTGTAATTATTTCTCCATACTGTGATGTATGTTTTGAATTTCAAATTTTTTACATATGTCTTGAATTTTACTGTTGGATAGACTTATAGTGGGCCTATATTGATATTTCGATTATATACTTTCGCGAATTTTTAACCTTTCTAATATCCATGCATCATGCACGGGTCCAAAAACTAGTTATTAATATGTATGTTGTATGTTTTAATGCTTTTATCACCGAACATGTTTATTTTTGCTAAACAAATACCAAAATAAATGTTCTAATGCTAAATTCAGATAATTTGGACAATTGGATTAAGTTCCCTGTAATTTAATTGCTTAAATGACATGTCACCAAAAATTAGTCTTTTATGTGTTTAACAAACCAACATAGATTAATTTTTACATTGCATGAACATATTACTTGGTTATTTATTTGCATAAACCTATATCTATGAATCGTATTAAGTGGAGGCCAACAACGGGAGAATTTGATTCCCGATCATATTTGTACCTGTTTAGGGCAAATTTCACACTATGGCTAATTTACTTGGAGAGGGGGTTGATAATTAACTTGCGAATGGAAATGAATTGCGTAAATAAAGTTGCGAAATAAGAATAAATGCACACGATAAGTTTTTACGTGGAAACCCTTTGGAAATGAGGGAAAAACCACATGAGGATTGATATCCTGCCAATTCACTAAGTTACTTGAGTTTGCGAGAGAATACAAGAGTGTTTTTAGCTAGTAAGAGAGAGAGAGTAGTAGAGAGCAGTATGAGATGATTTACAAGTATGAGCTAGTAGACTATATATACTAATTAATCAGATGAACGTTGCCTTTTAGCCGTTTTTCTCCTGCACTTTGATTGGCTTAGATTCGATTTTGTTGCGATTGCCCAGGATATCTCATTCGGCGGTTGTACTTGATTCCATCTTCTCCTCAACACAACGTACAACTCCTAAATAATAGGAATCTTCAAAGCGCCTTGACATGTCGGCCGACCCGCTTCTTCTTTGCACATTCAATTACCCGCTGCCACTTGGCCTGGCGAACTAGCACAATCTAGTTGCTTAACTTGTTGCCACCTCAGATAAAACTGACCCCTAACAATAGGCCCTAATTTTCTTCTTTGGACGGCAAAACAAACTAAGAAAATTATTCTAACTTTTAAATTCTGCTAATCGTCTTGCAAAACGCGCCCAATTATGACAGTTTTCTTCTTTGCATGCGTTGATTAGACATTTAACTTCCCACTTCTCTCTATAAATGCATCTCCTCGGGCAACGATAAACTTCTTCATCCTCTTCCTTTGTCCGTTCAAGTTGTTCCTCTCAGGTAACTTCTCCTTCTTGCTGGTTTTCATTGCGTTTTTCCTTGAAATCTTTTCTTGACTTTCTATTTTTGCGCAAGTAGCCCCTGTTTCTTTTATTCTTCAACATGACTAGAGCAAACCCTAGGTCCTCCTCAAGAAACAGTTCTTCCCCCGAGGGGACGAATGTTTTTCGCCCTTTGGAAATTCTAGAAGATAAGAACATCTTTCCTAGCGTGCTAACCATAGCAAATTTGGAAACCTGTTAGGCGAAATTATGGATTTCCCCACGATGCCGTAATTAGGCTGACATTAGATCAGGAGAGAATGAATTGGGTTTGCCCAGGCTGGTTAGTTTTCTATGATTACCCTTTTGCAAAATTAGGGCAAAAATTTCCCTTTTCCCCTTTCATTCGCCAATTCTTTACGGCGCAGGACATGGCGTCTTGCCAACTCCTGCCAGGGGCATGAAGAATTCTGACGCGCATAGAGGTTCTAAGCAAGAATTTAAACATAGATTTCACAGTAAATGACCTAGCTTTCACTTACCAAATCAAGCCTTTTGGGAAAGGGCGATTCACCCTAAGCACTTTGAGGGTCGTGACGCACTGGTTGAGAAAGTTGACAGAGGCCGAGACAGGGGCTAGGCCGCAAGATACTTCTTTATGAGATAAGACTATGTGGGTGACTTTGGCGGTTTCTTCAAGGATACTTGGAGATCCGAAGGTATCTTGCCTAAATTTCCATAGTTTGCATTCTGTATGTTGACAATTTGCTTACAATTTTTGTTTGACAAGCGTATCTTTGCACTCCTCTGGGCGCGAGCAATCAGCAAGTTTTACGGACTTGATTTTGGCTCTCAAGGCAAGGGACATGACTTTTCCCATCATACCGTCATACCCTGACAGCAACTTACCTGCTCAGGCAAATTCTTCTAATTCACCAAAGAGACGAAGTACGAGAACTCGCTCAAACTCCAACATGTCTTCTGGTATTTTCCTAAATTGTACAACGCCTTCATTATCTTGACATCTTGGCATCCTGACCTTCTTGTTGCTTTTTGCTAAGTGTTTACTTTTTCCTGTAGAAACTGCAACCTCTCAGCGTTCTGCCCAACTTTCCACTGACGAAATGATCAATAGAATATGCCGTATGAGCGGAGCCCCTGCTACGCCTGCGGTCGTCGTTGCTTGTCCTCCTGCTCCGCAGTTTTCTCGCCCAGCTACGCCAACTCCAGCAACTCCTGTCTCTTCCCTTATTGGGCAGAAAAGGAAGAGTGTTGAAATTGAAGTCCCAGTGGACTTCTGCTCCATCTCTGCTGATGCAACTCCAATATGGCCAATTGCCAAGAGCCTGTGGTTTCCTGCTGCCAATCTTGTCAGGGACAGTGAAGCGCTTCGGAATTTCATCCAACGCAATGGCATATGCAAATGGCGAGTTCGCATATCTAGTCAGGGCAGCTTTCTGCACGCACTACAAAAACAAGTCAATTAAGCAACTGTCAAAATTTGTTGCTATTAGCAAGAAATTCGTTGCTAACTAGAGGTAGCAACAAATTGGAAACAAAAACTAGTAGTTACTAAAAGGCTTGTTTCCATGTGAGTTTGGCTACTAAATTTATAACAATTTTGTTGCCATCTTGCATCAATTCAAATATGGTAGCCATATTGGTTGATGTGTTGGGTGCATCCGTTGCCAACTCTAGCAACAAATTATAAATAGTTGTTGCTGAAAGTGGCAACAATTTATAGGTTTGTTTTCTAAAATTAAGAACAAATTATTCACATTGGTTGCTAATAATATCAACAACTTATTAATATTGGTTGCTGAAATAGCAACAAATTTCTAACAATGGTTGCTAACAGTGGCGACAAATTATTGTTAATGGTTGCAATACGTTTTTTGAAAACGGGAATAAAGTACTTATTTTAGTTTCTAATAGTGGCAACAAATTATATATTTCGGTTGCAAAAAGTGGCAACAATTATTTATTTTAGTTCCTAAATCGACCGTTAAAATATGCAACAAATACTTTGTTAGGTTGCCAAATCTAGCAACGAAATTTGTAAAGCATTGTTTTTTTTGCTTACATTTTTACCTGTCTTTTTTTTCCGCCAATTTTAGATTCTCAAACACAAAATTTAAATTAAAATTAAAATTAAAATTTTTAGTACAATAATTATAACAAATAATGAAAACTTTCATTAAAAGTCGATTCATATCCTAAAAAATTAGTTTTATCCCATCAAAATTATATAGTATACATCAAAGTTTACTCTAAGAACCTAAATAAAGTTAGGTAAAGAACTTGATCTTGTGTAGTGTTCATAGCACTTGTATCATAAGCATTTTTGTTCTTTCATCGAGCTTTGCTTTTGTCTCTTCAAACTCCTTTGTTTGCTTCAAATTTTTGGAAGTGAATTCTTCAACATGATTTTGCACATTAGTCACTAGCTCATTTCGCTCTTTCTTCGAACTTGGCTCGTTATGTGTTTTCACATAGTAGTTGTGAACAACACTCCCAAGACAATATGCCCTTCCAGTTTACCATCCATCCAAAGCTTCTAAAAGTAACTATTCCCTTGTTTTACGATTCTCGTTGTCCAAGCTAGCTGATTTCTTATTCTGAAAATTATCCTGACAAAGGATGAAGATATTTAAATAAAATTCAACACTCTTATGTTCTTAAAACAACTATCACTACATTATATTATAAAAGTAAGTACTCGCCTTAATGATCTCTAGATCGTTTTCATATGAAATATTTCAACACTTGGTACATGGACATTTCATCATATCATTTATAACATCATCTTAGGTGATAGCATATGTAATGAATACATCAACCTTGTTAGCAAAGGTTGGGCTAAGGAAGTTTCCCTCTTATCTTTTATACATCCATTCTCGATTCGCCCTTACCCTCATGATAATACACATCCACTTCAAAATTTAATTTTCATTTACTTCATTTAGAATAAATATAAGGGTCCCTTAACTAAAAGAGTAAACTGCAAACCCATAGCAATATAAAAGAAAAAATTAAACAAAAAATAGATGCAAATAAAATTAAGCAGGTGATGGTAGCACACATGTTGAACTTTATCTCATAGACTCAGATAAAACATAAGACACCAAGAAGCTCAAATAGAATTGCTACCAAGATCAAGACCTGTTATAGGAGGTTTAGGTAGTTAATAAGTAATTAATAAGTTTGTTAGAATAGTTAGTTAAGGTTGTTAGTTTGTTGTTTTAAGTTTTGTTAAACTCTTCTATAAATACTTGTAGCTGTAATCTGTCATAATCATCAAAGAAATTAATTAAATACAAACTTCTCTCTTCTCTCACTGATTCTATTTCTCTCTCCCTTTGAATTCTCTATCTTCCTATCTCTACATTCTGTTTTCTTCTCAATAGTTCATAACTGAACTAATATCCAGCAGTTGAGCTTAGCTCCTGCATTAATAGTATCAGAGCAAACTCTTTCAATAACCAACTTCCGCCATTAAAGTGAGTTTAATGCTAAACATTAATTAGATTTGAAGAGTTTGTTGTGTGCAGATAAGGTGTTTATAGAAACGTGCCATAAAACTTCAAATCCAAAAATTCCTTGAATTCTTGAACTAGTAAATCAAGAATTTGGAGAAATCTATGCTTCCAACCACAAGAACTCAGCTAACTAGCTGATTTAAATGTTGCCCAACAAGTGTTCGATAAAATGCCTAAAGGAACTCTTCAAGAGAAATTTCATCAAGGAAACATAAATTGTTGAATACCCATTACTTTCAAAGTGAAACAACATTTTCCACGTTGCTGCCGAGCCTGCCATGGAAGAACAATTCAAGAATGGTGGTTTTCTTTGGTATGTTCCTAATCATAGACTTTAAGTAGTTTTAACTACAAAGTTTAATGAGTTGTACCAATTAAGTACTCTTGAGTCATACATTAAGGAGTATGAGGATTTGTTGAATGTTATGCTACATCGAGATGTCAAAATTCCCAATTTCCTTATTGATTGCTTTGTGAAAGGTCTAAAATCTGATTGAAGGGATTTTGTAAGATCTTGGAAATTTTCTTCAGTAAGTGATGCCATGAAGTATGCAATTTGGAAGAATAGAATTAGGAGTTTGTCTACTACAAAATTCAACGAGTCTCCCACTAAATTTGAGTATGAAAGATGTGAACAAAACATTATTGGGTGTGAATATGTTAAGGTGCAAGATTCTTATGAAGTTGTGGAATGTGTGGAGGCTCAGATTTCCATTGTGAAAGAAATTGTAGGGTGTGTTGAAGTTGTGGAAAATAAGGAAGTAATTGAAGTCCTGGAAAGTGACAAAAATGTGGGCGATGATAGGTTTGTAAAAAATAATGCGAAGAGCTCTGAACCCTTCACGAGCGCGTGAGCGTGAGTGTCGCCATGGCAGTGGGAACCAGAGCTCAATCTGCTTCGAAAATTGAGCGAAATCAACAAAAAGTTTCACAGAAAAATCAGAAAGTGAAAAATAAAAACAAAGGAAAGGAGTGTGATAGTAATGCGAAGGAGATTCTTGAAGATGAGAATGACCCAGAAATTGCGCAATTTCTTGAAGGTGAAATTCTTTCACCAAAAACTTCGATTATGGAGTTACAAAAGCAATCAATGGTGAGACAAACGTTTTCTGACTGGATGACTGCTATTCATGGCGATAATGGTGCACCAAGAAATTCATCCCAGAAGAATGGAGGTAAATATTCAGTTCCACCAACATTACAACATGTGAGTAATTCTGTGCAATGCAATTTGAATGATAAAATGAATGTTGCTGCTGAGGAATTGAATGATATTGTGGATGTTTTGAATGTGAATGATGATTTGAATGTGAATGATGTCAATATGGTAGATGATAGGAAGTATGTGCAAATTGAAATTGATGATATACAAGATGAAATCGATTATTGGAATTCTGCTATGATTTGTTATGTGTTTGGGGCCAATCCTCCAATTAAAGTCATGGAAGGGTTTATTAGGAGAGTTTGGTGAAAGTATGGGATTGATAAGGTTGCTGTTGTTGCCCATGGAGTGTATATGGTAAGATTCTTGGCTATGGAGAGTAGGGACAAGATTGTGAATGGTCCGAGGGTATTCTTTGATAATAACCCTGTGTTTATGAAACCTTGGGAACCAGATATGGTACTTAGAAAAGTGGAGATTAAGATAATTCCTATGTGGGTACAATTGTGGGGGCTTGAATTGAAATATTAGGGGGACAAAGCATTGAGTAAAATTGTGAGTACAGTGGGAGATTTCATTAAGGTTGATACAGCAACAAGGAATAGGGAGAAATTACAATTTGTGAGGGCTTTGATTGAGGTGGGGATAAATCAGAAGTTTCCCGACAAGTTAGTTTTTCTGAATGAGAAAGGAATGCAATGTGAGGTTGATATTCATTATGAATGGAAGCCTAAAACATGTGAAAACTGTAAGAAGATGGGCCATACTACTGAGAACTGTAGAGTGAAAATGCAAAAGAAATGGGTACAAAGAAATGTGGGGGTACCTAAACCTGCTGGGGTATCTACAGTAGTATCTTCAACTGTTCAGGGGAGGGAAAAAGATAATGATAAGGAATTGAAAGGTACACATGACGACAGTATTGGTCAAGATGTAGAGGGTTTTGTGCAGATGAGAAGGAGTGCAAGAAAGGAGGATAGTACTAGAAAGGAGGTCAGGTTACATAACTCTTTTGAGGCACTACAGAATGTGGAAGATATGGTTCATGTAGGAGAAATTGCATGTGTAACAACAAGACATCATACTGCAGAGGGGGGAACTCCTCTGGACAGTATGGATAAGTTACTAGTCTGGAATGTGAGAGGAGTCAACCAAACTACAAAACAAAACACTGTGAAACAGTTTATAAGAACTAAAATTTTGGTTTGGTTGGACTCCTTGAAACAAGGGTAAATATGCCAAATATGGGGAATCTTTACCTAAATATTTTTTATGGATGGTGTTTTTCTTTAAATATTGCTTCTCATCCTGGAGGTAGGATAGTTATAGCTTGGAGACCTATGGCTTTTCAAGTGCAAATAAGGATTTGTACTAGCCAATTAGTACATTGTATTGTGCAGCCTAACAGTAAAGCTCAGCCATTTGCTTGTACCTTTGTATATGCTTTTAATACAGCAAAAGAAAGGGAAAGTTTATGCAGTGATTTGATAGAAATAGGGAAAAGAATGAGTATTCCTTGGGTTATCCTAGGGGATTTCAACTGTGTGTTGCACAGTGAGGAGAGGTGGGTAATCTTTGTGAAATTGCAGGAGATGGCTCCATTTAGACAGTGTGTGGACATGTGTGAATTGCAAGATCTCAAACAGGTGGGCAATTTCTACACATGGAATAATAAACAGGAGGGAGACAAAAGGGTTTATTCCAGAATAGATAGAGTGTTGGTTACAGAAAAATGAATAGAAACTTATGAGCATGATGAGGTATGTTATATGAATGAGGGGGAATTTGATCACTGTCCTGGGTGTGTTAGTGTGTATCCTGAGACTCATGGTGGGAAAAAAACCTTTTCGTTTTTTTCAATATGTGGTGTGCTGCTGCTGATTATGATGATAGAGTAAAGGCTGCATGGGATACAGAGCACTCTGGCACTAGAATGTATCAAGTTGTACAAAAATTGAAGCAAGTAAAGAAGACTATGATTGAATTTGAATAGGAATGGGTATCGGGATATTGAAATGCAAGTTCATCAAGCAAAAGAGAAGCTACATGGGTGTCAAATGACTTTGCATGAGAATCCTGTTGATGTTGAGCTTATAAAGGAAGAAATAGAAGCAAACAATAGAGTTAGAGAGACACCTGGCAGCCTATAACTCTTTTTGAAGCAAACAACAAAAGTAGCATGGGTCAAGGAGGGGGACTAGAATACGGCTCTTTTTCACAGAGCTTTGAAAAAGAAGCACCAGCGAAATAGGATTTATTCTATTATGGATGCTCAAGGCAAATGGATGGAAACTCCTGAGGAAGTGCATGCAGCAATTCTAGAGTTTTATGAACAACTTTTAGGGAGGAAAATGGATGGCAGGAAGTCTGTGGTGGAGGCAATAGTGAAAACTGGACCTCTTATAACACAAGACATGGCAAATATGTTAAATCAGCCTTACACAGCAGCAGAGGTAAAGCAGGCAATATTTGGTATAGAGGAGAACAAAGCTCCTGGACCTGATGGGTTTGGAAGCAAGTTCTTCAAAGCTAGCTGGGAGGTGGTGGGTGATGAAATTTTTCAGGCAATTCTGGACTTCTTGAATACTAACAAGATGCTGAAAGAGGTTAATACAACTAGAGTCACTTTGATTCCTAAAGGGAACTGCCCCAAGAGTGTGACGGACTTTAGACCTATCTCTTGCTGCAATGTATTATATAAAGGGATATCTAAAGTGTTGTGTGAAAGATTGAAAATGGTTTTATCTGATATTATAGCTGAGAATCGAAGTGCTTTTGTGCACAGCAGATTCATAGCCCATAATATATTGATCTGTCAGGATCTTGTGAAAGAGTATGAAAGGAAAGGTGCTTCTCCTGGGTGTTTGATTAAATTGGAGATCAAGCAGGCATATGACACTGTGGAATGGGGTTTTATTGAGGAGATGATGGGTGCTCTCCAGTTCCCAGCTCATTTTACTGCTTTAGTCATGACTTGCATTTCTACACCAGCTTTCTCATTGATGATTAATGGAACTTCTCATGGTTTCTTTAAATCAGTTAGAGGGCTTAGACAGGGGGATCCAATATCACCCCTGCTTTTTGTCCTTTGCATTGAATATCTCTCTAGAATCCTGGGTACTGTGAGTAAACACAAAGACTTTAAATATCACCCAAGATGTAGAGGGTTAAAATTGAATCAATTGAGTTTTTCTTGATGACACGATACTATCTTGCGCAAGGGTGATATCCCAGTCTATCAAGATGATGATGAGGGGTTTTAATGCCTTCTCCAAGTGTGTCTTGGGTTGCGAGGCTAGTCCTCAAAAAACCGATGTGTCTTGTAGTGGAATGACGAGAGGAAGATACTCAGCGGTCTTTGGACTTGGTAGGGTTAATAAAGGAAAATTTCCTTTTATTTACCTTGGAGTACCTATATGCACTAAAAGAATCACTAAGGCTCAAAGTGATCACTTGGTGGATAAGATGTGTAGCAGAATTAAAGCGTGGAGTTCAAGACACTTGTCTTTTGCTGCAAGGCTCACTTTGGTAAATGTAGTCCTCTTGAGTATCCAGATATATTGGGCACAAATAATGGTACTGCCTCAGGGTATTCTTAATCAATTAAATGCAATATGTAGATGTTTCCTGTGGTATGGAAAAGTCTGCCATAACCCAGGGGCCATTGCATGGGATAGATTGTGCCATAAAAAGAAAGAAGGAGGTTTAGGTCTTTTGAATACTGATTTGTGGAATAAAGCAGCAATTGGTAAACATATTTGGGATGTAGCTGGACAGAAGGAAAATTTATGGGTGAAATGGGTTCAATCTGTTTACATCAAGAATCAAGATTGGACCAGTTATATTCCTAAGGCTTCCAACAGCTGGTACTGGAAGCAAATTTGTCATGTAAAAGAGAAGTTGAAAAGGGTGATTGATCCTGTCCAGTGGGGGCAGGGTAAGTACAAATTTTCAAATCAAGAAACACCAGTTTATTGCGTGGCTAGCAATGCACAGAAGACTGAAAACGAAAGATAGAATGATAGACTATGTGCCTAATGATGATTATACTTGCCCATTGTGTGGAATGCAACAGGAACAACATGAACATTTGTTCTTTCAATGTCCATACAGCAAGAAGTGTTGGCAGCAGCTCAGAATATGGATTCAGCTTGGTCGTGAATCTTTGAGTTTGGGAAATGCTTGCAGAAACATCAAAAATTTGAGGTTTTAAGTGCAGTCTGTTTAATTCATATGTTGTAGCTTTGATATACCAGATTTGGATAGTTAGGAATATAGCTATTTTTGATCATAAAGTCATGAGTATAGATCACACAGTTAAATGTATAAAAAATAGTATAAAGATGAGATTTCTTGCTGTAAAGTCTAGATTAATAGAGGAGCAACATATAGTATGGTTACAGAATGTATAGGCTTTGGGTCTGTTTAGGCTTTGGCCTAGTTTGTTTTACAAAGAGTTGGGTGTTTTGCAGGGTTCTTACTAGAAGATTCGTGCTCCCCTTCTCTTTTGTGTTGTAAAAAGTTTTGTGCAATGAAATGCTTTCTTACTGATAAAAAAATAATAATAATAATGCGAAGGAAGATCATGCACAAGTGGTTATGCCACACTCATCACCTCTTATACAATCAGACTCTATGATCTTTCGAGAAAAAGATTCTAAGAATCTATGTAAGGAAATGCTAGAAGATACGGCTGACCAACTATTAACTTTGGAAAGAAAACTCAATAGGTTTTGGGGCGTGCAGTCTCAAGACAACAACAACAACCTTCTTAGAGTGATATTTTCTCCAAGATAATGTTTCAACAACATCCACACTTTAATACAAATTATATACCTTTGGAAGGGCAAGTTATGTTTCTAACAAGAGTTAGGCCCCCTCTTAAGCCTCCATCAAAATTTCAAGATTGGTCCACAGTATTGTTTTGTGGGTACTTGTATTTAGGTGTTTGTGTTGGTTTGGTGTTTGACCCAGGTTGATTAAGGTTCAAATGGTTCCTGCTGCTGCTGTAGTTGTTCTTGCTCTTTGTAATAATAAGCTTAAATTTCCAGCATTTGTATCACAATTTTGAGAGTTGTAATTAAGACGTGAGGGAAAGTCTTTTAGAAGGAGGGAAGTATGTTACGGGAGGTTTAGGTAGTTAATAAGTTTGTTAGAAACGTTAGTTCGGGTCGTTAGTTTGTTCTTTTAAGTTTTGTTATACTCTTCTATAACTACTTGTAGTTGTAATCTGTCATAATCATCAAAGAAATTAATGAAATACAAACTTCTCTCTCTGAATTATCTCTTCTAAACATTAACTAGATTTGAAGAGTTTGTTGTGTGCACATATGGTGTTTATAGAAACATGCCATAAAACTTCAAATCCAAAAATTCTTTGGATTCTTTAACTAGTAAATCAAGAATTTGGAGAAATCTATGCTTCCAACCACAAGAACTCATCTAACTAGGCGATTTGAATGTTGCCCAACAAGTGTTCGATAAAATGCCTAAAGGAACTCTTTTAGAGAAATTTCATCAAGTAAACATAAATTGTTGAATAACCATTACTTTCAAAGTGAAACAACATTTTCCACGTTGTTGCGAGCTTGCCATGGAAGAACAATTCAAGAATGGTGGTTTTCTTTGGTATGTTCCTAATCATAGACTTAAAGTAGTTTTAGCTACAAAGTTTAATGAGTTGTGCCACTTAAGTACTCTTGAGTCATACATTGAGGAGTATGAGGAGTTGTTGAATGTTATGCTACATCGAGATGTCGAAACACCCAATTTCAATCTTATTGATTGCTTTGTGAAAGGTCTAAAATATGATTTAAGGGATTTTGTAAGATCTTGGAAATTTACTTGAGTAAGTGATGCCATGAAGAATGCAATTTGGAAGAATAGAATTATGAGTTTGTCTACTACAAAAATCAACGAGTCTCCCACGAAATTTGAGTATGAAAGATGTGAACAAAACAATATTGGGTGTGAATATGTTAAGGTGCAAGATTCTTATGAAGTTGTGGAATATGTGGAGGGTCGATTTTCATTGTGAAAGAAATTGTAGGGTGTGTTGAAGTTGTGGAAAATAAGGAAGTAATTGAAGTTACGGAAAGTGACAAAAATGTGGAAGATATTAGGTTTGTAAAAAATAATGCGAAGGAAGATCATGCACAAGTGGTTATGCCACACTCATCACCTCTTATACAATCGGACTCTATGATCTTTCGAGAAAAGATTCTAAGAATCTATGTAAGGAAATGCTAGAAGATATGGTCGACCAACTATTAACTTTGGAAAGAAAAACTCAATAGGTTTTGGGGCGTGCGATCTCAAGACAACAACAACAACCTTCTTAGAGTGATATTTCCTCCAAGACAATGCTTCAACAACATCCACACTTTAATACAAAGTATATACCTTTAGAAGGGCAAGTTATGTTTCTAGCAAGAGTTAGGCCCCCTCTTAAGCCACCATTAAAATTTCAAGATTGGTCCACAGTATTATTTTGTGGGTACTTGTATTTAGGTGTTTGTGTTGTTTTGGTGTTTGACCCGAGGTTGATTAAGGTACAAATGGTTCATCCCGTTCTTTGTAGTTGTTCTTCCCTTTTGTAATAATAAGCTTAAATTTCCAGCATTTGTACCACAATTTTGAGAGTTGTAACTAAGACTTGAGGGCAAGTCTTTTAGAAGGAGGAAGTATGTTACGGGAGGTTTAGGTAGTTAATAAGTAGTTAATAAGTTTGTTAGAAAATTTAGTTCGAGTCGTTAGTTTGTTGTTTTAAGTTTTGTTATACTCTTCTATAAATACTTGTAGTTGTAATATGTCATAATCATCAAAGAAATTAATGAAATACAAACTTCTCTCTCTGAATTATCTCTTCAAAACATTAACTAGATTTGAAGAGTTTGTTGTGTGCACATATGGTGTTTGTAGAAACGTTCCATAAAACTTCAAATCCAAAAATTCTTTGGATTCTTGAACTAGTAAATCAAGAATTTGGAGAAATTTATGCTTCCAACCACAAGAACTCGGCTAACTAGCAAATTTAAATATTGCCCAACAAGTGTTCGATAAAATGCCTAAAGGAACTCTTCAAGAGAAATTTCCTCAAGGAAATATAAATTGTTGAATACCCATTACTTTCAAAGTGAAATAACATTTTCCACATTCTTTGTCGAGCCTTGCCATGGAAGAACAATTCAAGAATGGTGGTTTTCTTTGGTATGTTCCTAATCATAGACTTAAAGTAGTTTTAGCTACAAAGTTTAATGAGTTGTGCCAATTAAGTACTCTTGAGTCATACATTGAGGAGTTTGTTGAATGTTATGCTACATCGAGATGTCGAAATTTCAAATTTTTACCTTATTGATTGCTTTGTGAAAGGTCTAAAATTTGATTTAAGGGATTTCGTAAGATCTTGGAAATTTACTTCAGTAAGTGATGCCATGAAGTATGCAATTTGGAAGAATAGAATTATGAGTTTGTCTACTACAAAAATTAACGAGTCTGCCAGTAAATTTGAGTATGAAAGATGTGAACAAAACAATATTAGGATGTCAAGGTGCAAGATTCTTATGAAGTTGTGGAATGTGTGGAGGGTCGATTTCCATTGTGAAAGAAATTGTAGGGTGTGTTGAAGTTGTGGAAACTAAGGAAGTAATTAAAGTTCGGAAAGTGAAAAAAATGTGGAAGATGTTAGGTTTGTAAAAAATAATGCGAAGGAAGATCATGCACAAGTGGTTATGCCACACTCATCACCTCTTATACAATCAGACTCTATGATCTTTCGAGAAAAAGATTCTAAGAATTTATGTAAGGAAATGCTAGAAGATATGGCTGACCAACTATTAACTTTGGAAATTAAAGAAAAACTCAATAGGTTTTGGGGCGTGCAGTCTCAAGACAACAACAACAACCTTCTTAGAGTGATATTTCCTCCAAGACAATGCTTCAACAACATCCACACTTTAATACAAAGTATATACCTTTGGAAGGGCAAGTTATGTTTCAGGCAAGAGTTAGGCCCCCTCTTAAGCCTCCATCAAAATTTTAAGATTGGTCCATAGTCTTGTTTTGTGGGTACTTGTATTTAGGTGTTTGTGTTGTTTTGGTGTTTGACCCGGGTTGATTAAGGTTCAAATGGTTCTCGCCATTTCTGTAATTGTTCTTGCTACTTTAATAATAAGCTTAAATTTCCAGCATTTATATCACAATTTTGAGAGTTGTAACTAAGACTTGAGGGCAAGTCTTTTAGAAGGGAGGAAGTATGTTACATGAGGTTTAGGTAGTTAATAAGTAGTTAATAAGTTTGTTAGAATAGTTAGTTCGGGTTGTTAGTTTGTTGTTTTAAGTTTTGTTAAACTCTTCGATAAATACTTGTAGTTGTAATATGTCATAATCATTAAAGAAATTATTGAAATACAAACTTCTCTCTTCGAATTCTCTCTTCTCTTTCGATTCTATTTCTCTCTCCCTCTGAATTCTCTATCTTCCTATCTCTACATTCTCGTTTTTTTCTCAATAGTTCATAAGCTGAACTAATATCCAGCTGATTGAGCTTAGCTCCCGCATCAATGGTATCGGAGAAAACTCTTTCCATAACCAACTTCCGCCATTAAAGTGAGCTTAAGGCTAAACATCAACTAGATTTGAAGAATTTGTTGTGTGCACATAAGGTGTTTGTAGAACGTGCCATAAAACTTCAAATACAAAAATTCCTTGGATTCTTGAACTAGTAATTCATGAGTTTGGAGAAATTTATGCTTCCAACCACAAGAACTCGCCTAACTAGCTGATTTAAATGTTGCCCAACAAGTGTTTGATAAAATGCCTAATGGAACTCTTCAAGAGAAATTTTATCAAGGAAATATAAATGGTTGAATACCCATTACTTTCAAAGTGAAACAACATTTTCCACATTCTTGTCGCGCTGCCATGGAAGAACAATTCAAGAATGGTGGTTTTCTTTGGTATGTTCCTAATCATAGACTTAAAGTAGTTTTAGCTACAAAGTTTAATGAGTTGTACCAATTAAGTACTCTTGAGTCATACATTGAGGAGTTTGTTGAATGTTATGCTACATCGAGATGTCGAAATACCTAATTTCTACCTTATTGATTGCTTTGTGAAAGGTCTAAAATCGATTTAAGAGATTTCGTAAGATCTTGGAAATTTACTTCAGTAAGTGATGCCATGAAGTATGCAATTTGGAAGAATAGAATTATGAGTTTGTCTATAACAAAAATTAAAGAGTATGCCACTAAATTTGAGTATGAAAGATGTGAACAAAACAATATTGGGATGTCAAGGTGCAAGATTTTTATGATGTTGTGGAATGTGAGGAGGGTCAGATTTCCATTGTGAAAGAAATTGTAGGGTGTGTTGAAGTTGTGGAAACTAAGGAAGTAATTGAAGTTCTGGAAAGTGAAAAAAATGTGGAAGATGTTAGGTTTGTAAAAAATAATGCGAAGGAAGATCATGCACAAGTGGTTATGCCACACTCATCACCTCTTATACAATCAGACTCTATGATCTTTCGAGAAAAAGATTCTAAGAATCTATGTAAGGAAATGCTAGAAGATACGGTGACCAACTATTAACTTTGGAAAGAAAAACTCAATAGGTTTTGGGGCGTGCGATCTCAAGACAACAACAACAACCTTCTTAGAGTGATATTTTCTCCAAGATAATGTTTCAACAACATCCACACTTTAATACAAATTATATACCTTTGGAAGGGCAAGTTATGTTTCTAACAAGAGTTAGGCCCCCTCTTAAGCCTCCATCAAAATTTCAAGATTGGTCCACAGTATTGTTTTGTGGGTACTTGTATTTAGGTGTTTGTGTTGGTTTGGTGTTTGACCCGGGTTGATTAAGGTTCAAATGGTTCCTTGCTTTGCTTTGTAGTTGTTCTTGCTCTTTGTAATAATAAGCTTAAATTTCCAGCATTTGTATCACAATTTTGAGAGTTGTAATTAAGACGTGAGGGAAAGTCTTTTAGAAGGAGGGAAGTATGTTACGGGAGGTTTAGGTAGTTAATAAGTTTGTTAGAAACGTTAGTTCGGGTCGTTAGTTTGTTCTTTTAAGTTTTGTTATACTCTTCTATAACTACTTGTAGTTGTAATCTGTCATAATCATCAAAGAAATTAATGAAATACAAACTTCTCTCTCTGAATTATCTCTTCTAAACATTAACTAGATTTGAAGAGTTTGTTGTGTGCACATATGGTGTTTATAGAAACATGCCATAAAACTTCAAATCCAAAAATTCTTTGGATTCTTTAACTAGTAAATCAAGAATTTGGAGAAATCTATGCTTCCAACCACAAGAACTCATCTAACTAGCTGATTTGAATGTTGCCCAACAAGTGTTCGATAAAATGCCTAAATGAACTCTTTTAGAGAAATTTCATCAAGTAAACATAAATTCTTTGAATAACCATTACTTTCAAAGTGAAACAACATTTTCCACGTTCTGCCGAGCCCGCCATGGAAGAACAATTCAAGAATGGTGGTTTTCTTTGGTATGTTCCTAATCATAGACTTAAAGTAGTTTTAGCTACAAAGTTTACTGAGTTGTGCCACTTAAGTACTCTTGAGTCATACATTGAGGAGTATGAGGAGTTGTTGAATGTTATGCTACATCGAGATGTCGAAACACCCAATTTCTATCTTATTGATTGCTTTGTGAAAGGTCTAAAATATGATTTAAGGGATTTTGTAAGATCTTGGAAATTTACTTCAGTAAGTGATGCCATGAAGAATGCAATTTGGAAGAATAGAATTATGAGTTTGTCTACTACAAAAATCAACGAGTCTCCCACGAAATTTGAGTATGAAAGATGTGAACAAAACAATATTGGGTGTGAATATGTTAAGGTGCAAGATTCTTATGAAGTTGTGGAATATGTGGAGGGTCAGATTTTCATTGTGAAAGAAATTGTAGGGTGTGTTGAAGTTGTGGAAAATAAGGAAGTAATTGAAGTTCTGGAAAGTGACAAAAATGTGGAAGATATTAGGTTTGTAAAAAATAATGCGAAGGAAGATCATGCACAAGTGGTTATGCCACACTCATCACCTCTTATACAATCGGACTCTATGATCTTTCGAGAAAAGATTCTAAGAATCTATGTAAGGAAATGCTTGAAGATATGGTGCGACCAACTATTAACTTTGGAAAGAAAAACTCAATAGGTTTTGGGGCGTGCGGTCTCAAGACAACAACAACAACCTTCTTAGAGTGATATTTCCTCCAAGACAATGCTTCAACAACATCCACACTTTAATACAAAGTATATACCTTTAGAAGGGCAAGTTATGTTTCTAGCAAGAGTTAGGCCCCCTCTTAAGCCACCATTAAAATTTCAAGATTGGTCCACAGTATTGTTTTGTGGGTACTTGTATTTAGGTGTTTGTGTTGTTTTGGTGTTTGACCCGGGTTGATTAAGGTACAAATGGTTCATCCCGTTGCTTTGTAGTTGTTCTTCCCTACTTGTAATAATAAGCTTAAATTTCCAGCATTTGTACCACAATTTTGAGAGTTGTAACTAAGACTTGAGGGCAAGTCTTTTAGAAAAAGGGAAGTATGTTACGGGAGGTTTAGGTAGTTAATAAGTAGTTAATAAGTTTGTTAGAAAATTTAGTTCGAGTCGTTAGTTTGTTGTTTTAAGTTTTGTTATACTCTTCTATAAATACTTGTAGTTGTAATATGTCATAATCATCAAAGAAATTAATGAAATACAAACTTCTCTCTCTGAATTATCTCTTCAAAACATTAACTAGATTTGAAGAGTTTGTTGTGTGCACATATGGTGTTTGTAGAAACGTGCCATAAAACTTCAAATCCAAAAATTCTTTGGATTCTTGAACTAGTAAATCAAGAATTTGGAGAAATTTATGCTTCCAACCACAAGAACTCGGCTAACTAGGCGATTTAAATATTGCCCAACAAGTGTTCGATAAAATGCCTAAAGGAACTTTTCAAGAGAAATTTCCTCGAGGAAATATAAATTGTTGAATACCCATTACTTTCAAAGTGAAATAACATTTTCCACATTCTTTGTCGAGCACCTGCCATGGAAGAACAATTCAAGAATGGTGGTTTTCTTTGGTATGTTCCTAATCATAGACTTAAAGTAGTTTTAGCTACAAAGTTTAATGAGTTGTGCCAATTAAGTACTCTTGAGTCATACATTGAGGAGTTTGTTGAATGTTATGCTACATCGAGATGTCGAAATTCCCAATTTTTACCTTATTGATTGCTTTGTGAAAGGTCTAAAATTTGATTTAAGGGATTTCGTAAGATCTTGGAAATTTACTTGGGTAAGTGATGCCATGAAGTATGCAATTTGGAAGAATAGAATTATGAGTTTGTCTACTACAAAAATTAACGAGTCGCCACTAAATTTGAGTATGAAAGATGTGAACAAAACAATATTTGGATGTCGAGGTGCAAGATTCTTATGAAGTTGTGGAATGTGTGGAGGGTCGGATTTCCATTGTGAAAGAATTTGTAGGGTGTGTTGAAGTTGTGGAAACTAAGGAAGTAATTAAAGTTACGGAAAGTGAAAAAAATGTGGAAGATGTTAGGTTTGTAAAAAATAATGCGAAGGAAGATCATGCACAAGTGGTTATGCCACACTCATCACCTCTTATACAATCGGACTCTATGATCTTTCGAGAAAAGATTCTAAGAATTTATGTAAGGAAATGCTAGAAGATATGGGTGACCAACTATTAACTTTGGAAAGAAAAACTCAATAGGTTTTGGGGCGTGCGGTCTCAAGACAACAACAACAACCTTCTTAGAGTGATATTTCCTCCAAGACAATGCTTCAACAACATCCACACTTTAATACAAAGTATATACCTTTGGAAGGGCAAGTTATGTTTCAAGCAAGAGTTAGGCCCCCTCTTAAGCCTCCATCAAAATTTTAAGATTGGTCCATAGTACTGTTTTGTGGGTACTTGTATTTAGGTGTTTGTGTTGTTTTGGTGTTTGACCCGGGTTGATTAAGGTTCAAATGGTTCCGCCTTGCTTGTAATTGTTCTTGCTACTTTAATAATAAGCTTAAATTTCCAGCATTTATATCACAATTTTGAGAGTTGTAACTAAGACTTGAGGGCAAGTCTTTTAGAAGGAGGAAGTATGTTACATGAGGTTTAGGTAGTTAATAAGTAGTTAATAAGTTTGTTAGAATAGTTAGTTCGGGTTGTTAGTTTGTTGTTTTAAGTTTTGTTAAACTCTTCTATAAATACTTGTAGTTGTAATATGTCATAATCATTAAAGAAATTATTGAAATACAAACTTCTCTATCTGAATTCTCTCTTCTCTTTCTGATTCTATTTCTCTCTCCCTCTGAATTCTCTATCTTCCTATCTCTACATTCTGTTTTTTTCTCAATAGTTCATAAGCCGAACTAATATCCAGCCGATTGAGCTTAGCTCCTGCATCAATGGTATCGGAGAAAACTCTTTCCATAACCAACTTAGCCATTAAAGTGAGCTTAAGGCTAAACATCAACTAGATTTGAAGAATTTGTTGTGTGCACATAAGGTGTTTGTAGAACGTGCCATAAAACTTCAAATCCAAAAATTCCTTGGATTCTTGAACTAGTAATTCATGAGTTTGGAGAAATTTATGCTTCCAACCACAAGAACTCGGCTAACTAGGCGATTTAAATGTTGCCTAACAAGTGTTTGATAAAATGCCTAAAGGAACTCTTCAAGAGAAATTTTATCAAGGAAATATAAATTGTTGAATACCCATTACTTTCAAAGTGAAACAACATTTTCCACATTCTTTGTCGCGCTTTGCCATGGAAGAACAATTCAAGAATGGTGGTTTTCTTTGGTATGTTCCTAATCATAGTCTTAAAGTAGTTTTAGCTACAAAGTTTAATGAGTTGTGCCAATTAAGTACTCTTGAGTCATACATTGAGGAGTTTGTTGAATGTTATGCTACATCGAGATGTCGAAATACCTAATTTCTACCTTATTGATTGCTTTGTGAAAGGTCTAAAATCGATTTAAGAGATTTCGTAAGATCTTGGAAATTTACTTGATAAGTGATGCCATGAAGTATGCAATTTGGAAGAATAGAATTATGAGTTTGTCTATAACAAAAATTAAAGAGTATGCCACTAAATTTGAGTATGAAAGATGTGAACAAAACAATATTGGGATGTCGAGGTGCAAGATTTTTATGATGTTGTGGAATGTGAGGTGGGTCGGATTTCCATTGTGAAAGAAATTGTAGGGTGTGTTGAAGTTATGGAAACTAAGGAAGTAATTGAAGTTACGGAAAGTGAAAAAAATGTGGAAGATGTTAGGTTTGTAAAAAATAATGCGAAGGAAGATCATGCACAAGTGGTTATGCCACACTCATCACCTCTTATACAATCAGACTCTATGATCTTTCGAGAAAAAGATTCTAAGAATCTATGTAAGGAAAAGCTAGAAGATACGGCTGACCAACTATTAACTTTGGAAAGAAAAACTCAATAGGTTTTGGGGCGTGCGGTCTCAAGACAACAACAACAACCTTCTTAGAGTGATATTTTCTCCCGAGATAATGTTTCAACAACATCCACACTTTAATACAAATTATATACCTTTGGAAGGGCAAGTTATGTTTCTAACAAGAGTTAGGCCCCCTCTTAAGCCTCCATCAAAATTTCAAGATTGGTCCACAGTATTGTTTTGTGGGTACTTGTATTTAGGTGTTTGTGTTGGTTTGGTGTTTGACCCGGGTTGATTAAGGTTCAAATGGTTCTTTGCCTTCTTTGTAGTTGTTCTTGCTCTTTGTAATAATAAGCTTAAATTTCCGGCATTTGTATCACAATTTTGAGAGTTGTAATTAAGACGTGAGGGAAAGTCTTTTAGAAGGAGGGAAGTATGTTACGGGAGGTTTAGGTAGTTAATAAGTTTGTTAGAAACGTTAGTTCGGGTCGTTAGTTTGTTCTTTTAAGTTTTTGTTATACTCTTCTATAACTACTTGTAGTTGTAATCTGTCATAATCATCAAAGAAATTAATGAAATACAAACTTCTCTCTCGAATTATCTCTTCTAAACATTAACTAGATTTGAAGAGTTTGTTGTGTGCACATATGGTGTTTATAGAAACATGCCATAAAACTTCAAATCCAAAAATTCTTTGGATTCTTTGACTAGTAAATCAAGAATTTGGAGAAATCTATGCTTCCAACCACAAGAACTCATCTAACTAGGCTGATTTGAATGTTGCCCAACAAGTGTTCGATAAAATGCCTAAAGGAACTCTTTTAGAGAAATTTCATCAAGTAAACATAAATTCTTTGAATAACCATTACTTTCAAAGTGAAACAACATTTTCCACGTTGCTGCGGAGCTTTGCCATGGAAGAACAATTCAAGAATGGTGGTTTTTCTTTGGTATGTTCCTAATCATAGACTTAAAGTAGTTTTAGCTACAAAGTTTAATGAGTTGTGCCACTTAAGTACTCTTGAGTCATACATTGAGGAATATGAGGAGTTGTTGAATGTTATGCTACATCGAGATGTCAAAACACCCAATTTATATCTTATTGATTGCTTTGTGAAAGGTCTAAAATATGATTTAAGGGATTTTGTAAGATCTTGGAAATTTACTTGAGTAAGTGATGCCATGAAGAATGCAATTTGGAAGAATAGAATTATGAGTTTGTCTACTACAAAAATCAACGAGTCTCCCACGAAATTTGAGTATGAAAGATGTGAAAAAAACAATATTGGGTGTGAATATGTTAAGGTGCAAGATTCTTATGAAGTTGTGGAATATGTGGAGGGTCAGATTTTCATTGTGCAAGAAATTGTAGGGTGTGTTGAAGTTGTGGAAAATAAGGAAGTAATTGAAGTTACGGAAAGTGACAAAAATGTGGAAGATATTAGGTTTGTAAAAAATAATGCGAAGGAAGATCATGCACAAGTGGTTATGCCACACTCATCACCTCTTATACAATCAGACTCTATGATCTTTCGAGAAAAAGATTCTAAGAATCTATGTAAGGAAATGCTAGAAGATATGGCTGACCAATTATTAACTTTGGAAAGAAAAACTCGATAGGTTTTGGGGCGTGCGATCTCAAGACAACAACAACAACCTTCTTAGAGTGATATTTCCTCCAAGACAATGCTTCAACAACATCCACACTTTAATACAAAGTATATACCTTTAGAAGGGCAAGTTATGTTTCTAGCAAGAGTTAGGCCCCCTCTTAAGCCACCATTAAAATTTCAAGATTGGTCCACGGTATTGTTTTGTGGGTACTTGTATTTAGGTGTTTGTGTTGTTTTGGTGTTTGACCCGGGTTGATTAAGGTACAAATGGTTCATCCGGTTCTTTCGTAGTTGTTCTTCCCCTCTTTGTAATAATAAGCTTAAATTTCCGGCATTTGTACCACAATTTTGAGAGTTGTAACTAAGACTTGAGGGCAAGTCTTTTAGAAGGAGGGAATTATGTTACAGGAGGTTTAGATAGTTAATAAGTAGTTAATAAGTTTGTTAGAAAATTTAGTTCAGGTCGTTAGTTTGTTGTTTTAAGTTTTGTTATACTCTTCTATAAATACTTGTAATTGTAATATGTCATAATCATCAAAGAAATTAATGAAATACAAACTTCTCTCTCTCGAATTATCTCTTCAAAACATTAACTAGATTTGAAGAGTTTGTTGTGTGCACATATGGTGTTTGTAGAAACGTGCCATAAAACTTCAAATCCAAAAATTCTTTGGATTCTTGAACTAGTAAATCAAGAATTTGGAGAAATTTATGCTTCCAACCACAAGAACTCAGCTAACTAGCTGATTTAAATATTGCCCAACAAGTGTTCGATAAAATGCCTAAAGGAACTCTTCAAGAGAAATTTCCTCAAGGAAATATAAATTGTTGAATACCCATTACTTTCAAAGTGAAATAACATTTTCCACATTCTTGCCGAGCCTGCCATGGAAGAACAATTCAAGAATGGTGGTTTTCTTTGGTATGTTCCTAATCATAGACTTAAAGTAGTTTTAGCTACAAATTTTAATGAGTTGTGCCAATTAAGTACTCTTGAGTCATACATTGAGGAGTTTGTTGAATGTTATGCTACATCGAGATGTCGAAATTCCCAATTTTTACCTTATTGATTGCTTTGTGAAAGGTCTAAAATTTGATTTAAGGGATTTCGTAAGATCTTGGAAATTTACTTGATAAGTGATGCCATGAAGTATGCAATTTGGAAGAATAGAATTATGAGTTTGTCTACTACAAAAATTAACGAGTCCGCCACTAAATTTGAGTATGAAAGATGTGAACAAAACAATATTAGGATGTCGAGGTGCAAGATTCTTATGAAGTTGTGGAATGTGTGGAGGGTCAGATTTCCATTGTGAAAGAAATTGTAGGGTGTGTTGAAGTTGTGGAAACTAAGGAAGTAATTAAAGTTACGGAAAGTGAAGAAAATGTGGAAGATGTTAGGTTTGTAAAAAATAATGCGAAGGAAGATCATGCACAAGTGGTTATGCCACACTCATCACCTCTTATACAATCGGACTCCATGATCTTTCGAGAAAAAGATTCTAAGAATTTATGTAAGGAAATGCTAGAAGATATGGTCGACCCAACTATTAACTTTGGAAAGAAAAACTCAATAGGTTTTGGGGCGTGCGGTCTCAAGACAACAACAACAACCTTCTTAGAGTGATATTTCCTCCAAGACAATGCTTCAACAACATCCACACTTTAATACAAAGTATATACCTTTGGAAGGGCAAGTTATGTTTCTAGCAAGAGTTAGGCCCCCTCTTAAGCCTCCATCAAAATTTAAAGATTGGTCCACATTCTTGTTTTGTGGGTACTTATATTTGGGTGTTTGTGTTGTTTTGGTGTTTAACTCGACTTGATTAAGGTTCAAATGGTTCCTACCCTCTTTGTAATTGTCCTTGCTACTTTGTAATAATAAGCTTAAATTGCCGGCATTTGTGTCACAATTTTGAGAGTTGTAACTAAGACTTGAGGGCAAGTCTTTTAGAAGGAGGGAAGTATGTTCTTGGAGGTTTAGGTAGTTAATATGTAGTTAATAAGTTTGTTAGAAAAGTTAGTTCGAGTCGTTAGTTTGTTGTTTTAAGTTTTGTTATACTCTTCTATAAATACTTGTAGTTGTAATCTGTCATAATCATCAAAGAAATTAATGAAATACAAACTTCTCTCTCTGAATTCTTTCTTCTCTCTCTGAGTTTTATCTCTCTCTCCCTCTGAAATCTCTATCTTCCTATCTCTACATTATGTTTTCTTCTCAATAGTTCATAAGCCGAACTAATATCCAGCGATTGAGCTTAGCTCTGCATCATGAACCAAAATGCATCTTATACAAAGCAACTATTTATCCTGCTATGATACTTCATAACCAACAAAAGCTGCTATGACACTCCATAACCTAGATATTGCATAGATAGCAGAAATTCCTTCTTTTATATTTCTTTTTTAAATGAACAAATGTTGCTATCTATTGAAGATAAACGATAGTTTTACTTATCTTCTTATTGTAATAATCTCATGTTCTCTAGTTGTAGATACTTTTCTATCTTAGTTTGTTATACTAAAGATATGTATTTCGGTCAACGTAATTATCTTTTTAGTTACTCATACTTTAGGTGTACTTATTCGAGTTATCTATAAGCTTATAGGTTGTATAAATGGCTATTGTTGCTTCTTGAAAATCTCAAGCTTCCTCACTTTCACACTATGATACTCCATAACCAAGATCATAAGCCAAAATGCATAATTGGAATTTAGTAATCCAATAAAATAGTCATGAGATTGTCGTTTTCTTCTAAAACCTTCAATTGAGTTAGCATCCCAACCTTCAAAATCAAAGGCCAATTTTAATTTATACATAATTGATACTCCAAAGTAAAAGACAAATAAAAAAGACCAAAAAAAAAATTTAGTGCGTAGATATCCAATTCAGTTGACAAGATGAAATATAGAAATCATAAATGAAAGTCAAATGCACGGGGAAGAGAGAGTGGAAGCTTAATGACCTCGGCAAGTACGACTTCAATTTCTAAGTATAAGATACGGAATTCCGACCCGGAGATAAGCGTCCACTACGGTGTTATGCCATGAACAAACACCGATTCGGATATAAGAGATCGGGAACCACCGGTTAACCAATAAAAGTGACTCTATGAGTAAGGAGAACAATTACCAGTGCAATAGACGAGAAGAATAGCTATTGATGAAAATAGAGTCATTTCGGAAGCAATTGATGAGAAGAGGAGGGAGTTGACGGAGTGTCGTGGTGGTGACTGCGGAAGATTAGTTGAGAAAGTTGAGGAAGTTTTTTTAAAAAAAAAAAAAGGGGAGAGAGTTGAGGGTGTTTGAAATTTTGAATGGGTTCTTACGTAGTTTCGCGGCAATGTGGGAATTTTAGACCGATTTCCGCCCTTTTTTGTACTAGAAAAATTAGATAAAAGTCGAATATATTTTTCTTTCGAATTTGTTTAACTTAAGGAGGAATGAGGTTTCGAAACGAGAGATGTTACGTCGGGTGCATTTCATACTATTAAGTTATGATAACTTCATTTAAGATTAAGTGAGTAAAAATCAAATGAATATAACACACTCGTAGAATATTATACTATTTTATACAATTAAAAAATTTATTACTCAAAGGCTATCTTCTTTTCAACTCTTTTTTTTGCTTATACGAATTTATATGAACTTATACGAACTTATTAGACCTTATTAGATTTTATCGAACTTATTACACCTTATTTAATCGGTGTGTCAAACCTTATTTTTTTGAAGCTGAATTTATTTGAATTAATTAGACCTTTATTAGTCCTCATTAGACCTTGTCGGGATCTATCCTAACTTATTTTTTTCTTATAAGGATTGAAAATAAGGTAAGCACGGACATGACAAGTGCGGCTTTTCTATTCTTTGTCGTACTTTCTCTTCAATTATGTTTGTTGTTTGTGTATATTTCTCTTTTGGTGGGACAGTCTCAGTAACTAAGACGAGCTTCTACCAAGCTAAGTTTAATTTACATGTATGTGTTATAAGTTTTTGCAGAGTTGTTATCATTTTATAGTTACTCGTTTATGCTTGATTCATTTCAATTTATAGATATTCTATATTAGTGTATAATACATATTTCATACTAGTTTATACTTTTTTATATTAGTTTATAAATTGATTTAAGATATGTATAAACTGATAACAAATCTGCATAAGCGAGATATGAAATATGTATAAAGCGGTAGCAGTATGGATAAAACTTATAAAGTAGTATCTAAATACTTTTTTTTTTTGGAAAGTAAGTAATATTAAGCCCAAAAAACCAAGTACACCTATACGTTGTAGCAGCAACCACTCCTAATCACTGGACATGCACAGCCTTACAAGTTTTCAATCCAATTTCTATCTCTATCTTTAACTTTTATACTTAAAATCTGCAAAATTCTACTTTTCACACTAAACTTAACATCCTGCACAGTTTTGTTAATAGTCGTAATTACACTATCCCAATAAGCTGTGTTGCGATTTCTCCAAATTGTATAAACAGTAGCAGTAAGAGCAGCAAGCACCACTTTCTTCTGAAAGCTACTACCTCTGTATCTTCCTCCAATCCATCTACACATCGATGGATACTTACGTCCCCTCCATGTGACACCGAAGCCATTCCATAATCGTCTCAACACACTTTCTTTGTAGTGGCATTAAAACATCAAGTGGTCTAGAGATTCAGACTGCTGACCACAGATGACACACACATCATCAACACAAATACCAATCTTCTTCAACCTATCCTTCGTTTTCAATATGTTTTGAAGAGCTAACCAAAGAATCATTATGTGCTTGGGTTGAGAAAACCTATTCCAGGCATATGTACTCCACTGTAATCTCGTGTCATCACTATTTATAGCATTGTAGTACTTCTTTATCTCGAACTTAGGATCTTGCAACCACTGATCTCCATTAAGCATCTCAGTCATTTCAGTTTTGGCTTGGCAGATGTACTTCCATGCCCAGCTAGCATTAGGAGGCGCCACATAGCTACTCCATTGATGCTCCTTGATATACATTTCATCCACCCACTTCACCCACATGTTGTCTTTCTTTTGAGTAATGCACCAGGCCAATTTACTTACAGCAGCTAAGTTCCAATGCAAAGTACTCCTGAAACCAAGGCCACCAGCTGCCTTTGATTTACATAAGGTATCCCAGCAAATAGCCCCTGGCTTAGAATCATTATGAGTCCCACTCCAAAGATAGCACTGCATATTACGTTCACTTCATTTAGCACACTTCTTGGGATGATAAATAGTTGCCCCGATAGGTATGTATGCTCATCGGCACACTATTTACAAGGCGACATTTTGCGCAAAGAGAGATGCCTAGTGCTCCAAACTCTTATTCTACTAATCATCTTATCAATCATAGCCTGGCAATCACTTGCCTTCAGCTTTGTATTGGATATGGGAACCCCTAAGTATTTAAAGGGGAGACTACCAACATGAAAACCACTAACATCAGTTACTCTCTGAATTTCCTCCTCACTCATACCAGCATAATACACTTCTGATTTACTTCGATTAACTTCCAAACCAGAAGCATTAGAAAACATCTGAAACCCTTGCAAAAGAGTATAGATGGATCTAAAGTCTCCATTACAGAATAACAGCAAATCATCAGCAAAGCATAAATGTGCAAGTTTCAGGTTTTTGCATCTAGCGTGAAACTTAAATCCATCCTGATCACCAATGTAATCTATCACTCTGGCAAGATAATCCATACAGAGAGCAAAAAGTAATGGAGACATAGGATCTCCTTGTCTCAACCCCCTCTGAGCACCAAAAAACCAGAAAGAGAACCCTTCACCATAATTGAGAACTTAGGCGTTGTTACACATGTCATGATTTCTTTGCACAAAATAATTAGGGAAACCCACCCCTTCCAACATTTGCTGAAGAAACTGCCAGTTAACATTATCATAAGCCTTCTTTAGATCTAATTTCATCATACAACAAGCTCTGGAAGCTTTCCTATTGTATAATTTGATTAAATCCTGGCATAACATTACATTATGTAAGATGCTTCTTCCAGCAATGAAAGCCCCTTGACTAGTAGACACTATATCAGGCAATATTTTATTAAGCTTCTCACTAATTAACTTAGTGATACATTTATAAAGCACCGAGCAACAGGCTATAGGCCTAAATTCGATCCACGCTTTGCCCGGGACATTTAACTTTAGGAACTAAAGTTAGAGTAGTGACATTGATTACCTTCAGCAATTTCCCCGTTTTGAAGAAGTCAAGAACATCCTCATTAACATCATCTCCAACAACCTCCCAGCAGTGTTTGTAAAAGCAACTATTAAAACCAATCGCCCGGTGCCTTATCATCGGGAATCTTTGAACAAAACTCTTCTCACATCATCTCTTGTGAACTGACATTGAAGGATCCTCCTCTGCTCCTCACTGATGCTCTTCCCTCTACTAATCAGAGTGCTTAACACCTTCTGCTGCTGCTTTTTCCCAGCAAAGAGATTCTTGTAATAATCCAAGAAAGCTTCATTTACCTTCTCATGAGAATTCACCCATTCACCAGCACTATTGTGAATAGCATGAACTCTATTCTGTCGTCTTCTTGCTTTGATAGCTTGATAGAAAACCTTAGTATTCTCATCACCACATTTGAGCCAATTGACTTTGCTTGTTCTTTGCATAAGTGAATGAACATTCTTCGAGCTCTCGAACCTTCTCTTGAACAATTTTCTCTGAGCTATGATTTCCATATCTCTAGAATTCACATGCATTTCATCTTGAACCCTTGCAAGTTCATCTGTGGCTCTTATTAGTTCAACCTCAGCATCACCAAATCCCTGTCTCTTCATATTCTTTAGAGCAGTCTTAACACTTTTGAGTTTCTCCACAACTTTAAACATAGGACATCCCATCACAGGTTTCCTCCATTTAACCTTAACAGCTTCTAACATAGCAGGGTAGTTGCACCACATGTTACAGAACATGAAAGGTTTCTTCATTCGAGGATCGACATACATCGAGGAACAGGGGTATGATCAAAATTACCTTCAGGTAAGAAAGCAACTTCTGCCTGATCATATTCGTCAATCCAATCAGAGTTAGCAATAACTCTATCTATCCGAGAAAAAACTCTTGCTAAGCCCATGTGAAGTGTCTACCAGAGGCTTTAACATCACTTAGCCCACAATCATAAATACATTCCAACATCGGCATAATTTCTGAGACTCTCACAGTACTACCTATCCTATCCTCAACATTAGACAAGGCATTGAAGTCGCCCATTAACACCCAAGCATCATCACACCTCCTTGCAATATCCTTTATACCAGTCCACAAAGAGCCCCTGCTATACTCATCATTAAAACCATACACAAATGTGCAGCTAAACCCCCTGCCACCTTGAGTAGGCTTAACTTCACAATGAATAAACTGACTAGTCATAGCCAAAATATTCACATGAAATGCGCCTGGACACCAGCCTATGATTATTCTGCCATTTTCATGACATGAATTGTTGTGAGTAAAACACCGACACGGGCACAAGTTGAGGTAAACATTGCCCAAATTAGGTGTTTTCACCCTTGTCTCAAGAAGACTGAACAACTTAACATTGTGGGAATTAATAAAATTCCTCACTTCAATCTGCTTGGCTTTGTTGTTCAATCCCCTTACATTCCATGATAGAATACTATCCATTTGGTTTAGGGGTTGTCAGCCCCTGCCCCTTATCCACCAATTCCTCCCCTGGTTGTTGCTCAGTAACCTCACTGTTTACAGCACCATTTTCCACTTCCTTGTTCCCAGCATCATCATCTTTGCTAGTTTCTGCATCTTCTAGCAATGCATTAAAAGAATTGTGTACTAGAACCACAGTCACCTTAGCAACTGGAACAACAACATTACCCACCTGTTGAAAGCCTTCATTATCAACCACGACTTTCTTCTTTTGCACCCACAACTTCCTTGTTGCACCTTTCCTGCATTCATCTTCCCCATGGCCTATTCCATCACATTTCTTGCAAATGGTTGGCCGCCACTCATATTCAATCTTCTGTTCCACCACACACCCATGTTCATTGCATAAACTAATTACATCAGGGAGTTTCTGCTGTAATTGGATTTCTACCATTACCCTTGCATAGTGGAGTCTATCTTTTATTTTTGTAGCCTGATCCATTTTGACAGCATGTCCAACCACTCCAGCAATCTTAAATAGACTCTTCTCACCCCAATATTTAAGAGCTAATCCAGGCATCTTAATCCAGATGGGGACATTCTGAATACTAGTTTTTTCAAGCAACATATCAGGCTCCCAAATTCGTGTTATCAGCGGTTTTTGGTCAAAAAACTGAAATCCCTCAGTAGTAACCTTCAAACAAGATTCAACAGAATCAAATCTGACAATAAACATACCTTTCCCTACCATTGCAATTTTATCAATCCCTAGATTTCCCCAAATTCGTCTAAAAAATCCATCCATCACATTGAAAGGGGGGTTTGCACCCAGCATATAACATATAACAGCAGAGGACCAGTACTCAATCTCCGATCCTCTTGAATGTCCTCAGATTCAATCATAACAATAGGGGTTTCAGCTCTTACCTGATTTCCATCACGAATCTCAACATCATCAGCCCATGACATTCGTCGAGCCGTCGAAGGTTGTTTTGCACCACTTTTCATCACATCCAGCCAATCCGGAAGGATAGCCTTCTCCATAGATTGTTGAACTTGTTCCTCCACCGTCGAGGTGGAATCGCCATTAATAGCCGCTTCTAACTCTGTTTCCTCCGAGAATCTCCTTCTACGGTATAGTGCTTGGGATTTGTATCGCAGCAACTCCAGTTACTTCATCAACTGATTTTGTTTTCTTCACCGGCGAAGAAGACGGACCAGTAACCTTACCCTTTCCTTTCTGAGCACTCTTCTTTGCTCTCCCTCTTGCCATGGCTTCAGCGCAAAATAGACAGGGGGTCTTATCGTGCGCTGAGAGAGAAAACAAGAAAACGTGTCATTTTTTTCTATTATATATCTAAATACGTTTAAACTAATAAAAATATGCATAAATTAAATTGATAACAACCATGCATAAAATGACAACAAAAGAACATATAAACTTAAATCCCACACGGGGCTCCTTTTTTGTTTTATGGGACACTAATGGCTTCTTGAGGTTGAGGTTTCCCTTACCATCCCCCTCCCTTCCAATGAGCTTGACCTGCAAGGCTGACTGGTTATACTTGTGAGCGAGAGGAGTCAGTTCAGTTGGTCTTTCATCTTACCTACCTAAAATAAACACACATTAGTTAAAGTTTCTGAAAATGAGTTTCTGCAAACTATTATATTGTCAAAATACGAGTAAAAGATAATAACGTTATTTCAGTGTCTAACATCATAATTCACCCTAACTAATCATTAAGACAAAAAAGTAAAATACAACTTTTTTTGCCTCAATTTGCTTTGTCAACCTTATTAATACCATGTTCTCTTCACCGAACTAATTTTTGAATTTCTATTTGGTTTTGTGTCTTTTTGTATAAGAAAAAAAAGAAACTAATATTTGAATTATTATAAGTTATAACTATTAAAAATCAGTTTGCAATCACAAAAATTAGTTTTTTTAACAAAAAAAAATCAATTTAATCATTAATAATCATTAGCTTTATACAACTAATAATAAGGGCTATTCAAGTTCAAATATAAATAAAAAAAAGTTTTCATATATCACGCTAACTTATAATCAATTTAAAATATTTATAATGTCAAGTTTTACCAACAATCTTTTGGAATTCCATATTCAAGATATATTAGTTTCATTTGCAATTTGTAAAAAAGGCCATATCCACTCAACTCTGAACTATAATAATATCTTGCGTACTAATACTATAATTTCTATAGGTCATGTATTGTTCCCCTTATTTTCACTTATTTTGCGAAAAGTAAGTTAACATGAAATTGAGATAAGTTGTACGTTTGGAGAAGTTTGTATATACTAGTGCCTTGATTTTATTCACCTAATATTCACTTAGTTGAAATTATCTGAACTTAACTTGATTTCAGGACCGTTTTATTCTACTTAGACTTAATTGAACTAATCTTAATTCATCTTTACTTATCTAAACTCATCTAAACTTAATCAGAACTTATTTTAACTTATTATTGAAACGTATTGAAGTTAATTATGTTAGGTGTTATGACTTGTGGAAATTCACTTATTTGAACTTATTGGAACCCAAACTTATCTGAACTTATTTGAATTAATCTGAATTTATTCTTGAATTATTTAATCTGATTTAAGTTAAAATAAGTTGAACAAAACATAGCCTTATTAGAACTTAATTAACATAACTTATTTTTCTTGTATGTGTACTTAGGTAGCACTAATTTTTCCCGAACTTACCGCAACTTAATCGAACTTATTTTTTTGAAATAAGTGGAAATAAAGTGAACAAGATAGGGCCCTAAGTTCAATTCCGACAACAAATTGAAACTATGATGTCATCTAGCAACCAATAATAAAATTATTTGTTTACAATGGCAACAAATATTTACTTTGTTGCCATAGTTTGTTTCTAAACAACAACCAATCAAAAATATGATGTTATCAACAACAAATAGAAAAATGACTTGTTTCCAGTGTTTTCGAATCAAATATGGATTGGCATTGTCTGTTGCTAAAACTAATCTAATAATTTTACTTTATTTCTCATATTTTTGGTAATACAAGTTGTCCATATTATTCAGCAATGAATCATACGACAACTTGTTTCCAAAGGCAACAAATAAAAAAAAACAGATGCCATTTTGGCAACAACTAGTAAGACTACTTGTTGCCAAAAGCAACACATCAAAAATTAGTTGTTAGAGTTTGTTGCTAAAACTGACTCAAGGATCTTTTAACTATGACGTATAAAAAATTGTTTCAACTTTAACAACAAATAATAAACTTACTTGTTTCCAATGACAACAAATTCAACATTTGTTGCCATAGTTTGTTTCTAAATAGTAACAATTGAAAAATTTGATGTCATCTAGCAATAAATAGTAACATGAATTGTTTCCAATGTCAACGAATCACGTATTAGTTGCAAAAAGAAATGGTAACAAATTGAAAATTTGATGCCATCTAGCAACAAATAGTGAGACAACTAGTCTCCACTAGAAACAAATTAAAATTTTGTTGCCATCATTTAATAAAAAAACACCTACTTTTGTAAAAGGCAACAAAAAAGGTATTTTATGTTGCTACTTATCGACATTTAAGAAATCTGTTGCCAAACTATGTTTCTAAAATACACTAATTTTTGTAGTGACGGGTCTTGGCACTCCGGGGATTTTAAGAATCATCTCTTCGACCTGCCTGAGGCGCTCATACAGCGGATCTGCGGTGACAACCGAGGGCATGACTCTTGGCATATTCGGCACCAGCGGGTTGCTCCTTTCGTCAAGCGACTGCTGGGGCTGCTCCGCTGCTGCTTTGGGCATGGGCTCATTCAGGATTGGTTTATCTTGCGATTTGCTAGCTTTTGCATCTTCACCGAACGGGGAGATCCACTCGTAAGCAGCTTAACGGTTTAAATCAGGATATTTGCTGGCAGCTAGTATTTCATGGTTGACTTGCTCTGCCTTGGCATCTTCACTGTTTTCATGGAGTGGATCTTCCATATCAAGTTGCTTGGCCACGCTGCCGAGGTAGCCTTGGCGCTGCTTCCGGGAATTGGACGTAATGGATGCATAGGACAGCATTTGGGACCGAAGTTCGTCGGTCTTCTTCTCAAATTGGGCGCCTTGCACAGCGATCTCTTCTCTGAGAGATTTCTTCATGTTGTCAATGGCTCCCATGATTCGGTCCATGGCTTCTTGCCCTGGCACCTCAGAAGGCGAATTGGGAGTTGCGGGAGATCCAGCTTCGTTGATTTCAACCATGTTGCGTGATAAGTTGATCAAGGATTATGATTGCTTTTTAATTATCAGCCCCACGGTCGGCGCCAAATTATTTAGGGCAAATTTCACACTAAGGCTAATTTGCTTGGAGAGGGGGTTGACAATTAACTTGCGAATGGAAATGAATTGCGTAAATAAAGTTGCGAAGTAAGAATAAATGCACACGACAAGTTTTTACGCGGAAACACTTTGGAAATGAGGGAAAAACCACGGGAGGATTGATATCCTGCCAATTCACTAAGTTACCTGAGTTTGCGAGAGAATACAAGAGTGTTTTTAGCTAGTAAGAGAGGGAGTAATAGAGAGCAATATGAGGGAGTAATCCGTGCTTATCCCGCGTAGGCAATAAAAACACGCCTCCAATAAGCTTGAACATATTATAACTAGAAAACATAATAATCCATTACAAAACTTAAATTAAAACTTAGTTACTGAACATAGTCTAACGTTAACGTAGATTATAACCATAAGTCTTAAAGAAAGCTTATAAACGAGGAAAAATTGACCAGAATAATCCCAACTATTGTCAATTCGCTGAAATAAGCCTACCTATGGGTTATTATAATATCATCCTATGTATTACCGAACCCTTCCTAAAATACTCCCTTAACCTGTCTTAACCTGTTGTAACTGGTAAAAGTGGCAAGTGCTCCCCACATGATGTACTAAAAATTCCCCTACCCTACTTGTAAACACATAATCGTGTCTCCCCATTTAGCACCCAATGATGAAACATATCATCGTCCTAATTAATCCGGTACAATGGAAGAGCAATCTGACAAGTTAAGCCCAAAATCATTTTTAGAACATAAAATCTATTTAATTATTCCAAGCCTGATTTTTAAAGGCCCAAATTAATTGTATTTTTTTGGCCCATTTTCGAAAAGCCTAATTAATTATTCCCTATAATTAATTGTATTTTTAATAAATATTAATCATTCCTGATAATTATTTATATTTCTTAAATCAAAAGATATTATGAAAATCATATTTTCATAAACAAAGATGAAAGGAATCTTTTAACAAACAAAATTCGGATAATTCATGTCATCAAGACCGGGATGTGCGAGTTAGTTAATCTATCCACAATACATAATCCAAATGAAGTTCATGCCTTGAGATGTTGGTGGTAATCCCATGATGAAATCCGTCGAAATCGAGTCCCATTTCCAAGTTGGGACATCCAATGGTTGTAGCAGTCCTATAGGCCTTTGATGCTCAATCTTTATTCTTTGACAAGTCAAGAGTCTTACCGCAAATTCCGCAACTTCTTGCTTCATATTACTCCACCAAATTTTTTTCTCAAATCCTTGTATAGTTTGTTTTCACCAAAGTGAAATGAGAAAGAACTATTGTGAGCTTCTTCTAGAATCTTCTTCTTTAATGCTTCGTTGTAAGGAACACAAATTCTTCCTTGAAATATCAATGTGTCGTCATCTTGGATTATAAATCCCGATGATTTTCCCTTTTCACATCATTCTTTATCTTTTCTAACTCTAAGTGCCTCCGGTATTTCTTCCAACATGACAAGCTCAACTCTAATGCATTCAAACATTCATCTCCTACACCTTAAATGATTACCACTTCCATATTGCTTAGATCATTATTATTGATTGGTATGGGTAGAGTTAAAGTTGTGTTTAGGTAGGATTTCCGACTTAAAGCATCAGCTACAACACTGGCTTTGCCGAGGTGGTATTGGATGTCAAGATCATAATCTTTTAGGAGTTTGAACCACCTACGTTGTCCCAAGTTCAACTCATTTTGTGTGAATATGTATTTGAGACTTTTGTGATCAGTAAAGATCTTGCATGGAACACCATAGAGGTAGTGTCGCCATATCTTGAGAATAAACACGACTGCAGCTGGTCTAAGTCATGAGTTGGGTAATTATGTTCATGGGGTTTAAGTTGTCGGGAAGCATAAGCTATGACTTTCTCATTTTCCATCAAAACACATCCCAATCCAAGTTTACATGCATCATTGTACACAACAAAGTCATTTATATCATAAGGGAGGGTAAGATTAGGAGCAGAGGTAATATGTTTATTTAACTCCATAAAAGCTTATTCACATTCATCACTCCATTCGAACTTGACAGACTTCTTCACCGGTCGGATTATAGGTATAGCTATTTTAGAAAAATCTTGGATAAATCTCCGACAATCTATACCCATAAAACCCCAAAACTCTATGACATTGGTGGGTCTAGGCCACTCCATTATAGTTTTTATCTTTTGTCTATCAATAGAGACTCCATTCTTTAAAATAATGTGCCTTATGAAGGCAACTTCTTTTAACCTAAACTCACATTCCTTCAAATTTGCATACAATCTCTTTTCTATTAAAATTTCTAGCACCTTTCTTAAGTGTTCTTCATGTTCACACGAGTTTCTTCAAAATTCCAAGATGTCGTCAATGAAAACTACTACAAACTTGTCAAGCTATGGTTTGGAAAATCGGTTTGTCAGGTCCATGAAAATAACAAGGGCATTGGTTAATCCAAATGGCATTACTATAAATTCATAATGACCATATCAGGTTTTGAAAGTGATCAGGTTTGTACGAAGTTGATGGTATCCAGATCTCAAACCTATCTTATAAAAGGTACATGCAACACGGAGTTGATCAAAAAGGTCATCAATGTCGGGCAGTGGATATTTATTTTTGATGGGGATCTTATTCAATTCTCGATAATCAATGCATAGCCTCAAACTTTGATCTTTCTTCTTCGCAGAAAACACAGGTCCACCCCATGGTGACACGTTAGGTCGAATATAGACTTTCTGAAGCAATTCATCTAGTTATTTCTTAAATTCTTGCAACTCAGCTGGCATCTGCAAAAAAAATATCCATGACATCCCTTCCCAAGTAGCTTCAAGGCTATTGAGGTTGAGAGAGTTTTGGGTTTAACCTTTCTTCTTTGATACGAAACCATGTTTGGGGCAATTTATGTCGGCCTTATTATACATTTATACTTAGATAACCAGTTCATTCCCAGTATCATGTCAAAGTCAATTCAAACTGAATTAGGTTCACAAGAGAATCACAAGCTCCTATAAGGATAGGGCTTTTTTATATAGGACATTACATGATATGGATTTGCCATTTGGCAGAGTAACATACATGTTTGAGAATTTAGGGCATGCTTCTACTTTCAAGTTTTTAGCAAATGAGGTAGAAACAAATGAATGAGAAGCTCCAGAATAGAAAATAACATGAGTAGGTATTGAGTTGGCAGGGAAAGTACCAGTGATGATAGTGTCGTCTACTTCGACTTCTTCACGTTTGCATCATAAATACTCTTTCGGCTTGCGAGGGTCCACGTGGAGGGTTCTTGTTGGTCTTTGGATTTCTTGCATTGTTGTTGTAACCCGAGTTCTTATCACTTCTCTAATCTCTTATAGGACCATAGTTGTTCATGTTTTGAATTTGTCGTTCTAGCATATGGAGCAATCTGTGACCAGATGGTCTTCTTTACCACAACGGTAACACTTATTTATTCCCTTACGACAATCCTTTTCCAGATGTCCTCTCTTACCACATCTGTCGAGTCGAGGAATCTGTTGTTGACCTTTGTTGTTCCCTGTGTATCTAGTGTTCTGTCTCTTGAAGTTATTGCTTAATTGAACCATTTGAATTTTCCCTTTTCTTTTTCCACCCTCATACACTTCATTCCATAGCTTCACTTTCCTTTCAATGTTTATAGCCCAATCATACAACTTCTAATATGACTTACTCATATGTGATGCAAGCCTTTATTGAAGCTCCAAATAAGACCTCCTTCAAAACGATTCGTTCTTTGATGATCTGTAGTTACCAGATCAAGATCAAATCAAGCTAACTCATTGAATTTCACAAAATATTCCATTACAAACATGTTCCTTTGCCTTATATAGATAAACTCATATTCCATCTAAAGCTGTAGAGATTGGGGGTAGAATTGATTTCTCAAAACATCCTCCAGTCCTTCCCATCCAAACCCGGACTGATTTTGCATTTCCTTAGCAGTCTTCCACCAAAGATTAGCTTGCCTTTTCAGGTAAAACACGACAAAATTAAGTTTCCACTTGTGTGGGCACTAGGTGGTATCAGAGAGTTTCTCCATGATGTTTAACCATTCTTCAAACTCAGTGGGGTCCGATTTTCCGTCATAAGTTGGCGGCTTATGAATAGAGAATCTTTTAAACATGTTCGAGCGCTCCTCTTGCTCTATTTTGGCTCTTTGTCGCTTTTCTTGCAGAAGCTCCATCATTATGAGCCTCATTAAGTCCATCTGATTATCATTTGTATTTCTAATGGTATCTCCGGAAATAAGGTCACTTTTTTAAAGCATCGATCCATGCCCTCATTTCTTCCAGTGTGACAGTAGACTCGTTGGTTCCATTTTCCCTATTAATGGTTTCACTTTCACTTGTTGTCATATTCTAACACATCAAACATTTCATGTTTCATGACATATTCATTCGATAAATAATGTATTTATAATATCATATAAATTATATAAAGATTCCCTTCCCTGATCCTATCACTCGGACTGGTTTATATTTAAAACAACTTATGACTTATTTCATCGTGATTTTATAGATGTAATATTGATTTATAAACCTTAAAAGGCAACATCTAATTCATGATAGTTTCTATATACATAAACTTTTAACTAAACCTTTAATTTATTTTAAATAATTACTTAAGGTTTCTAGCTAATAATTAATGTGAAATTGTTAAGGTTTTACTTGAGGCACCGTAACCTTGGCTCTGAAACCAACCTAAAACGTGCCAACTTCTAGTGATCGTTATTAGGTTAATTAATTAGTTATTACCAGCAGCACCTAGATAGTCGGTGCATTACTGTCGTACTTTCCAACTAGATAGCACAAGGCAAACATGAATTCATAAGCTTGAACATATTATAACTAGAAAACATAATTATCCATTATAAAACTTAGTTGTTGAACATAGTCTGATATTAAAACTTAGATTATAACCATAAGTGCTAAAGAAAGCTTAAATACTAAATAACTCATCACTGTTACGCCATTTTGTTAGCACCATCAGTACCTAAAATATAAAACAAAAGGTCATGAGTCGAGGCTCATTAACATACTACCCTAACGTCATAAGAGCATTCCAATTCATTTTATTTGCAAACAAAGAGGAGAGAAATAGTAAAACCATTTCATAAACATGTCATAAGCTTAATTAATATCTTTCCAACATAGTTAATTTTTATTGATAACTTGGAAATTAAAAGCCACGTAGAAAGTAACCCTCCAACAGTTTGTGGTATAACATAACATGGGTGCCACGAGAGATTTTTGTTTCCCAACAGAAGCTGGCATATCATAATACGGGTGTCACGGGAGACTATTGTCCCCCAACAAAATGTGACACAACTTATCTAAAATAAAGAGTTAATAATTTGGGAGAGGCGTGTAATATTCCTTCCTTTTTATCTAATCAAGAGTTGAATAATGGATTTTATTACTATTTAATCTAGACTTAGACTTTTTCTAAAATAAAATACTCTTTCATAAGTAAGTGGCGTTTATGAAAGACTTAAGGAGAATATTTGTTCTAATTTCCTTTATGAAGGTTCTAATGGTTAAAAAAACTTATACTCTTCTATTATGCCATTTTATTTATTTTATTTAGTTTTATTTTTTTGACATTGGATGAAAGAAAAGAAAGCTAAACATAAAATTAACTAGTAAGATCTGTCATAGTAGCTAAGCATCTTTTGGCAATATGGTCTGCAGCTGCCACATGGTCTTGAGGAACTTTAGTAACCATGCACCAGGTGAGAGATCTTACCGTATCCTTGATGATTGGTGTCGTCCACATAAGGTAGATTGGAGGAGTAATTTTTCCCTGCAATAGAGAGACAAGATTAGAAGAATCAGTTAGAAACAAAACATTAGTGAGGTTATTTTGGATAGCCCATTTCACCGCTTGTAGGCAAGAAATGGCTTCTGCATGGAGGGCTGACGTCGCTGAGCCATAACTTCCTCCACCCCTATAAGAATCTGTAGCACTCATATGGGGAGTAGAGGATACCAAACACCAAACCGAACCCATTATATTGAAATTTTTAGACCACGTACCATCAACCACGATGGTGCGTTGATTAGTGTCAACCTTGGAGCAGCCAATATTTGCTGAATGAAACCCATGAGGATAGATCGTCTCGTCTTCTGGAGGGTGAAGGAAACTTAAACCCAAAACGTGTTGCTGAAAAATCCATTTCAGATGAAATTGAAAGAATTGATCTTTCATATGAACAAGAGACGCAGTATTATCTGAAGGGCGAAAGATTTTCGCATATCTATAGTTCCATAAACTCCAAAGAGAGATAGCGAAGCTGAGTATTCTATTACTATGCAGACCATCCTCGCTTTTAAATAGCAGGATATGAGTAATGATCCAAATAGAATTATCCTCTGGATCATATGTAATTGAAGGATCCAAAAATATGATTTTGGTTCCAAAAGTCATTGGCTATACCACATTCCTAGAAAATATGATTTTGACTTTCAATAGGATGATTACAATGGTAGCAATGTGGGTCTAACTAAACACCCCGCCGGATTAGATTGGATTTGGTGGGGAGTCTATTTTGCACCATATTCCACAAGAATACTTTCCAATTTGGGGAAAAAGGGAGATGCCAAAAGATCTTGAAGATGTTTGAACGACTACTCGTAGTAGTGGAAGGAGATTGAGGATTCTGAGACTGATTAGAAATCATCATGCCATAAGCACTTTTCAGAGTAAAATTACCTAACGGATGTCCTGTGCAATAAAGGAAATCATCTTCTTTATTTCCTGGGAGTTCCATTGCTAAGATTGCTTGCGCATCACGAAAGGTAAACAAACATCTAATCATTATATAATTCCATGTATTAGAAGAGGGGTTAATAAGGTCCGAAACTTTTAACTTTTGAATTTCTCTCAATGTAGCTTGACAATTTGCTTCAGGAATTCGATGATCCACCCAACGACTTGAAAACCCGTTTACCATCCTTCCATTACCAATCTTTCACGCACACCTTTTGAATAGAAACTTCTATGCCTTTTTTAAACCCCTGAATCCCCAGGATAAAGGGGAAGAACTTTGAGTTGTGGTTCCTGTAACCATAAGATTTGAACCCCGAGCATGATAAAGTTTTGAGATGAAGAGGTTCGGAGATCTTGAAATTCGCCAAATTTATTTCATGAGTAGACAAGAATTCAGTATAGATGGAGAGCATACACCTAAACCTCCTAGCCCTTTTAGAAGCTGAGTTTTCTCTTTCTTCACCCCAATTAATTCCCCTTTGGCCTTTGTTATCCCATAAGAAAGTGTGGATAAGGGAATCAATTTTTGAAGTTATCCCAATAGGAATAGGGAGAGAAGACATTATATGAGAAGTCATTGCTATAAGAATTGTGTTTATTAAAAAGATCTTAGAATAGAAGGATAAAGAGAGTGAATTCCAATCATGAATTTTTTTTGCCACTTCGTCAATTAGAAATCGGAAGTGGGCAGGTTTAGATTTTGTGATGTCAATAGGAACACCTAGGTGTAGACCTATATTGTCAACTGGGGTATAACCAAGGATAGGATATCTTTGAAAATGATTTTTTGATCATTAGTGGTGTTAGAACTAAATTTAATCATTGACTTTTCCAAATTGATTTGCTCCCCTGAAATGAAACAAAATCTACGAGTGATGGCTGATAAATTAGTGCTCATTTGGGAAGTAGTTCGAAAAAAGAGAAGGGTGTCATCAGCAAAAAAAAAGATGATTAATTTTTGGGGAACGCCTACTAACACTAATACCAGTATTATGTCCAAGATCCTGACCAAGAGACAACATTCTGGAATAAATTTCCATACAAAATAAAAAAAAAGATAAGGAGATAAGGGGTCCCCTTGTCGAAGACCACATCTAGGCTTAGAACTTTTCGACATTTTCCCATTTATCAATAGTGTGTAAGAGATTGTAGACATACATTGATAAATGAGATTGATCCAAAATTTTGGGAAACCAAATGCTTTGAGAACTCTAGTAATGAAACACCAATGCACCCTATCATAAGCCTTACTCATATCAATTTTGACAGTAGCAAAGGTGTTCGAATTGTGTTTCCTTTGGTTTATGAAGTGAATCAATTCATGGGAAATAATAGTGTTATCACTCATATGTCGCCCAGGAATAAAAGCATGTTGATTTTCATTAATGAGAAGAGGTAGAATGATTTTTAACCGAGAAGCTAGGCACTTTGAAATACACTTGTAAAGTGTATTGCATAGACTAATTGGTCTTAGTTGACTCGGTTTGATAGGAGTATCTATCTTGGGAATTTGAATTAAAATCATTTGATTACAAACTTTAAGGATGTTACCTGTGCTAAAAAATGTTGCACACCTTTGATCACATCTTGACCCACTATATCCCAATGATTATGAAAAAATTCAGCAGTGAAGCTATCTAATCCTGAAGATTTACATTTGCCCATCGCACACATTGCTTCTTTGATTTCCACATCCAATAGAGGTTTTGAGAGACTTTGAATTTGCTCCCTTGTCATCGGTTGCAAGTCCAACTCGTGTAAAACCATTTCTAATCCATTCGTAGCTTCCGAAGAATAATCACTTTGCAAAATAAATTGAAATGAATCCACAATTTCTTTATGTATGTCTTGTGTGCCTGTTATCCAATGTCCCTGTTGATCTTGGACATGGGTTATCAAATTCCTATTTACTCTTTTTTTCAGTTTGGCATAAAGCATTTTCGAAGGTACCTTCCCAAATAGAGACCAAAGTGATTTCATTCTTTGTTTCCAATAAAGATGACCCTCGGTTAACTGTGGGATTAGATTATTCATTAATCTTAAATATGAGTTAGCTTCATCTAAGGAGACCAAATCCGGATCATGTAACGACATTTTATCACAAACCTCTATCTAATTTTTACATTGGAATTTTCTACGTGCCAGACACCAAGGCTTGATGTTGTTTACGATCAACCGTTGCTTCTTTGTGATGATGAAGCTTTGTGAACCATGAAAATAGGTAGGCCATAGTTTCACAATGAAGTCCCTAATCTCTAGAAGAGTTAAGCACCAATTCTCTAATTGGTATGGTCTACGATTTCCATAGCTTTGTGAGTTTGTATCATAAATTATAGCAGCGTGATTCGAGCATAGAATTGGTTCATGAATGGTGATCCCATTTGGATACTTCTCTTCCTAACTTGAAGAGACATAAACCCTATCCAATCTTTCCAATATGAGAGAAGGTGGCTCCTTTTTATTTGTCCAAGTAAAACGAGAGCCAATAAAAGGAATTTCGACTAATAATGAAATGCGCTAATTCATGAAATCTTCCCAACCTCGAATGAAACTATTTCCTCCAAGTTTATCTTTATAGTATTCTAATTGGTTGAAATCTCCAATGATTATGCAGTTTGTATATGTAGCTAACAACTGTTGGAGTTGATCCCACACTTGGGATCTGTCTTGAACGCGAGGTGCGCCGTAAACAAAGCAAACATACAATTGAGATCCATTCAATTCAGTTACAGACACCAAAAGAAAATTTTGAGTGGACTCAAGACCTACTACATCATACTTAGTCTAAACTAAATGAACTAAACCACCTCTAGTCCCTATGGCTTCCAAGCCAAACACAAAATTGGAATTTGTAGAAGACAGTTTCATACAAACTTGATTAACAGAACATTTAGTTTCTGAAATAAAGAAAAACATAGGACGATCTCTAACAACTAACCACTTGATGTAAGGGAAAGCAAGGGAGTGGTCATCTTTCAAGCCCCTTGCATTCCACGCCACCATCTTCATGGACGTTTAGGAGGCTGTGAAGGGCCAGCCTCAACACCAGTTGCAAGGGGGGTTAGAGAAAGGGCGAGTGAAAATTGCACTTCCATCATATCATCATTCTCCTGGATCACATTGTCATTCTTGAATTTCTTAAAAACCACCTCTGTAACACAAGCTTCAACTCCGCGCTTCATCACTAGTCTTGAAGTAATTTCAGGTCCAGCTTCAACTCCTAAATCTTCAGCCATGCCCATGTCAGTGATTGACTTTGATTTCCAGTTCCATTCCTCTGAATTCTTAGCCCATGCTAAAAATCCACCTTTTCTTTCCCATCGCTCCCATTTCAGGCGACGTCTCTTTAAATACCAATCAGTAGACAAATAATTTTGAACATTAGGTTATTCAAAATTGGCAGAGGACTGAACTCTTTGTAACTGACCCAAATTTAAACGTTTCCGTGGCCATAAGTCAGCTATTTATCCCCCCGACACATTCCTATTGTAAGCTATTTGTGAAGGTGGTGTTTGGGGAGAGTTTGGTGGGTCATGTTCAGTAATTGGAGGACTGTTATGGCTAGGAGTGGAGTTTATAAAAGGTGAAAAATGTGGGTTTAGTGAGTGATGAAATGGGCTTAAACTTGGATGTACCCTAGTGGGAGAGAAACTTCTTAAGAATCTTCTTAGCCTTTGTGTTGCTTGAGCAAAAGTACGAGCATTAGGGATAATGCTAGGAGTAGGACAAGACATTCTGGATTGGTTGATTGTTGGGAAAGGGTGGTTTTGTATGAAACCTTGGGTAGGGGATTCATTTTGTTGCTGATTTTACTGTGAAATATTTTGGTTGACAACATCATCTAGGAGACCCGAATTATTTTGCAAGCCATTTTCATTATTAGCAAAGTGATTCTGATTTGCCCACTCCGAGATTCCAAGAGTTTCAAATAAAGATCGAGGATGATTCGAACTTTCACCAATTTCATTAGTGGAAAATTTGTTCTGCATTGGTTGGTGTTGAGATACATTTCTCATATTTTGTGATAATCTAGGAAAGTAATGGGCATAGGGGTCATCCGAGAAACCATACCTTCGACCTGGTGATTGTCGAACCATGTTGTTGTAGTCTATTGAAAAACCCGTAGCTTCATAATTTTGACGAAATTTATTCTGTTATATTAGATGATCTGGGTGGTGGAGAACCTCTATTCATTGGAAACTCTTCCTCACCTGAGTAATAATCTTCTTCAGAGTCGAATACATCCGGTTCATCCATAGAAAACCTTGGCTCTCCATCTGAGCCATCACTTCCTGAATTATGTCTATTCGGATTCCTTAATGGATAATCTTCTAGAGTTGATCTTTGGTAGAGATTGACCTTCGGTGTTCTATACCGAAATCGATCTGGGAGGCCCTTGATATAGTTGGTGTAGAAAGCATGGTTAACTGGTCCATATAACACTCTATTTCCTTATGCTTCTAGTGCATGCATGCGAGTTCTAATCCTTCGACTCACATCCTCCTCCGAATCTGGACATCCCAGAGTATAATGCCCCACCCTACCACACTTTTTACAAAAACGGAAGACACCCTCATACCTAAAGTAAACCCATACAACTTAATTACCATATAATGCAAGGTAACAACCTGGGATGAGTGGTTGTGTTAGATCCACCAACATGTGGGCCCGAAATTCAGGTATTGAGGGCAGATCTTGGCTTACATGCTCGATTTCTTCGATAAACCCCACATGCCTGAGGGTTTGGTAAGCCCAGTCATGGGATAGATATAAAAATGGTACACCCGTGTAGACACCAAATTTTAAACCTTTTTTTCGGATAAATAAAGATTTTGAAAAGAAATAAAAATAAAAAAATCTTCATGCATCGTGGCGCGTGCGCCTCGGAGCGCGAGTTTCATTCCGTCGTACGGTTTTCCATTTTTGCGTATTGGTCGTGCGATATCGGCTTAGAAATATAATTTTCCGTGCGTCGTAGTCAATAGCTACAACCACCGTGTTAATAAAATGATTCGTAGTATAATCATGCTCGTCATTATTAATTTGACGAGTTTTCGTTAATTGTTTTAAGTAAGTCTTTCGGAAAAAAAAAAAAAACAGAAAACGAGTCGCGATTAGGCGTCGGAATTTTAGTCGTATCCCAAAATCGATAATAAATAGTTTTCTTGATGGTCAAGTCATTGTTCATTGGATAAAGAATAAGAATATATTCTTTATTCACTAAACACATCTTTTATCCATTAGTTGGAGAATAAAAATCATGGAAAAGAATAAGAATAAGAATCAAATCCAAAGTGTAAGAGCCAAGTATCCGATTTTTTTCGGAAGATTCGAACTGTGCGCCAGGCACATGACCATGCGCTACACGCATGATCATGCGCCCAGTGCACAACAGGCTCCTGCGCTAGACACAGGCATGTGCGTCTAGTGCACGGTGCTATGTCTATCGCAGGACGTTGCGCTAGGCGCAACATCCTAAGCAGTTTGTTTTGCACGTTTTTCGATGCATTTTTTTTACGTATTAGGATGTTTAGGGAAGAATATTTTCTGAAAATCTGATCTTGCTTCATTTATGAGAAAATCCAAAAAGGAATAAGAATATTTGTGTTTCCAAAGAGATTTGATGATGTCATTAGGGTGAGGTCATTAGAGTGATGTCATTAGGGTGATTAAGGATGAAGAAAATCAGATTTTTTGGGTGAAAGATTTGATTTTCTACCTCTTTGAAACCCTAGTTCACCTCCTTCATTTCTCTATAAATACCTTCCTTTTTTTCCACTTCAAAACCAAGTTGAGAAAAACACAACTCAACTTCACTCTCATCTTCTCTACTACTCTTCTCCTCCTTAATCTTTCCATCTAAGCAAAAGTCTTAATTAGTAAGTAAAGAAGTTGAAAAGAGTTCAACTTAATTTCACAAATTCTCTCATCTTCTCTACTCCATACCTCTAAAGAAATCACACTTAAAAAAAGAAAGTAAAAGTTGGTAAGATAATTAGTAAGTAAAGAAGTTCATCAAAAGAAGAAAAAACACAAAAATAGTTTAAGTTAGTAATTAAGAGAATTTAGAAAGTCACTTAGAAATTAAGAAAATCACAAAAAAAAGGTAGAAAAATTTGCAAAAAGGAAGTGCATCATTGAGCTAGCAAGGTAAAGTGGAAACTCTTGTTTATTTTTATCTTCTTAATCATCTACTAACTTCTTTCTTGTTTTCTTCTTATCATTTTTTTAATCTTTGGAGTGATTTGGGTATGTGGAAGTCCTAATAGGTTCCCAACTTTAAATCACCCCACCTAGAATAGTCACCTCTAATGGGGTGACTCTTAGGAAATAATGTGATTATGTGATTTTCCTTAATCAAGTTGTTATTCATCACCAAAAATGTTTTCATAAAAAATTCAAGACAAGTTGTGCATAAACATCTCCATAAAAAAGAAAATGTGATGCTGTAATTATAATCAGTTTTAATTTCGTACTTCATTCAATTATCAGAATAGTTTATAGGATTTAATATTTTTCCTATGAAGTGCAAGATGTTTCCAGCGACTGGGCTTTGGAATTCCTAAAAAAAGAATTTTGTGTAAATAATTAAAAATCATACAACTATATTGTGCAAAACTGATTTTGTCCAGTACCACCTAAGCTTGTTCTGTCAATAAAGTTTAAAATAAAATCATTTAGATAAAACTAAAAACATCAAGTTTGAAGAAAACATCAGTAGATTTTCAAAAATATAAAAATCATGTTCATAAGAATTTTATACAATTTTACATCATGTTTACAAAACCATTCATGTAAATCACTAAATTCCAGAAAATTGATTTTCCTTTCAGTTAAGGAAATAAATAAATAAAAAATTAAAAGTGTCCAATTCAAGTGAAAATTTTCAGTCTAGTTCTTTAAAGTGTCTAGAATGTTCATCCAAAATTTACTTCAAAATAAGTTCAATAAGTTGGGTTTCAAAGAACAAATTCAATAAAGGTCCTGTTGTGACCAGTTTTGACATAAAATTCACCATAATTCAAGTTGTCACTAAAAACTTGTGAAATTTTGACACAACATAAAGAACTCACTGATCTATCCATAGATGTATCAAATTCTCAATTTAACGCTTTATACAGAAAGTTATGATTTTTGTAATTCAATGCAAGAACAAAAGTGCAATCTGGAAAATGAAATAAAGTGATTAACTTAACTTTCATAAAAAAATATTTTCTTTTCACACGAAAATGTTAATTAAAAATCATGAAATTTTAATCTTAAAATGGCTCATTTTATCATGTAAATAAAAATCAATAAAAATTATCATAAAAAAATCAAAATCAAAGAAGTTAATTAATCTTAAACTTTCACAAATTCACAAATAAACATGAATTCCAAAGCCCATTCAAGGTGGTGAAGATCAAGGAGCATCATGGTGAAGATCAAGATTGAAGATTTGTATAGATCATAGAATTTGTACATTTTTGTTGTAATAATAGTTTCTTTGTAATAATTATTGCATCACTCAATTAATAGAAAAAAACATGGAGATGTTTATACATAATTTTCATAAATAATTCCACAATTCTTTTTAATAAAATGAGCAACCAATGTTACAAATTTTGCATGTTGGGCCAATATGTCATAGTATATGAATTAAATGACCCAATCTCAATTAAGAGGAAAAATTGCAAATCTAACTAAGTTAAATTATATGATGATCCATCTTACATTTTAAAAATGTGCTCTCCATATTCAAATGGATTAATCATATAGTTTGATATAATTAGATTGGTAATTATGATTTCCGAATTGATTTTAGGCCGTTTCACGTGTCTCGCTTTAAATAGCCAAATTCCAATTAGCCAAACACAATCTCCAAATTTGATCTCAAATTGATCATTTCTCTCTAAATGACTTAATAATCTTCAATCAAGATTATTTCTCAAAAGCCTTCAAATTAGGAAGCAAACCTCTTCTTCTAAGACCTCTTAAAAATCATAAGCGTGATCACTAATCAAGGTGGTTATTTCAATCCTTGATTAATCGCTAATTAGGGCGATTGACTCAATTCTTCACGTAATCACTAATTAGGGTGATTATCTTAAATCTTGGTTAATCACTAATTAGGATGATTAGCTTAACCTTTCATCATATTTAATCATTAATTATAGTGATTATCTTAAACCTTGGTTAATCACTAATTAAGGTGATTAACTTAACCCTCTTCATTTAATCACTAATTAGAGTGATTATCTTAAGCCTTAATGATCGTTAATTAGGACGATTATTTTTCTCATTCAATCACTAATTGGAGTGATTATCCTAAACCTTGAATAATCACCAATTAGGGTGATTACTTTATAACCTTCATTTTTAATCACTAATCAAGGTGATTATCTTTCCTTTTAAGTTTAATCACTAATTAGGGTGATTATCTTAACCTCCATTTTTAATCACTAATTAAGGTGATTATCTTAATCCTTCACATTTTATCACTAATTAAAGTGATTATCTTAATCCCATTTCAATCACTAATTGGAGTGATTACCTCATTTCAGATAGATTTGTTTAATTCTAAAGGTGAGTTATTCATAATATATTCCCTCCTCTTCTTTCCCCAGTGGAATTGGCCATTTAGGGTGAGACACCAGCTCGAACTACGACGGTTTTGATCCATGAGTGGATTCTTATCCCGCAATGATTGGTACGTAGTGCAACTTCAGTGCTCAAACCTACCATGTACAAATGATATATTGGTCCTAAATAAAAATGGTTAATGTGTATATGTGCAAATTATGTGATTTTCTTTCTTTTTAATAGCCATGATTACTTTAAAATGGAAAATAACGCATTTAGTAAGACCCCAAAGAACGGAAGAGGAGACGAGTTCCGGGACGTTCGCACCTCTTAACCTAAACCCCGAACCCTATCTCATGGTATGAAAGACCAATTTTCAAAAAAAAATCTTATCCATATGAAGTCATCATCGTTTTAAATGATTTTTCTTGAAATTGATTTTAAAACGATTTAGTAAATAAATCTGTCCCTATTCAGATATTAATAGGGTGGCGACTTCCAAGTTTTCTAAAACTCATAGTCCAATTAGAGACTTTCGTGGGATTCAGACCGTTAATTAAGACAGTCAAAAATCGGATACCACAAGCTGGCGACTTCACTGGGGATTATACTTCCACTAGAAGTATATGAGGTTTAAACCTGAACAATGCGTTATTTTCCATATGTATATGCAATAATATAAAAAAAAAAATTAATCATGGTTATTCACAATTTAATTTTTGTATATAGCATGCTTATGTGAAAATTATGTGTGCTTGGTAGTTTATCGATCCATACACATGCACTCTTTTTAACCATTTTCTTATTAGGTCTGATACCTCTGTCTATTGGCAAGGGTCAAAATTTTAGAATGACAAATTAATGAATTAAGGGCGTAAACCTGCATCTGCGAGCTATTGCGACCGGCTCTGTCAGGAGCGTCCACCCTCGATGGACACAATGGAAGTGACTCGAGGCCACTTTAACATAATCTCTCCCTAAATGAATCACCTTTTAGTTGACTTCTAGGACACAAGGATCAATGCACAAATGTCCTTTATTTATTTCAGTTATTGAATAATGTGAAAAAATTTCAAAAATTCCTCAGTCCGTTTTCGGTCAATAATATTTGAGTAATCATTCACTGTAGCTGAATTGCCGCCGAAATGATTATTGAAATATTAAGATTATTCTTGTTTATCTATCACAAGTGTCATGTAAAAAAAATGTGTGTGCTCACCCATTTTCAAAAAAAAATTGATTTCTAAAAAAAAATCCTGTTTTGAAGATATAATCCCAAAATAAAACAATTTTTTTTTTTTTGAAAAAATGAAAAATGATTAGAGTCATAATCACGAGTTCAAAACATGTCATATTTAGGAATTAGAATGTAATTAAAACGTGATTCAAAACACGAGAAGTCTAGTCTAAAAAATTGATTAAAAAAAAGTCAAAAAAAAATTGTGTCCAAACAAAAAGGATAATCATTTTCGAAAAAAAGAAAGGAAAATTCTTCCATTTCCTGCTAAAAACACATAAAGAAAAATTCATCAGTCATTGACTAACATTGTTAGTGTGTACATTTCAGGTACTTCAAATTAGTCTAATCCTAAGAGGTGGAATAGACGTATTTAAACAGGAGAATACATGGCCTGACGCCTAGCAAACTGAACACGGAAAAAGGTTGAGAAGAACCCGAGTACTTCACATTAGTCTAATCCTAAGAGGTGGAACAGACGTCTTCAAACAGGAGAACATATGGCTTGGCGCCCAAGAAGCTGAAATCTGAAAAATTTGAGAAGTATCTGAACCATTTAAGTGCTTTTATATATTGTATTTTGTAGGTAGAGCTACGTGCGGCTTGATCCCCTAAGAAAAAAAAACAAAAAAATCTAATGTTGTATGCATCTATCTTAGTTTCTCTTCTATATAATGTACTAAAAAGGGTACGTAGGCAACTCATTTTCTGAGTGCAGCTGCAAAAAAAGAAAAATTATGTAAAATTTCATTTTTTAATCAGAACTACGTTGGGCCTGATTCTCCATTCAAAAAAAAACATCACAAGAAAAATTTCTTCCCCAAATCCAAATCCACTTATGGAGATACGTAGGCAACCTTCGGGTGCGGCCCCTTTTGCATCTAATATTTTCTTTTGTGGTTTCAGCGCTTAGAAGAAATCAATGCATGCGGATCACCACAAAGAAGAACGATATCTGGGGCATTATAATTTGCCAAAATGAGGACACATGCCTCGATATTTTTTTCTCTTATTTCTGTAGTAGCAGGAAATGGAGGATATTATCAAATTGATTTTGAAAAATATTTGTGTATTATCCCGAAACAAATGAGTCTAAGAGTGGCAGTTTAGAATGTAAATAAAAAAGTCCAAGTCTAAAAAAAAGAGAATAACAAGTCAAAGAAATCTAATGAAAAATCTCAAAACAAATGATAAAGTCAAGGTTTTACACCTTTTAATAAATGATAACTGAAATTGGGGTAAAAAAAGAAAGAGAGAGAATTTTCAAATATATCATTTCTTTCATTCCCTGCAAAAACAAAAAAAAAAAAAAGAAACGAAGTTTGGACAAACTTCTGTACTAAATTTTCATCTCATTTCACAGGAACTCTGCATGGGCCCGCTCAGGATCTAGGTTAATTCGCCGAAGTTCTGACCATAGTGAACGTTCTCTGTCAGTAATATTGTCATCCTTGTCTACACCAGCTGTATTCTCTGGCTACACGTCTCAACAACATGTCGGAAATTCGAACAACGAGCACCAACGGAACTATACCCCTCCACTCGATCCAATGATTGAGCTCCGAGGACTTGTCCAGGCCATGCTTGACCGACGGGGATAATATTGAACAAACCGTGTTAGGCATAATGCGCCAAAGCGCCCAGATGCCTCCTCCTCCTCCTCCTCCTCCGGAGTCGGAAGTAGCTTCACCTTTTCACCTTGAGCCTATGAACAATGAGAGAGAAATTCCCACTAAGCTCGAGGAAGAAGTAGTTAAGCTCAAGGAAGTTTTAAAAGGGATGACTAAGGCTGAACCATGGATGGACATTCATGGGTTAACACTTTTCCCAAATGTGCGATTACCTCATGGTTTCAAGATGCCTAACCTGACAAAGTTTGATGGGACTGGCAGCCCCACCAATTTCTTGAAAATGTATGTAGGGGCAATGAGTCCCTGGGGAGTGGAAGAATCTTTGATGGCTCAACTCTTTCAACAGTATTTAGATGGTCTTTGCAAGCATATTGGTTCCTCAATCTTGAAAACACAAAGAAATCCACTTGGGCTGACATAGTCAGAGAGTTCTCAAACCAGTACAAATATAATGAAGAAATTGATGTTACTAGAAGGGATCTGGAGACCACTTCTTAAAACCTTAATGAGACATTTTCTTCATTCATCACTCGGTGGAGAAACAAGGCCTCCAAAATGATGAGTAGGCCTAATGAGGAGGAACAGCTGCAAATGGTTGTGAAGAACCTTCTTCCTGTATATCAGAAGCATATGGCCTACCAATATTTCCCGACTTTCAAAGCTTTGATTGCTACGGGAACTCTAGTTGAGGATGTTGTGAAAAGGGGGGACATCAAGAAAGATGAACCTACTGGCGGCACTACTTATAATGCAAAGTTTGGAAATAACAAAATAACTCCAAACAATGATTCAGCAGCTCCTAAGACAACTAATGCGATCCATGCCATTGGCGCATCTTCTGCATTCCAGTTACGGCCACAAAGGAACTTTACCTCCTTAAACATGACTTATTCCCAAACTCTCTCCAAGCTAAAAAAGGTCAATCTCATTCAACCCTTGAATCCACGTCCACCTCCTAAAAATCCTTACCCTGGTTATGACCCAAACCAAAACTGTGAGTATCACCAAAGTCCGGGGCATAATACTGAAAGCTGCACGGCTCTAAAGCATCAAATTCAAAACCTTGTGGATGATGGAAAGCTCTTGTTAGGATCCATTTCCAGTAAAGCAAACGACTCTCAGCCCAACATCACAAAAAAACCCCTTCCGAATCATAAGCCCTCATTTGCCATTAATGTCATCTCTGCTAATTCAGACGGATGCGATCCGGTCCAACTAATCCACAAAACAGTTCCTCAAATGTATGAAATGCCAATAGCCGCAGGTTACAAGTGTCTGGTCTATGACTATTCCACTCAAGAAAAAGTCAAAATGATGCCTTATAAAGACCCCAGCTTCACTCTCAACAAGGATCCATTCTCTGACATGTGTGGAACCTTGGATTATGATGGTGCTTTCTTCATTTTGGACTCTGATGCTGATGAAGATGCCTCTTCGGTCTTAACAATTGTGGAGAAAAACACTGGAGGACATTCCACCACTCCAAATACATATCGGCGCCCCATCTGCCTCGATGATCTTAGTGATGAGGAGTACGTGGATATATCTCATTTGACTAGAGCAGGTCGCCATTTTAAACCATCCCATTTGGAGGATGAAAATCGTTTGGAGGTATTGAGAAGGAAGGAAAAGGGCAAAGAGCCAATGACAGAGGAAAGTAACAAGGAAGATGATGCTATCAAGCGCATGAAAGAAGTAAATGCTAATGTTTCCATCTGGAAATTGTTAATGCATTCCCAGCCTCATAGGGCAGTTGTTCTAAAGCATCTTAATGAAGCCTCTGTAAGCTCTTCTATAACACCTGACCAGATGGTGCGGCTCATTCATGGGGTAGATCGAACTCTCATGCTCACAGACAATGATCTCCCTGACAATATCAACCACAACAATTCATTACACATCACTATACGCTGTAATGGATGGGAGATACCTAGGGTGTTGATCGACAATGGCTTCGCAATCAATGTTTGCCCTTTGTGTGTGCTAACAAGACTTGGGTATTCAAAAGAAGATCTGGTACCATCCAACCAGGTGGTCAGAGCATATGATAATGCTAAGAGAGAAGTATTGGGTTTGATCAGCCTCCTCATTGAATGTGGTCCCGTGGCAAGGAAGGTGGAATTCATGGTCATTGAGCCTGTTTTAACTTCTTATTAGGAAGACCATGGCTGCATGAAAATAGAGCAGTAGCATCTACTTTACATCAGAAGGTAAAGCTTCTCACTGATCAGGGTGTTGTGACTATTTCTGGTGATCCATAAATTATGACCATCTCCAACGCCGAAAAATCGGTATTGTATCTGAACGAAGTGGAGGGCACTAGGTTGGATGGTTATACTATCCACTGTATTCTAGCAGCACCTGAAAATTCATGGATGAATGAGGTTCCAGCAACCACACCAGATGAAAGTGATGAAGAAACAGAACCAGAATATAGTGAGAATGACGAGGAAAAAATAGGAGTTCCGAGCATCGGCACTCATAATACGTCAATTGCTAGCACCGGAGGAATCCTGTGTCGGCAATCCTCAAGATGATGATAATGACTCGAAGAAGAGATCTAGGACTGATGATTTTGATCTGGACTTTAATGTAGTGGGTCCTATCCGAGAAGTTCACACTGAATCACTGATTCTCTTTCCAGGATATCAACATAAAGATCACTATCGTGAATTACCCCGGTTTCGAAAATTTGACGGGAACGGTGATCCTTTTGTCCACTTAGTGGGATTTGTGAATGCCTTGCATCCATGGGGCATACCAGAGGAAGATTACCCCATGCTGTTTGACAAGAGTTTAGAAGGACCAGCTCTGGACTGGTACTATTCTTCAGATTGTGTAGATAGGGCTAGTTGGGAAAATGCTAGCCAAGCTTTTATTAATTGGGCTCTCGAACATAAACAGAATGACGTCAAGAAGTTCAAGCTAGTCACTTTACGTCAGAGTGCCTTAGAAACCTTCTCGCACTTTTGTTCGAAATACACTCATATCCGCACACAACTTCGTTTCCCTATTACTGATCAGGAATTCATGCTCATATTGCTACGGAACCTGAACTATTTCTATTATCGTCACATGGTTACTATCAAATACACCTCCCTCAGTCACATGGAACAGTATGGCTTTGACATCGATGCTCTGAAATTGCAAGAAAAACGGCCCCGAGAAAATCTTGAAACTCCCAATACAAATCCAAGGGTTTATGCTAAGATGGATGAACCATTGAGTATGGTGTATGATCGTCTTCGGAGGCAAGGTATACTTTAAGTTCCAGCGCATGTGCACTGTTTACCCCACCCTGGAACAGACATGAGCAAATTCTGCTATTATTGTCGTCAATTTGGGCATGAAACTGATCGATGACATGACCTTTACTACAAAGTGCAAAGCCTGATTGATCGAGGCATCATTAGTCCAACCCATAAGGAAGTGTCCGCAAGGAAAGTGTCGGCGCGCCCCCAACCTCAATCCCAAGTTGATATCTTCCGCAAATTAGTCGAGCAAGGTCGGATACATCCACTTCCTAGACGCCTAGGGGGCAAGTCCCGTAGGGTCGATCTCCACAAGTACGGCCCAATATCATCGGTTGCATGGTCACGGCACAAACTAATGTCATGCTCTCGCCTATCGCATCAAGCAAATCACCAACATAGCTCTTGTCTACCGCAAAGCTACTTGATCATCTCCCAGAAAGAGAAAAGTCTCCGGTAAAAGTCTTGTAGGGGGTTAGCCCGTCAAAAAAAATAAAAATTGTAATCTTTCAGCCCGTTAGTATCAGAGAACTACGTGCAGCTTGAATCCCCATTATCACTTACACTTGCACTACGAGATCACTCCACCTATGTAACACCTGGGGTACGTAGGTAGCTCAATATGAGTGCAACTGCTTTATTAAATAAAAAACTTTAGTTCTTTCTAAAATAACGAACTACGCTGAGTCTGATTTCCCATAAAATGCACTTGGAGCAATGGGGATATGTAGGCAACCTTCGGGTTCGACTCAAATATATTAACCATTGTATTTCAGGTGATGTGATTAGAATTCAAGATGCCAGTCATCACAGGAACAATTTTAGAATGCTGAATTGACGCATCAATGGGGATACAGTCCCTAATCTCTATATTTTCTGTCTTTGTTCAAATATTAAGCAGGGAATGGAAGAATAAAAAATCCGTTTTCAACCCCAATGACAAGTAAAATCATTTAAAAAGGTCAAAATAAAGTCAAAAAATAAATAAATAATAAATAATAAAAAAACAAAATTGCGAAGATGGACCATTCCAGTCAAAATATGCCAAAGTTGTTTTTGAAAATTTTCTTTACTCTGCAATGCATTCTGCAATATGTAGCCTTCTTTTCTTTTCTTTTAATTCTTTTTCTCTACCTTTAGGTCCAAAAAGAAGAAATTTGTCCCTTCTCTAAGGATGACCAATTACCGTCAGAAAACAAACATCTCAGCCCTACCCACGAATGCGGTCAAAGAGCCTGTAGGGTTTGTCATGCAACCTCTGTCCAAAGGATTTCAAATCATGATGAAGATGGGTTATACTCAAGGAACCGGATTAGGGCGTGATGGTAGGGGGATAAAGCAACCAATCCCCATAGTAGACAAGCAAACCGACATGGGTTTGGATATGATTCGGGCAGCACTTCTCACAACATCAAAGAACCTTCCTTTACCCTCAAAGGCCAGTTCATCCTGCAAGGAGATACTGAGCTGTACTATGAGTTTCCAGAACCTTGGCTTAGTAGGAAGGAACATAAGATTTTACCGGGATTAGAGATATTCTTCAATGAGGCTAGAAATCTGGACTTAATCAAAAGTTGGTTTGTCCAAGAACAAAAAATGAAAAAAGAAAATGACTGGGTGGATAATCTGGAACATGGAGTCCTTAAGAAGCTTTTCGCTTCTGAGTCCTCTAGGGAAGGGGATTTTGACCCGGTGTCTTTGATGATACCTTTTGGCGAAAGCATTGAACATAAGTGGAGTATTGAATGTCAGGCAAAAGACGGGCCTATAGAATTTAAAATGTTTTTAGAAAACCATTCTCCACATCCATCTCATGAAAATACCTTTTCACCCCTTTCAGATGGATATCATACTGATAGCTCATCTTCCAGCCAATCTACCTTGCATACCCAGTCAGAAAACTCTGATAGTGAGGAAATTGAATGTGAACCTTTATCTAAGTACATTTGCAGTGAATTTAATAATGATGAATCACTTGATACAACTGAAACATATATAAAACCCATGGAAGAGTCCATTGTAATTAATATTGGTACAGAAAATGCTGTAAAAGAAGTCAAAATAGGGTCATCCCTCTCCCCAATTGAACAATCTGTGTTTATTGCATTGTTAAAAGAGTATGTAGATGTGTTTGCATGGTTTTATGCTGATATGCCTGGTGTTAATAGAGAAATTGCGGAACATCGCATTCCGTTACATCCTGAAAGCAAGCCTAAGCAACAAAAGCTCCGCCGAATGAAGCCAGAGATTAGTCTGAAAGTGAAAGAAGAAATTCAGAAACAGCTTGATGCCAAATTCATCCAAGCTGTCAAGCATCCGAGTTGGCTCGCCAATATAGTGGGCATACCTAAAAAGGATGGGAGAGTTCGTGTGTGCATTGATTTTCGAGATTTGAATGCTGCATCACCAAAAGATTGCTTTCCCCTACCCCACATCGATGTTCTCGTGGATAGTACAGCCGGTCATGCAATGTTTTCCTTCATGGATGGATTCTCAAGGTATAATCAAATACTCATGGCTCAAGATGACATGACAAAGACATCTTTCATCACTCCATGGGGCACTTTTTGCTACCGAGTTATGCCATTTGGTCTCAAAAATGCCGGAGCCACATATCAAAGGGCTGCAACCACTATCCTTCATGACCTCATCCACGACATTGTGGAGGTTTATGTAGATGACATGATTGTGAAAAGTGAAGATCGTGAGGGGCATATTCCTGCATTAAGGTCCTTCTTTGAAAGAATCAGGAAATACAATTTAAGGCTGAACCCTCAAAAATGTGTGTTTGGCGTCACTTCGGGGAAGTTTTTGGGATTCATTGTCAGTCAAGACGGCATCAAAGTGGACTCTGAAAAGGTGAAGGCTATTCAGGAATTACCTCCTCCAAAAACAGAAAAAAAGAAGTAAGAGGATTTCTCGGCAGAATTCAATATATCAACAGGTTCATCTCACAACTCACTATGAGATGTGAACCTATATTTAAGCTGCTCAGAAAAGGGGTATCCCATGAGTGAAATGAAGAATGTCATGAAGCTTTTGATTCTATGAAAGAATACCTTTCAAATCCACCTGTTCTAATGCCACCTAGACCAGGAGAACCTCTGATTTTGTACCTCACTATCACAGAAACGGCTATGGGAGCTCTCTTAGCCCAATATCAAGAGGGAACAAAGAAAGAGGTTGCCATATACTATCTCAGCAAGAAATTCCTTGAGTATGAGACAAGATATACCCCACTGGAAAAAGCATGTATCTCCTTGGTCAATGCCACGAAGAAGTTGAGGCATCACCTTCAAGCTCATACTACCTATATGATCTCAAGACTTGATCCAATCAAGTATCTGTTTGAAAAACCCATTCTTAGTGAAATATTGGCAATATGGCATGCTATGCTTTCTGAGTTTGATGTTCAATGTGTCAGCCAAAAATATGTTAAAGGACGAGCCATATCTGAAGCCCTAGCAGAAGGACCAGTGTCAGGAGATGAATATGATGATGCATTCCCTGATGAGTACTTATTATTCATTAACAGTCCACAATGGTGCATGTACTTTGATGGAGCTTCTAATAGGAGAGGTAATGGAGCAGGGGCTTTGTTAGTAGATCCCGATGGAGTCCATATTCCATTTGTTGTCAAGCTGGATTTCCCAACAACAAACAATACAGCCGAGTATGAAGCCTTCATATATGGAGTAAAGGCCGCCTTGGTAGCAGGGGCAAGACATCTCACTGTGTATGGAGATTCTAATCTCATCATATCTCAAACAATGGGAATTTGGAGGGTTAGAGATGAGAGACTTCAGCTCTACACAAAGTACCTTCAAGAATTGATCCCTTATTTTGATGATATCAGCTTCAAACATCTTCCTCGAGAAATAAATAGTTTCACTGATGCTTTAGCCAATCTCGCTGTTAATTTAACATGGGAAAATTGTACAAAGATCCAGTCAGTTTTAATTGAAGAAAGGAAGGGACCAACAGTGACGGTAGCACAAATTGTCTCCGCGCTAGTTCAACAAGATGATGATGATGTCTTGTATAAGGATATCAAGAATTTTTTGGAAACTATGCAATATCCAGAGGGAAGTGGCAAGAAGGACCGGATAGCTATCAGAAGGCTAGCTGCTCATTTTCTCATACTAAAAGGCAGACTGTATCACAAAGGGTTTGATGGTACTCTGCAACTCTGCGTAAATGACAGCGAAAAGCAAGTCATCATGGAAGAAATACATGGAGGGGAATGTGGACCCCATATGAATGGAAGAATGATGGCTCGTAAAATTTTACGAGCAGGTTTCTATTAGAGCACTCTAGAAGGCGATTGCATCAGCTTAGCAATGTCAAATATTTGCTAACCTCAATCATATGCCACCTGTGTCATTACATAATATGATTTCTCCTTGGCCGTTTTCAAGTTGGGGCATAGACATAATCGGATAAATTCATCCAAAGGCTTCAAATGGGCATCAGTATATTCTTGTAGCAATTGATTACTTTTCGAAGTGGGTTGAAGCTGCATCATTTTCAAAGCTAGGGGCAAAGCAAGTCTCGAAATTTGTGATTAACAACATCATCTGTCGGTATGGCATACCTTTTGAAATCATCTCTGATAATGGATCACAATTTGAGGGTCATCTGAAGACCACTCTCGCAAAATATGCAATCAAGCATCATCAGTCCTCACCTTATCGTCCCCAAATAAATGGAGCGGTGGAAGCAGCCAATAAGACAATCAAGACCATTGTTGCCAAGATGACTGAAAAGACTACGGAATGGCATGACAAACTACCATATGCCCTTTGGGGATATAGAATATCAATCAGAACTCCAACAGGAACAACCCCGTATTTTTTGGTTTATGGGATGGAGCCAATCCTACCAGTTGAGGTGGAGATACAATCTCTCAGGGTCATAGCAAAAAGTGAAATCTCGGAAGACCAGTGGCACAAAACTCGCTATGATGAGCTTGCATTCGCAGATGAACGCCGACTACAAGCATTGCATAACATACAACTCTATCAACGGAGAATTGCTCGTGCATTTAACAAAAGGGCTCGAGATAGAGACATTCAAGAAGGTGATCTAGTTTTAAAAGAAAATAGAGTTCCATTGCATGATCCTCGAGGAAAATTTAAGCCTAACTGGTTTGGACCATTCCTGGTCAAGCATGTCACCACGGCTGGAGCAGTGAAGCTAATGGATTTTGATGGAAATGAGTTCACCCATTTCACTAATCTTGATCAGTTGAAGAAATATTACGCTTAGGCATCAAAGTAATTGTAATTGTCATGATCAAGTAACCAAGCAGTTTGTGGGTTTTGAATCCTATCTGGTTATTCTTAATAAACATGCCATGAGTTTCTAGATGTTCATATGATATATGCAAAAAAAAAGGAAGAAAAAAAAACGAAAAAGGAAAAAAAAAAAAAAACGAAAAAAAAAAAAAAAAAGAGGAAAAAACGGAAAAGAGAAAAAAAGGGAAAAGGAAAAATGATGAAACATGTCTTTGATTGTCAAGGTTTATATGTTATGCTTTTATGTGTCATATGATTAATTAGTTATGATTTGCATGTCATATTTAATGTTAAAGTGTGCACGTGTTTAGAATTGTGTTCACATTGAATTTCTCACAAGCAGATAATTCTCATAAACATATCTTTTATTCATCCCAACTGGAGTACTTCATTTCATACATAAAAAGACATAAAGCCTTCATTTCCTACAAACTCAAAACGAAAAAAAAAAGAAAAAAAAACTAAAAAAAAAACAACAACATGACAATTCTCTCAAACCCTTCTCCTCTTCATGGTAGGCCCGTCTGAATCTTTGTCTTGACCAATATCCGCTAGAAGTCATTGAAGGTCATCTTCATCAATCAGTGGAAAGGAATGTTCCGGTAGCGCTGATATAATTTTAGCCCCCTGCCATATAGTAGGCATTCTCTGAATACCACTCATATCAGCCTCATAAGTGGTACAAGATGGAAGAACCTGGAGGGCAGGAATGTGCTCTTGCTTCCAACCAATTTGCCTTAGACATCTCCATGGAAGGTAGAAAGTGACTTGGCAAAGCCCGGGTAATTGTACACCTCTGCGACCATAATTACAATATATAATTGCACTAATGCCAAGGTGGCTTGTGACCCACTTTATGTCTTGATGTAGAAAAAAATCCTCCCTCCCACCATTTTTGCTAAGTTGATAGAAGAAAGGAAGAAGACCTCTCTCCCGGACATGACTAGTTTTGTAAGTAAGACTCTTGTGGGGTTTCATGAGAGAAAATTTTTCTAATAGCCATAAATGAAGGGCTAATGGACATCCCTTCACAAAGCTTTGAGGGTTTCTTTTGAGTTCATCTAAGCCAAGGAACATTTCCCCCAAAATAAGTGGTCCAAGACGACCTCCACTAACGATTTGAGGAATAAGTGAAAGACACCGAACATGGCATGTGTTTAAAGACCATTTAGTGAGGGTACTTCCCAAAATCATAAGAATGCAAGCATTTTCTCTAGCAATCCTATAGTTGGCATTGTTAGAGAATTGCCAAGTGCCAAATTGAAAATTCAACAATAAGTTGAGAATAAATACCTCACCATATTGTAGGTAGTTGCCATGAAGATTTTCAGGAAGGTATAAAATCGTTGATAAATCTCCCGAGATCCTGGTAGGAGATCTAGGTGTGATAACTGGACCATTGGATGATAAGCCTAGCAAACCTTCGACCTCTTCTACAAGAGGCACAATCTCCCGGTCTCCAAAGCGGAAGACATGGCGAGTTTCATCCCAAAACTTGGAAGCAGCATGAATCATGTCGTAACAAATAGAAAGTGAAAGCAAAGGCATAAGCACCTTAGTGAAGCGGGAAGAGGAAAAGGATTGCCTTGGTTGCTCCAAGTTTCTTATGACCCCCGAGAGTTATTTTTTCTCCCGACTCCTCATTTCATTAGCTTCTTCATAAGTAAGAACCATTTTTGTGAAAGGAAAATTTAGAGAAAAGATTGGAGTAGTGGAAGTGGTGCATTTGGAAATGAAGAACCATGCCCCTTTTATAGATGGAAAAGATGATCATCCATGATTTATGCCATGGATAATGAGTTTGAGTATTGTCCATAGGATAATAAGGAGCATCATTCACCATGGCTAATGACCAAGCATTTGTGGTATGGCAATTTTTGCTAAAGCCGAACATAAAAAAAAAACAGTGTCAATGATGAATCAAGAACGTTGATACAATCCTTTTCTAATAATCATCCAAAATAATGACCATGATCAATCTGTTTTATATAGTGATCATGATTTTCCAATAAAGCGAATAAGCATTATGCATGAAAAATTTTCTAAAAGATTTCGGAAAAACAAATAAAGTTTTTTGCCACGTGATGATTTGGTCCACCATAGTTTATCTAGAGGGTAATAACCTTAGGTCAACCCTTTTAGGTGACATGACTAAACAATGCATCACTCTAAGGTGACATGACCTGACAATGTCTTACTTTAAGGTGACATGATAACACATGGAGTCATAAAAAGTAAGTGATGGTAATTTGGCATTTTGCTTGTCATCAAGGCCATGAAAAAAACTGTAAATAGAATAGAGTCAACCTGTTAATTGTCGGAATCTCTCACATTAACAAAAGACAAATTCATAAGACTAAAAAAGACGACAATAAAGTCGTATTTTTAATTTTAGAAAATTAGTTAAGGCGACGATAAAGTCGCATTTTCAAAGTTTTAGGAAATGAATTGGGATTTTCTATCTAAAGACGACGATAAAGTCGCATTTTCAAATTTTAGAAAATTAATCGGAATTTTCTAGTTAAGACGACGATAAAGTCGCATTTTCAAAATTTAGAAAATTAATTGAGATTTTCTATCTAAGACGACAATAAAGTCGCATGTTCAAATTTTAGAAAATTAATATGGATTTTCTAGATTAAGACGACAATAAAGTCGCATTTTCAAGTGTTTAGAAAATTAATTGGGATTTTATATCTAAGAAGACAATAAAGTCGCATTTAAAAAATTTTTAGAAAATTAATTGGGATTTTCTACAGAAAGCAACGTGAATTATAACACTGATGATAACTATTTTCTGTGGAGAATATGTTATCTCAAAAGAAATTTTCTATCAAAATTTTGTGTCTTTTCAAACATTGGCCATCATTTCCTCCAAAATTCGACCAATGTGGGGCATTCTGTAGACACCAAATTTTGAACCCTTTTTTCGGATAAATAAAGATTTTGAAAAGAAATAAAAATAACAAAAATCGTCATGCATCGTGGAGCGCGCGCCCCGGAGCGCGAGTTTCATTCCGTCGTACGATTTTCCATTTTTGCGTATTGGTCGTGCGATTTCGGCTTAGAAATATAATTTTCCGTTTCGTGTTAATACAATGATTCGTAGTATAATCATGCTCGTCATTATTAATTTGATGAGTTATCGTTAATTGTTTTAAGTAAGTCTTTCGGAAAAAGAAAAAAAAATAGAAAACGAGTCGTGATTAGGCGTCGGGATTTTAGTCGTATCCCAAAATCAGTAATAATTAGTTTTCTTGATGGTCAAGTCATTGTTCATTGGATAAAGAATAAGAATATATTCTTTATTCACTAAACACATCTTTTATCCATTAGTTAGAGAATAAAAATCATGAAAAAGAATAAGAATAAGAATCAAATCCAAAGTGTAAGAGCCAAGGATCCGATTTTTTTCGGAAGATTCGAACTGTGCGCCAGCACATGACCATGCGCACACGCATGATCATGCGCCCGGCGCACAACAAAGCTCCCCGCTCTAGACGCGAGCTTGTGCGCCTAGCGCACGGTGCCGTGTCTAGCGCGAGACGTTGCGCTAGGCGCAAAGCATCCTAATCGGTTTGTTTTGCACGTTTTTCGATGCATTTTTTTACGTATTAGGATGTTTAGGGATGAATATTTTCTGAAAATCTGATCTTGCTTCATTTATGAGAAAATCCAAAAAGGAATAAGAATATTTGTGTTTCCAAAGAGATTTGATGATGTCATTAGGGTGAGGTCATTAGAGTGATGTCATTAGGGTGATTAAGGATGAAGAAAATCAGATTTTTTGGGTGAAAAATCTGATTTTCTACCTCTTTGAAACCCTAGTTCATCTCCGTCATTTCTCTATAAATACCTTCCTTTTTTTTCCACTTCAAAACCAAGTTTAGAAAAACACAACTCAACTTCACTCTCATCTTCTCTACTACTCTTCTCCTCCTTAATCTTTCCATCTAAGCAAAAGTCTTAATTAGTCAGTAAAGAAGTTGAAAAGAGTTCAACTTAATTTCACTAATTCTCTCATCTTCCCTACTCCATACCTCTAAAGAAATCACACTTAAAAAAAGAAAGTAAAATTTAGTAAGATAATTAGTAAGTAAAGAAGTTCATCAAAAGAAGAAAAAACACAAAAAGAGTTTAAGTTAGTAATTAAGAGAATTTAGAAACTCACTTAGAAATTAAGAAAATCACAAAAAAAGGTAGAAAAATTTGCAAAAAGGAAGTGCATCATTGAGCTAGCAAGGTAAAGTGGAAACTCTTGTTTATTTTTTTATCTTCTTAATCATCTACTAACTTCTTTCTTGTTTTCTTCTTATCATTTTTTTAATCTTTGGAGTGATTTGGGTATGTGGAAGTCCTAATAGGTTCCCAACTTTAAATCACCCCACCTAGAATAGTCACCTCTAATGGGGTGACTCTTAGGAAACAATGTGATTATGTGATTTTCCTTAATCAAGTTGTTATTCATCACCAAAAATGTTTTCATAAAAAAATTCAAGACAAGTTGTGCATAAACATCTCCATAAAAAAGAAAATGTGATGCTGTTATTATAATCTATTTTAATTTCGTACTTCATTCTATTTTTCGTCTGTATTATCAGAATAGTTTGTAGGATTTAATATTTTTCCTATGAAGTGCAAGATGTTTCCAGCGACTGGGCTTTAGAATTCCTAAAAAAAGAATTTTGTGGGAATAACTAAAAATCATACAGCTATGTTGTGCAAAACTGATTTTGTCCAGTACCACCTAAGCTTGTTCTGTCAATAAAGTTTAAAATAAAATCATTTAGATAAAACTAAAAACATCAATTTTGAATAAAACATCAGTAGCTTTTCAAAAATATAAAAATCATGTTCATAAGAATTTTATACAATTTTACATCATGTTTACAAAACCATTCATGTAAATCACTAAATTCCAGAAAATTGATTTTCCTTTCAGTTAAGGAAATAAATAAAAAAGGATCTTAAAAGTTTCCAATTTAAGTGAAAATTTTCAGTCTAGTTCTTTAAAGTGTCTAGAATGAACAAATTCAATAAAGGTCCTGTTTTGATCAGTTTTAACATAAAATTCACCATAATTCAAGTTGTCACTAAAAACTTGTGAAATTTAGACACAACATAAATAACTCACTGATCTATCCATAGATATATCAAATTCTCAATTTAACGCTTTATACAGAAAGTTATGATTTTTGTAAGTCAATGCAAGAACAAAAGTGCAATCTGGAAAATGAAATAAAGTGATTAACTCAACTTTCATAAAAAAAAAATGTTTTCTTTTCACACGAAAATGTTAATTAAAAATCATGAAATTTTAAGTTTCTCTTACAATGGCTCATTTTATCATGTAAATAAAAATCAATAAAAATTGTCATAAAAAAAATCAAAATCAAAGAAGTTAATTAATCTTTAACTTTCACAAATTCACAAATAAACATGAATTCCAAAGCCCATTCAAGGAGGTGAAGATCAAGGAGCATCATGGTGAAGATCAAGATTGAAGATTTGTATAGATCATAGAATTTGTACATTTTTGTTGTAATAATAGTTTCTTTGTAATAATTATTGCATCACTCAATTAATAGAAAAAAACATGGAGATGTTTATGCATAATTTTCATAAATAATTCCACAATTCTTTTTAATAAAATGACCAACCAATGTTACAAATTTTGCATGTTGGGCCAATATTTCATAGTATATGAATTAAATGACCCAATCTCAATTAAGAGAAAAAATTGCAAATCTAACTAAGTTAAATTGTATGATGATACATCTTACATTTTAAAAATGTGTTCTCCATATTCAAATGGATTAATCATATAACTTGACATAATTAGATTGGTAATTATCATCTCCGAATTGATTTTAGGCCGTTTCACGTGTCTCGCATTAAATGGCCAAATTCCAATTAGCCAAACACAATCTCCAAATTTGATCTCAAATTGATCATTTCTCTCTAAATGACTTAATAATCTTCAATCAAGATTATTTCTCAAAAACCTTCAAATTAGGAAGCAAACCTCTTCTTCTAAGACCTCTTAAAAATCATAAGTGTGATCACTAATCAAGGTGGATATTTCAATCCTTGATTAATCGCTAATTAGCGCGATTGACTCAATTCTTCACGTAATCACTAATTAGGGTGATTATCTTAAATCTTGGTTAATCACTAATTAGGATGATTAGCTTAACCTTTCATCATATTTAATCACTAATTAGAGTGATTATCTTAAACCTTGGTTAATCACTAATTAAGGTGATTAACTTAACCCTCTTCATTTAATCATTAATTAGAGTGATTATCTTAAGCCTTAATGATCGTTAATTAGGACGATTATTTTTCTCATTTAATCACTAATTGGAGTGATTATCCTAAACCTTGAATAATCACCAATTAGGCTGATTACTTTATAACCTTCATTCTTAATCACTAATCAAGGTGTTTATCTTTCCTTTTAAGTTTAATCACTAATTAGGGTGATTATCTTAACCTCCATTTTTAATCACTAATTAAGGTGATTATCATAATCCTTCATATTTTATCACTAATTAAAGTGATTATCTCAATCCCATTTCAATCACTAATTAGAGTGATTACCTCATTTTCAGATAGATTTGTTTAATACTAAAGGTGAGTTATTCATAATATATTCCCTCCTCTTCTTTCCCCAGTGGAATTGGCCATTTAGGGTGAGACACCAACTCGAACTACGACGGTTTTGATCCATGAGTGGATTCCAATCCCGTAATGATTGGTACGTAGTGCAACTTCAATGCTCAAACATACCATGTACAAATGATATATTGGTCCTAAATAAAAATGATTAATGTGTATATGTGCAAATTATGTGATTTTCTTTCTTTTTAATAGCCATGATTACTTTAAAATGGAAAATAACGCATTTAGTAAGAGCCCGTTCTTTAGAACGGAAGAGGAGACGAGTTCTAGACGTTCGCACCTCTTAACCTAAACCCCGAACCCTGTCTCATGGTATGAAAGACCAATTTTCAAAAAAAAGTCTTATCCATATGAAGTCATCATCGTTTTAAATGATTTTTCTTGAAATTGATTTTAAAACGATTTAGTAAATAAATCTGTCCCTATTCAGATATTAATAGGGTGGCGACTTCCAAGTTTTCTAAAACTCATAGTCCAATGAGAGACTTTCGTGGGATTCAGACCGTTAATTAGACAGTCAAAAATCGGATACCACAACTCGCCACCTGCACTCAAATTCTAGCAAAACTAAAAGAGAGAGTTCTAGGAATTTGAGACCAGTGACTATGCCGAAAAGTGATTATTCGGCCATCGATGATAGTCGTATGTTGATGGAGAAGCCCTTCTAAATCTTGCCTTTGAGAAAAAGAAAATATAAATATGACCCAGTTTTGTCGACTTGAATTTCGCCTCTTTGAATCCATTGCGAATTAACCAAACCCTGAACAAGAATAGGATTTGGCGGATTTGGCCCAAATAACTGAGATGGAGGGGTAATTATTATGTTGGGTTACTAACGTTACTTATATTGGGCCAACTGCCAAGCCCGATTTTTGCCTTTTTGGATCTTAAAGATTTCTAAACCCTACGGCCTACTCACACTCTCATAGTCTCACTCAGTCACACACTCACACTCTCACTCTCACTCAGCCGTTTTCCTTTTCCACTTCTCAGTTTTCTTTTCTCACACCTCAACTCAAAACCCTAGAGTGCGAAATTCCATCTGGTACGAAAATCTTCAAGGTGTGTGAAACCTCACTCAGTCTCTACAGCCTGCAAATTTGTCGAAATTCTTCAAGGTGTGCGAAATTCCTCGAGTCTTCATCAACTATTCTTGCCATTCCTATCTCGACTGTAGCTTCGGAATCAGCCTTCAGTACCGGTGGTCGAGTTCTTGATTGTTATAGGAGCTCATTAAAGTCGTCTACTGCTGAAGCTATAATCTGCCTTAAGGATTGGACTTATGGTGAATGTAAGTTCTGTAAATTTCAGCAAAATTACTTCTCTTTAAAGCTTTGCAAACAATAATATTAATTACTTCTATTTTATGCATCTTAATGTAGCAAAAATAAATCCTCAAATGGAAGATCTATGTGGGAAAGACATGGCTCTCAAAGTTGATGATACTCCAACTCCAAGTCCACCTGAAAGTGCTGCTCAAAGTCCACATGCTGAGGCTGCCATGGGAAATAGTCAAAGCTGAAGATTTCAATTTTCAATGAACTGAACTATTTTATTTTAAGTTTTGCAAGAAATAGTTAAATCTTGAATTTATGTTTTGTAATTTGAAGTTGGTGGCCAATTTATGGCTTTGAATGTTGAATGTTGAAACTTGAACATGTTGAATGAAGTTGGCAGCGTTTTGATCATTGGATATTTAGATTTTTATTTCAGGTCATTTGGGGTTGGTTTCGGGTCAACCCGAAACATATAAGGTCGGGTTCAGGTTACGATTTTCGACCTGAAATTAGAATCAGGTCGGGTTTGGGTCAGGGGTAAGTGACCTGAAATATAAATCAGGTCGACCTGAAACTGACCCAACCCGACCTGATTGCCAGCCCTAGATGAGTTGTGTTATTACTCATAAATGCAAGAAAACATGGAAGATGGACTGAAGTTTGAAAGAGGAGGAAGACAAAGAGAAAAAGGATGGAAGCAAATGCACTCAAATTACTGCATTTATGGCGGAGGAAAAGCAACCCTAAATAGGGATTTTTGCCAAATGTAATGAAAATTTACCGTCTTGGAATGCATGGAAACCATTTGGGGAATCTAAGCCCTATGACCTAGGATAGTGCATTCATAGGTTGCTCTTGCTCAAAGGAGATATTCAGCCTCCGAACTCCTTTCCCTAGACAAGGAATGTTTGTGATTGGGGGGGAAGGCGAAAGGTTCATACTTTTCAGAGAGGAAGGTAGAAGAAGAATTTGCATGCTACAGTGGATAAAACGAGACAGAAAATAAACTCAGTTCTAGTGAGAGATATTCTCGATTTTAGAGAGAGAAACTTTTTGCTTCTTAGTGTTTTTCTTAGTTGCCTATTAGGCCATTTTAGTAATTCATGTCATTACTCATAATGCCTTTTTAAGCATAAAAGTCATATTTAGGCGGAAATAATAATAATAATAATAATAATAATAATAATAATAATAATAATAATAATAATAATTAATCTTGATTTATAATTTATGTTTGATGACTTTTATGTATGAACTTCATATTGTAACTATTTCATTCTCTATATTTGAACTTAAGCGCATATTACTAAATTATGAAACTCATAACATTATTATTGCTAATAATAATTTGTTACTAGAATATTGAGTGAAACTATTATTGCCAATAATTACTCGTTTAATTCATAATATTATAAATTTATATATGATTAATATGAAGCTAAAATGATTGCTAACATAATACTAACTTACCCATATTATCACAATTTACACTTTAATAGTTGTTATATAATCTATAAATTGAAGTGTTTTCTCTAATTAGCTCAATAATTAACTAATGATTTAACATGAATATAAGCTAAAGAACACTTATACAAATGTGGGTCTTACTAATATTAATATATTATACTCAAAATTCATGTTACAAGAAATAATGATTAACTAGTTTAACATAACCAAAATCAATTTAGTCAATATTACAAAATGAGCCCAACTAGTTAAAGGTATAAGTTAACCTAAGTGGTTTAATTAAAGCAAGTAAATCAGTCCATTAAGCCCAACAAGTTGAAGATATGAATTTAGCTGATTGACTCAATTAAAACGGAAAACATATTTTAAGTCTAATACTACAATTAATCAACATTGGGTAACTTAGGCTTTATTCTAATATTGAAAATAGAGAAAATAAAGAGAATTAGTAACTCTGCTCAAGCGAGCAGGGACGACAAGGGCAGCGAAGAGGCGAGGGTGCGCCGGCGAGGCTGGCTGCAGGTTGGTGGTGGCGCAGCGGTGTTTAGCGGTGCGGCATGCTGCGGTGCAGAAGCGAGTATGAGCAGGGGAGGGGACAACGAGGAAGAGGAAATAGAAGGAGGAAGAGAGGAGTAGGGCGTTGCGGTGGGGCAAAAGGGGTGCAGCACGGGTCTCTGGCAGTTGGAGTTCGACGGTGGCACTGGTGGTTAGTTTAGCTGGTGTTGATGGTGGTGTCAAGAAGAGAAAAGGAAGAAGAGCTTATTTGATTTGTTGTGATTTGGAAGCTTAAACATATTGCTATTTTTAGATGAATGTGTGGAAAATAAATTGATCATGTAATGGTGGTGATCGATGAATTTTAGTCCTTGGGTAGCAAGGAAAACACGAGCATCTTAGGGTTGAGGACGGGAACTCGGGGACCAAGTTGAAAGAGAGGAGAGAGGGAAGAAAAAGAAGAAGAAGAAGAAGGGCGGTGTATACTATGGGGTTAGGGTTTTTTTTCCTAACATACTAACTTGTTATTATTAGTCTCGTTAATTAGTTTGTAAATTTTAGTAACATAAAATTCATAATTATACTTAACTAGCTAGAAACAATTAAACGAAAAATTAACTTTCTTAATTAGTCAATTAAACAAGTTTAATGTTTTAGGATATTACCTTGGTTTCCACATTTTTATTTTCAGTAAGCGATATTTGCCTAAACTAAGAAAAATAATTATTTCCGTGGAATTGATCCTACATGGACGACATACATTGTGGACATTAAGTGTCAAATTAACGTATTTACTTTTTAGTAGTATTGATGAAATCATGCAAGCTGAATGATGAGGGGTATTTAAATGTGAAATTGAATGGGAAAGAAAGAAAAGGAAATAGACGAAAATGTTATGAGTGTTCCGCCTATTGTTGACTTGTTGACTTGAAGAGAGTTGATTTTTGAGGAAGACTACTCTAGCAATGCCATAGATTTCCTTGTTAGTAAAACAAAGAACCTATTTTTGTTTGGATGATCCCCCTTCCGAAACTTAAGTTAGTATTAAGGCTAGACAATTTAGAGAGAAAAAGTAGCGAAAGTGTGGAGTAAATTAGATAGCGCACAGTTCAATTTGATGTGATCATCTTATGATGGAGGCATTTCATAGGTTAAAGGGAAGTAAGTGCTCCCTTCCAAATTCCAATCAACCCTAAAAGAGGACATTTGATTGGCTAGTCAATAAGAAAGCGACACTTGTCACTAAATTGAAGGAGGAATATGATTAGTCAATCACGTGAAGCCATTCCGATAAGATCTTTATAGATAAGTGGGCTTAAATAAGCAACTTTTTGGGGCTAATATGAGGGAGATATTATCTCAAAAGGGATTCTTTCCAGATGGTCAAAGGACTAGGTTATGTCAAGACCTAAATATGTGATAAAGCCATACATAAACACGTGTCTCCTCTTAGATAGTCAAATGACGATTTGAACCCCTAGTAAAGAGGAATAATTAAGTTGATTTCTACCCTATTACATCAAACTAGAAATGCTTGTGCTACGTGTCAACTAGGGATCCGAACGAAAAAATCTGAGCCGACTCCGACAAAAAAATAATCTGAATCTGACTCCGTTTAAAAAGTCTGACTCCGAGTCGGAAGAGGGTTGGAGTCGGATCTCATAAAATAATCCGACATCCGAATCTGACTCCGACTTTAAGTCAATTAATCCTTTTTTCTTATTTATGTTAATGTATTATTTTTGTATAACCTGACTTCGACTTTCAGCCAATTGTATTATATAATATTCTCCCATTGAAGAAATAATTGTTAAAAATAATAGTAATATTTAGATTATTTGTACTATATAAGATTTCCATATGATTATTAGAAAAAATTGTAATGATTAGCTTATTGTGTTATAGAAGACTTTTCTATTATAAAAAAGGGCGGAAAAATAAGTCGGATCGGGTTCGGAGTTGGATGTTCGGAATTAAAGTCGGGTCGGAGTCGAATGTTCGGATTTTAAGTCGGATCGGAGTCGGACTTTTGGAGTCGGCCTCGGAGTCAGATTTAAAATCCGACTTCTTGTAGAGTCGGAGTCGGATTATGCATAATTCGGTCCAAGTTCGACCTGTTGCCATCCCTAGTGTCAACGTAATATTGTAGAAATGACGCGTACTATTGGCTATAGAAAAAAGTCCTTTTTCTAGGTTGCAACAGAAAAAACTTTCTACGTTGTACCTGGTCTTTTTGAACGTTCCACATTTTACCCTAAACTTTCTAAACGTTACACAAAATACCCTTACTAAAAGAAAATCTAACCCCAAACCTCATTCAACTAACAAGGATAAGAAATCCTACTCTACGCCCACAGGGTAAGAGAGTCCCAAAATCTACTGTTTGATATTTTGTGTAAGGGTATTTTGTGTGACATTTAGAAAGTTTAGGGGTACAACGTGGAAATTTCACAAAAAACGGGTACAACATTAGAATTTTGTAAAACACAGGGGCACTACGTAGAAAACCCTTAAAATAAAAGGAATTGAAAGGAAAATAATGTTATGGATTGTCCAATCTTTTTTCCTCCCAAATTTCTCCAATAACCGTCAAATAATTATTAACAAATATTCTCTCTCTAGGAATTTTCTCTCGCTTATCTCTAGATTAGCGAGTCTTTCTCACGTAAAGTGAGTCCCCTTTTTTCCTCACAAACAATCATCCCCTCGTTTTTCCTTGAGGGGGCGACTACTTATCCCCGCAACTCTTCAGTCGATGTACAGCTGGCATACATGCACCACTCCACCGACAACTACAACCGGCAAATCTCCCATTCCTCAGCATCATTCCTCGCTGATATATGGTGCACAGGGAACATTCGGGTGTTCCAACAGACTCTTGCTACTCCAGAACAGGTCCAACATGCTCTCCATTTAGGGATGGCTGAACATCAGATTTTCACACATTCACAACCATATATTCCTCTTCCTCACCAGGATTATTTAGGCCCGCCTGGCTTCATTGTCGCCAACATAGGTCAATCCCTTATTGCTGAACCAGAAATGCACATCCAGATCGATGGCTCTTGGAGCAGGACCACTCGATCAGGTAGTATTGACTGGGTTACTACTAATGCTCAGACCTCCACTCGTCAAGGTCATGCCCAATGCATCCATGCTAGCTCAGCCCTCTCAACGGAAGCCCAAGCTTGTCTGCATGCGCTGATTTGGGCCCATGAGCGCGGTCATGAGTGCATTTTGATCCACACAGGCTCGACATCACTTATTAACTATCTCTATTTCCCCATGAATGGTGACATTTTCGTTGAATGGGTCATTCAGGATATTCGACACATTACCAAGACAACACGCTGGTGTTATATTATTAAGGTTCGCCTCGATTGCAAGTCCAGCAAGCTCGTGATCTCACTACCTATCTACGTACTAGTAGTATTCCTTTTTACACCTTTTAAGTTTGTATGTTTTCCTGATGTCGAAAAAAAACAAATTTCTCCCATAAGAAAACACAAATAAAAGGACTTTATTTATCATTCCTTCCATGTTAACTAAACATTGGAAAATTTTAGTTCATTTCTACTTTTAAAAATAAAAATAAATCTTTCATTTCTTTCTTTCATAGTCCATACGAGCTGTAAAGGAAAAAGAGAAGAAAAATATTTGGAAAAACGTCGAAGAAAAAAAAAACCCCAACCTTCTCTTCAGAAAAAAAACAGTCTCCATTCTATACATTCGTTCTCTCTCTCTCTCTCTTCATCAAAGCCCTAGATTCTCTCGATCGCTCTTACCCACCCCTACGTTTCCTCTCTCTCTCTCGTTTTCCCACTCTCGCAGGTGCTGCTACTACTTCACTCAACAAAAATGGTAAAATTTTCTCTCTCCTCTTTTTTTTTTAAAGTTTTTTCTTAGCTACTTCGCTCTTTTTTGTGCATAGAGATTAAATCTGGGATTTTTTTTTGGTGAAATTATGCTCTGATTTTCCGATTTTCGATGTTCGATCTGGAATTTTTTTTATGAAAATTATGTCCTAGATTTATTAGGCAATTGTTCAATTTTTTTGTGAATTTTAGCATCACTTTTGGAATTTCTCATCTCCTTTTTCTTCCTTATTTTTTCTGATCAATTTTGCTAATCTTCTGATCTGATTTTTTTTTTGGTTTATTCTTTGGCCAAATTTTTTTCGTCACTGATTGTATATAATTTTGTTTTTTTACGATTTTTTTCATTGTTGCAAAATTGAGTTTGGGAATCGATATTATTGTATGCACTGGTATACTAGAGGATTCCGTTAATCTTTGTGCCTTTTATATGTTTTATGTAATTGATTCTGAATATGATGATTTTGGAGTGATTACAGCGATTGAGGATCTGTTATTTATATGATTGAATCGTGTTGGTTGGAAATGTCTAGCTCCGGTAGCAAGAGTTTTATTCTAAGCAGGCTTGAGTAAATATCATTAACTGTTTGATTAGATGAAATGAACATGATAAAGTTCGGAGTTCCCTGATGATGGGATTGGAGATTCAGAATTTGCAGTCAGATATTTATTTGATAATTTTTCTCGTGTTCGGATTTTCAGAATCTAGGGTGTATGTTTAGTTGATGAAGAGTTACATGTAAACTGTTAAGCCCCAATATAGGGACTCCATAGCACAGAAGTATCCAAATGCTTATATGTGTCTATGCGATACCGCCATCTTGAGGATCATATGCTCGGAGGTTTACACTTTGTTTGGATAACAACATAGGAGGGAAAGGAAGGAGGAGGAAGGAGAGGGGGAAGGTGGAGCTTGGTTTTCCTTCCAAATCTTTTCAATTTTGGAGGCATAGTGTTTATCAAAGAGAGAGGGAAAACGGAACAAGCATCCCTTGCTCTCCCTCCCCTATCTTTCCCCAACCCCTTGTCCAAACAATGGAACTTGTTCCCCTTCCTCCCTTCCTAACCAAACAAAGTTATAATGTTTAAGAGAGCTAAACTCCGGGAAGACACTTTGATTTTTCCGAGGATTTGTTGCGTCATCTGAATTTAAATTGAATGGTTGTTGGTGTTGTCATTTGGTTTTGTTTCAATGGGCTACAATCTAGATTGAGAATTGAGAAGACATGATTCCTTTGGTCGATGTGTTTGGCTATTGATGAGTGATGAGCTTTCACACATAGATGGAAAATAATTGACTTTTTACTTAATGCACCCTTTTCCTTCTCATTATTTCTCATTTGATTTGGCTAGCAAAGCTCACTTCATGAGAAATGAGCAGAATATATTCTTTGTCCATTGCCTGCTGACACTAGTTATAGTTGATGGTGAAGAATTCGCTAATATTAAAAAAACGATCAATGTGATTATTCATATATGAGGTCACAGCAAGGTTGCACAGAGACGGATACGGGTACGGGTTCAGATTCGGGTACGGGGACGGAAAACGGTAAGATTTTGAAATTTTAGGAATGGGTACGCGTACCCATACAGGATACGTATCATATCGGGCACGGGTACGGGTACGGGTACGAGTACGCTACCTAGAAGAAGTACCCATGCTACATAGGGTCACAGTACCTCTTTCCTTCATGCTGATAATATCTTGTTTACTTGAGGTGTTTGGTTTCACTAATAGAAATGGAGTAGGTTCTTAATCATCCTCAATTCCATTGGAAGATTCCAAGATTTTATTGGTTACCAACTGAGTTAAAGACGAGGAGTGAGCTTTCGTTTTACGCTTTTACTAAAAAGCTATTGGTGTAGTGAAGTCAAAACCTATGTAGCATGGAAATGGCTGTGATATTGGAAACAAAAACGTTTTAGTATTGGAGAAACCTCAAGTCACACCCATTTTTGGGCTTCATTAGCACGTAAACGGCCGCGGTTTCGCAAGTGAAAATACTTCAAAAATCGGCGAAAACTCAGGTCCCAAAGTTTTTCTGCATTTTAGGTCAAAACCTTAACCGTTGCACAATTCAGTTTGCGATAGAGGAGTTTCAATGATCCTATGACTATCAATATGCAGGATTGAAAATCATTTTTTCCCTTTAATTACCTTTTGTTTCCCAAATCAAGAGTGAATTTAAAGCTTTCAATTTAGTTTTGCAATGCTTTTGTGGCTCATGTGATGGTAGCCAATATCTCTTATCTTCTTTGTCGATATGAAAGAGTGAACCAAATTCACCTAATTACTTTAGTAAAAGAAGCGTTTGCTATAATACTATTAAATCTCAGTCAACAGCTACTAAATTAGTAATTATGTGTGTTTTCATCTTGGACTCTCTTTCGCATTTTTTACTTGAGCAGTACCACTTTTTGTTTAAAGTCAGTTATAACTTGTGAGATTATACTTCTGTTCTTTATGATTGTCACAAATAGAATTTGCATAATTAGGGTTACAGAATGACTGTTTTATGAAACATTTTATCTTTGGTCTTTAGAAAGTTGCTGCTATTCCTGGCCCTCTATCCTTATAGTTCATTGCTGTCATTATGGTATATCTTGCCATATAATTGTGATATAAATTCACATGGTTGTATAGGCCAATGCTGCATCAGGAATGGCTGTTGATGATCAGTGCAAGCTCAAATTTCTAGAGTTGAAGACAAAAAGGACTTACCGATTCATAATTTTTAAGATTGAAGAAAAGCAAAAGCAGGTAATAGTGGAAAAGGTTGGGGAGCCTTCTGAAAGCTACGAAGATTTCACTGCGAGCATTCCTGCTGATGAATGCAGATATGCTGTCTATGATTTTGATTTTGTGACCGCGGAGAATTGCCAGAAGAGCAGGATCTTTTTCATTGCATGGTAAATTCTTGTCAGCCATAATATTGCACCTAGCACAGTGTTTATCCTGTGGTCATTTTAATTAACACCTTTTGTTGTTCCGTTGCGTTGTAAGGGCCCCTGACACAGCAAAGGTGAGAAGCAAGATGATATACGCGAGCTCGAAGGACAGGTTCAAGAGAGAGCTGGATGGTATTCAAGTTGAATTGCAAGCAACTGATCCTACTGAGATGGATTTGGATGTTATCAAAAGCCGTGCTGCGTGATGCTCTCGCATGTTGAAGCTGGCGTTCGCTGAGTGTTTCCATACAGTCCACTTTACCTATGTTTAATTGTTAATACCTTGTTATGGGCCAATAGAACTTGCTTACATATAATATTTGATGGTTGTTGGAGTGTTATACTGATGATGTCTTGTTCTTTTGCTTCAGTAATTTCAAAAAGTACATTGATGTGTTATTTGTGGATTTCAGTGGTGAGCCTAGCGTCGATGTGTATGCTTTGGCTATGTATTCCTTTTCTGGGGTGAACATGTCGTTTTATTTGAGATGGAGTGCCCCTTTTCTGTATCACTAATCTTTGAAAAGTTTTGGCTGTTGCTGATATATGGCTGTCCTTTGGCATCTCTATCTTATCATTTTGTGTAGTTTCTTTTTCCTGCTTAAGCTTCTTCAGCAAGCTTTTTCGTGTTCTTTTGAACGGGTTAAATATTCTGGTTTTGGACAGACTCTGGGATACTTCTGTCATTTTGTAATCTATCATGACTGGTATGACGGCTGATGAGTCTTTAAAACAAGCACTGGCCTCTATTGTGAATGTATGTGTAATGCGTGGCATGTTCTTGGACAGATTAGGAGCTCGTGAAAAAAATTATAGAGTATTACTCTCTGTTGTGTTTAACGTATGTGGTTATTTTCTTGAACATGTTAAAACTTCATGCATAGAATATTTGGTTGGGAGAAGGGAAAGGAATATGATTAAGTGAAAAAAGGAACCCCAAATTATCAATTTCCCTACATGTTTGGTTAGGCAAGGTGCTGGGTTACAAAAGTTGAACCATATATTTCCGTCCCATCTCTTTCTCTCTCATGACCATGTTCTCTCAATTTATCTTTATTTTGCACGTAACTATTGATGGCGGCAGATCTGGTTTACTCTATCTATCTCTCTTTGATCGACATTGATGAATATGTTCCCTTTTTCTTAGACTGATACAAGCGGTTACAAATCTTTTTCCCCTCTCTCTCTCCCTCTCTTAAATTGAAACCTCGGTGGGCTGTTTTGATGGGGTGGTTTTCGAGATGGTTAGGATGGTCTGGTGGTTTCTTGATGGTTATTATGGGGTATCGGATTATCGGGAGTGGTTGGTTGGTTTTCGATGTGGTTGGGCCTTGGGGAGTTGGGGTACTGTGGTTGGGGGCTGCGGGTGCTTAAATAGGTGGGTTGGTTTTGAGATGCAGTGTTAGGGTTAGTTTTGAATAGGTAGGCGTGGTTTTGAGATAGAGTGTTAGGCCACCCAAGATCAATTACCCGTATGATGTTGGGAGTAGTTTGTTTATCAGCCGCAGAGTATTGGGTATATGGATGATTCATTGGAAAAAAAAAAAAAAAAACTTGATACTGGCTATATTACAGGAAAGCAGTGGTTTTGTTGTTAAAATCACTGACATTCTTCTCTCTAAAACAAGATCAAAGTAACTAATAAATCCTCTCTCTTTCTAAATTCAAAGTTGTGGTCCCTTTTAGTGACTTATCCATACATTTCACTTTTTAAAAAACTTAAATGAACCCGGTGCATATTAACTAGTGTGTATCAGATTGGTAATATTAATTTCATATAGTGAGTTTTATAGAAATATAATGAACTTATCTACAATATAGTGGTTTTGTTGTTAAAATCACTGACATTCTTCTCTCTAAAACAAGATCAAAGTAACTAATAAATCCTCTCTCCTTCTTTCTAAATTCAAAGTTGTGGTCCCTTTTAGTGACTTATCCATACATTTCTCTTTTCAAAAAACTTAAATGGACCCGGTGCATACTAACTAGTGTGTATTAGATTGGTAATTGATATTAATTTCATATAGTGAGTTTTATAGAGATATAATGAACTTATCTACAATATAGTGGTTTTGTTGTTAAAATCACTGACATTCTTCTCTCTAAAACAAGATCAAAGTACCTAATAAATCCTCTCTCCTTCTTTCTAAATTCAAAGTTGTGGCCCCTTTTTAGTGACTCATCCATACATTTCTCTTTTTAAAAAACTTAAATGGACCGGTGCATAGATACTAAGTGTGTATCAGATTGGTAATTGATATTAATTTCATATAGTGAGTTTTATAGAGATATAATGAACTTATCTAGAATATAGTGGATTTTATCAACGGAAAACATATAGAGAAATTATATTCAATATAGTGGAGGATTTAACTTTAATATTTTAACGTCTGGAAAATGTGAGTTGTGTAGTATATATATCGTGACACGTCTTTTAACATATAGAAAGATGTAGTTTACGCATTATATCCTGAGTGTCCGAATGATATAGTGAATTGTTCGGAATTGATGTAGTTTACGCATGATATAGTATGTTCCGAATGATATAGTATGTTTCCGAACGCTATAATGAGTTTTTTTCATGATATTGTGGATTATTTAGAGATGATGTAGTTTGCGTGATATAGTATGTTTCCGAACGATATAGTGGGTTTTCGCATGACATAGTGGACTTCGAATGATATAATGGATTGTTCGGAAATGATACGTGATTTCGCCGCTTGCACACTAATGTTAACGTGACCGAGCCCCACGTAGTCGGATTGTTTCTCTTTTCTTTTAATTCTTTCTCTTTTGGTCGTAGGATCCACACCCACTAACTTGTGACTTCTATCATTCTTTCCTTCCGAAAAATTGTGTGGAAAGAAAATTACATTTTCATTTAATTTTCCTCTACTTACAAACTACCTAAACACTGCAACGAACCACCATGATGGATTATCTGACCACCATCTATGACACACCGTACCACTACCATTGCGCCAAGTAACCATCACCGCCAGAGAGGCGGAGCTTCACCTGGATTTATGTTTTCAATCCCCAATAATGCCAATTATTGTTTAGGGCTTTAGCGGCCTGGAAAAAACTTTATCTACCAAGGTGAATCAACAACCCATTCTAAATAGAAATAAATAAATAGTGGAATCCAACTCATAAGTTGTAATAGTTTTTTAATTATCTATTCTAGTAGGTTAACTACCCACCGGGTTCATGTAGCATTGTCCTTAGCGACTTAATGAGAAGTAGGAAAATTTTGGTGTGTAAATCCCTGTTTATAGTTTTTGGCTTTCATACAAGGATTAAGAATGTAGGAAATCTAGTAGGATTAAGAAAGATGATTACCATCAACTACAAAAATTCTAAGAAAGAGTTTTATCACAATTAAAACACATGTATCTTTAAATAATTAAATAAAAAATCAATAAATTTTAGCATTTAATATATTAAACTTTTACTTAAAGTAAAGTCATTGCTTTACTTAAATTTTTTTTACTTTAAAGTAGTGAAACTTAAAGAATTCTCATAATTAAAATGCTAAAATTATTGTAAATACAATTTAAATTAGTAAAAATATATTTATGAGTTTTTTGCGGGGATATACCAAGGTAATAGGGTATTTTGTGGGGATATACCTCATTAATTTTTTTTTGTGATGATATACCAACCTAAATTTAAGTTTTGTTAAAAGGTGCAAAAACACTATTTACTGGCAAGAAAGTCAATTTTCGGCCTTTGACTTGGTAGGAAGAGCCACATATGTTGTGTTTTACCCCCTCAACCACGCGCATACTATTGAAATATTTTTTTTTAACAATTTTTTTAAGAATTCCCTCCCTTAATAACCAACCCCCAACCTTAACATTTCTCTCTCCTTAAACCTTGAAAAAGAACGCTCTTCAATTCAGCAAGAAAGGGCACCCCAAAATCATCAATTGCAAGGTATGATGTCTTATATTAGCTTTAATCTCAATTCAATTTACTTCTTGTGTTCTTCAATTGTACTATGTGGTTTGAATTTGTGTTATAGGGTATAAATTAGGGTTAAGTTACCAAGTCAAAGTTCGAAAATTTGACTTTCTCGTCGGAAATAGTGTTTTTTTGTACCTTTTAACAAAACTTAAATTTAGGTTGGTATATCCCCACAAACAAAATTTAGTGAGGTATATCCTCACAAAATGCCCTATTACCCTGGTATATCCCCGCAAAAAACTCTATATTTATAAAATTCATAAAAATATGGAAGATTTCAGTATATAACAGATTCAAGCTTGTTTGCAGTTAGGCATTACTTTCAAGTTAAGAAAGGGACATTAGTCTCAACAAAGACATAATTCACTAATGATGTTCGTAGATCTATCATATTCCATCCATATTCATAACGATATTTCAACTTTAGTGCCTTTTCAATCTTCACTAATACCCTCTATTTTGGTCAGTTTTTTGAAAAATGGTCAAAATCAACCTTTTAATTTTAGTTGTTAACAACCTTTTAAAAAAAAGTGGCAAATAAATTTATAATGTAGTTTGCCACTTTTTTTCAAAAGGTTAACAAAAGTATAAATTTATAAGGTAATTTTTGGTAAATTTTCCTTCTTTTTAACCAATTGTTTGCTCACTGTTTTTAAGTATAATTTAGCTTAGGAATCATTAAGTAGTTGATAGCTGAAAATTGATTTACAAAATCGATATATAATTTAGAATTGACTTTTACTTGATTGATGACCTCCTCTACGATACGGTTACTTGTATACTTTGCTGTAATACTCCCTCATGATTGCTTTAAAAGATTTAGCGAGGCTACTCATTCCAACAAAATGCATCTTTCTTTTAGGGAGCTTATTTCCTTAGTTACTCCACAATTAAACCTTGTGTTGATTATTGAGGACGGTTGTTGCCCCTGGATGCGGATTAGTGACGTTAGACTCGACTCCGTATGGGTCGAGTATTACACTTGGGGTATTATTTTACTCTCTCCATATTTAAATAGATGCTTCATTTGATTTATACATTTGCCTATTACTATCTCTACTTATCCATTATTAAAAATTTATTTAAAAATAATATTTTAGAATATATGTCGAGACAAATTCAACATATTATATGCTTATATTATTGGCTTTTATACATATGTAGAATAATATGGTAAAAACAGAGTTATTGGATAGTGTAAAAGTCAAAATGAAGCATACAACTACTTGTGTTCTACCCATTGAGATAGAGTTACTTGTGTACTCGCGTACTTGTGTACTCGCGTACTTGTGTATCATTATACTATCTCCGTATGCTAATAATATTGGCTTTTATACATATGTAGAATAATATGGTCAAAACAGAGTTATTGAATAGTGTAAAAGTCAAAATGAAGCATACAACTACTTGTGTTCTAACCATTACGATACAGTTACTTGTGTACTCGCGTAGTTGTGTATCATTATACTCCCTCCGTATCTAATTGCACACTTGTTAATGGACAAATTTGACTATTGATATCTTTAATTGTCCATTATTATTTTTTTAAAAAAATAGACATCGAGACAAATTAAAAACATATGAAATAAAATCATAAATATTCGGGCAATAATGTGATTTAAAACACATTGGTAAATTAATCACATTTCTGTCACTTTAACAAAAAAAAATAAAAAAATGGATAATATTTTAGAATATATGTCGAGACAAATTCAACATATTATATGCTTATATTATTGGCTTTTATACATATGTAGAATAATATGGTAAAAACAGAGTTATTGGATAGTGTAAAAGTCAAAATGAAGCATACAACTACTTGTGTTCTACCCATTGAGATAGAGTTACTTGTGTACTCGCGTACTTGTGTACTCGCGTACTTGTGTATCATTATACTATCTCCGTATGCTAATAATATTGGCTTTTATACATATGTAGAATAATATGGTCAAAACGAGAGTTATTGAATAGTGTAAAAGTCAAAATGAAGCATACAACTACTTGTGTTCTAACCATTACGATACAGTTACTTGTGTACTCGCGTAGTTGTGTATCATTATACTCCCTCCGTATCTAATTGCACACTTGTTAATGGACAAATTTGACTATTGATATCTTTAATTGTCCATTATTATTTTTTTTAAAAAAATAGACATCGAGACAAATTAAAAACATATGAAATAAAATCATAAATATTCGGGCAATAATGTGATTTAAAACACATTGGTAAATTAATCACATTTCTGTCACTTTAACAAAAAAAAATAAAAAAATGGATAATATTTTAGAATATATGTCGAGACAAATTCAACATATTATATGCTTATATTATTGGCTTTTATACATATGTAGAATAATATGGTAAAAACAGAGTTATTGGATAGTGTAAAAGTCAAAATGAAGCATACAACTACTTGTGTTCTACCCATTGAGATAGAGTTACTTGTGTACTCGCGTACTTGTGTACTCGCGTACTTGTGTATCATTATACTATCTCCGTATGCTAATAATATTGGCTTTTATACATATGTAGAATAATATGGTCAAAACAGAGTTATTGAATAGTGTAAAAGTCAAAATGAAGCATACAACTACTTGTGTTCTAACCATTGCGATACAGTTACTTGTGTACTCGCGTAGTTGTGTATCATTATACTCCCTCCGTATCTAATTGCACACTTGTTAATGGACAAATTTTTTATTATTTTTTTAAAAAAATAGACATCGAGACAAATTAAAAACATATGAAATAAAATCATAAATATTCAGGCAATAATGTGATTTAAACACATTGGTAAATTAATCACATTTCTGTCACTTTAACAAAAAAAATAAAAAAATGGATAATATTTTAGAATATATGTCGAGACAAATTCAACATATTATATGCTTATATTATTGGCTTTTATACATATGTAGAATAATATGGTAAAAACAGAGTTATTAGATAGTGTAAAAGTCAAAATGAAGCATACAACTACTTGTGTTCTACCCATTGAGATAGAGTTACTTGTGTACTCGCGTACTTGTGTATCATTATACTATCTCCGTATGCTAATATTATTGGCTTTTATACATATGTAGAATAATATGGTCAAAACAGAGTTATTGAATAGTGTAAAAGTCAAAATGAAGCATACAACTACTTGTGTTCTAACCATTGCGATACAGTTACTTGTGTACTCGCGTAGTTGTGTATCATTATACTCCCTCCGTATCTAATTGCACACTTGTTAATGGACAAATTTTATTATTTTTTTAAAAAAATAGACATCGAGACAAATTAAAAACATATGAAATAAAATCATAAATATTCAGGCAATAATGTGATTTAAAACACATTGGTAAAATAATCAGATTTCTGTCACTTTAACAAAAAAAAATAAAAAAAATGGATAATATTTTAGAATATATGTCGAGACAAATTCAACATATTATATGCTTATATTATTGGCTTTTATACATATGTAGAATAATATGGTAAAAACAGAGTTATTGGATAGTGTAAAAGTCAAAATGAAGCATACAACTACTTGTGTTCTACCCATTGAGATAGAGTTACTTGTGTACTCGCGTACTTGTGTACTCGCGTACTTGTGTATCATTATACTATCTCCGTATGCTAATAATATTGGCTTTTATACATATGTAGAATAATATGGTCAAAACAGAGTTATTGAATAGTGTAAAAGTCAAAATGAAGCATACAACTACTTGTGTTCTAACCATTGCGATACAGTTACTTGTGTACTCGCGTAGTTGTGTATCATTATACTCCCTCCGTATCTAATTGCACACTTGTTAATGGACAAATTTGACTATTGATATCTTTAATTGTCCATTATTATTTTTTTAAAAAAAATAGACATCGAGACAAATTAAAAACATATGAAATAAAATCATAAATATTCGTGCAATAATGTGATTTAAAACACATTGGTAAATTAATCACATTTCTGTCACTTTAACAAAAAAAAATAAAAAAATGGATAATATTTTAGAATATATGTCGAGACAAATTCAACATATTATATGCTTATATTATTGGCTTTTATACATATGTAGAATAATATGGTAAAAACAGAGTTATTGGATAGTGTAAAAGTCAAAATGAAGCATACAACTACTTGTGTTCTACCCATTGAGATAGAGTTACTTTTGTACTCGCGTACTTGTGTACTCGCGTACTTGTGTATCATTATACTATCTCCGTATGCTAATAATATTGGCTTTTATACATATGTAGAATAATATGGTCAAAACAGAGTTATTGAATAGTGTAAAAGTCAAAATGAAGCATACAACTACTTGTGTTCTAACCATTGCGATACAGTTACTTGTGTACTCGCGTAGTTGTGTATCATTATACTCCCTCCGTATCTAATTGCACACTTGTTAATGGACAAATTTTATTATTTTTTTAAAAAAATAGACATCGAGACAAATTAAAAACATATGAAATAAAATCATAAATATTCAGGCAATAATGTGATTTAAAACACATTGGTAAATTAATCACATTTCTGTCACTTTAACAAAAAAAAAATAAAAAAATGGAGATGCGGGGTATCAATCCCCATACCTCTCGCATGCTAAGCGAGCGCTCTACCATCTGAGCTACATCCCCAATGATATTCTTATTAGTTTCTACGTCACATAATATAGAATAATATTCCCCCCCATGCTTTTCTTCTACTTTACTCTTTGGTTTTGATTTCTGAAGTTGAAGAAGCAGAGAGTAAAATTAAGCTTCGAAGATTGGAGATGTTGAGAAGAGCACTGAAAGTGGTGACTTCATATACCATCACCAATTCACACCTACGCCCTTTTCTCTCTCCTCAATCTACATCTTTTTTCTCATCTTCATCATCACAAACTTCACCTACGCATTTCGTCGAACATGTTGCAGACAACAACAACAACAATGAACCTAACCTTCAAACTCCCACCACCATCTCCATTGATCGATCTTCCCTTCATATCCCTCCTGGTATTTCTTTATTTTTACTGGTTTTTACTTCTTTTTTTTTTTTTTTTTTTTTTTTTTTTTTTTAAAAAGGGTTGTTTGAATTTGGCAGAGCATTCTCATGGACCCAGTTCAGATTCTGAGCTTGTCAAGCATCTAAAAAGCATAATCAAGGTTACCCACTTTTCCTCTATCTTTTTTGTTTTGGTTTGTATGCTATTTGGTGAATTTAGTATGTTGCTATACAAGTGAAGAATTTGTGACAATTTTGGCTCAAAATGAAGTGTCCAAGGGTTTTTATGATCTTATCTTTGTCCAAATGTCGCGTAGTTGAGGTAAAATGAAGAGTCGGAGTAATGTAGGGCAATACTCGGCATTCTAATACTGTGTCATTGAAGACTTGAAGCGGACAATGGGTATTTTTTATGGTTGTTATCTTATTGAATTTATGGAGTTTGGACACTGGAAAATTGGAATTCTTTAATATGGTTGGTATTAAGTGAAGTCTTATTACTAAAAGGTTAGGTGGATGTATATGTTTTAGGAGAAGCTTGGTAGATAACACGTGGATGAATTTCAATTTCCTGAAGTTGATCAACAATATCTTTTTGCACTCATGATTGGAATCTTGTTTGATGATTTTCCTAAACAATTCGTCGATTATAAGTTGATGTGCCTTGTTAGGGACAAGGCTTTGCATTTGAACATCTTGACCTCCCAAATCATACCGAGAGGCGAGAGTGACTTGATTGTGGTTGTGACTTGTGGTTGTGGTTGTTGTTGGTAAATCTTATCTTTTCGGCTAAGATATTTTTCTCGAGTCTTTTGTGAAATAAATAAATACAGAATGTATCCTTTTGTTGGAGCACGATGTTCAACTTTTAATGGAGGCCTTGTCCCTTTTCTGTAGAAGGGATCAAGGTTAGACCTTAGAAAGTCAAGGAAAAAGATTCTAGCATGTAGCTGTAGTGTTTTGTGCTAGATTTTAGAAACAAAGGCTTTCTGTCGTGACTTGACTTGTATTAGATTCAGCACTAAACTTTCTTCCTTCAAGAAGAGAGGTCCCTCTTTCAAATAACCAAGCCCCCTAATTCCTCTACTGAGGGTTCAGCCTAGGGTGGGTGTTAATCTGATCTGTACAATTGTGAAGAGGTTCTTTCAGCTGTACCAAACAACTCTAAATTGCTTCGGTCAGACCTTGATTAAAATGTCAGCTGACGAACTAACTACTTACAAAAAAGTACTAAGAAGTAAATTACAGTTCAATGAAGCGCTTGATGTACTCTGTTGTAATTCAAAGTTGAAAATTTTCCCATTAGATTGATGAGGATAGTATTACTGTGCTCTGTAAATACAATGTTGTTTTTCCTTTTCCTTAGTAAGAAAGAAATTTTCTTGATGGACGTAGAAAGAAAGACTAAGATAGTACAATGGAGAGGATCAAGGGTCATCAAACGAAACCGACGGAATATGAGTGACTCCTTCATGATATACAACTAACACACACAATCTGGAGAACACCAACATCATGACTCCAAGAGACGTATAAGCGTGAGCTGAAACCCTCACCTGAAAGATTCTTTTATACCTTTGCAACCACCAAACCTTCATAATAGTCAAACAAACCGACTACCAGAATGTTCTTCTCTCCTTTTCTGTTGCCAAAATAGTTCTCCCTCTATTCCAGGATCCAGATTAGCTGTCATATTATGTTCCACACCCACCTTTGGCCATCAATTACTCCTAAAACTGCATTGGTGACAAAATTTAAAAATGTAATATTATGAAAGTACTTTAAGAGTACTAATTTTCATGATATAATATCTTTAGAATTTTTATAGATATATATTAGGAGAATTTAGTGATCAAAGGTTGAAATGTAACAGATGAAAAGGAATGGAAGGAGTATTGTGTATCCATTAGTGCCTCAAAATGGCATCTTTGTAAATCCATTGCAAAATTACTTCCTCCAACAAATATCAGTAGAAGTTTCAGTTTTATTGTGGATACTTTAGTACATAATCATTCAACTCTTCTCTTTGTAGTTTCGTGGAGGTCCTATCTCGGTGGCTGAGTATATGGAGGAAGTTCTCACAAATCCAAAAGCTGGTTACTACATGAATCGTGATGTCTTTGGTGCAGAAGGTGATTTTATCACCTCTCCTGAAGTCAGCCAGTTGTTTGGGGAGGTAATCTGATAACAATAACCAGCTCTCTAGATGCTGTATATCATAATTGTGCAAGGACTGGCAGTACTTATTTGTCTGTGCTCCTGATAGATGATTAGTGTTTGGGCCATGTGTCTCTGGGAACAAATGGGGCGGCCTGCTAAAGTTAATCTAGTGGAGCTTGGTCCAGGAAGGGGAACCCTAATGGTCGATCTTTTGCGAGTAAGTCAATGGTATCGCTGACCTTAAATTTTTTCGGAACTCTGGGCAAAAGTTCTTCATATCTATAATAATAATGAAACATTTGATTTTCTTATGCAGGGGGCATCTAAGTTCAAAAACTTCACAGAATCCGTGCACATACACTTAGTGGAGTGCAGCCCTACACTAAAGGAACTCCAGCACTTTAATTTGAAGTGCGTGGATGAAGATAACGTATCTTCAGACAGTGAGTTAAAGACAATAAGCAGACTAACTGGAAACCCTGTATCATGGCATGCTGCTTTAGAGCATGTTCCATCTGGAGGTGTGGAATCATTGGCGTAATGAGTTTCTTTTAGGGTTATGTCTTAATATTTTCCTTCTGCACTAATGTTATGCTTGCTTGGTTAATGAGTTAGCTTATGTTCATTGTGCTTGCTTTGATTGTTTATCTGGATTACGGATCCATCTGGTTGACATCATAAAAGTTCTATTATCGAATCTACTGCATAAAATTGTTGTCCTCTTAGAGTTTGCCTATGGATAGTACTGATTTTTGAGTGACTTGCTTTGATTTTGTGTTTCTAGCGCGAGAAAAATACACATCCCAGAGCCCTCTGGAGTCCGGACTCCTCTCAGAGAAACAGAAAGAAAAAGAAAACAAAAATACTAATTAACTGAACATGAATAGTATTAGTCAAACAATTTGGTCAGGAACTAGATGACGCAGTGGTACAGTACCTTCCTCATAAACTCCCATGATATTTCTGTAGATATCATCTATCTAATGTTTGGAATTTCTTGTGGATTACCTTTGAACAAGTGGATATAGGGTGACTTTTCCCAAAGATGCTTAGTAAGTAAAACATAGTGCTGAGGATTGGCACATGTTTTTGAGGATAAGCAATCGGTAAATGAAATGGAAAAGATGGCCTATTGCTTTTGGTAAAGTCTGAAATAGTAAGATGACTTGAAAGTAAACGAATGCCTGAACTGATCAAATGCCTGGGCCTCTAGCTGCTTGAATTGAGAGTGACTGGAAGTTTTTTGTTTGCTCTAATGGATGCATCTTGTGCTTTTGACATTTAATAGACTTTAAGTTGAGCTTGTGCAACTTATCCAAAATATGTCGAGCTTGTGTAACTTTTCTTTTTACTTTTTCTTCAGTGCCAACAATCATAATAGCCCACGAATTTTATGATGCTCTACCTGTTCATCAGTTTCAGGTTTGTTGTACGTTCGGTTCTTGTCATCCATTAAAAGTCACTTTATCTATTTTTGATTTGCATTAACTAGGCAACATGAACTGTTGCACCTTCTATTAGTTAAAATGGCTGAAAAGTTCATCTATTTACTTTTTGATGTTGTGGAACCTGAAAAGTGCTTTGCATTATGAATTAGCATATGCATGTGCCTTGTATATCTTATTTCTTATAGTTTATATATCCGTCTAGCTTTCCTTCCCCCTCTGCATAATGTTCTCTCTGTCTGACTCAAATTGTTGGATTGCAGAAATGTGAAAATCTGCCCAATGTAAAAACTTTACTTTTTTAGGATTGAATTAAAAAATTAAAATTGAGAATAATGATGCTGTTAAAGAATACGATCAAGAGGAGACTGATCTAATTCCCATGGTGACAAAGGATAATAATATTTCCATATTTTTTATTTGGTATATACATAGTATCCAAAACTATTTGAGCAAGAATAAGAGATTGACGATTGACTAGCAGTGCATCTTAGGGGCTTGTTGATATTCACTTGGATTAGTGGAGATACCAGACTTACTAGAGATGTCTGTTATGGTTGTATGTCGCTTTTTAGTTTTATGAAGACTGTAACCAAATATGTCACTTCAGGCGTAAGATGCACGTCTGACATAGGCGGGCTAAGTGTGTTGGACTTGGAGCTGAATATTGAATATCTGTGCTTTTATTTTCATTTTGCTCCTCTGGTGTAGGTCTTTGGTAACATATCTGCTGAGTTCAACGGTCTAGTATAGATGGAAAAGCTAATTCATGTAGCCAGCACGGATTAGAAATTAATTGTTCATAATTATCCTTATTGCAGGTCTATTTGACATGTAATTATGCATTTTTCTTCTTCATATTTCATTAGTTCTATCAGTTATCTGCAATTAGCAATTGGTTCTCTAAAATATCATCTTATACACAGATTCATTCCACTTTCCTGATTATTGAGATTATTGCAGAGAGCTTCTCGTGGCTTCTGTGAGAAAATGGTTGACGTAGCAGAGGATTCAGCGTAAGGTTTTCAATTTTTTACTGATATGGTATATTTTCTTCCCATTACAGTATAGAGTTATATGTTCTGTTTATAATCATTGTTTAGGTTTCGTTTTGTTCTCTCGCCTACTCCTACACCTGCACAGATTTTCCTGGCAAAGCGCTGCAAATGGGCTGTGAAAGAGGAAATAGACAAGCTAAATCAGATTGAGGTTTGCCCAAAAGCTATGGAGTTGACTGAATTGATTTCTACAAGAATAGGTTCTGACGGTGGCGGAGCACTTATCATTGACTATGGTCTAAATGGAATAGTTTCTGACAGTCTTCAGGTACATTACAAATCCCTTAAGCTTCATTATGATGTGATTTCATTAAAGCTGTATGTATGACCATATGACTGTCAACACAATTCTTTCATCAAAAGCCACGCTTTTCTTCACTTTGTTTTTAGTGATTGTTACTAAACCTATAGGCCTTTCTCCCAATTGGGTGGAAATCAAGAGGGAGAAAAGTATTAATTTCAATATCATTGGCCTCATCTCGACTTTGGGATGTTCCAAAACTAATAGACCACATTTATTAAAATTCAATTCCCAACCTCCCCACACTACCCTTATTCATGAGGATTTGTATGTGTAAATTGGGAATATATTGTTCATTACTACCCTTAGTAAAAAATACCCGTAGTATTCTAACACATTTTCTTAAAAATGACACAGACCAATAATTTGAAGCAAATGGAATAGTGTACTGGTTTAAATCTGAAGCCAAGGTTGGCTTGGTTCTAGTTATGGAACCCACGGTTGTGAAATCAAATAAAACCATAACCTACTAAGATTGAAGTTTTCTGTTTTCATGCTTCAAACTTTGGAATTGTGAAGGTCTCAACCTGATAAATCGTTGTTAATTGTGAAACTCTGTCTTTGGATGGAAAGTTTTTGCCTTCAACATGAAATATGGTAATCCATGGCGTTTATGATTTGCAAATTCCTTTGTGGAATTGATAAGTAAATAGCAACACATAAACATGAGAGATATTTTCATTGTTTCATATGCATGACATATTTGGACTCAAGTCACTATTAATCTGTGATTTCTCTTATGCAGGCAATTCGAAAACACAAGTTTGTTGATATTCTTGATGACCCTGGAACTGCAGATCTCAGTGCTTATGTTGACTTTGAATCGATTCGTCTCTCTGCTGAGGAGGCTTCAGGTCAAGAAAACTCTTCCTTTTTTCTATTCCTATCCCCTTTAACTATGTAAGTTTAAGAGTGTCAACTTAGGGATTAAAAAAAAATCGCAGAACATCTCCCATACATTTTACCTTCAAAGGTAAGACCACCTCTCTTTTTGAGGTAAAGAAGCCACTTCTAAAGTGAAATATGTCATCTTTTAGGCTTTTACCATAAACAGGCCACTTTGGAATCTAAAAGTAGGGCTTACTTCTTATATAGACCACTTTTGACTAATTTCATAAAAAGTAGACTCTACAGTAAATGATAGTGTCTCATATGAGAATGTGCGATGGACGAATTACATTATAATAGTTGCTTTTATAATTTTTTCAGAAGATGTTTCGGTATATGGTCCTATTACTCAGTCCCAGTTGTTGGGTTTTCTCGGGATAAATTTTCGAATTGAAGCTTTATTAGAGAATTGCACGACAGACGAGCAAGCGGAGCTTCTGCGAGCAGGATACTGGCGTCTTGTGGGCGAAGGTGAAGCCCCTTTTTGGGAGGGCCCCAAAGACAAAGTTCCTATCGGGATGGGTACTCGGTATTTAGCTATGGCTATTGTCAACAAGAATCAAGGCATTCCTATTCCATATCAGTGATTAGTGAACTAGATTTTAGGATACCTATAGAATAGGGAAGTTAAACGGTCTTGATGTAATAGAAGCGCCACTTAAAAAAAGCGTCACTGGTTTCTCACTCTTTTTTTTTTTTTTCTGTAACTCAGTTACTCACAATTTGTCATAGGAGGTTTTGTCTTTGGGATTTGGATGAACATTGTTCTGTCGATCCTTTTAATAATAAAAAAGCTAAGGATCTTTAGCTATAACTCTCTGAAAATCTAAATCATGCCACTATTATATTAACAGTCAGTAGTACTTCTATCAACGATCATGTTTGAGGCATACCCACCCTGGGTTGATTGCCATCAGTGTCGACATAATCGTAAGACCAGATTTTCTGGTTGCAGCACTGCTCCTCTAAATTGCAAGGATTGCACTTCCTGCAATATCCGACAAGGCAACAATCACTCCAACTCCAATGCGATCTCATACTTGGAACTTGCTTAGCTCTGATCTTACCTCCACCGCTTCTCCCACCACTTTGTGCCTTCACAGCTTCACTTAAATCAGTGATTGCCTCATGCTGTGCAGGACGCTTGTTAGTTGGTTGGTCCAGTTTCAGCCTTTTGTCTCTATGCTCAATATCTTCATTAGTTCTTGCTCATGGGGTGGTGGTTCAAACATCAGTCTGTATTGTGTAATGCTCTAATGTAACAAGGGCTTCTTTTAATGGAGATCAAAGACTAAAGAACACTAGCAACTCAGCCCCTATATCGAAGAAAAAGAAAGAGGGAGTGAAACAAGGATTAAGTGAGTGTTTGGCAGGGCCGGAAACATTTTTCTCGGGACTAATTTTCAACACGACGGGATATAAGCTTCACAATGGTGGGACATATTTTCTTTCCTAAAAATTGAATGCCACATTTTCCCCCTTATTCCTTACCTTTCTCTTTTCGTCCTCCCATCCATCTTATCCCTTCCATTTTATTCTTCCTTTTCTCTCTAACTTTTTATGCAAAGAACCAAACAACATAAACTAATCGTGACCACCAGAATTTTTTTTTTCCGTCCAACCAAATGAAGGCTAAAATGCTACTGACGTAAAATTATTAGGATTGGAATTTACTTGTTGGCTCGTAGTATTTAAAGAAAGTTGAACCCAAACTTTTAGTCTAGTGACTTCTGTTGCAAAAGGTTGTACACAATGAAGTATGTGTTTTCACGGAAAATTCTTAATTGCCTTTAGGAAATTATCATCTTAAGATTTTTTTATTGAATGTTATAAAGACCCGAGATCTATAAAAGTCTAGGTCTTCTCTTGATTTTCAAATAACATGTTTTGATAATAAGTGCTATATGCAATAATAACCTACATATTCCTAAAACATGTTTTCGCGATGTCATATTCCTAAATTACGTGTGCAAGCACATACCACATAGGGGGGATCTTAGTTGGGGCGAGTAGGAGATTAGTCCCTAGTAATTGTATTTTGACATATAGTCTATAGAAGTAATAAATATATTGTGTTGGATATATACATACATAAACTTGTAGTAATCGTTAAGGATTCAGCATTAAAACTAAAGGTGGGGAGCTCAATACTTGGCCCTCCTTATTTTTTGGTCCAAGATCCACCACAGGATATAAGACTTCGGACAGTGAATCGTAACTCGTAACAAATGGCATACATCTCATGCCTCGGTCCACTGAGGGGAAGTGGCCACCAGTTAAAACTTTAAAACCCTGCTCTTGGCGGTGAAACACAACTTAACTATACATGTCAACATGCGTTCATTGTGCAGGAAAGAGATACAAATAGGATGCACTAGATAAGTTGATGTTAACATTTTTTCTTTTGGAAACAGATGTTAAACATATAATGTCTCATATATGAAGCATGAATCGAAATGTTTAAATTGATTTGAAAAGCAGAGTAAGCAGCACTTGGCTGGACTCTGTGGCATCAAACATCACACTATCACAGAGTTGGTCATTTTGTGGCATTCAAATGTTGCCCTCTGTGGCGCTGTCATCCTCAACTCTCACACTGACGTTGTTTCGGCATAGGATGACAAGTGCTCTCATCCCCTCTTTGCTGCCCAAATCGATTCCAATGGCAATATTATTGCCAGAGGCGTTCAGGCAAGAACGACCACCTTCACTCGAGTTTTTTTCTCCTTTGAATGGATATTTGCTGGCCCATAGCAAGCAAAACCAGATGAACTTGAATCGACGACGAAAGTAGAAATGAACAAGTACAGGAAATAAAGTTGAATGATTATTTATCTTAAGCACTGACCTTGATTCCTTCCTTTTTTTTAAGCCACTGGAGGAGAAAAAACAGACCCTCCTGAAGATTTGTATAGCTGGAGAAATAGCTATTTTGACAAGGGCGGCACATGAAATGAAACGCTGAAAATTAATCTAGTCAACATCAAGAGCAAGCTCAAAAAAATGAATAATAAGGCTAAAATTTGCTTGTTCTATCAACCCACAAATCAAAACAAAATTGATAAAAGCGAGTATAAGGTACACAGCATCTCACTGGAATTATTACTCCCCGAAAAATTGGAAGGGGATATCAAAGTCCAGCTTCAATCTACAAAACAAATGCAGAACTAAAAAAGTGTCAGTGCTAAGCTAGGATCTCTTGTTTCTTCCCTTTCTTCGAACTGAGACTTTTATCACCCACCATCATTCTTGACAAAACATCAGCTTGTTTCGTGTTTCCTTCTTCATTCAGGGTCTTAATCAGGCTCTTAAAGCTCTTCTGATCAGTCAAACCCCCTCCTTTCATTGAAATTTTGCACAAGATTGAGTAAGCATTCAGGGTCTTCCCGGCAGATAAAAGGGCATCTAACACCTGATCATAACTGGAAAAGTCCAATGTAAAATCTCTCTCTAAAGCAAAATCTAGAAGTTTAAGGGCAGCAATCGTCTTCCCTTTCTGACTAAGAACTGATAAAAGATGGTCAATTTCAGGTGCACATCCACTCTGCATAAGTAGCTCAATTCTTCCAAGGGCTTCCTCGACATGACCTCTCATGAATAGAGCCTCCAGAATCTTAGTAGCTAGGTCCATATTTTCCGTCACTCCCTTCTCCAGCATAGTCTTCATCACACGACTCGCAGTTTGCACCCTTTCATCTTTAAAGAGACCTTCCATAACTGTCCTGAACAAAGGTGAGTCGGGCAAGTGGTCATTCTCGATCATACTATCAAGCACTGTTTTTGCATCCGCTGGTTCACCTTTCTCCAAGAAACTATGGATGAGTAATCTGTAAGCATCTGCTTCTGATGAAACCCCTCTCCGAATCATGATGTTCAACATTTCAAATGCGCCTTCAGGGTTGTGTTCTCTCGAATGCCCACGTATCAAATTATTGAAAGCAACTGGGTCCTGAACACCCTTTTTCATCAGCTGCCTGAAAAGTATTTCTGCTTTTTCTGTCTGGCCATTGCTACAAAGATATTCGATGATGGCGTTATAGGAAGTAGGCTGCATATCTAGGGTACTTTGAGGCCTCAGTATTATTTCTTTCTCAATTAGTTTATCCACCAATTTCACAGCTCGATCATATACCTTGGCCTTACAGAAGTTCTCAATTAAGACTCCATAGTGTCCAGCCTCTGTTGGAATGCTTAGCCTTATCATTGCTTTAAGCACATCAGCAGCTGCATCCAAGTTACCTGATTCGCACTGGCAGTTCAACAACTTAATAAAGACTGAGTTATCCTTTGGAGGAGTATGTCTCTCCACCATCTCATTCAAGATCATTTGAGCATCAGACATTTTCATAGCATCACAGAGACCAGGCAAAAGCGTCGTGTAGGTGACAGCATTAGGGTTGATACCAAAACCCTTCATCTCCTCAAACATTCTAAGTGCATCATCCACCTTGCCCATTGATACATACCCCTTAATCATAGTAGTATAGCTAATAACAGTCGGCGCTATATTCCTACCTTTCATCTCTACAAAAAACATCTCAGCCTCTTCCATCTTCTTCAACCTATAAAACCCATTAATCATCGTGTTATAAGTTACCACATCAGGCATAATCCCTCTGCTACTCATATCCTCATAAAATCTATTAGCAGTCTCCACCTTCTGACAAAGAAAAAACCCCCACAGCAACAGATTAAAAGTATGCTTCGTCGGGGCTATCCCTTCCCCCAACATCTTATTATAATACCTCTTCGCCATCATATACCTCCCACGTCGCAATATCGCCTTAAACAAAGCATCATACGATTTCACACTCCTCTCAACACCCATTTCCTTCATCTGCTGAAAAATCTTCACTGACTCCTGAACAATGCCATTCCTACCATAACTATTGATCAAAACAACAAACATATCCTCATCCCATTCCACACTTTTACTAGGCATATCCATTAAAATACACCTAGCATGATTAAGTTTCGAAGCTCGGCCCAATCTCTCAATAATTTTCATGTGAGTCTCCCTATCATGCTTAAACAAACCCGACCGCTCGACCCACCGGAAGAACTGAAGCGAATGCTCAGAACTCCTAGCATTCTCAATCACATTCAATACAAGATTTTGATCAAATTGAGGCACTAAATTACGAATTGAGTTCTGTAAACGAGTTGTCCAATCTCTACTTGCCATCATTCTACAAATTAAATCCTCTAATTTTTCTGGGTTTCGATGCTTACCTCTTGTACTCCTCTGTTTCTGCACATTTCCACCTTCGGCAACAATACCCACCTCAAATTTCTGTTTTTCTTCGGGTATTTGTTGGGTTTGAACAATACCCAACTCAGATTTCTCTGATTTTTCGGGTAACTTTTGGGTTTGATCATTTGAGGAGAGAGATTCCTGAGATGGGTCATCAATGGAACTTGTTGAACAGAAATGTTTGATGGAATTGATGGATGATCTGCTCGAGAGAGTGTAAAACCCTGAATAAACCCTAGGTTTCAAATTCTGCAAATTTAAGCGAGAAATGTGCGCCATTTTCGGAGATTTATGAGATTTGCTTTGCTAGGTTTGCTTCAGATCGAACAGAAATGTGAGAAATTACAACGAAGTGTTCAATCTCTCATCTTTTTAGTTGAAGTTTCAAGCTTTTTTTTCTTTTTTCTTTTACGATGGTGTCAGTGGTGTAGTAGATTAGGGTTTTGTTTGAAAGAGTTGAATTTGGGGAAGAGGAAAGTGAATCCCATGCTTGCCCAAACTGTGATCCGACCCGACCCAAATTGAAGCCCGATATGATTTAAATTTTGGCACTTGGAGAAACTTCAAAATTATGTTGGATATTTGGACATACTTCCTCCGTATTTTTTTTTATTTACAACATTTTTCATTGGAAAGTTTGTCAATAAATACCATATTTTTTTGGAAAAATTTCAAAAAACTACCTTTTATAACCAATTTTTTTCAAAAACTACCTTTTAAAAATTTTCTTTCAAAAAACTACCTTATATAACATATTCCTTTCAATATACTACCATGTTACGTTTATATTTAATACTAATCAATAAATGACAATCGCCCTAGGTGTTGTTGCCGATGGAAGTAACGAAAAAGAAGAGAGAAACGATAGGGGAGGAAAGAATAAAGAATTTACGGTGACTCAATTATTGAAACAAATGGTAGTATATTGAAACAAATTTGTTATATAAGGTAGTTTTCCGAAAGAAAATTTTTAAAATGTAGTTTTTTGAAAAAAAATTGATTATAAAAGGTAGTTTTATGAAATTTTCCCTATTTATTTTGAAATAAATACCTAGGTTGTCTGAAATTTTATACAATACCAAGGTTGATTAAATTTTTATGGAATCACAACAACTTAATGGAATCTTGCAAAAAAAACGTTAGTTTTGCTACGTTAGTGGCACGTGAAATACGATTTTGCCTTTCCCCCCACCACCACCCCCACCGCCCCTACCACATGCAACAACCATGCTTGCCACCGTTGCCGCCACCCCCCACCCACCCAAAAATCGACCCACCCACAACCACAATCAACTACAAACCACCACCACCTCCACCCACTCAAAAATCATCCCACCCATCCTCCCTAACCAACTACAAAAACACCTCGCACCACCTCCATCCACCAAAAAATCGACCCACCCCACAATACTAACCAACTAAGAAACCACCATCACCTCGTAATGGTGGTTAGGAGAGAGAAGGGGATCACAAGGGTAGTGAGTTTCGTGGGGTTTTGGTGGTGGTGGTGGAGGAGATTAATGGAAGGTAAGACGGTAATTTCACATGCCACTAACGGAGCAAAACTAACGGTTTTGCGAAAATCTATTAAGTGGTAGTGATTCCAAAAGAAAAATGGCGAAAGTTGGTATTTATATTAAATTTGGGATAACCTAAGTATTTATTCCAAAAAAGTGCCTAAAGTGTGGTATTTATTAACAAAATTTCCTTTTTCATTTTTGATGATTCTCTATTACTTGCAGGTTTTTATTTTTTGCAATAAATATTCTCTCTTCCTCTCTCCTAGCATATGGGGTTCTATTTTTAGCACATGGGTCCTCGTGCGAAGGGAAACATTGCAAGTTATAAAAAATAGAGGAAGTATTAGTGATAAACTAAATTAAGTTCCCGAAAGCTCCTTGTTTCTAAATATATCCAAAATGCTTATTACAATTCTCAATATTACAAAAAAATGCTGACAATATATGCACTATTTTGCCTATATTCGATATAACTTTGGCAAAACTCTTCGACTCTCAGAATAATACCCAAATGTATGTGACGTTATGATATCTCACCGAATGCCGATAGACAAGTGATGATTACATGCATGGTATATCCTGGGGTAATTCGGTAATAAGTTTTCCAAATGAAGAAAATTTTACTCATTTCTAATCATTTATTCCTCTTTGTTCTTTGCTCCTCTTCTTTTCATTGTTTCTCTTACCTCCAATTTTCTCTTTCCTGCATTGTTTCTCACCTCCAAATTTCTCTCTCCTCAATTGTTTCTGACCTCCAAATTTTCCGCCTACGTTGTTTCTCTCTCCTCCAAATTTGCGACCTACATTGAAATTAATGAATAACAAAAAACATTGGAGATCTGAATTTCATCAATGGCGGAATTAGTTTTGGATTTGAGAATTAGTGATCGGTAATGCAAAAGATGATTTAAGAATCAACACTAATTTTAGATTTTACTTACCTCCATTGTTTCTTTTACCTCAAAATTTCTCTCTCCGCCATTGTTTCTAACCTCCAAATTTCTTTCTCCTTCATGGTTATCTCTCATCGTGGCTAATCAAATTGTTGAATTACAAAAATATAATTTGAGAAAGTTGGGCTTTATCAATGGCAAAAGCAAATATTGAAGTTTTAGAGTTCATTAATCATGGACTTAGTTATACATTTTAAATCAATATTGTAGTTTCAAAATGAGCAAATACTTATGCTCATTTGGGCAAAAGTGTTTACTCAGTTTTTCAAATGACTAGAAGTATTTGCCCATTTGAAAAGGTTTGCTCATTTGGGCGAATGAGCGAAAGTGATTAATTCTGGCAAATTTTAAATGAGCAAATAATGGTCTTGGGTGTACCATGAGCATGGTACACCCAGGTTTACTATAAATTTTCTCGATAGTAACAACTCAAAAAATAGATATGATAAAAAAACATTATCATTAGTTCAAATAATGGAGCTTTCAAAAAATTTACGGAACTCAAATTAATTCGAAATGTCAGTCAAGCTCAAATCAGAAAGGATTTGGTAATTAACTTGTATTTGTGGTCGACGTGACAGCAAAAGTTCAAAATACTTCTGCACAAGCTGATCGAAACCATAAATGATATGACTCAACCTGACCCCTGACCAACATAACTCAACCGACCCACCTAATTGCCAACATAGGAAATCAACTGAACTTAAATTCATCTGGAATTTCAATCAAACTCAAATCGGAATAACTCAATGATGACTTAAATAGTTAAACTTAATGGCCAATCTGACCAATTTGTACGAATATTAACATGGCTAGTTATTAAGAGTTAAAAATGTGCGTTGGCAAACATGAAAACTCAATTGTTGCAATAGAAAATGAACGGAGGAAGTAATTGACAACTAAATAAAAACCATTAAAATGGACACCCCCTTACTTTCTATTGCCCCTTTACTTTCTGAAGTAGTACCATCAGAACCTGGATGGACACCCCCTTACTTCCTAAAATAGTCTGTTGAGCTGGCATCCATAACATGTGTTTGGTATCAGCACACAAGCATACCCCTTTAAAAAAATGAATTTAACTTTTGGCGCGCATGAATAATATAACTCGCTTAAGCAAAATTAAGGCCTTTAGAGATTCCTAACCATTGAGAAGAGTAGAATCCAAGAACAATTATAAACACCCATAAAAACACCTAAATTAATCAAATTTATGCATGAAAAACTTAGAACTCAAAAGAGGATTATTACCAATTTGCAATGTGATTCATGAGGTGTATTCTCAAATGGGTAGTTCACACAAAGATGCCTTGGATATGGGTAATAGTTACATGAATTCGCCTGGCCATCAGTTTTGGCGCGGAAAAAGCTAGGCATTCCCATCTGCATCTTCTTTCTCAAAATTCTGGGTAATCAATTTGCACATATTTTCAAGGAATTTTGCAATTGGGTTTAATTTAAATTAGGAATTTTCTCCTTTGATTTGTCCCGCGCCCAAACTGATGGACAGGCAAAATCCCTAAAACTACACCCAAATGAAACCCCATCCAAATTGACCTCATTGGCAAATGTTTAAAGCAAAATGGAAGGGCACCGCCAATTCCAAGCCATCAAGTATCATTGATTGCCAAGTAATTCCCGGGAGGAGAAGTAAAAATCGATTGTTCATCGCACTGTGCATATGAGCAGTAGGGGGAAAAATGAAAGAAAGGAATGGAAATGAGGAAGAAAGGACAGGGAGAAATGGCACGTAGGCAAGGAAAAGACCATCAAAGGGAGAAATGAGGAAGAAAGGAAAAAGAGAAATGCCACGTGGGCAAAGCTAAGGCGAGCAAAGAGAGCCTTTAGTGAACCACGTGAAGTACGTGATTTCCTTATGAATAGTGGATTTCACAATTTTTGTGACTGAGATCAGTGTTGGTTTAAACAGTAAGCCATCTTTTAAAAGGTTATGGATTTGTGCATAATACCATGTGAGCCAGCTAAAAAATACAGAAAGAGTATTTTGTTATTATATGGGTAATCTATTGGTATATCCTTGAAAAATGTATAGAATTTGATTTATTATTTTTTGATTGTTTTCATATACTACTGGAGTAAAAGAATCGTTAGCTACACCAAAATAGACATCAATATATCATAAGTATGATCATTCTATTTTCCACCAAATATTTATTACTACATGTTTGATACATTTTTCAAATTGTTGTGCTTATCAAGTTAAAAAAAACGCATTAAAAAATTTGAATTATTAAATACGTTGATATCTATTGGTATCTATATAGATTATATGGGTAATCTATTAGTATATCCTTGATATCTATGTAGAAGTTGATTTAATGTTTTCTTAATTTGTTTGTTTTCATATAGGATTGTCATGTCACATAATATATTAAATATTACAATTTTAGAATAAAAAAATGAATAATTAGAGTTTTGGATAGTTGAAAGATAGAGTTTAATTCTCAATAAACTACAAGGGATCATCATATTATACAAAACGGCAATAACTTCAATTATATAAAATAGACAATTATAATGTCTAAACTATTAGATTCTGCTTGAAATGTACTTTAAAATAAGACTCATATTTATATACTTATCTTATGATTACATAGAGGTGTTCAATATCTGATTTATTCTTTAGCAGGTAGTTGATAACCTGAGTGGAAGAACAAGAAAAAATACGAAAACAATACGTGGTTCTTTTAGTATTCCAATGAATGAAAAATCAGAGAGTAGAAAATGTTGAAGCCATCAAATTGTAAATTTTTTAGAATTGTGGAGCAGAGCTTTTGGTTCCCTCAAACCTTTGATTTGCATGGGATTTTTTAGATGACTTGGCGAAAAAGGGACACGGAAAAGAGGAATGAAAGAGAAATTTGCAAGAACAAAGTAAAACATGTGGAAATTGTGAATTGAGTCCTAGCACCAAACTCATAATTGGTATAAGAGTTTTTCTTTGAGTAGGTTAGAGCTTAAAAAGAAGAAAAACCTTATTTTGGGAGTAGGAAATTGACTTAGGATGAAGAAAAATGAAAAGATGAATCTAGAAGAAAAAAAATTACTGACTTAGTAGTATTACTTTATTAGCTCTAGAAAATTCTATTTCCTAAAAGAGAAACATTAATATTTGTTATATCTACAATAATTATTTTCTAAAAATTTTAAATAAAACAATTTATGTCATTAATGGACATTTTTGTTACCAATGAATCGTTTCTCTACTTTTAAGACAGTTAGCTAACATTTATCAAGTGATGCGGCTTCCTATATATAACTAACTATTGGCTCAATTGTGCAAGTCAAGTAGGGCCTAAATTAACTCCTAAGAAGGGTTAATAATTAGAAATTGATTCATTGGTAATCTTGGGAAATCATTTACAGAACCGACCGAATCGCTACAGCAAACCCTCCCTATTTGAGTAAGTCTATTATTTCGAAATGCTTATGTTAAACGCATGAGAATCTGCCGAACAGTTCGGGCCAAATTACGAAGAAAGCTAAAAAGCGCTGTTTAATGAGCCTGCATAGTATTAGGTAGTTGGTCAGGTAAAGGCTGATCGCCCCTATAAATTCTTGGATTTTTTGCAATATGGGAATCGTCTTGCGCCATATCTACTCAGATTGTTCGGAAGGTGGACTTCCCCCGCATTAAAAAAGGCATCGGCTTGGTGTCTGATTGTTCTATGCAACTCGAGAACATGAAGTTGGAATCGCTAGTAATCGCGAATCAAGTCGAGAGTGAAGTTACGGGAACAACCGTCTGATGGAAAACAACTTTCATGTTCGGTTCAGAGAGCACTTTTTTCGTTGAGAATTCTTCGTTCCCTTTCGTGTGAATTCCCTAGTGGCTAATTCAAAACTTTTGGGGCCCTATCTATTCCATCTATCGAGCCTCGAAGAAAACCCCCTCCCCCAAACTCACGTACTCTTTCATGTGTATTGATTTTCGCCAATTGGCAATTCCGCACCCGTAAAGAGTCGGAACTTTCTATTTGTTCGTGCAATGACGAGGGGGAGGGTGGACCATTCAGATCGATGGTGTTACCATCGCTATCCATTAGAAGAAGAAAAAAAACGACTTTTACTCAGTATGAAAGATCCTTCATAGATAGAAATCATCTAGGTTCCGCTCTACTTCTAAAAAAAAAAGTCAAACTCGTTAGCTCATAATAGCATATTCGCTTCAAAACCGTACGTGGAGCATCCGCCTCATACGGGTCCTCTAGGAATGAAAGTAAGCCCAGCCCAGACTTGTGCGGTTAAAGTTGTTGTACCGTACAACTATTTTTGTTTACTCCGCAAGTGATCTATAGTTGGTGCTTCTGGATCCCTGACCTCGGCAGGTTGGCCAGGAGCCTCGTTTCCTTGCGGCAGGTGCCCCAGGGTTCGGTCGGTCGATGGTGCATCCCCTACCTTCTTCCCCCCGGCATTCTTCGGGATTTCACTTCTGGAGCAACTCTCGTATGAATAAGATATTGCCCCAGATATGTGTAGACCAAGGGCGAACACTCATTGTTTACGGCATGGACTACCAGACTTCAGCCACATCTTCACCCATCGATGGAAAAACTTTGGGATCAGCTCACACGAGCAGAGATCTCCTCTTTCTATTCCTTTCTCTTCTATTACTGTCGAACTGATTTAAAATGCTTTTTTACAAAGGTGTTAACACATCATTTTATTTAATACTAACCTCGTTGGTTTTTTTCCTTATTGGAAATTATCTTTAGATAATATGAAATCATGTATCCGTATATTCAACCTATTCAACAAATATAAAATTTGGTTATAGTAAATCAAATTGCAATTTCTTTACTACTTTTGTAATATAATACTCCAAACATTATGACATCGAATAAGAAAAATAAAATGGTAATAAAAAAATTACATATACATAATTTGGAAAAGAAATTACATATACATAATTTGGAAAATAAATTATATTAATAGGATAAATTTAGTGACAATGACTAACAAAGGTAATAGGTTAGACCATTGGAAAGATATAATGTTAAAAAAATTCACAATCTTTAGATTGATACCTTAATTATGAGATTCATTTACATGTCAGGAAAAAAATACATAAATTGTCACATTTGATGATATAATAATATTCATTATAAAAGGAGACGAGTAATATAAATTAAATAAAAATAAGATATACTAGTCCGTGTATCACACCAACATCAAAACTTGTTTGCAAATAATGATAAGAAAATTTGTCAGAAACAACCTTATATGAGCAACTTTTTGTCATAAACAACCTTTTAATTTTTTTTGTCAAGAGAAACCTTAAACATGAAAAACTTTATCAGAAGAAACTTGATGACGTCATTCCGGTGTTGACCTATATTTTTCCACATTGACTTAGTTAATGATCCGAAAAATTTGCGAGAAGCAACCTGTTATGATGTATTTTTTGTCAGATGCAACCTTTTATTTGTTTGCAAATTAAAACCTTAAACTAATTTTTTTTGCGAGATCAACCTTACCTAGTTTTCCGACGTTGACCAAGCCATTTCCTACGTTGACCGATGAGAGTGGCACTTGACCCTTTTTTTAAAAAAATATTCCACCCGACCCCTTTTTCCATTCACCATAAAACTAACCTGCTTCGTTCTCTCTTTGCTATTTGTGATATCCCTTTTTTTAGATTCTCTTATCCAAATCCTCCAAAAAATTATTGTTTTGTAATTCAAGTATGCCCTATCTTAATTCAACCCAATTTAAGTATTGTCCATCTCAATACAAGCACGGGACTACGTCGAAAATGGCTTAGTCAACACCGAAAATTAGGTAAGGTTTCATCTCACAAAAAACTTTTAGTGCTAGATTATTTAAAACTCCGTAATCTTGGAGTATTCCCATTGATCAATATATATAGTGTTTACAAAATAATAATCCTAACCATGTTAGGAATCCAAACTATATAGGGATTATACAAATATATCCTAAACCAATGAGAAAACATTATCCTAAATATATTCTCTATCACACCCCCACAGTCGGAGCGGGAGGAGGGCGAACGCTGAGACTAGACTTGAACTCCAAAAATAACTGCCGCGGAAGACCTTTAGTGAATATGACAGTAAACTGATATCTAGTAGGAACATACAGAACCTGTATCTGACCCAACGCAACCTTTTCCCGAACAAAATGAATATCCATCTCAACATGTTTGGTGCGTTGGTGTTGAACTCGGGTTGCGAGATAAATAAATAGCAACGACATTATCACAATAAACAATAGTAGAGGGGAATATAACTCCAAAAAAAGATTACGTAACCAACAAGCTTCCGCGACAATATTGGCGACGCCACGATATTCTGCCTCGGCACTTGAATAGATAGAGTAGGTTGACACTTAGACTGCCCAATCAGCATCAGTATAAGTGATCAAGTGCAACTGAGTAGTAGGATATAAATGTAAACCATGATTAATGGTTCCCTGAATATAATGCAAGATGCGTTTTTTAATGCATTATAATGTGTCTCTCGGGGATCATGCATAAAAAGGCAAACATGCTAAACTGCATAAGCAATATCTGGTTGAGTAAAAGTGAGGTACTACAGAGCACCTGCTAAACTGCGATAATGAGTCGGATCTGCCACAGGAGGACCCGAATCTGCACTAAGCTTAGAGTTAGTGTCAACAGGAGTCGCGGCAGGCTTACAAGTCCCGATACCTGCGCGCTCCAATATTTCATGAGTATACTTTTTCTGTGAGATGTAGGAAGGTGTGCGAGTTATTGAAATGCCTAAAAAATAATTGAATGGCCCCAAATCAGACAGAGGAAATTCATATTTCAAGTGAGCAATGATACGGTCCCGTAGAGCATCAGAAGATGTACACAAACAACAAATCCCATCTGAAGAAGAAAATGCGCAAGACGCTGATATCAAGCTCGGGGAGCTTGTTTAAGACCATAAAGAGCCTTGCGAAGGCGACAAACATAATGAGGAAACCTTTTATCAACAAATCCGGGGGTTGATGTATATACGCTGTTTCCTGTAAGTTACCATGTAAAAAAACATTTTTTACATCAAGCTGATGAATAGACCAGTTACGGGCCATAACTAACCCCAACACTGTATGAATAGTAGCCGGACGAACAACTGGACTAAAAGTTTCTTCACACAAACAAGACGAGCTTTATGCCTTTGAAGGTCACCTTTATCATTTTTTTATGAGTATAAATCCACATGCAATTAACATAATCACCCTCATAGGCCTATGTACTAATTCCCATGTCCCTGTATTAATTAAAACACTATATTCATCATGCATCACCGCATTCCAATTCGGGCTAATCAAAGTTATTTTGTCAGATTTAGGAATTGGGGAGCGGGAGAGAGGAGAAGATAGGGCAATAGAGTGTAGACCAAATTTGGGATTGGGTTTAGAAATTCTTGATTTGGATCGAGTGGTCATGTAGTGTGGGGAAGGGAGGGGCCGTGTGGGCCTGATGGCTGGGAGCCCACGCATGGGGGGGAGGGTTGTACCGTGCGTGGGAAGCCTGTTGGGCTTGGGTCCGGATAATAGGAGGAGGGGAAAGGTGGGAGTTGGACCCAGGTGAGGGGCGCTGGGGTGTAATAAAAGGAGGGGCGAGTACGGGTAGGCCTGGGTCACGTGGGGAGGGACGCGCGCCAGGGGTGGGGGTGTTTCTGGGCTTAGGCTACGCACTGGACCAGGGGAAACGCTAGGGGCATGCTGTGGTGCGTGGACCTGGTTAATCTGTGGAGCAAGAGATGGTCATCGGAAAGGTTAAACGAGGGGGTTGGGCATGGAATCATCAAGGAAGGAGTAATTAGGAGACATATATGGCTCCAAATTCCTAAATGGAAAGGAAGACTCATCAAATGTAACATGACGAGAGACACTGATTTTATTTGTAGCAAGACCAAGACATAGATATCCCCGATGATTGGATGGGTAGCCTAGAAAAACATATGGAGTAGAGCGAGGAGCTAATTTGTGAGGAGTAAGAGCTGTTAAATTCCAAAAGCAAAGACACCCAAAATCCCGAATATGGTCATAAGAGGGGGTTATTTTAAATAATACTTCAGCAGGAGGAATATTATTCAGTCTCTTAGTAGGTAAGATATTGACAAGATAGGTGGCCGTTTGAAGAGATTCTACCCAATATTGAGGAGGAATAGAAGCATGACAAATGAGTGTGCGAGACATGTTATTTAATGTTTTGATCATGCGTTCGGCTTTACCATTTTGTGAAGATGTATGAGGGCAAGAGAAACGAAAACTATTCCATGTTGGATACAAAATAATTTAAATGGGATATTATCAAATTCCCGACCATGATCACATTGGAAAGATTTTATGGGACGTTCAAATTGTGTTTGGACATATTGACAAAAATTAAAGGAAGTTTTGATAGACCTCAGATTTGAATTTGAGCGGTATAGTCCACACATAATGAGTGAAATCATCTAATAGCACTAAATAATATTTATGACCTTGAGAACTACGAATAGGAGAGGTCCATAAATCAGCATGAATAATATCAAAAGCAGAAAGAGTAGTACTATTAGATTGATAAAACGGCAAACGAAGATGATTTCCTACTTGATAAGAATTGCAAAAATCGGAGAAAGGCTCCTTATTACAATGTATTAAATCTCTAGACCTAAGAAAGCTTAAAACTTGGGATCCAAGATGTCCAAGGCGACTATGCCGGGTTGCGATGAAGTGACCAGTGAGGGCGGTTGTTAGACATGTAGATGGTTGATTGGTCACTGGATATAACTCCCCCGAACAATTGCATCTCGCTATTATATTCCCCGTGCGAAGGTCGTTCACAGAAAAACCATACGGATCAAATTCAATGGATGCATTATTATCAGTGCTAAATTTGTGGACGGAGATAAGGTTTTTAATGATTTGTGGGGTAAATAATACATCACGAAGGCCTAAAGGAGGGTGGGGAGTTGCGAGGTAGGATTGAACATGCATAACCAAGAACAGGAATGCGATGACCATTACCAAAAAAAATATGATAGGAGTGCTTAAGGGCATGAGAGTACTTGAAGAGTTAGTCATATGGGATGTCGCGCCTAAATCCATGTACCAAGAGTTGTCCTGAGGAAGAGTCATAGTGGAAAACGCGTTTCCCAACTCCGTGGGAGTCATAAGAGGTCCACAGTCAGGATATGGAATGGGAGAGGTGTAGTGGGCTTGCGGCCCATACGAGGAGGGAGGGGCGTCTAGGGTGGGCTGTGCATACCGTTGGGCTGGACTGGGGACATAGGGCGCTGGGGCAGGGGCCCGAAACTGCTGTGGGTATGGTGCTGGGCCAGGGGCCCAACCCCACGCTGGCGGAGGATTATGGACTAAGCGGCATCGGCTAGGGTTTGCGAGTACCGCACCCACGACCTCTACTGCGGCCTTGACGACCCCCTGCCGCGCGTCCACCGCCACCACTCCCATCTTGGCCGGACCGAGGTTCTTTGTTGTGGTGGGGGCGGTGGTGGTTTGTTGGGGTGTCGGCGTGCTTTGAGCCACAAACAAAGAGTTTTGTGGTGCCGAATCTTGAGCACGACGAGACTCTTCAAGTAAGAGATGAGATCGCGCGGATTCAAACGAAGTTAACGGCTCGGTTTGTTGTATCATCGTAGCCACAACATCAAAGTCAGTGTTGATGAGACCGTAAGCAAGCCTTTGTAGACACCAAATTTTGAACCCCTGTAATATGTCACAATAATATTTTTTTGAAAAAAGAAATAAAATAATGAGAACCGTCGTACATCGTGGAGCGCGCCCCCCGCCAGAGGCACGTCTTGTCTCGGAACGCGAGTTTCATTTCGTGGTGTGGTCTTCCATTTTTACATGTTTGTCGCACAATTTGCGGTTTAGAAATATAATTTTCCAAAAATCGTAGTCAACGACTACCACCATCGACTTCAATAAAATGGTTTGTTGACGAATCATGTTCGTCTTTAATAATATGACGAATGTTCGTTAATTATTTCAAGTTAGTTTTTCGAAAATCAGAAAAAACGAGTCGTGATTGGGCGCCGAAATTTTAATCGTCTCTCCAAACTGACGGGAATTAGTTTTCTTGATGGTCAAGTCATTGTTCATTGAATAAAGAATAAGAATATATTCTTTATCCACTAATCACATCCTTTATCCCTTAGTTAAGGAATAAGAATCATGAAAAGGAGTGAGAATAAGAATCAAACCCCATGTGTAAGAGGCAAGAATCCGGATTTTTTCCGACGGATTCGAGTTGTGCGCCAGTCACATGATCATGCGCCAAACGCATGATTGTGCGCCTAGCGCACAACAGCATCCTGCGCCAGACGCAGGGCCATGCGCCTAGCGCACGGAGCTGTGTGATATCTTGTTTATTACTTTACTTTTTGATAGTTTTTAATTGGTATTATAGTTGTTTTTGAGTTAGTTTAGGCTAGTTTGTTAGTTATTTCCTTAATTTGTGCAATTTTCCTTCTTGTATGCACTTTCTTTGGGCAAATTGTTTCATTTCAGGACTTAGGAGCATGCTTGGAGGACACTTGCACAACCCCGAATATTAATATCGAAGAGGAAGGTCAAGGAAGCATCAAAGAAGCATAATCGAGTTCCGGGGGCAAATATAAGAAGTTTTGGAAGGGTTTGCGCACAAGGGTCAACTTCAAATAGCCATAACTTTCAGCACACAAAACATTTTAGAGCGATTCAAGTTGGAGATGAAAGTTTGGCTCAATATCTTTCCAAAAAGTAGTCACAAGCTCAATTCCAATGAAAAACGAGTGAGATATGGCCGTTTGAAAATGAACTGACGAAACTGAAAACTGACCCGAGCGCTCGGGTCAAATGACCCGCCCGGGTCAATCTGCGATAAACTCATTTTCACTCCTGCTGGTCTGACCCGCCCGGGTCAGGTGACCCGAGGGCTCGGGTCAGGCCACCCGAGGGCTCGGGTCATTCCACCCGCCGGGTCGGGTCATTTTTCGGAAATGCTTTTGCGACTTTGTTTGTTTTAATACGGGGGTTGTTTTGTAATTTTCGATTTATTTCTTATGACTATAAAAGAGGGACTCCTCTTATTTTTAACTTAGGCAATTATTAACTAGAGATTAGAGAGAGATTAAATCTTGTTTTAGCATTCAAACTCTAGAACAAAACCCTAGGAGAGAGAAAGTGAAGGTTTGAAGCTTTTAGATCTCCATTCTTCATTTATGAAAGCTTAAAGTTGGTAATTTTTGTTTATTATTCTTCTTTTCTTCCATTGATCTTGCTTATTACATGCTTAGTTTGTTTAGATCTTACTTTATTAGTTGATTATTTGCATTTTACCTCTTTTCCTCCATGGTTATGGTGATTAAGTTACTTGAAGCTTTGTTTTGTGTTATTTCCATGATGTGTGAGTAGTTTCTTACTAGGGGAAGGGATGTAGCCTTCATTTACTCTTCGAATCTTAGATCTAAGTTAGGGGGTTAACTCTTGGGGTTGAACTTGTTGATCAAGCTTGTTTTACTTGGTTTGTTGGGTGCTTGATCACCACTTAACTTACATATTTGGAGTTCCTAGTGAAGGATTGAGAGATGAAGCTAGGAATAAACTAAGTTTGGTTGCTAGATTAGGATTTCCATGAAAATAGGTATTTTCTAATTTAGGGAAACTTGATTAATCATGTTGTGCTTGATTTGGCTAGATTAGTTGCTTATGCCATGAGAATAGGTCATGAGTGACTAATCAAGCTCCTCTAATTAGCTCGAGAGAGTAATTAGAGTTCATATGTTCATGATCTTCCCCTTGTGATCCCCCATTTGTTTCCCCTTGGCTTTGATTTTGGATTCTTGGATTGAGTGTTGGTGAATCCCTCTAATCCCCTAGTTTCTTTTATCCTTGTCTTAACTTCTTTGCTTAATTACTTGTTGATTTACTTTGCAAACTTCCTAGTTTATTTAGATTTTAGAATCATCGTAAAACTCTTAAAAACCCAAAAAAATTGATTTAGCTCATTGTAGTTAGCTAATTACTCTTGATTTAACCCTACTTCCTTGTGGATTCGACCCTATACTTATCCTATATTGGATAAATTAGGTTATATTTGGCGAGTATACAACGACCCGTCAAATTTTGGCGCCGTTCTGGGAAGTAGCGGTTAACATTAGCTAATTGGTTAATTTTGAGACTAAATTGCCTTTTTCTTTATTTTGGTGTGTTTACCTCTTGGTTGTTTTTACTAATATTCTCCTTAGCTTTGTTGGTTGCATGTCACGGAGATTGAGGGGCGATCCAACCATCCCCATCGATCATAACCTTGAGAATACTTTGAGGCAATTAAGGAGAATCTTTAGGGAACCTACGGTCCAACCGGGTGTTGAACAACCGGGTTTTGAGCAAGAGTCTTCTATCTCCACTACTTCTAGCACTATGGGGGATGAGGCTCCTAGAGCATTACGGGATTTTGGGCATCCCGAGGCATTTGAACTCAAAAGTGGTATTCGCCGCCCAACTACTACCGCCAACTTCGAATTTTCTCCGCATTTGATTCGCATGATCAAACAAGAGCCCTATGGGGGTATGACTCATGAGTGCCCTCTTGAGCATTTGGCTAACTTCTTGGAGCTATGTGCCACGGTGAAGCAAAATAATGTGAGTCAAGAGTTTGTAAGGCTCAACTTATTTCATTTCTCTCTTGTGGGCAAGGCTAAGAAATGGTTGCAATCTATTCAGGAAGACTCTTTGACAACATGGGCACAAGTTACCACGGCTTTTGTGGATGAATTCTATTCTCAAGAGAAGACCTCCCGAAGCTAGGAGGAAGATAGCTAATTTCTCTCAAGATGAGGATGAGACATTGTATGGAGCTTGGGATAGGTTCAAGGATCTTCGACGATCTTGTCCTCACCATGGTTATAGTCAATGGATGCTTATGCAAAGCTTCTATGATGGTCTCCTCCCTATGACCCGTGCAAGCCTTGATTCGGGTGCGGGAGGCCAACTAACAAAGCTTCAGGTTGACAATATTGAGCCTACAATTGAAGAGGTAGTACGACACTACTCTTGGGGAAATTCTACTAGAACCGCAAGCATGAAGAGTGCAAGCAAAGGCAAGTATGATCTTGATGCCATTGACCATATCAATGCAAAACTTGATAACCTTGCAAAGAAATTGGAAAAGGTAAGCTTGGCATCTCCTAGCCAAGGTACTTCTCAAGCTTTTTCTTGTGAGATTTGTGGTGGGTCGGACCACACTAGCTCTTATTGTGGTGGGTCTATGGACCATGTTGCTTGGGTGAATACTAGGGGTGAGGGAAATCCTAACTTCAACAACCAAGGGAGATGGAGTAACAATGTGAGTGGAGGATGGAAGAACCCTCAACCACCTCAACCTTACCAAGCTAGACCACCCGGATTCCATAACCCCCAACAAACATTCACACAAACACCCCCTAGAGCTCCCTTTGAACCAAATCAACCAAAACAATCCTCTCTTGAATCCACTCTTCAACTCTTCTTAGCTCAACAAACAAAAACCAATGCCGATAACGATAGAAAGTTTGGGGAGATATACACTTCCCTCCAACAAATGAATGCCCACAATAAGATCATTGAAACCCAACTTGCCCAAGTCGCTCAACAAGTGAGCAACAACTCTTCAAACTCTTCCACCCAACTTCCTAGCCAACCCATTATTCGAGACCAAGTTAAAGCCATTACTTTGAGATCCGGAGCTCACTATGAGGGTCCTAAGATGCTTATACTTGATGATGCTAACCCCTCCAATGAGAGTAAGAATGTGGATAGTGAAGTTGATAAAGAGATTGAAAATGTCGTTGTGGAAGACATTCATGAGGATGGCACTCCTATAGTTGTTGAACCCGAAAAGTCAAGTAAAGAGCCTCCTCCAATGAAGAACTACACTCCTCCGGTTCCATATCCTCAACGGTTAATGAAGAAGCAACTCAATGATAAGTTTGTCAAATTCCTTGAAGTAATGAAGGGTCTACAAGTGCACATTCCATTTCTCCAAGCTATGGCTCAAATGCCTACCTATGCTAAATTTCTCAAAGAACTTCTCTCCAACAAGTCTAAACTTGAGGAAAGTTCTACTATTGCTCTCACCGCCGAGGTTAGTGCGGTTCTCCAAAACAAGCTCCCCGAAAAACTAGAAGATCCAGGGTTCTTTCTCTATACCCGTGAGAATTGGACATTTGGAGTCAAAAAGAGCATTGGCCGACCTAGGAGCGAGTGTTAGCCTCATGCCGCTTTCAATTGCAAGAAAGCTCAACTTTGAGCTTAAACCTACTAGAAGAGTAATACAATTGGCGGATCGTTCGGTTAAGGTCCCCGTTGGAGAATTGGAAGATGTCTTGGGTGCAAGTAGGGAGAGTCTTTATCCCTTGTGATTTTGTTGTGATGGAGATGGAAGAGGACTCTCAAGTGCCTCTCATCTTGGGAAGACCCTTCTTGAAAACGGTCGGGGTGCTTGTGGATATGAAGAGAGATATCATGACTTTGACGGTCGGAGATGAAAAAATGAAATTTGCATTCAACATAAGTATGAAAGCCCCCATCATGGAAGAAGTGCATCGGATGGACACTCTTGAGCAAGATCTATCAAGTCTTAAGGCCTTGAATGAGGTAAGGGACCCCTTTCACGATGTGATATCAAGGAAGAAACAAGAAAGGGGAGGTGAAGTTTGCAACCTCAAGAAAGTCGTGAATAAAGTTTCCATCTATCATCCGAAAGAAGCAAAGTTTAAGGTATTCGAAGCCCCATTGAAGAAGAAGAAGAGTAATAAGCTTCCTCCCACTTGCAATGAAAAAATGGAGTTTGCATCCAAGAAAACCAATAGGACTCCACTCATGAAGAATGTGGACCACATAGATGTATGTAGTCATGAAGTGGTGAGCCTCAAGACTTGGGATGTGCATGATTGGGTTTATGATGGATGGCATGACCCTTTGTGTGATTCAATGCAAGCTGTGAAAGATGAAAAAAGATCAACTAATGACTTACTACTTCAAAGATTTTCACCCAGCAACTTTGAGGACTACTCTTTCCGCCCTCCATGATGACCTCACACATGGTCGAGCTATCGACCTTAAAAAGAGCACTCTCGGGAGGTAACCCGTATTTATTGCTTTTATTTTCTTTCTTTCTTATAATTTTCTTTATTTTGATAGCTTTTATTTGATTTTAGTTTGGTTGTGTATGTACTCATTTGCGTACTTTGACCCTCGTTTGGCATGTTGGTTTGTTGGTTAACCTTCCCCTTTCCCTTCCCTTTCCCCCCCTCTTTTGATTCTCTTGTTCATGCATTGAGGACAATGCTTTCTTCTAGCTTGGGGGAGTAATTATCCTCTAGCTTGGGGGAAATATTTATATATTTTTTACTCATTTTCAGAAAAAAAGAAAAAAAAAATCGTATATTTTTTTAAAAAAAATCCAAAAACAGTTTTCTTTCTTTTTTTTTTTTATCTTCTTTCTTTGTTTTAGCTTTCTTTTCTTTCCTTTCCTTTTCTTTCCCCTCTTTTTCAATCTTTGTTTTTAGTTCTAAAAAATAAAAAATAAAAAAAAATAAAAAAAAAATTTAAATTAAAAAAGAGAAAAAAATAGCAAAAAAATCTGAAAAACAAAGAAAAACAAAAAGAAGTTTTAGCTTTGAATAAAGTTTTGATTTCCTTGCCCAAGGAAGATTCTAGTTGATGATATTTGTGGATTCCTTGCTTGGATTTTGAGTATATGTTTAGAGGCTCCTTTTGGAAGAGTGTGAGCTTGGGTTGTGGTGCTTTAGGAGGTGATTAATCTTGATTACATTAGAATCAACCAAAGTGAAACCAATGAATGCTCAATTGGATGTCTAGTCTTGATTCTTGACTGTGTTGCTCATGCTTGAATAAATTTAGCTTCAAATTTGCGGTCCCTAGTGTCCCTAGATATGCTCATCATGTCCCCAAACAAAACTCTACAAGAAGCTTAGTTTTTACTTCTTTTCATTTGTAATAAGTGGTACAAAAGCCACAAGTTCTCATGTCTCTCTTTAGTGAGTAGTTACTCATATTTTGTATAGCAAAAATTCCCATAATAAGGGAAAAAGAAAAAGCCAAAAACAGTCAAAAAAGGCGTGAAAAATTAAAAAAAAAGTGAAGAAAAACGAAAAAAAAGACTAGAAGAATTCCAATAAAAGAGGTCAATTTGTGGATGCCTCCCACACTTAGTACTAATTTTTCTAAAGTTTTGAGTAGAATGGAGTCTAAGGCATATTTGTGTGTCTAGGGATGGTGGACTAGTGGTTTGAGCTTCTATAACACTTGAAGAGCCATAGATCTTTTGGATAGCTAGGTGTTCTCTAATGAGCAAGTAAAAAGTCTAGTTAGGTGTCCTTTTGCAATCATGATTAGTTGTTTTCTCTACCCATAACCTATGAGTACACTTGGAAATTAGTTGTTTTGAAAGTTACTCTCTATTCTTGCTTGTGAACCATTTCATTGATAGTTGACTTGGGCATTGCTTTTGAATTTGGTTGAATAAATTGTTGATGAAAAACTAGAGTTGTGGGTTTGAAAACTCTTTGGAAACCCTCGCGAGATCCCACTCGCCCTCTAGAGCGATCTAGGGGTTTAAAGAGCTTGTTGCATGTGCTAAATGCAATCGTGATTCCTACGAAAATGAGTTAGTGTAAATTCTTTATCCTTCCTTCCTTTTTCATTTTTCTTCCCCCTTCCTTCTTCATTTTGTTTTCAAATAAGTTTTCATTCTCCTACTTGTGTTTTAATCTATTTTGCTTGAGGACAAGCAAAGATCTAGCTTGGGGGAGTTTGATATCTTGTTTATTACTTTACTTTTTGATAGTTTTTAATTGGTATTATAGTTGTTTTTGAGTTAGTTTAGGCTAGTTTGTTAGTTATTTCCTTAATTTGTGCAATTTTCCTTCTTGTATGCACTTTCTTTGGGCAAATTGTTTCATTTCAGGACTTAGGAGCATGCTTGGAGGACACTTGCACAACCCCGAATATTAATATCGAAGAGGAAGGTCAAGGAAGCATCAAAGAAGCATAATCGAGTTCCGGGGGCAAATATAAGAAGTTTTGGAAGGGTTTGCGCACAAGGGTCAACTTCAAATAGCCATAACTTTCAGCACACAAAACATTTTAGAGCGATTCAAGTTGGAGATGAAAGTTTGGCTCAATATCTTTCCAAAAAGTAGTCACAAGCTCAATTCCAATGAAAAACGAGTGAGATATGGCCGTTTGAAAATGAACTGACGAAACTGAAAACTGACCCGAGCGCTCGGGTCAAATGACCCGCCCGGGTCAATCGCGATAAACTCATTTTCACTCCTGCTGGTCCGACCCGCCCGGGTCAGGTGACCCGAGGGCTCGGGTCAGGCCACCCGAGGGCTCGGGTCATTCCACCCGCCGGGTCGGGTCATTTTTCGGAAATGCTTTTGCGACTTTGTTTGTTTTAATACGGGGTTGTTTTGTAATTTTCGATTTATTTCTTATGACTATAAAAGAGGGACTCCTCTTATTTTTAACTTAGGCAATTATTAACTAGAGATTAGAGAGAGATTAAATCTTGTTTTAGCATTCAAACTCTAGAACAAAACCCTAGGAGAGAGAAAGTGAAGGTTTGAAGCTTTTAGATCTCCATTCTTCATTTATGAAAGCTTAAAGTTGGTAATTTTTGTTTATTATTCTTCTTTTCTTCCATTGATCTTGCTTATTACATGCTTAGTTTGTTTAGATCTTACTTTATTAGTTGATTATTTGCATTTTACCTCTTTTCCTCCATGGTTATGGTGATTAAGTTACTTCAAGCTTTGTTTTGTGTTATTTCCATGATGTGTGAGTAGTTTCTTACTAGGGGAAGGGATGTAGCCTTCATTTACTCTTCGAATCTTAGATCTAAGTTAGGGGGTTAACTCTTGGGGTTGAACTTGTTGATCGAAGCTTGTTTTACTTGGTTTGTTTGGTGCTTGATCACCACTTAACTTACATATTTGGAGTTCCTAGTGAAGGATTGAGAGATGAAGCTAGGAATAAACTAAGTTTGGTTGCTAGATTAGGATTTCCATGAAAATAGGTATTTTCTAATTTAGGGAAACTTGATTAATCATGTTGTGCTTGATTTGGCTAGATTAGTTGCTTATGCCATGAGAATAGGTCATGAGTGACTAATCAAGCTCCTCTAATTAGCTCGAGAGAGTAATTAGAGTTCATATGTTCATGATCTTCCCCTTGTGATCCCCCATTTGTTTCCCCTTGGCTTTGATTTTGGATTCTTGGATTGAGTGTTGGTGAATCCCTCTAATCCCCTAGTTTCTTTTATCCTTGTCTTAACTTCTTTGCTTAATTACTTGTTGATTTACTTTGCAAACTTCCTAGTTTATTTAGATTTTAGAATCATCGTAAAACTCTTAAAAACCCAAAAAAATTGATTTAGCTCATTGTAGTTAGCTAATTACTCTTGATTTAACCCTACTTCCTTGTGGATTCGACCCTATACTTATCCTATATTGGATAAATTAGGTTATATTTGGCGAGTATACAACGACCCGTCACTGTGCCTAGCGCAGGCTCTTGCGTTTGGCGCAATAATCCAGTCAGTTTCGTTTTTCACGATTTTCGATGCATTTTTACGTATTAGGATGTATTTAGGGAAGAATATTTTCTGAAAATCTATTTTTGCCTCATTGATGAAAAAATCCAAAAAGAATAAGAATATTTGTGTTTCCAAAGAAATTTGATGATGTCATTAGGGTGAGGTCATTAGAGTGATGTCATTAGGGTGATTTAGGATGGGAAAAATCAGATTTTTTTGGGTTAAAAATCTGATTTTTTTACCTTCTTCAAACCCTAATTCACCACCACATTTCCCTATAAATACCTTCCATTTTTTTACTTCAAAGGACAAGTTGAGCTTAAAACAACTTAATTTCACAACTTCTCTCAATACTACTCTCATCTTCTCTACTTCCTTCCTCTAAAAAAATCTCATTCAAGAAAAAAAAGTAAAAGTTAGGAAAGTAATTAGTAAGTAAAGAAGTTCATCAAAAGAAAAACACAAAAAAAGGGTTTAAGTTAGTAATTAAGTGGATTTAGAAACTCACTTAGAAATTAAGAAAATCACAAAAAAGGTAGAAAACTTTGCAAAAGGAAGTGCATCATTGAGCTAGCAAGGTAAAGTTGAAGCTCTTGTTATTTTTTCTTGATTATCTTCTTAATCACATACTAACTTTCTTCTTTTTTCTTCTTATCATTTTTTTAATTTTTGGAGTGATTTGGGTACAGTGGCGGATCCAACGTGGGTTCAATGGGTTCAATCGAACCCACGCTGGATCTGGAAAAAAAGGGGAAAAGCTGGAGAGGAAAAAATGAATATATAGAATTTGCGGTGCTGAAATGCAAATGTTTGAACTTAGCCTGGTGGTTTGACTGACCACATAATTATCTACCTTCACTGGATTGACGCGGGTTTAAGTCCCAGTACTGATGTTTTGCTTTTTTTTTATTTGTTTCACATTCTATATTTTCCTATTGTCTATTTGTCTACTGATGTTTTGCTTCTTCATTTCTTTATTTTCCATTTCTTTATTGTCTAATTGTCTACTCTTTGGATCCTAAGCGGCTATTTAGAGCATTTTGTTTTCTTTATTTTCACTTTCATTTCTTTTCCTTTTTGTTCTTTTTTTGTTAAACTTATTCATTATCTCATTACTCGATGACTGTAAATCCTCTATTAGTTTACTTTCGATTTTTTTTGGCTTCCTATTTCCAGTTTTTAAATAGCTAATACTCCATTCGTCTTAGTATAATTGATATATTTTGTACTTTGACGCTATTCACGCACTCTACATTGACCATTGTCTATGATTTCTATGTAAGGATAAATTATAGTCATAGAATACTCATAATTATATAGTCCTGAATTTAGTAACTTTGTACCTTCAAATGCTTAAAGAAGTGTCGAACAATTGTTCAATAATTCGAATGTAAGATGCTTACTCGTGTATTCACAACGCCAATGCTGATTTATAAAGATCATGGAAAGTTTTTCACTCTTATTTTATAAATAGAATTAATTATGTTTTTCTTTAAAAAAACTAATTATAATTTTTCGTTATTGATATTATTTTATAAGTGTAACCCTAAGAGAAAATTCCTTAACTAATGCTGTCAAATTTCTTATCAACTAGTCACGGTCATTTTCTCAAACGATTTCGAACCCACGTGGCCAAATTTCTAGATCCGCCACTGTTTGGGTATGTGGAAGTCCTAATAGGTTCCCAACCTTAAATCACCCCACCTAGAATAGTCAACTCTAATGGGGAGACTCTTAGGAAACAATGTGTTTATGTGATTTTTCTTAATCAAGTTGTTGTTCATCACCAAAAACATGTTTTCATAAAAAATTCAAGAAGAGTTGTGCATAAACATCTCCATAAAAAGAAAATATGATGCTGTAATTGTGGTCAGTTTTAATTTTGTACTTAATTTTAATTTTCATCTGTATTAACTAAATATTATATAGGATTTAATATTTTTACTATGAATTTCAAGATGTTTCTAGAAATTGGACTTTGGAATTTCTAAAAAACGAATTTTGTACAGATAATTAAAAATCATACAACTTTGTTGTGCAAAACTGATTTTGTCCAGTACCACATAAGCTTGTTCTGTCAATAAAGTTTAAAATAAACTCAATTAGACAAAACTAAAAACATCAACTTTAAAGTAAACATCAGTAGCTTCAAAAAACATAAAATTTATGTTCATATGAATTTTATACAATTTTATATTTTTTTTACAAAAAACGTTCATGTAAATCACTAAATTCCAGAACACTGATTTTCTCTTCAGTTAACGAAAAAACAAAAAGGGGTCTTAAAAATGTTCAATTCAAGTGAAAATTTCCATTCTAGTCCTTCAAAGTGTCTAGAATGTTCATACCAAAATTCACTTCAAAATAATTTCAGTAAGATGGATTTCAAATAATAAATTGGATAAAGGTCCTGTTTTGACCAGTTTTGGCATAAAATTCACCATAATTCGACTTGTCACTAAAAGCTTGTGAAATTTTGACAAAACATAAAAACATCACTGACCTATCCATAGATGTATCACATGCTCAATTTAACTTTTGTACAGAAAGTTATGAATTTTATAAGTCAGCACAAGGACAAAAGTGCAATCTGGAAAATGAAATAAAGTGATTAACTCAAGTTTCATAAAAAAATTGTTTTCTTTATACGAAAATGTTAATTAAAAATCATGAAAATTTTAAGTTTCTCTTAAAATGACTCATTTTATCATGTAAATAAAAATCAATATAAATTGTAATAAAAAAATCAAAATCAGAGAGGTTAAGTAATCTCTAATTTTCACAAGTTTACAAATAAACATGAATTCCAAAGCCCATTCAAGGAGATGAAGATCAAGGAGTATCATGGTGAAGATCAAGATTGAAGACTTGTATAGATCATAGATTTTGTACATATTGTTGTAATAATAATTTCTTTGTAAATAGTTATTACATCACTCATTAATAAAAAACATGGAGATGTTTATGCATAATTTTCATAAATAATTCCACAATCCTTTTAATAAAATGAGCAACCAATGTTACAAAAGTTTCATGTTGGGCCCAATATATCATAGTATATGAATTAAATGACCCAATCTCAATTAATAGGAAAAATTGCAAATCTAACTAAGTTAAATTGTATGATGATCCATCCTACATTTTAAAATTTGTTCTCCATCTTCAAATGGATTAATCATATAATTTGACATAATTAGATTGGTAATTATGATCTCCGAATTGATTTTAGGCCGTTTCACGTGTCTCACTTTAAATGGCCAAGTTCCAATTAGCCAAACACAATCTCCAAATTTGATCTCAAATTGATCATTTCTCTCTAAATGACTTAATAATCTTCAATTAAGATTATTTCTCAAAATCCTTCAAATTAGGAAGCAAACCTCTTATCCTAAGACCTCTTGAAAATTATAAACATGATCACTAATTAAGGTGGTTATTTCAATGCTCGATGAATCGCTAATTAGAGCGGTTGACTCAAACTTTTCATTTAATCACTAATTAAGGTGATTAATTTTATCTTTCATATTTAATCACTAATTAAAGGATTATCTTAAACCTTAATAATCGTTAATTAGGACGATTACTTTTCTCATTTAATCACTAATTAGAGTGATTACCTCAAACCTTAATAATCGTTAATTAGGGCGATTATTTTTCCAATTTAATTACTAATTTGAGTGATTATCTTAAACCTTAATAATCGTTAATTAGGGCGATTATTTTTCCTATTTAATCACTAATTAGAGTGATTATCTTAAACCTTAATAATTGTTAATTAGGGCGATTATTTTTTTCTCATTTAATCACTAATTAGAGTGATTATCTTAAACCTTGAATAATCACTAATTAAGGTGATTATTTCCTCCATTCTTAATCACTATTTAAGGTGATTATCTTGATCCTCCTTCATATTCAATCACTAATTTAAGTGATTATCTTAACCTCATTTCAATCACTAATTGGAGTGATTACCTTATTCCTAATAGATTTGTCTAATTCTAAAAGGTGAGTTATTCATAATCTATTTCCTTTTCTTCCCCAATGAAATTGGTCATTTAGGGTGAGACATAAGATCGAACTACGATGGTTTTGATCCATGAGTGGATTCCAATCCTGCAATGATTGGTACGTAGTGCAACTTCGATGCTCAAACCTACCATGTACAAATGATATATTGGCCCTAAAAAAATGATTGATGTGTATATGTGCAAATTATGTGATTTTTTCTTTCTTTTTAATAGCCATGATTACTTTAAAATGGAAAATAACGCATTTAGTAAGAGCCCGTTCTAAAGAACGGAAGAGGAGACGAGTTCCAGACGTTCGCACCTGTTAATCTAAACCCCGAACCCTATCTCATGGTATGAAAGACCAATTTTCAAAAAAGCCTTATCCATATGAAGTCATCATCGTTTTAAATGATATTTCTTGAAATTAATTTTAAAATGATTTATAAAATAAATTTGTCCCTATTCAGATATTAATAGGGTGGCGACTTCAAAGTTTTCTAAAACGCATAGTCCAATGAGAGACTTTCGTGGGATTCAGACCGTTAATTAAGACAGTAAAAAATCGGATACCACAGGCTGGCGACTTTACTGGGGACTATACTTCCACTTGAAGTATAAGAGGTTTAAACCTGAACAATGCGTTGTTTTCCATGTGTATATATAATAAAAAGTTAATCATGGCTATTCACAATTTAATTTTTGTATATAGCATGCTTATGTGAAAATTATGTGTGCTTGGTAGATTATCGATCCATACACGTGCACTCTTTTTAAACATTTTCTTATTAGGTCTGATACCTCTGTCTATTAGCAAGGGTCAGAATTTTAGAATGACAAATTAATGAATTAAGGGCGTAAAACCTGCATCCGCGAGCTATTGCGACCGGCTCTGTAAGGAGCGTCCACCCTCGATGGACACAATGGAAGTGACTCGAGGCCACTTTAACATAATCTCTCCTTAAATGAATCACCTTTTAGTTGACTTTTAGGACACAAGGATCAATGCACAAATGTCCTTTATTTATTTCAGTTATTAAATAATGTGAAAAAATTTCGAAAATTCTCGGTCCGTTTTCAGTCGGTCAATACTTCGGTAATCATTAACGTAGCTGAATTCTTTGCCGAAATGATTATTGAAATATTAAGAGTATTCTTGTCTATTCATCACAAGTGTCATGTAAAAAAAATGTGTGTGCTCACCCATTTTCAAAAAAAAAAACTCACATTTACTTCAAAATTCTTTTCATTTGAAAAATAAAAAATAAAAAGAGTCATAATCACGAGTTCAAAACGTGTCATGTTTAGGAATTAGAATGTAATTAAAACTGTAAAGCTTAAAACACGAGAAGTCTATTAAAAAAAATTGACTAAAAAATGTGTCAAAAAGATAAAATCAAAAGGGATAATCATTTTCGAAAAAAAGGGGGAAATTCTTCCATTTCCTGCTAAAAACACATATAAAGAAAAATTCATCGAGTCATTGACTAACATTGTTAGTGTGTACATTTCAGGTACTTCAAATTAGTCTAATCCTAAGAGGTGGAACAGGACGTATTCAAACGGGGAGAATATAAGGCACGGAGCCTAGCAAGCTGAACTCGAAAAAAGATTGAGAAGAACCCGAGTACTTCACATTAGTCTAATCCTAAGAGGTGGAACAGACGTATTCAAATAGGAGAATACATGGCTTGGCGCCCAGCAAACTGAATTCTGAAAAAGTTTGAGAAGTAGCTGAATCATTTAATTGCTTTTATATTGTACTTTGTAGGTAGAGCTACGTGCGACTTGATCCCCTAAAAAAAATAAAAATTCCAATGTTGTAATGCATCTATCTTAGTTTCTCTACTATGTAATGTACTAAAAGGGGTACGTAGGCAACTCAATTTCTGAGTGCAGCTGCAAAAAAAATTATGTAAAATTTCAGTTTTCAATATATCAGAACTACGTTGGGCCTGATTCTCCATTTTTAAAAAAAATCACAAGAAAATTTCTTCCCCAAATCCAAGTCCACCTATGGAGATATGTAGGCAACCTTCGAGTTCGGCCCTTTTTGCATTTGATATTTTCTTTTATGGTTTTAGCATTGAAAAGCAATCAATATATGCGGGTCACCACGATGAAAAACGATACATGGGGCATTATAATTTGCCAAAATGAGGACACTTGCCTCGTTATACCTCTTTTATCTTATTTCTGTAGCAGCAGGAAATGGAAGGATATCACCAAATTGATTTTGAATTTTTTTTGTGTATTATCCCGAAAAAATACGAGTCTAAAAAGTGGAAGTTTAAAATGTAAATAAAAAGGTCCAAGTCTAAAAAAAAGATAATAACAAAAAAAATCTAATGAAAAATCTAAACAAATGATAAAGTCAAGGTTTCACACCTTTTAATAAATGATAACTGAAATTGGGGTAAAACAAAAAAAAATTCTCAAAGATATCATTTCTTTCATTCCCTACACACAAAAAAAAAGAAACGACGTCTGGACAAATTTTTGTGCTAACTTTTCATCTCATTTCACAGGAACTCTGCATGGGCCCGCTCAGGATCTAGGCTGATTCGTCGAAGTTCTGACCATAGTGAACGTTCTCTGTCAGTGATACTGTCATCCTTGTCTACACCAGTTGTATTCTCTGCTACACGTCTCAGCAATATGTCTGAAATTCCGAACAATGAGCACCCACAGAACTCTACCCCTCCACTTGATCCAATGACTGAGCTCCGAGGACTTGTCCAGGCTATGCTTGACTGACATGATAATATTGAGCAAACTGTGTTGGGCATAATGCGCCAAAGCGCCCAGATGCCTCCTCCTCCTCTGGAGTCGGAAGTAGCTTCACCTTTTCACCTTGAGCCTATGAACAATGAGAGAGAAATTCCCACTAAGCTCGAGGAAGAAGTAGTTAAGCTCAAGGAAGTCTTAAAAGGCACGACGAAGGCTGAACCATGGATGGAAATTCATGGGTTAACACTTTTCCCAAAGGCACGATTACCTCATGGTTTCAAGATGCCTAATCTGACAAAGTTTGATGGAACCGGTAGCCCAACCAATTTCCTGAAGATGTATGTGGGGGCAATGAGTCCCTAGGGAGTGGAAGAATCTTTGATGGCCCAACTCTTTCAACAGTATTTAGATGGTGCCGCAACACATTGGTTCCTCAATCTTGAGAACACGAAGAAATCCACTTGGGCTGATATAGTCAGAGAACTCTCAAACCAGTACAAGTATAATGAAGAAATTGATGTTACTAGAAGGGATCTGGAGACCACTTCTCAAAACCTTAACGTGACATTTTCTTCATTCATCACTCGGTGGAGAAACAAAGCCTCCAAAATGATGAAGAAGAACAATTACAAATGGTTGTGAAGAATCTTCTTCCTGTTTACCAGAAGCATATGGCGTACCAATATTTCCCGACTTTCAAAGCTTTGATTGCTACGGAAACTCTAGTTAAGGATGCTGTGAAAAGGGGAGACATCAAGAAAGATGAACCTACTGGCGACACTACTTATAATGCAAAGTTTGGAAATAACAAAAGAACTCCAAATAATGATTCAGCAGCTCCTAAGACAACTAATGCGATCCATGCCATTGGCGCATCTTCTACATTCCAGTTGAGACCACAAAGGAACTTTATCCCCTTAAACATGACTTATTCCCAAGCTCTCTCCAAGCTAAAAAAGGCCAATCTCATTCAACCCTTGAATCCACGCCCACCTCCTAGAAATCCTTACCCTGGTTATGACCCAAACCAAAATTGTGAATATCACCAAAGCCCGAGGCATAATACTGAAAACTGCACGGCCCTCAAACATCAGATTCAAAATCTAGTGGATGATGGAAAGCTCTCTTTGGGATCCATTTCCAGTAAACCAAATGACTCTCAACCCAACATCACAAAAAACCCCCTTCCTAATCATAAACCCTCATTTGCCATTAATGCAATCTCTTCTGCTTCAGAGGGATGCGATCCAGTCCAGTTAATCCGCAAGACGGTTCCCCAAACGTACGAAATGTCAATAGCCGTAGGTTACAAGTGTGTGGTCTATGACTATTCCACTCAAGAAAAAAGTCAAAATGATGCCTTGTAACGACCCCAGTTTCACTCTCAACAAGGATCCATTCTCTGACATGTGTGGAACCTTGGATTATGATGGTGACTTCTTCATTTTGGACTCTGATGCTGATGAAGATGTGGGCGGGCGCGGATGTGTCGTTGTGCACCGCTCCCGGCCAAAGATAAAATTTCTCCTACTCTCTTTTACACTAAGATAGTATAATGGAAGTAGGGGTCGTATCCACAGGGAAACAGGGACGAGTTTAATACTTAGCGTGATTCAAAACCTAGATTAAGCTAAGGGCCGAGAAACCTAATAATAATAACAAAGGGGGGATTTCAAGTAGATTATAACTAAACTACAACTAACTAGCATATAAATAAGATGAGAAATCAATATGGAAAGATCTTGAATCCGATTAACATCCACTTCAATTCATTATCGATCCTTGAACCTCCACTCTAATTATTTCCATGATTATCTATTGCTGAGAATTAATCTCGCATTCTCCTTATTCCTAGTTGAATGGCACGATCAGCGTGACTATAAAACCCTAACTAAAGGATAACCTAGTCCGATCGCGTCTAAGTTCAATCCAATAGCAGCAATAAACACAGAGAACCAACAGACCTGCTAACGTCATACAAGCGATAAACATTCAACAGTTGATTCAATTTCCCCAAGAAATAACCAAGACGATCTGCATCTAAGTTACTTCCTAGTTTGCTACCAATTGATAAAAGAATAAAACAATCCAATTCTATTCTTAAATCTAGCATTAGATTAATTACACAATCAAACTAGTAACGTTCCTAGCATAATTATGCAAAAATCATAGAAAGCAAGCATAGAAATTAAACCATAATCAAAGAAACTAAATAGAGAGGAAAGATCTCACAATAATGCTTGAAGCTCCATATTAATCTCGTTCAAGAACGATTCAAGCTACAATCGGCATAGCATAAGCCAATCCCATAATTGAAATCTCCTAAAACTAAACTAGAAAATAAAAACTAAAAAGAGAAGACAACAAGAGAGGAGTGGAGTTTTGGAGACTCCCCCTCCTTGTGACTGCTGCCCCCCTAGGTCCAAAAACAAGTTTAGTATTTATACTAAAGCTCAAAAATCAGCCGACAATTACACCGACCTAGGGGTCACGAGGTGCGAAGTAGGTCGCACCGTGCGAAGAGTTCTCGCCTCCCAACACGAGCTGAAGAGGCAGGCGAGGCCAAGAGGTCGCGAGGTGCGAAACACCTCGCGAGTCGCGAGCGAGCGGAGTCGCGAGGTGCGACCTAGCTCGCGAGGTGCGAGCCGCCTCGGTCTGCTAGCTGCGAGCATGCGCGGAGCCGGGCATCGAGCCTGTTTGGGCGATGATGCGGGTGGGCCTTGCGGTCTTTGTTTGGGCGAGGCTGCTTGGGCATGCGATGCTCACGAGAGCCTGGCTTAGCGAGCTTGTGGTGATGCTTAGGCTTGCGGTGATGCTTGGGCTTGCGGTGATGCTTGGGCTTGCGGTGATGCTTGGTACTTTGCTCGGCTCAAATGCACTTCACCTTGGAAGCTCGGAATACATGACATTAACACAAATTATCTCGCAAAACTCCGAACTTCCGCTAAGGGTTAAATAAAACACGAACGTTAACAATTACAATCAAACCCTTAGCAAAGTGCACCCAAAATATAATATGAACACCGTATAACTTGAGCGTATCAAGATGCCTCTTCGGTCTTGACAATTGTGGAGAAAAACACTGGAGGGCATTCCACTACTCCAAATACATACCGGCGCCCCATCTGCCTCGATGATCTTAGTGATGAGGAGTACGTGGATATATCTCATTTGACTAGAAGCGAGTCGCCATTTCAAACCATCCCATTTGGAGGATGAAAATCCTTTGGAGGTATTGAGAAGGAAGGAAAAGGGCAAGGAGCCAATGACAAGAGGATAGTAATAAAGAAGATGATGCTATCAAGCGCATGAAAGAAGTAAATGCTAATGTTTCCATCTGAAAGTTGTTAATGCATTCCCAGCCTCATAGGGCAGCCGGTCTAAAGCATCTCAATGAAGCCTCTGTAAGTTCTTCCATAACACCTGACCAGATGGTGGGGCTCATTCATGGTGTAGATCGAACTCTCATGTTCACAGACAATGATCTCCCTGATAATATCAACCACAACAATTCGTTGCACATCACTATATGCTGCAATGGATGGGAGATACCTAGAGTATTGATCGACAATGACTTTGCGATCAACGTTTGCCCTTTGGGTGTGCTAACAAGACTCGGGTATTCAAAAGAAAATCTGGTATCGTCTAACCAGGTGGTCCGAGTATATGATAATGCTAAGAGAGAAGTAATAGGTTTAATCAGCCTCCTCATTAAATGTGGTCCTGTAGCAAGGAAAGTGGAATTCATGGTCATTGACATTCAAGCATGTTTCAACCTCTTATTAGGAAGACCGTGGCTGCATGAAAATAGAACAGTAGCATCTACTTTACATCAGAAGGTAAAGCTTCTCACTGATCAGGGTGTTGTGACTATTTCTGGTGATCCAGAAATTACGACCATCTCCAACGCCGAAAAATCGGTATTGTATCTGAACGAAGTGGGGGGCACTAGGTTGGATGGTTATACTATCCACTGTATTCTAGCAGCACCTGAAAATTCATGGATGAATGAGGTTCCAGCAACCACACCAGATGAAAGTGATGAAGAAACAGAACCAGAATATAGTGAGGATGACGAGGAAGAAATAGGAGTTCCAAGCATCGGCACTCATGATTCGTCGGTTGAAGCACCAGAGGAATCCTGTGTCGGCAATCCTCAAGATGATGATAATGACTCAAAGAAGAGATCTAGGACTGATGATTTTGACCTGGACTTTAATGTAGTAGGTCCTATCCAAGAAGTTCACACTGAATCATTGATTCTCATTCCAGGATATTAACATGAAGATCACTATCGTGAATTGCCACAGTTCAGGAAATTTGATGGAAACGGTGATCCTTTTGTCCACTTAGTTGGGTTTGTGAATGCCTTACACCCATGGGGCATACCAGAGGAAGATTACCCCATGCTGTTTGACAAGAGTTTAGAAGGACCAGCTTTGGACTAGTACTACTCTTTGGATTATGTGGATAGAGCTAGTTGGGAAAATGCTAGCCAAGCCTTTGTTAATTGGGCTCTCGAGCATAAACAAACTGACGTCAAGAAGCTGAAGCTAGTCACTTTGGGTCAGAGCGCCTTAGAAACTTTCTCGCACTTTTGTTCGAGATGCACTCATAACCGCACACAACTTCGTTTCCCTATATCTGATCGAGAGTTCATGCTCATATTACTGCGGAACCTGAACGATTTCTATTATCGTCGCATGGTTACTATCAAGTACACCTCCCTCAGCCACATGGAACAATATGGCTTTGATATCGATACTCTGAAATTGCAAGAAAAACGACCCCGGGAAAATCTCGAAACTCCCAATGCAAGGGTTTATGCTAAGATAGATGAACCATTGAGTATGGTGTATGATCGTCTTCAGAGCCAAGGTATAATTCAAGCCCCAGCGCATGTGCACTGTTTACCCCTTCCTGGAACAGACATGAGCAAACTCTGCGCTTATTGTCGCCAATTTGGGCATGAAACTGATCGATGCCATGATCTTTACTACAAAGTGCAAAGCCTGATTGATCGAGGCATCATTAGTCCAACCCACAAAGAAGTACCTGCAAGGAAGGTGTCGTCACATCCTCAACCGCAATCCCAAGTCAATATCTTTCGCAAACTGGTTAAACAAGGTCATATTCATCCACTTCCTAGACGCCCAGGGGCAAGTCCTGTAGGGTCAAATCTCCGCAAGTATTGCCATTATCATCAGTTGCATGGTCACGGCACAAACCAATGTCATGCTCTCAGCTATCGCATCAAGCAAATCACCAACATAGCTCTTGTCTACCGCAAAGCTACTTGATAATCTCACAGAAGGGGAAAATTTTTCGGTAAAAGTCCTGTAGGAGGTTAGCCCATCGAAAAAAAGAGAAAAAAAAATCTTTCAGTTCGTTAGTATCAGAGAACAACATGCAGCTAGAATCCCCATTATCACATACACTTGTACTATGAGATCACTCCACCTATGTAACAGCTGGGGTACGTAGGTAGCTCAATATGAGTTCAGCTGCTTTATTAAATAAAAAACTTTAGTTCCTTCTAAAATAATGAACTACGCTGAGTCTAATTCCCCATAAAATGCACCTGGAGCAATGGGGATATGTAACAGCCTTCGGGTTCGAATCAAACGTATTAACCATTGTATTTCAGGCAATGTGAATCAGCACTCAAGATGCCAGTCATCACATGAACAATTTTAGAATGCTGAATTAACACATCAATGGGGATACAGGCCTTAATCTCTATATTTTCTGTCTTTGTTCAATACTAAAGCAGGGAATGGAAGCATGAAAAAAATATTTATTATCAACCCCAATGACAGTAAAATCATTCAAGAGAGTCAAAATAAATAAATAAATAAAAAACCAAAATTGTAAAGGTGGACCATTCCATTCAAAATATGGCAAAATCGTTTTCAAAAATTTTCTTTATTCTGCCATATGTAGCTTTCTTCTCTTTTCTTTTAGTTCTTTTTTTCTCTACCTTTAGGTCCAAAAAGAAGAAATTTGTCCCTTCTCTAAGGATGACCAATTACCATCATAAAACAAAAACTTGACCATATCCACAAATGCGATCAAAGAGCACGTAGGGTTTGCCATGCAATCTCTGTCCAAAGGATTTTAAATCATGATGAAGATGGGTTATACTCAAGGAACCGGATTAGGGCGTGATGGTAGGGGAATAAAGCAACCAATCCCCATAGTAGACAAGTAAAACCGACATGGATTAGGATATGATCCGGGCAACACTTCTCACAACATCAAAAAACCTTCTTTTACCCTCAATGACCAATTCATCCAGTAAGGAGATACTGAGTTGTACTATGAGTTTCCAAAACCTTGGCTTAGTAGGAAGGAACAAAAGATTTTACCGGGATTGGAGATATTCTTCAATGAAGCTAGAAATCTGGACTTAATCAAAAGTTGGTTTGTCCAAAAACAAAAAATGAAAAAGGAAAATGACAAGGTGGATAATCTGGAACATGGAGTCCTTAAGAAACTTTTCATTTCTGAGTCTTCTGAGGAAGGGAATTTTGACCCGGTGTCTTTGATGATACCTTTTGGCGAAAGCATTGAACATAAGTGGAGTATTGAGTGTCAGGCAAAAGACGGGCCTATAGAATTTAAAATGTTTTAGGAAACCATCCTCCACATCCATCTCATGAAAATACCTTTTCACCCCTTTTAGATGGATATCATACTGATATCTCATCTTCTAGCCAATCTACCTTGCATACCCAGTCAGAAGACTCTGATAGTGAGGAAATTGAATGTGAACCTTTATCTAAGTACATTTGCATGCAAGATGTTATTTCTGACAGTGAATTTAATAATGATGAATCACTTGATACAACTGAAACATATATAAAACCCATGGAAGAGTCCATTGTAATTAATATTAGTACAGAAGATGCGTTGTAAAAGAAGTCAAAATAGGTTCATCCCTCTCCATGGTTGAACGATCTGTGTTTATTGCATTGTTAAAAGAGTATGTAGATGTGTTTGCATGGCCTTATGCTGATATGCCTGGTGTTAATAGAGAAATTACGGAACATCGCATTCCGTTACATCCTGAAAGCAAGCCTAAGCAGCAAAAGCTCCGCCGAATGAAACCAGAGATTAGTCTAAAAGTGAAAGAAGAAATCCAAAAACAGCTTGATGCCAAATTCATCCAAGCTGTAAAGCATACGAGTTGGCTCGCCAATATAGTGGTCGTACCTAAAAAGTATGGAAGAGTTCGGTTGTGCATTGATTTTCGTGAGTTGAATCTTTGCATCACCAAAAGATTGCTTTCCTCTACCCCATATCGAAGTCCTCGTGGATAGTACGGCCAGGTCATGCAATGTTTTCCTTCGTGGATGGATTTTCAAGGTACAATCAAATACTCATGGCTCAAGAAGATATGACAAAGACGTATTTCATCACTCCGTGGGCTACCTTCTGTTACCGAGTTATGCCTTTTGGTCTCAAGAATGCCGGAGCCACATATCAAAAGGCTGCAACCACTATCCTTCATGACTTCATCCACGACATCGTGGAGGTCTATGTAGATGATATGATTGTGAAAAGTGAAGATCGTGAGGGGCATATTCCCGCACTAAAGTCCTTCTTTGAAAGAATCAGGAAATACAATCTAAGGTTAAACCCTCAAAAGTGTGTGTTTGGCGTCACTTCGGGGAAGTTGTTGGGATTCATTGTCAGTCAAGACGGCATCAAAGTGGACTTCGAAAAGGTGAAGGCCATTCAAGAATTGCCTCCTCCAAAAACAGAAAAAGAAGTAAGAGGATTTTTCGGTAGAATTTAATATATCAGCAGGTTCATCTCACAACTCACTATGAGATGTGAACCTATATTCAAGCTGCTCAAAAAAGGGGCATCCCATGAGTGGAACAAGGAATGTCAGGAAGCTTTTGATTCCATGAAAGAGTATATTTCAAATCCACTTGTTCTAATGCCGCCTAGACTAGGGGAACCTCTGATTTTGTACCTCACTATTACAGAAACGGCTATGGGAGCTCTCTTAGCCAAATATCAAGAAGGAACAAAAACGGAAGTTGCCATATACTATCTCAGCGAAAAATTCTTAGAGTATGAGATAAGATATACCCCACTGGAAAAAACATGTGTCTCCTTGGTCAATGCCATAAAGAAGTTGAGGCATCACCTCCAAGCTCATACCACCTATCTGATCTCAAAACTTGATCCAATCAAGTATCTGTTTGAGAAACCCATTCTTAGTGAAAGATTGGCGAGATGGCATGCTATGCTTTCTGAGTTTGATATTCAATGTGTCGGCCAGAAATCTGTTAAAGGAAGAGCTATATCTGAAGCCCTAGCAGAAGGACCAGTGTCAGGAGATGAGTATGATGATGCATTTCCTGATGAGTACTTATTATTCATTGACAATCCACAATGGTGCACGTACTTTGACGGAGCTTCTAATAGGAGAGGTAATGGAGCTAGGGTTTTGTTGGTAGATCCTGATGGAGTCCATATTCCATTTGCTGTCAAGCTGGATTTCCCAACAACAAATAATACAGCTGAGTATGAAGCCTGTATATATGGAGTAAAGGTCGCTTTGGTAGCAGGGGCAAGACATCTCACTGTATATGGAGATTCTAATCTCATCATATCTCAAACGATAGGAACTTGGAGGGTTAGAGATGAGAGACTTCAACTCTACACAGAGTACCTTCAAGAATTGATCCCTTATTTTGATGATATCAGCTTCAAACATCTTCCTCGGGAACAAAATAGTTTCACTGATGCTTTAGCCAATTTCACTGTTAATTTAACATGGGAAAATGGTACAAAGATCCAGTCATTTTTAATTGAAGAAAGGAAGGGACCTACAGTGACGGTAGCATAAATTGTCTTCATACTGGCTCAACAAGATGATGATGATGTCTGGTATAAGGATATGAAGAATTTTCTGAAAACAATGCAATATCCATAGGGAAGTGGCAAGAAAGACCGCATAGCCATCAGAAGGCTAGCTACTCATATTCTCATACTAAAAGGCAGACTATATCACAAAGGATTTGATGGCACTCTACAACTCTGCGTAAATGATAGTGAAAAACAAGCCATCATGGAAGAAGTTCATGGGGGTGAATGTGGAGCCCATATGAACGGAAGAATGCTGGCTCGTAAAATTTTGCGAGCAGGTTTCTATTGGAGCATTCTAGAAGGTGATTGCATTAGCTTTGTCTGTGCTTGCAAGCAATGTCAGATATTTGCTAACCTCAATCATATGTCACATGTGTCACTACATAATATGACCTCTCCTTGGCCATTTTCAAGTTGGGGCATAGATATAATCGGACAAATTCATCCAAAGGCTTCAAATGGGCATCAGTATATTCTTGTAGCAATTGATTACTTTTCGAAGTGGGTTGAAGCTGCATCATTTTCAAAGCTAGGGGCAAAGCAAGTCTCGAAATTTGTGATTAATAACATTATCTGTCGGTATGGCATATCTTTTGAAATCATCTCTGATAATGGATCACAATTTGAGGGTCATCTGAAGACAACTCTCGCAAAATATGCAATCAAGCATCATCAGTCCTCACCTTATCGTCCCCAAACAAATGGAGCGGTGGAAGCAGCCAATAAGACAATCAAGACTATTGTTGCCAAGATGACTGAAAAGACTAGGGAATGGCATGACAAACTACCATATGCCCTTTGGGGATATAAAATATCAATCAGAACTCCAACGGGAACATCCCCGTATTCCTTGGTTTACGGGATGGAGCCAGTCCTATCGGTTGAGGTGGAGATACAATCTCTCATGGTCATAGCAGAAAGTGAAATCTCAGAAGACCAATGGTACAAAACTCGTTATGATGAGCTTGCATTTGCATATGAGCGCCGACTACAAGCTTTGCATAAATTCAACTCTATCAGCGGATAATTGCTCGTGCATTTAACAAAAAGGTTCGAGATAGAGACATTCAAGAAGGCGATCTAGTTTTAAAGGGAAATAGAGCTCTGTTGCATGATCCTCGGGGAAAATTCAAGCCTAACTGGTCTGGGTCATTCCTAGTCAAGCATGTCACCACGGCTGGAGCAGTAAAACTAATGGATTTTGATGGAAAGGAATTCACTCATTTCACTAATCTTGATCAATTGAAGAAATATTACGCTTAGACATCAAAGTAATTGTAATTGTCATGGTCAAGTAACCAAGTAGTTTGTGGATTTTGTATCCTATCTAGTTATTCTTAATAAACATGCCATGTGTTCGCAGGTATTCATAGAGTGTGTACGAGAAAAAAGAAAAAAAAACGAGATGAAAAAAAAAAAAAAAAAGAAAAAAAAAAACGATCAAACAAAAAAAAGAGAAAAAGAAAAATGATGAAACATGCAAGGATGTTCTTGATTGTTAAGGTTTTATGTGTTATGCCTTTATGTGTCATATGATTGATTAATTATGATTTGCATGTCATATTTAATGTTAAAGTGTGCACATGTTTAGAATTGTGTTCACATTGAATTCCTCACAAGCATATAATTCTCACAAACAAATATTCTTTCATTTATTCATCCCAACTGGGGTACTTCATTTCATACATAAAAAGACATAAAGCCTCCATTTCCTACAAACTTAAAAAAAAAAAGAGAAAATAAAGAAAACAAACAACATAGAAAATAAACATAATATTTCTCTCAAACCCTTCTCCTCTTCATGGTAGGCCCGTCTGAACCATTGTCTTGACCAATATCAGCCAGAAGCTACTGAAGGTAATCATCATCAATCGTCGGAGAGGGAGGTTCCGGTAGCGCTGATATAGTTTTAGCCCCCTGCCATATAGTAGGCATTCTCTGAATACCACTCATATCAGCCTCATAAGTAGTACATGTTGGAAGAGTCTGGAGGGCAGGAATGTATTGTTGTCTCCAACCAATTTGCCTTAGACACCTCCATGGAAGGTAGAAAGTAACTTGGCAAAGCCCGGGTAATTGTACACTTCTGTGACCGGAATTGCAATATACAACTGCACTAATACCAAGGTGGTTTGTAATCCACTCTTCTGTCTTCTTTGCGGGAAAAAAATCCTCCCACCCACCATTTTTGTTAAGTTGATAGAAGAAAGGAAGAAGACCTCTCTCCTGGACATGATTAGTTTTGTAAGTAAGACTCTTGTGGGGTTTCATGAGAGAAAATTTTTCTAACAACCATAAGTGAAGGGCTAATGGACATCCCTTCACAAAACTTTGGGGTTTTCTTTAAAGTTCATCTAGGCCAAGAAACATTTCCCCCAAAATAAGTGGTCTAGACGACCCCCACTAACATTTTGAACATGGCATGTGTTTAAAGACCATTTAGTGAGGGTACTTCCCAAAATCATAAGAATGCAAGTATTTTCTCTAGCAATCCTATAGTTGGCATTATTAGAGAATTGCCAAGTGCCAAATTGGAAAGTCAACAATAAGTTAAGAAGAAGTAACTCACCATATTGTAGGTAGTTGCCATGAAGGTTTTCGGGGAAGATATAAAATTGTTGATAAATTTCCCGAGATCCTTGTAGGAGATCTAGGTGTAATAAGCTGGACCATTGGGTGGTAAGCCTAGCAAACCCTCGACCTCTTCAACAAGAGGCACAATCTCCCGATCTCCAAAGCGGAAGACATGACGAGTTTCATCCCAAAATTGGGAAGCAACATGAATCATTTCATAATAGATAGAAAGTGAAAGCAAAGGCATAAGAGCCTTAGTGAAGCGGGAAGAAGAAGAAGATTGCCTTGGTTGCTACAAATTCTTCGTGACCCCCGAGAGTTGTTTTTTCTCACGACTCCCCATTTCATTAGCTTCTTCATAATTAGGAGCCATTTTTTTTAAAGAAGAAAAATTAGAGAAAAGATCGGAGTAGTGAAGATGGTGCATTTGGAAATGAAGAACCATGCCCCTTTTATAGATGGAAAAGATGATCATCCATGATTCATGCCATGGATAATAAGTTTGAGTATTGTCCATGGGATTACAAGGAGCATCCTTCACCATGACTAATGACCAAGCATTTGTGGTATAGCAATTTTTGTTGAAGCCGAACATAAAAAAAACTGTGTCAATGATGAATCAAGAACATTAATACAATCCCTTTTCCTAATGATCATCCAAAATAATGACCTTGATCAATCTATTTTATATAGTGATCGTCATTCTCCGATAAAGCAAATAAGCATTATGCATGAAAAATTGCCTGAAAGATTTTCGAGAAAAAACAGATAAAATTTTGCCATATGACGGTTGGTCCACCATAGTTCATCTAGAGGGTAATAACCTTTGGTCAACCCTTTTAGGTGACATGATTTAACAATGCATCACTTTAAAGTGACATGACCTGACAATGTCCTAATTTAAGGTGACATGATAACACACGGAGTCTTAAAAGTAAGTGATGGTGATTTGACAATTTGCTTGTCATCAAGGCCATGAAAAACTGTAAAAAGAAACACTGGAGTCAGACTGTTAATTGTCGGAGTCTCTCACATTAACAAAAGATAAATTCATAAGACAAAAAAAAAAGACGACAATAAAGTCGCGTTTTCAAATTTTAGAAAACTAATTGGGATTTTCTATCTAAGACGACAATAAGGTCGCGTTTTCAAATTTTAGAAAATTAATTGGGATTTTCTATCTAACACGACGTTAAAGTCGCATTTTCAAATTTCAGAAAATTAATTGGGATTTTCTATCTAAGACGACAATAAAGTCGCATCTTAGAAAATTAATTGGGATTTTCTATCTAAGGCGACAATAAAGTCGCATCTTAGAAAATTAATAGGGATGTTCTACTTAAGACGACGACAAAGTCGCATTTTCAATTTTAGAAAATTAATTGGGATTTTCTATCTAAAACGACGTCAAAGTCGCATTTCCAATTTTAGAAAATTAACTGGGATTTTCTACTTAAAGCGCCAATAGAAGTCGCAAATCATGTTTTCAAAATAGCACTGATGATAACTGTTCTATGGAGAATATGTCATCTCAAAATAAATTTTCTGTCAAAATTTTGTGTCTTTTTAAACATTGGTCATCATTTCATCCAAAATTCGACCAATGTGGGGCATTATGTAGACACCAAATTTTGAGCCCCTGTTATATGTCACAATAAAGTTTTTTTGAAAAAAGAAATAAAATAATGAGAACTGTCGTACATCGTGGAGCGCTCCCCCCGCCAGAGGCACGTCTTGTCTCGGAACGCGAGTTTCATTTCGTGGTGTGGTCTTCCATTTTTACATGTTTGTCGCACAATTGCGGTTTAGAAATATAATTTTCCGACAATCGTAGTCAACGACTACCACCATCGACTTCAATAAAATGGTTTGTTGACGAATCATGTTCGTCTTTAATAATCTGACGAATGTTCGTTAATTATTTCAAGTTAGTTTATCGAAAATCTGAAAAAATGAGTCGAGATTGGGCGCCGAAATTTTAATCGTCTCTCCAAACTGGCGGAAATTAGTTTTCTTAATGGTCAAGTCATTGTTCATTGAATAAAGAATAAGAATATATTCTTTATCCACTAATCACATCCTTTATCCCTTAGTTAAGGAATAAGAATCATGAAAAGGAGTGAGAATAACAATCAAATCCCATGTGTAAGAGGCAAGAATCCGGATTTTTTCCGGCGGATTCGAGTTGTGCGCTAGGCACATGATCATGCGCCAGACGCATGATTGTGCGCCTAGCGCACAACAGCATCCTGCCCCAGACGCAGGGCCATGCGCCTAGCGCACGGAGCTGTGCCTAGCGCAGTAATCCAGTCAGTTTCGTTTTTCACGATTTTCGAAGTATTTCTACGTATTAGGATGTATTTAGGGAAGAATATTTTCTGAAAATTTGATTTTGCCTCATTGATGAAAAAATCCAAAAAGAATAAGAATATTTGTGTTTCCAAAGAAATTTGATGATGTCATTAGGGTGAGGTCATTAAAGTGATGTCATTAGGGTGATTTAGGATGGTAAAAATCAGATTTTTTGGGGTTAAAAATATGATTTTTTACCTTCTTCAAACCCTAATTCACCACCTCATTTCCCTATAGATACCCTCCATTTTTTTTACTTTAAAGGACAAGTTGAGCTTAAAAGCAACTTAATTTCACAACTTCTCTCAATACTACTCTCATCTTCTCTACTTCCTTCCTCTAAAAAAATCTCATTCAAGAAAAAGAAAGTAAAAGTTAGGAAAGTAATTAGTAAGTAAAGAAGTTCATCAAAAGAAAAACACAAAAAAAAGGGTTTAAGTTAGTAATTAAGTGGATTTAGAAACTCACTTAGAAATTAAGAAAATCACAAAAAAGGTAGAAAACTTTGCAAAAGAAAGTGCATCATTGAGCTAGCAAGGTAAAGTTGAAGCTCTTATCATTTTTTTAATCTTTGGAGTGATTTGGGTATGTGGAAGTCCTAATAGGTTCCCAACCTTAAATCACCCCACCTAAAATAGTCAACTCTAATGGGGAGACTCTTATGAAACAATGTGTTTATGTGATTTTTCTTAATCAAGTTGTTGTTCATCACCAAAAACATGTTTTCATAAAAAATTCAAGAAGAGTTGTGCATAAACATCTCCATAAAAAGAAAATGTGATGCCGTAATTGTGGTCAGTTTTAATTTTGTACTTCATTTTAATTTTTGTCTGTATTAACTAAATATTTTATAGGATTTAATATTTTTTCTATGAAGTTCAAGATGTTTCCAGCAACTGGGCTTTGGAATTTCTAAAAAACGAAATTTGTACAGATAATTAAAAATCATACAACTTTGTTGTGCAAAACTGATTTTGTCCAGTACCACATAAGTTTGTTCTGTCAATAAAGTTTAAAATAAAGGAAAAGTTATCAAGAATAAGTCAACCTTTAAGCCATCCTCTAAAAACAAGTCAACCTTTTGATTGTCCTTGAATAAGTCAACCTTTCATACCACTTTGTTTTTAGCAAGTCTTTGCCTATTATTAACTTATTTAACCGCTTAAATATGAAATGTGTAACTCTTCAAAGGAATGAGAGAGAAAACAAAAAGAAATAAAAAATTACAAAAAAGAAAGAAAAAAGTCAGATTATTTGTAATTTAACTTGTTTAAAATTGATAAGTACTAAAGATAGACTTATTCATGAAATAATCAAAAGATGACTTATTTTTAGCGGACGGGACAAAGGTTAACTTATTATTGACAATTATTCCTGAAATAAACTCATTTAGACAAAACTTAAAACATCAAATTTAAAGTAAACATCAGTAGCTTTTCAAAAACATAAAAATCATATTCATATGAATTTTATACAATTTTATATCTTTTTTACAAAAAACGTTCATGTAAATCACTAAATTACAGAACGCTGATTTTCTCTTCAGTTAAGGAAAAAACAAAAAGGGGTCTTAAAAATGTCCAATTCAAGTGAAAATTTTCAGTCAAGTCCTTCAAAGTGTCTAGAATGTTCATACCAAAATTGACTTCAAAATAAGTTCAGAAAGTTGGATTTCAAAGAATAAATTGGATAAAGGTCCAGTTTTGACCAGTTTTGGCATAAAATTCACTATAATTCGAGTTGTCACTAAAAGCTTGTGAAATTTTGACAAAACATAAAAACCTCACTAACCTATCCATATATGTATCACATTCTCAATTTAACGTTTTGTACAGAAAGTTATGAATTTTATAAGTCAGTACAAGGACAAAAGTGCAATCTGGAAAATGAAATAAAGAGATTAACTCAAGTTTCATAAAAAAAATTGTTTTCTTTATACGAAAATGTTAATTAAAAATCATTGAAATTTTAAGTTTCTATTAAAATGACTCATTTTATCATGTAAATAATAATCAATAAAAATTGTCATAAAAAAATCAAAATCAAAGAAGTTAAGTAATCTCTAATTTTCACAAGTTTATAAATAAACATGAATTCCAAAACCCATTCAAGGAGATGAAGATCAAGGAGTATCATGGTGAAGATCAAGATTGAAGACTTGTATAGATCATAGATTTTGTACATATTGTTGTAATAACAATTTCTTTGTAAATAGTTATTACATCACTCATTAGTAAAAAAACATGGAGATGTTTATGCATAATTTTCATAAATAATTACACAATCCTTTTAATAAAATGAGCAACCAATGTTACAAATGTTGCATGTTGGGCCCAATATGTCATAATATATGAATTAAATGACCCAATCTCAATTAAGAGGAAAAATTGCAAATCTAACTAAGTTAAATTGTATGATGATCCATCCTACATTTTAAAATTTGTTCTCCATCTTCAAATGGATTAATCATATAATTTGACATAATTAGATTGGTAATTATGATCTCCAAATTGATTTTAGGCCGTTTCACGTGTCTCGCTTTAAATGGCCAAATTCCAATTAGCCAAACACAATCTCCAAATTTGATCTCAAATTAATCATTTCTCTCTAAATGACTTAATAATTTTCAATTAAGGCCCTGTTCTTTTGAACTTATTTTGGCTGAACTGAACTGAACTTATCTTATTTTTGCTGAACTGAACTTATTTCGGCGAACTGCATCGAACCGAACTTATTTTTACTTATTTTTTATTTTGGCTGAACCGAACTTATTTTTGTTGAGTCGAACTTATTTTCTTTGAATCGAAGCTGTATTAACATAATATTATCAATACTTATTATTATAATAATCAATAAATATTAACATAATATCATCAATACTTATTATTATTATTATTTTATAATAATAAATAATAAATAATAAATAATAAATAATAAATAATAAATAATAATAATAATAATAATAATAATAATAATAAATAATAAATAATAAATAATAAATAATAATAATAATAATAATAATAAATAATAAATAATAAATAATATAATAAACAATAAATAATAAATAATAAATAATAAATAATAAATAATAAATAATAATAATATATTATAATAATAATAATTATAAATAATAAATAATAAATAATAAATAATAAATAATAAATAATAAATAATAAATAATAAATAATAAATAATAAATAATAAATAATAAATAATAAATAATAAATAATAAATAATAAATAATAAATAATAAATAATAAATAATAAATAATAAATAATAAATAATAAATAATAAATAATAAATAATAAATAATAAATAATAAATAATAAATAATAAATAATAAATAATAAATAATAAATAATAAATAATAAATAATAAATAATAAATAATAAATAATAAATAATAAATAATAAATAATAAATAATAAATAATAAATAATAAATAATAAATAATAAATAATAAATAATAAATAATAAATAATAAATAATAAATAATAAATAATAAATAATAAATAATAAATAATAAATAATAAATAATAAATAATAAATAATAAATAATAAATAATAAATAATAAATAATAAATAATAAATAATAAAATAATAATAATAATAATAATAATAATAATAATAATAATAATAATAATAAAAAATAATGAAAAAAAAAAAAAAAAAATAAAAAAAAATAAAGAATAAAAAATACAAATTCATCGTTATTATAATTATAATATTAATAATAATAACAATATTAATAGTAATATTGAAAACAAAAATAATAATTACAACATTAGACAAGACCGAAGCGAACCGAACTTATTTTTTTGCCGAATCGAACTTATTTTTACTTATTTTTCTTTGAGCGAACCGAACGAACTTATTTTCTTTGAACCGAACTTATTTTTTTGAATTGAACTGAAAATAAGTCCAAAAGAACATGGCCTAAAATTATTTCTCAAAAGCCTTCAAATTAGGAAGCAAACCTCTTTTCCTAAGACCTTTTAAAAATTATAAACGTGATCACTAATTAAGGTGGTTATTTCAATCCTCGATTAATCGCTAATTAGAGCGGTTGACTCAAACTTTTCATTTAATCACTAATTAAGGTGATTAATTTTATCTTTCATATTTAATCACTAATTAGAGTGATTATCTTAAACCTTAATAATTGTTAATTAGGACGATTATTTTTCTCATTTAATCACTAATTAAAGTGATTATCTTAAACCTTAATAATCGTAAATTAGGGGGATTATTTTTCATATTTAATCACTTATTAGAGTGATTATCTTAAACCTTACTAATCGTTAATTAGGGCGATTATTTTTCCTATTTAATCACTAATTAGAGTGATTATCTTAAACCTTAATAATCGTTAATTAGGGCGATTATTTTTCTCATTTAATCACTAATTAGAGTGATTATCTTAAACCTTGAATAATCACTAATTAAGGTGATTATTTCCTCCTCCATTCTTAATCACTAATTAAGGTGATTATCTTGATCCTCCTTCATATTCAATCACTAATTTAAGTGATTATCTTAACCTCATTTCAATCACTAATTGGAGTGATTACCTTATTCCTAATAGATTTGTCTAATTCTAAAAGGTGAGTTATTCATAATCTATTTCCTTTTCTTCCCCAATGGAATTGGCCATTTAGGGTGAGACATAAGATCGAACTACAATGGTTTTGATCCATGAGTGGATTCCAATCCTGCAATGATTGGTACGTAGTGCAACTTCAGTGCTCAAACCTACCATGTACAAATGATATATTGGCCCTAAAAAAATGATTGATGTGTATATGTGCAAATTATGTGATTTTTTCTTTCTTTTTAATAGCCATGATTACTTTAAAATGGAAAATAACGCATTTAGTAAGAGCCCGTTCTAAAGAACGGAAGAGGAGAAGAGTTCCAGACGTTCGCACCTGTTAACCTAAACCCTGAACCCTATCTCATGGTATGAAAGACCAATTTTCAAAAAAACCTTATCCATATGAAGTCATCATCGTTTTAGATGATATTTCTTGAAATTGATTTTAAAATGATTTGTTAAATAAATCTGTCCCTATTCAGATATTAATAAGGTGGCGACTTCAAAGTTTTCTAAAACTCATAGTCCAATGAGAGACTTTCGTGGGATTCAGACAGTTAATACAGACAGTCAAGAATCGGGTACCATGCTAGATTGTGTTAAACTCCGTAATCTTGGAGTATTCCCATTGATCAATATATATAGTGTTTACAAAATAATAATCCTAACCATGTTAGGAATCCAAACTATATTGGGATTATACAAATATATCCTAAACCGATATCCTAAATATATTCTCTATCATTTAGTATAAGGTTTTAACTTGCAAAATAAAATTATAAAAGGTTGTTTCTAACAAAAAAACTATTATAAAAAGTTGTTGTTGGCAAACTTTAAATTGAGTCAATCTTAGAAAAATATTGGTCAACGTTGGAATGACATCATCAAGTTTCTTCTGACAAAGTTTTTTATGTTTAAGGTTTCTCTTGACAAAAAAAGCCTAGCAACTATTCCCTCCTCTCCTTTTTCTCTCCTCTTTTCACAAAAAACCCTCTAGAGGGGATGCCATTGATGTTTTCTTCCATGGTAAGCCCATCTTTCTCTCCTTTTTGCAGTTTCTAGTTTATGTTCTTGCTTTTGTAGTTTTTTCGCAGTTTTCAATAAGTCCCATCAGTTTTCAATATTGAGTTATATTCTTTTTTGTATATAAACCGAAAGAATATATTTTTGAAATTAGGTGAACATACCTTTTAAACTAAAAAGAACATACCTTTTAAACTAAAAAGAACATACCTTTTGAATTAAACAAATATACCTTATAACTTAAAGGAGCTAGCGTATAGTTATAAAAAGGACTTCTCTACCTAAAAATATACTCCAAAAAAATCATGTAAATCTACAAATATTTTGATGTAAATAACACCTGTTAAAACAAATTGATTATCTCATTGAATAAACAATAACCAAAATAATAGATAATAATATATTTTTTTAGTTGAAGGCAATCCACGCAAGGTAGAGATATTGCGGGGATACTGGGTAGTTTCATAATGCGGTAATGCCACAATTTGTGGAACAAACTTGGCTGTAATTGTTTTTTTTAAAAAAAATTAAATATGAGATTACAATCTTTGCAAAGAATTAAAATGGTGATACAATGAGTTGCTGCCGCAAAATATGTGGAACAAACTTCATGTTTTTTTTTTTTTTTTTTTTATAATTTATTTAAGGGCAACAATCTTCACGCAAAATGCATCAAAACACCGACGTTATTGAACGGGTGCACGAGAGAGCATGATGCTCTCTGGTGCACCTACAAATTTCCAATGTCGTATGACTTCATATTCATGAATAAATTTTCACTTAAAAAAAAAAGGTTTCTCTTAATAATTTTTTTTAAAAGGTTGTTTTCTCACGAAAAACTACTTATAAAATGTTTTCTAACAAATTTTCCATAATCTCTATTATATAAGTGAAGGGGGGAGGGAGATGGTGTCCCCCTTAAAAAAGTCTTATATACCCTTAATGAATTTAAATTGCCATATATATTAAATAATCTTTTCTTCTTCCTATTTGCCATATATATTAAACAAGTTAACAATGGAATTGAATTTGAAATTTCAATTAAATATTAAATTAAGGAGAATGATTTACTCTTTTTACATATGTGTGAAAATTCTGATCAAAAATTAAATTGACAATATAACTTGATTGACACAAGAAAAAATAAAAACTTGAATTTCATATTAATAATTATATTGATAATATTTTAAAACCTAAATGTTGATTATTATTCGGTAATCTTTATATATAATTCAAACGCTTATATTCAACGATTGAACCTGATACACAAATTCTTCCACTTTATTTAAGCACAAACTTTCTTCTGCTTTATTTTCCTTCTCTCAATACTATATTTGAATAACGATGAATAACTAACTAAAAAAACCAACGAAACATTAATTTAAGAAAAACATATCAAAAAAATAAAAAAAATTATAAATGTATGTTCGAATTAAATTTTTTATAACACCGAAAAATAACTGAAAAGAAAAACGTTAATATAACATGTATGCGTGCAAAAAATGCTAGCCCTGCCCAGCATTATTGCCCATTTGCATAAAAGACAATCCTAAACGACATCAACAGTTCAACACCCTCCCTCACTCAGTCACTCATACGGGATTCTGGGGATCGAACTCATCTTCAAACCTCGTTCCAGATTCTTATTTTTCCACCCCTTAGTTGAATCTACTTGTTTTGAGGATCTTTTGTTGCGATTTTACTTGTGAGTATTTCATTTCTTGCGATTTTTAAGAGCTACTTCATGTGAGTCTCCTTCATGCGATTTTATGCGATTGTTATTGTTTGTTTCATGAATTCAACTTCCTTTTTGTAATCTCATGTTAGGGATATTATAAACTTATGATTCGAATTTTTGGTATAGCTTCTTAATTCATGTTTGTTTCTTGGAATCAAATGATAAATAACTTTTATGTTACAATTTGTACATGCGCATATTTTCATGCGATTGTTCATTTATTCTTGTTTGTTCTCATGAAATCAATTTTTGAAGTTTTTTGACTGGTAATCTGGAATGAATGACCTGTGCTCCCTGCGCTGGCTCAGGGACGGGCCTGCACTTATGCCGGGTTATTGTTGTTCAACTTTCGGTTACTGGCGATTTCAGCATTTTTTTGTTTGTTTGTTCGAACGCAGTCTCATCTTGTTGGAGATATAGCTTGGTTTATGGTTCTTGCCGTTCTGGAGGTAAATCAAGGATGCACCAACCATGGTTATATCGATGTTAGTTTTGCTTATAGAATACTTTTGTAAGGCTAGTCATACGTAGAATCTCAGAAAATTGTCATTTAAGAAAAAGGTGTGTTAAATTTGGGCTTGGAAATATGGTGGGGCATACGATGGTTCAGGGTTTGACAACATCGACAGGTATAACATCTTCATTAATTCACATTAGGCATTGTTCTAGCAATTCTTTGCCTTCTCTTCCTTCTAGATGTCAGAAGCGGGTGGTCTTTGTCAAGGCTTCACTGTCTAACACTGAGAACAACCAATCGCTTCCTTCACCAGACGGGGAAAAGTGCACTTTCGGCTGTATTAGATGTCCCTCGTCGTCTTTGGAAGCAAACATTACGTCCTCTAGGTGATTTTGGTTTTGGTAGGAGGAGCATTTGGGAAGGTGGGGTTGGCTTGTTTCTCATCTCAGGTACAGTTCTTTTTGTGCTGAGTTTGGCCTGGCTGAGAGCTTTCCAGATTCGCTCTCAATTTAGGAAGTACTCGACTGTGTTTGAGTTTCCTAAGGCTTGTGGAATTTGTACTGGAACACCTGTGAGGATTAGAGGCGTGAATGTTGGCAATGTGGTTCGTGTGAACTCTTCTTTGAAAAGCGTGGAAGCTGTTGTTGAGGTCAGTAGTCTGTTGGCAAATGCTTGTCTGTTGCTGTAGTCGTTATTTCAACTTTACTCAATTTCATGATTAAGTTTGAATTTTGGGTTAATTCTTAACGTTTTCTGGTTATGCAAAGAACTACTTATGGAAGTGTCGTTTTCTGTTTCCAGGTTGATGATGACAAGATCATTATCCCACGAAATTCTTTAGTTGAAGTGAACCAGTCTGGTCTCCTCATGGAAACTATGATTGACATAACGCCTAAGGACCCTATACCAATACCTACTCATGGGCCTCTGGATTTAGAATGTGACAAGGAAGGTCTTATTGTTTGTGACAGGCAAAAGATTAAGGGACATCAGGGTGTGAGTTTAGATGAACTTGTGGGAATATTTACCCGTATCGGACGTGAAGTAGAAGAGATTGGTGTTGCCAATACCTATTCACTGGCAGAAAGAGTTGCAGGTGTTATTGAAGAGGCGAGACCACTATTGTCAAAGGTGTGTTGTCCTGTTTGTTATATTATCTGTTATGTTTCTGGTCATAATGATTGCATGTTAATGTTTATGGCAGAGAGTTATAGTGTAAATGAAGGGTTTCTTGAGAGAAATTCTACAGTATGTTGTTTATTTCATCTTTATTCAGTTACATCCATCAATTGCTTTACGGACTACAGGGACTTGGACCTTCACAACGTAATGCGTTAAATTGTACTTCCTCCATTCTTTTTCTATTGCAACATTTGAGTTTTCACCTTGCCAAGACACAACTTTAACCATTAATATCTTTAATTACTTTTAGTAAAAATTATAAAAAGTTGATATATATCGAGATAAATCTAACAAGACTCCATATGACTATATTTTTCCATATGTAAAAATCACAGCTGATGGTGATAGGGTTTTGTGTGAATAGTGTAAAAATCCATATGTTGCAATAGAAAAAGAATGGAGGAAGTACATATTTGTCATACTTTTAATGGAAAATCTTCACAGTTTCTGCCCTTGTCTCTGTTTTTTTCCTCCTGGTCTCCTACATCTTGATGTCAGAACTATTGTTCTATATGACGGCTAAAAATCTGGACTGTGGGCAACTTTGTTAGCTTCTTGGTTTTATTGCTACCGAATGCCCACTATGCTACATTTTTCATGGAAGACGTGACGGAGTTTTTTCAAGTACCCATATTTGTAGTTTCACAATGGAGAATTCTAGGGGTGTTAACGAGCCGAACCGGGACCGAACATGCTCAGGCTCGGCTCGGCTCGGCTCGAAACTGGTGGAAGTCAAGCTCCGCTCGAGGTCGAAGCTCGACGAGCCTCAAATATTTGGGCTCGGCTCGAGCTCGAGAGGACAAAGTCCAAGCTCGGCTCGAAACTTAGTTTGAAAAAGTTGGGCTTAGGCCCAACCGTATAGGCTCAAGTCAATAACTAATTATACCGTATAGGCCCAAGTCAACTGTATAAGCCAACTAAGCCCAAGAAAGTAGGTGAGCTTGTTAATTCACCCATCATATGCTTTTATAACTTGGTTTCCCTCTTAGCATTGCTAAGATTTCAATGTGGGACTCCATGGTTCGTTGAAGAAAAACAAACTCATCCTACCCATGATTTTTTAACTTGGTTTCCCTCTTAGCATTGCTAAGATTTCAATTGGGACTCCATATTATGTTTAACTCATCCTACATATGTTTTTATAACTTGGTTTCCCTCTTAGCGTGCCTGAAATTTCGATGGACTCCATGTTTTGTTAAAGAAAAAAAATCTCCCTACATATGCTTTTATAACTTGGTTTCCTTAACTTCACTAAAATTTCGATGTGGGACGTCATGTATTAAAAAAAACTTCCAACCTTGTAACAATAAGACTACAAGTGCATTTAAATAATCAATTATTTAATAGTTTAATTATTAAATAATCAAATATTTTAAAATATACTTCATTCCTTTTGTGAAGATAATAGAGTATAAATTTTGTTTTCCAACCAAGGAGGTACAAAATCAAGCTCTAAGTTGAGGTAAGGAGTAGTAGCTATTTATAAAGAAAGTAAGGTTGGTACTTGTTTTATTAACCAATGTGGGACTTTAGTGCCTAGTGGAGTACTTTTTAAGGTCCAAGTTGGATTACAAATTAAAATATAAATAGTAATCTAAATTTTATCGAATGTGTTTGCGAGCTTTCGAGCCGAACTCCATTAGGCTCAGGCTCGTTAAGGTCTCGAGCTGATCCCGAACTCGAATCGAGCCCCTCCGAGCCGAGCTTTGACCGTGCCAAATCCGAATAGTTTGCGAGCCGTCCTGGTTCGTTAGCACCCCTAGACAATTCCTTTGTTGTTGCTGTTGTCATTGCATGGCTTACTTTCTATTCTAGGTTAAATAGATTACTTGTTTTAGTTTTCGTATGACTTGGAAGGAGGTGCATTGCCCCACCCTTCTGCTCAAACTTATGTATATCCGTTATTCCTACAAAAATAGCCAAGGCCCTAGAGATACTGTTCACCATGAAGAGGAACTAGAAGTCTTGTTTTAGACTTCAATACTTAATTAGTACATGGTTGAATGGTAAATAACTCTATACTCTTGCTTAAATCTATGACTTTGACCTTTTTTTTCCCCTCCTTTTTTTAAAAGATAATTATATACTCAACAAAATAATACAACCTAAGCACCCCGTCTAACCATCACCAGCTTCTATGAAGTTTTTGCCTAAGTTTAGGAGGGGAAAGCACTATCAATATAAAACAGATTTATAGCAATGCCCTAGAATATCTTTACCGTACTGTTCCTGCAGCCGATTCTGATACTAATTCCCTCCTCTTCTTATTTATTAATTTTTATTAATTATTGTTTCTTTTAGCAAATGTGAAGGTGATTTCATTTCTCATAATTTTTAATACAGATACACTTAAGCCTCCCTGAGGAATTCGGTGACACCCTAATGGCCTTTATTTACTTGTTTTTGCTATCACTGTAACATCCTTCGTTCAACCTGTAAACACTAAACTCCTTGACCTCTCTGTTTATCTTGCTCAAAATGTTGATACACCCTTCGAACAAATAAATAAGAATGCAATCCCCCTCCCCCTCTTGCAATGCAACCATTCCAACTAGGAAGTTTTTGATCTGCAGTCAAATTACACGGCTTCTGAAGGAGTGTTTAGGAAACTCCGAAAATAAGATGTGTCAGACTTCAAGATTCTATGCTTCACAGAGGTTGCCCTTGATATTAGTAGAGATCAATGAACTGACTTTCCCAATTCTATCCTTGGTTATCAGCTTGTTGTTGATTGCATGACAGCTAATAATACTACCTATTTTTCGACAATGTTGATCTAATTTGACTTTGTGGTCAAAGCCTCCCAACTTGATCCATTATTTTTTCACTATAAGTTCATGCTGACTATGAAATAGTTTGACATGGTAAATCTAGAGAACAGATTTTTATCTTATCTTACTGTAAATTTTAAAGATTAATGGACGAAGATAATTTTTATTTCAAAGTCAAATCAGGCCAACTATCTTTGGAAAATTATACATGCGCAATATAACTTTTTATAATGACATTGTGCTGATACAAAGTTGGATCATTCGAAGTCTTGTACAACTTGAAAACATCATGAGTGTAAATTCAACTTCTCTGGCCATTCCTTTTTGGTTATAATAATTCGATTATGAATCGTGCTTTGTTCAATATACATCATTACCGCTTATTAAAATTAACTGCACTATGTTGAACATGTAGATAGTCATATCATACTGTTGTAGATTTACGGTCCGTTTGGTTAGTGGTCATAAATAGTGGTAATGGTAATGATATTTAGTGTAAATTTGTAAAGAAGTTCTCATGTTAATGACCATAGGAATGGAACTTTATCACAAAACATGGGTTTCCCTTTCTAAATTTCCATTACCACCCAATACCACCTTCCCAAGTACAAATTTACTGGTAATAAATAGTGGTAATGGTAATGAGATTTTAGGAAGAAAATGGATATCTTGGGATGAAGTAGCATTACCATAGGTAATGACATTGGATTTCTAGTACAAATTTACACTATAATGCATTACCATTCCCACCATTTATGGCTTCTTACCAAACGGGCCATTAATGTATTTCCTTATGCTAACACCTGTACACTGTGTAGTGATTCTTCAGATTAAAGCCATGTCTGAAGACATTCAACCTTTATTGTCCGAGGTCCGGGACACTGGTTTGCTAAAGGAAGTTGAAGGCTTGACTAAAAGTCTTACACAGGCAACTGATGATTTGAGGCAAGCATTCATTTATCTTGTCTCTTATCAGTTTGAAGTTATTTCTAATTGACCTTGTTTTTAGATAAGAGAATTGATTTATAAGAATAATGTTAATAAGGTATTGCGTGAAAAGAGGACAAGGGGAGTATTTCTAATTGGCCTTTCAATCATAATGTGGTAAATAATATGCAGAATGGCAATGGAAAGATTACTGCCTTGCTCCTGAGTTTTGATCGTTGATTATGTTTGTCATTATCTAATGTTCTGACAAGTACTTCAGATGCGCGATCCATTAACTCAGTCATTGCTTGACCTGAGGATTATCCCTTCTACTACATGTCATTCTTGATGTTATTTCTTTGTAAGTCAATCGTATCGATGGATATTGACACCTTTCTTAGAAAAGCTGCATGCCTATTGGCTGCCTCACTTAGACATTGGTACCTTGTAATTTGCCAGTCTGTGTCTAGGGTTTAGATTCAGCTGTCTGGAAGTTTGAGGGTGAAATTGAGAGTTCAAGATACAGATGTGCTAGCCTGTTTGTTGGTTCGCCCTAATGTTTGTATATTTTCCATCTAATGACCGTAGATTTTGGAATCTTTTACTTGATTGTAGAAGAAATATCTTCCTTACTTTTTTTAGAACTTTTTTTGACCAGACATACCATACTCCATAGATCCTGCCCCTTAAATTAAGCAAAAATCCATCAAATCCTCATTTTCTCCTTCTTCAATGTTAAGACCACAAGCTTTTTTTTTACAGCTGATTTGGTCCAGGTTATGAGATCAATGATGTTTTGACCTACTGCAATCTTAGGTAAGCGAACTTTGACCCCTGCAATAAGTGCTTTCTTTATTGAGTCCGTGTGTCAGTGTAGAGATTTTTTAGACTTTAGAAACTTCTTAGGCATGATGATGATTTGGGCCACTACTTAGACATGCTAAAAAAGGACAGATTTGATGAGCTGAATTCTGCGGTAATATTATAGACATCTTCATGGCCAACTCCTAACCCAAGCAATAACCTACAGGAAAGCTGCGCACCTAAGTACTTAAAAGGAAGCAGACCTTTTGTACGACTGTTTTTTCTTCAAGGTGACCACCTGCATAACTAAGATTAGGGAGAATAAGTGGGCTTTGTATCAGAACCACCCTCTTAGTGAGATTGGCTTGAAGTCCAGAAGCTTGTGAGAAATGAAGCAATTGGACAGATTTTAAATCCCTTCAAGCTAATAAGTCATCTGCAGAAGAGCAAATGCGTGGGCATGTAATCTCCAATTTTTCAGATATGGGATGGAAATTATGGCCTGGACAGAGCTTTTAATTTTCCAACTTCTGCGATAGTATTCAAGGCATAGGAGATAGGACAAAAAAGAAAGGGCTTAAAGGATCGCCCTACCTTAGTTTTTTCTCCTGTAAGGAATGGCTTGGTAGGAATTGCATTGATTATAATTGCATATGAAACTGAGGTGAGGCAGGACATGATCTGTTGCACAAAAGTAGAACGAAAGACACTTCAAGCAATATCTGCTTCAAATGGGGAATTCAACGAAGTCAAGTGCCTCTTGTATGATGTATCACATCCATATACCTGGGAGATTGATGTTATGGCCCTAACAAGTGCATGAGCTAATAGGATACTGTCCACAATGAGTCTGCTAGTCATAACTGCAGCTTTGGCAGGATCGATAAGGTTGTCAATAACCTGATTTAGCCTGCCATTGATTACTTTGATAACAAATTTGTGAAGCATGATACATCAGGCAATGGGTCTAAAGTCTTCAATGGTATTAGGATAACACTTTTGGTGTGATGGTTTTGGGCTTATGGCAGTCATTGCAACTGATAGCTGTACTCAATTTTCTACTTTGAACGAAGTGTCTAACAGCAGGACACACACATCATCTTTAATGATAGGCCATATGTTATTAAAGAAAAGGGCATTAGACCCATCTATACCTGAGGCCTTAAAATTGTCAACAGAGTATAGACCAGGAAATATCAGAAATCAGCACAGAGAATCTGCCGGTGTTGAGGGCCAAGAATGTTATCTTCCCTGATAGAAAGGATGTGAAATTATAGGCAATGAAGAAGCACAAGAGCCTAGTAAGCCATGGTAGTAATGAAGACTCTTGAATATCAGCCAGGAACATGAGCTTGATACCAGTTAGAGATTTTTGGAGAATTGATTCTGTTGTGAGCCTCCCAAGACCTGATAGCAGAGGAGAAAATAGTTGAATCACCCAACTTGATCTAATAAATTATGGAAATCTGCTGCAAAGTAGAATCTTTAATCTTCAGCCATTTGTCAAAGTTAGTAGCAACTCTACCAGATTGATTGTGGCTAATAAACTGAACCTGTATAATAAACAAATCTTCTATGACCTGCATGAATTTTTTAGAGACTTTGGCAAACTCGATTAATACTCTAAGCAAGTCTTGGAAATTCTAATTAATGCCAGACATCAAAAAGAGTGAGGTCAGGATAAAAAGATGAACAATGAGAAGAGACCATAGAAAGAGAAGGATCTGCAATAGCATTGAAGATTTGGAGAATCTAAATGGACTACACCCCCCAAAATTAGCAGGTAAAACACATTGAATCAGCTCAAGGGAGTAATAAAAAGTTGAATGATTCAGATAAACTTCAATGTACATACTGTCAGAGCCTTCCTGATGAATGCACGAGGTATAATCCCGCCCTTACTTTAAAAAAGTTGGCATTGTGAAACAAATTCCTCGAAATTTCATCCAGCTAAGGTGAATGGAGCATCATTGATTCTATCAGCCTTGTGTAGGATAGCATTAAAATCTTCAAATGATCTATGGGAGGGGGAGGAGAAAGAAAAAGCAAGTCTGACCATAGGTTTTTCCCTGTATCCATATGGTTAGAGCCATAAACAGTGGAGAAAAAACAGTTGAAATCAGCATATAGACATTTCAGTTCATGACGTATAAGCTGACTTGTAGTATATAAAATTGTATTATTGACTTCCTGATGCTTCCACATGAGCCTTGTATTTCCGTTATTTGCATATTTGTAATCACGAGGACAATTGTGATTTGTGAAGGGAGCCAGATTTCTGGAACTCTTGTTTCTAAGAGAATTAGAATAGAATCTTTATTTGAGAGAGTAAATCTTCTCCACTCTATATTCTAACAGGGATATTTCGATCCCCTTATATTCCAGATGAAATTATTCATGACAGTTGGGCCCTTCCTCCAAGTTGAATAATGTGTCATTTTGAGTAGCTTACTGTTTATCTGTATATGCCATGCTATGTTGCTAGCTGATGATGCAACTACATTATTGTACCATGCTTGCCGTGAAATGCTGAACAGTACTAGGCTGTTGAAGAAGCTACCGCTCAAATTGTTTTCTCTCAGTCAAATGACCAATTAATAAAGGAATATTGTCTTCCATTTCTGTTGTAGTACTGCTAACCAGGCTCTTGAAAGAGGGCTTCCTTTATCTTCCTCCTATAGGGTCGGCACAACCCGGCAAGGATCCTTAGCCATTGCCTACCGCAAAAAAAAAAAAAAATTCCATAGTTTGTATTGCATTATGTTATGCATGCTTTATTTTTTCCTTTATGGATATTTAAGTGGTGTATGTTTGCACAATAATGACCTTGCTCTATTGCTTCTCAAAGTAGCTTCTAATAGAGCTTCATGTGGTGCAGGAGGGTGCATTCATCTATTATGACCCCAGAGAACACCGAATTGATTCAGAAATCAATTTACACCTTAATATTTACATTGAAGAATATTGAGGTATGCTGGGTCGAAATACCTTCTAATCTACTCCCTCCGTTTCTTTTTAATTTACACACTTTTCTTTTTGGTCTGTTTCTTTTTGATGTACACACTGTTGCTTTTTCTATTCTTGGTAACATGTCTCATCTACTTTCTCCTCTTTTTCACTCATGTCAACCACTTTTTAATATATTAATCCACTTTTCAGTTTCTCTTTTTAACTTTTCAGTTTCTCTCTCCACCTTTTCAGTTTTTCTCTCATACTTTTGTACTCCCCTTTGGTTCTCCCCCAAAGTGAAATGAGTAAATTAAAAAGAAACGGATGGAGTAGTACATATGAATTAGTAAAGTAGTTCCGGCATGAACTTTTCGTTGTCTCTACATTGCTGCAGAGTATTAGTTCAGACATTTTGGGGTTCACTGGTGATGAGGCCACCAGACGGAATTTGAAGCTGCTGATCAAGTCCTTGAGCAGGATGTTGTGAGGTAAATGAACTTCCAGATGAAGCTGTCAACTTCTCATCGACTAAGCATGTGGAGAAGCCTTGTGCAACATGAGGCAGATATAGAAATGGGTTTCGCCACTAAAGATGCTCAAGTAGGTTGTGTTAATTTTATTTCATATGTAGGAAGGCATGTCCATTTTCAAGAATTCTACACCGCCCATTCTTTTCTCATTTGTGATCCTGTCAGCTCTTGTCCAACAATCATGTCTTAAGTTTCCATCAGAGTGGAGATCGAATTTGGTTGTTATTTTGTGGGGTTTCCAAAGCTTCCCTAGAACTCGTTGGCGAAACTTTGGTGAACCTTTGAGATGTGCTTGCCTTTTCTGTCATCAGTCATCAGTCATCACATAGAAGCTGTTTTACTGGATCAAATTAAATTTCTTGAACTGATGATAGTTTCTGGTCTATGGAAAAACGAAGAGTATTATTATCAGTTTCATCTGCAAGTTTGTAAGTGCGCTTTTGGAGCATGCTTCAGCTAAGAGGACACATACATTTTTTTAATGGACACAGAATCATATTTAAATCCCTCCATTTGGAATTAGTTGAATCTTTAAGACACGTAGTTTTTGAGATCAGTGATTATCAGTAAAAATATGACTAAACTCAGATTTTCTTTTCAATAAATTTTCACCAAATATACAACTTAGTTCAAAATGTTTCCTTTGAACCAAAGATGACATAAATGAATTTTCTTTAAATTAGTGATATAAATGATTAATTGAATCTATCTAATTGAAAAAACAGGGTATGTTAGTCTTTCGCCTTCCGAAACATTCTATAATTAGTAAATATTGATCTGAATATAGTACACCTCATGTCAAGTGTTAATTGAATAATTGTTGCAATATTTCTTTTTGAAGATTCCAATACCTTTTTATCAATTTATAATCAATCTACATTTCATAAGGAAATGGTAAATTAGGAGAATCATATAATGTATACAAAACCTTTTATGTACTAGATTGTTCTCTATACATCATACATGTATATATCAACTATATGAAGATAGTAATCTGTAATGAGGAATCGAAATCAAATATTTGTAGATCTCCTAGAGGTCCTTGATGCAGTCTGATGATCACCACCCCAACTTTCTCTTGTTATACTCTTCATGATTGATACTGGAACCAAGCATAGTCCTTTACTTTGTAGGTCACTTTGCCTCTCTGCATCACCCTTTGAATATTTTATTTCCCCCACAGAAATGCAAACAAAATAATAATCAAATAATGAAGGATCAGATTCTGATTTACGTCAAACTAAATCATTTGCATCAAAGAAACAATTTCAAGTGATAATAAAGATTTATTTTGCTGAAGGGATGATAATAAAGTTTTGGGTTAAGAGAATTAGGAGATGAGAGCAACTGAGTCCAGGGATAGAGGAATGGTAGCTCCTCTCATTTCCCCCTTGGGGTAGGATTCGATTCTTATGAGAGACATCGGATTGGGAAATAATGGAGACATAAGATATTAGATATTAAACGAGACATATGATCTTAATTCGAATTGAATAAGGAGGGTTGTTACGATTTAGGCTGGTAACCCTGTGAGAGAGGGCAGAGTCTGGTCCACCCCAATGCGCATACTTTCCAAAAAAAAAGAAATTGGTATAAGGTGTACCTGTAACTGTGATTGAAGTGATTACCTTACCTCAAAATAGGAGATGCTTAGCCTCTGAAATAAATTCAAATTATTACTAATACATTTACAAGAAAAAAAAATAAAAAGTGGTTAAATCGTCATATAAATTTTAAGAACGAAACGATACCTGGATTTCTTGATGAATTATTTTGATGTAGATACAAGCCTCTTGGAGAACTGAAGCAGTGTCCGTCTGTATTTTTAAAATGTTTAAGAAATGTAATTTCTATAAATTTCACTCTCTCCAACAGCGATTACATAGGTTGTCTCCTTGATGTGCATATCACTCTTACAAACTTGAGATTTTGTTGGCTTGTTAATATCAGGAAATTTCTTGAAAAAATTTGTGACATTGATATGCATATTAGGGTCAAAATAAATAAATAAAATAGCTCTAGTTTCCCATGATTACTTGTAATATTGAATAAAAAGAAAGTTAAATGTCTTTTTTTTATTTAAAAAAATAAGGGTGTTTGGGTCTAATCAAAGTTAGTGACTGACCTTTCCATAAGGTGATACAAGTTCCTGAAGAGCAGAAATTTTGTCACTTAACTTTTGGCTCCTCTTAACTGGTGCTTGCATCTTTATTATCACGGAAAGAAAAAAACACGTCACATTTGTAGAATTGTTATACTACAATAATCCAAACTAATAAAGTAATTAGATATATAATTACCTTGAATTTTCGAGAATCAACAAATTGCTCAATCACTTTCCTTTTCTTACTTGTTCTCGAGCCTTCAAGGCTTGCCATGTTACTAAACACACTATTTCTTTGTGCAAGCTTAGCCCCGGTGACACACTTCCTTACATCTTTGATCGTCTAAAATAAAGAAATAGAAGAGAAATGTCCAGTAGTTTTGTTGTTATTATGCATCTTTGCTTAAAGAATTATAAAAAGGGTACTAAAATAAGATAGAATTTCCTCTATAGCTTTATCTTTATATTTTACCCACTTATTTAAGTCAAAATTGGAAAACTTTCACAATGTTTAATTTATATGCAAGATTATGGAATCTATGGATTAATACGTTTCAATGTAAATTATTAAAATAATTTTTATTAACAGAAAACTAAAGATAAATTAGTGATTAAAGACGTGCATTGAAATGCATATATATAGATGCAAGTTTGAAAATACAAGGGAGTACTACATACTGGTTTGCAAGGTTGAGCCAAAAGAATGTCATTCTTGATAAAGTCGTCATAATAGGGAGAGCTCCAACGATAATCCACCAAGTGAGGAGGAGATGCAAGCTCGAGATTTTCCATTGGCATAGGCATCAAGGATGAGTATGAAACTGAAAGTTCAAATATATGAAGAAATAATGTTGATGAAAAAATTCTCCATAAATGCAAACTAATGTCAATTGTTAAAATATGTAGTACATCCTAATGTACAACAAGGAAGATAAATAAACATATCGTATCATCATGAATAAATTGCTGGTAATCTATGAGATAAACATAGGGAGTGTCGAGTATATCAAGTTGCATTATTTGTTTTTTAGGGAAGTTACATTTTTGAAATAAAAAGCTTTATTTCCTTTTATTAAAATAAAAAATTGATCTCTAAAAGCACTAAAAATATATATTTATAAGTAGTTTATTCTAAATATAAAGTGGTAGTTGTTGAATATACGAATTTTTTCCTTGAATAATGCTAAAATGAGTATTAATTCCTGAAATGTGCCCAAGTTCAAATTAATTCCATGGATACCGTCCACGTAGGACGGCACGCCATAATTTTGTTTTTTTCAAAGCAACCCGCTACCCAGAGTAGCGGTTAACTTGAAGTTATTTGAAAACGGTATATGAGGTAAAACCGCTATTGGGGGTAGCGGTTTACTAGGCAAAACCGCTACTCAGAGTAGCGGTTTATTATGAAACTTAACAAATGCAAAAAAAGAAGGGGAAAGCACGCAGCTAGCAGCGCAGCCAGACTACGTGCCACGCAGCCAGACTACGTGCCACGCAGCTAGGCTGCGTGCCACGCAGGCATCCTGCACGGAGCGCAACCTAGCTTCGTGCCACGCAGGCTTCCTGCACGGAGCGCAGCCTAGCTGCGTGGCACACACTCTGGCTGCGCTGCTAGCTGCGTGCTTTCCCCTTCTTTTTTTGCATTTGTTAAGTTTCATAATAAACCGCTACTCAGAGTAGCGGTTTATATGCATGTCTTATAACTTGTCTTGGGGACATAATATAACCGCTATTTGAAGTAGCGGTCAATTTACATTATTGGTATTAACCGCTACTTGGAGTAGCGGTTTTATTAAAAAAACAAAATTCTGGCGTGCCGTCCTATGTGGACGGTATCCATGGAATTAATTTGAACTTGGGCACATTTCAGGAATTAATACTCATTTTAGCATTATTCAAGGAAAAAATTCTTGAATATACTGTCCAACACATGTAATGTAATATTCTAGGTTGAGATTAAGTAGCAGCCCACCAACGCCTCAAATCTTCATCAAGTCATCATCATGAGTTCATGACCACTTTCACTGCAACAGGAGTGAAGGTACTTTTTATAGGATTATGTAATTCTTTCTGATTGGGTAATGTACACTTTAATGCAATCATATTTTAGGACCTATGTTAAGAAATTAAAGGTGACACTCAAGGGCGGATCTAGCATTTTGAATTTGGGGGGTCCTAACCAAACCAAGCAAATAGACAATGATCACAATACACAAATCAGAAGTTCAATTTAAACGATAAGAAAACTAAACGTTATATTATTTGAGTCATTTATTACATAAACCTTCATTATATCGGTATTTTAATGCTATCTGTTTTATTAGTAAACAAATTGGCTTTTACACTCATCAACAGATGCGACTCTTACATTTAATATCTTTAATTATCTATTCCAAAAGTTTTTAAGAAGTTCATTGATATAAATTCAGTTAACGTAAATAGAGATAAATCTAAAATTTACATAGTAAAATTATTTTTTAAGTATTTATAAATGAAATCTTGGTCATACTCAATATACCAAGAGTGTACAAAGTCAAATTGTTGAATTTATTTGAAAACGAAGGAGAGTAATCATATCACAAAAAATAAGTGGTTAAAATTATAGATAAAATTTAGAGAGATGGATAAAATGAAGATCCAAAATAGAAAAGAAGAAATGGTGAAAGAGAAAAGAGAATGAGGGGGAAGGAAAAAGAAAAAAAAAAAACAAAAAAGAAGAAAAAAGCAAGAAAAAAAAATAGAAATTGGTATTCTGCATTCAAGGATCGAACCCGCCATAATAATGCACACAAAAAATACATATAAAACTTCAGGTGAGTCATAACAATCTCACATTTTAAATTTTACCGAGATAAAATTAAACTAAAAAAAAAAAAAAAAGCTGATTTTTTTTGGTTTACCCTTAATTAAATGTGACACTTATCTAGTAATGCCTTAGTGTAATATACTTACAGAAATAATTGCATTAGTAATGTAATGAGAGTGGCAAATCCAAATTTCAAAGAAAAGAGAAGACTAGAACAATTAAGGATAAATTCAGAATGAAATTATGTATAATAACCTGGAGAAACGAAGGAAAATTGAGAGGAAACATCCATGCTTCCATAACCAAGCTGCTCCATATAATCATTCTCAATTCCAGTGCCAAGATAACCATTATTACTGCATATATAAGTATTTCATTTTAATTTATGTTACTTATTTTATTCCTCTGCAAATTCCCGATTTATTTATTTTTATATTCTACTGTTCCTTTTATTTTGTAACAATAATGAGTGTGAATTAATAGTTGGAGAAACATACTTTATGTTATTGCCCATCATCAAAGAAAACTCCGAGTTGATAGATTGTAATCCATCAAATCCACCTGGAAGAAAATATTTCATATTACTAAAATATTCATCCCATCAATTAATCAACTTAAACTTCTAAGTTTAATTTCACATTTTCTAGCACATATTATCAAATATACGTAAATTATTTTTTTCAAAAAAAGAATGTACCATGATTGTGGTTTTGCAAGCAAGATGTGGACATAAAGTTGGAGCTCTTCATCGCGAGCGTTACACGAACCTTGAAGCTGAGTTCCAAATAGATCATATGGGTAATGTGGGATAATCATATTGTTAGAAACATTATTGTAAACATTTAATAAAATTAACATGGTTCAAAATTTCGAGTTTAAGTTAAACTTACAGTTGAAACAAATGAGATGATTTGCTAGTCAGCTGAAATCTTCATTGCTAATGCAGATTTATGTGAGGTTTAGAAGTGTGTTTGAAAATGTAAGTATATAGGGAAGCATAATATTGACTCTTGTGCCAAAAGGGTAACTTTGAGTAAAGCAACATCTTATTTCCTTATTAAGAGAGTTGTATAGTCTTAGGTTAATTAATGCGTGAAAACAACTTGAAACGTCTTAAATACTTGATTTGGTTATTCAATTAGAGAGTAGTTGAGGATGGTCGTCCTAGCTGATTACATAACTTTTACCTGGTCTTAGGTTTCACACTTTGACTTGTATATGTGATCTCAATGTGAAAGTTTGTATGGTAGTATGCGAATCAATTCTTTTAGATAGTGGATTATAAGCCATGATTATAACGGTTCAATCGGATCAGTGGTTGTTTGGTTGAATGTAGGAACTAGGAAGTTATGATGCTAACCAGGTTTAAAATTCCAATACGAAAAATATTTTGGTTGATTACAAAAAGTAGAAATTCTCATGAGAGTTATTTTTGCTTAACAAGAGCTATATAAGTTAACTCCTATATTTACCTCTCAACAAGTGCCAATGAGACTCTCTGCTATGTCAAATTATCATCCAAACAATTTCATTGTTTTTCAATTGTTACTTGTTAGTAATTTCCACTTTTCTTTATTTTTGATGTCAACCAAACAAGCACATATAAGGGATGTTAGATAACTAGTACTAATAATAAGTTACCCCTAAGGTAAAATGAAAATGAGAAAAAACCCTAACATCGTAATGTTATTCTAAGATTGTGTCGTAGAAAATTTTTCTAAGTATGTGTTTGTCATTCTGAGAAACTCGTTCCTTCTCCTCTCAAAACCTAGTTTTTCTCTCTAGCAGCCCCCCCTTTTTCCCCTTTCCTTTCATTAGTTAGGGGCTGCCATGGATGATCTCATCCATGGTAAGCTCCTTTTCCTCTCTTGTTTTCACTTTATAGTTTGTCCTTTTATTTTGTTGAATAAGTTAGTTCCTCTTTATGAGAGGATCTCGTGTCCTACTATGGGAAGTCAATCTTCTCTGTGGATATCTTCTTCTCCCTTATGGGAGTTGTGAGTCTTGTTTGTTTATTTGTAGGTACGAGAAAATGTCCTTATTATTGGTTGAAGTTCAAGACTATCAACATGAAGGTATTGCAAGCTCGGATGCGGAATGTTTTTCTCCAAACTATGTCAAAATGATAGACGGTTCCTTTAATAGCTGCTTGAGACAGCAAATACAACGAACCTGCGCCACAATATTCGATTTGATTCATTGTAGTTTCATCGAAGATGAAGTTGATTCGATCTTGTTTTATTGTATTGTGTTTTTCCTTAATACCTATTGTAGATATCGTTTGGCCTTCAATTAATGAAATTTCTCTTTAAAAAAAAGTATTTATTTGTCAATATTCTGATAAAAAATTTCTATGCAATTGTTGCACATCCTGTGTGGTGAAACCATATACCTCTAATCAATCAAATAATTTTGTAATCCTTTTCAATACAATATTATGCCTCAATACCCACTAGATTTTTCTAGTTTTTCGATTGGGTCATATTGAAACATGATGTAACCGCTATAGAAAAACTTTGATACTTTTAACTAGCAAGAAAACCATTTCCAAGTGATTCTATTTATAGTCAATGAGATGTTAGAAAGTTTAAATCATGTTACTCCATTAGCTTACACTAATTCTAAGAATCAACTTAATTATATGAAATCCAAGATCCCATACAGGCCTTGTTTAATAATTAGAGAATTGGGTATAAATTAGAGGTTTTTTGGTTCATATTAGAGGATTGACTAGTCAAATCTTTTAATATTGGTTTTTAATAAATATGGAATTGGAGGAACTTTCTTAATTCAAACCTCTAATTTTGAAAAAAGCTAGTGAGAGGAGCCTTTTAACGTGAGAGAGAGAGAGTAATTGGGTTTATTGAGGTGAAATAACAATTAATCTAAAATTCAATCAACTTGTAGCTATCTACCAATCATTTTTACATAAATTTCTAATATAATCAGCTATTCAAACTACTTATATACAATTAGCTAGTCAAACTAACTAATAGTACTTCCTCCGTTCTTTTTCTATTGCAACAATTGAGTTTTCACGCATGCTAATGCACAACTTCAACTATTAATATCTTCAATTGCTTTTTGATAAAAAATATACAAATTTGATATTTTGAATGTATATATCGAGATGAATTTAACAAGATCCCACACGATTATATTTTTACTTACATAAAAATCACAATATATATTTAAAGGGTGGTGAGTGAATAGTGTAAAATTCTTATTATTGCGATAGAAAAAGAATGGAGGAAGTATAATCAACTTACACCTATCAGCCAAAGTACTAATTGCCAAACAATACCATGATTTCATGTTGAGACTAGGAAAATCTAGTATGCAATAACGCGTCCAAAGGTGGGCGCCTTTATGTCATTTTCATGGCTAATACCGCTGTTGGCTTTTTAAAAACGGATGATTAAGGGGCGTAATAAGTTAGTAACTAGCGTAATTGCTTTTAATTGGCTAACAGCCAAAGTAGAGATACTTGTATGACTATTTTGATGGTTGCTTTTTTTTTAGGACCCCTGTTGGGAACTCCTTTAGTAAGAAGAATTTTTCTCTGGGTTGTCCTTATACGGTGTCACTCACTTGAGGCTCTACAAGGCCCCCAAACCCCTCCTCCCCACAACATTGAAATTTCTCCACCAAGATTTCAACATTGGGCTCCCATGTGTAAGATAGGAAGCCATATCTTTATATTGGACCCAAGGATCCTTGGTAACTCTTGCTTCATGCTATGGGATATAGGATGTATAAGTAGTATAAAACCGTGTAATTGCACGGCTTAAAAAAATCTAAATATTTAATTCACATAAATTTGCAAATCTCAATAATCTATATAAATTTTTGTGAAAATACATGATTTACATACAACAATAATAGTTTTCAAAGTTATCAAAATTTAAGCTCTAATAACACAAAATTTCATGTCATAATTTCACACTGCTACTAGCATTATGAGATTAAACATTAACATTATGAGATTACATAACTGTTGATTCGTACTATAGGATGTACAATGGGGAGAACTCTAAATAAGCAAGTGATAATTTTTTTTAAAAAAGTTGATCACTAGGGTGTAGAGTACTAGTTATACATAAAACTTCTTTTTTAGCACATGGACTTCCAATTCATTTCCTCGTCCAAAAGCAAAGATAGTCTTCTATGTTAATCAATACCCTCTTTGCTAATTAACTAAGTATTTTTTTTTATCTTGTGCGATACACGAAATTTTAGGCATGTAAAAAAGCGAGAACAAAATATGGAGTGAAAGAAACAGGTTTTAATTACGTAACTAGTTATTAGGCCCGAGTTACGCTCCGGGTAAGGAAAACTTTCATTTATTAATATTATACTTTAAGATGATAACACTAAATATTACTTGGTCTAGTGGTTAAGACTTTAGTATATATTCTTGAGGTCGTGGGATCAAACCCTATATTATGCAATTTCTAATTTTTTTTATTGTTTGTGCATTACATGGAGTAAAATGCTCTTAGGGAGAGCGCCACGTGGCACCTATCCTTGTTTAGGAACGCCTTTTAATATATTAGTATAAACTAGTTTTTAGGTTCGGGGTAATGCCCCGGGACTTTTATGTTTCATTTATTAATAATTTTACTTTAAAATGATTACACCATATATCACTTGGTTTAATGGTAAATGCATCTTAATTCTTATTAATAGGTAAAAGGTTCGATTCAAGATATCAGCATAACGTGGCATATTAACTTTGACAAGACACCTTTCAATATATTTATATGGATTGTAAGTTATGATGGATTAAATGGTAGAGGTTGAAAATATTACAATGATAGTAGTGATATTTGGAAAACACAAGGTCTAGGAATAGTGCCAAATTTCGAGCCAAAATTTTGTGCCCAAAGCCCACTATTTCATGGTAAAAACAACGGGCTTTTTGGGCTAAAATTTGAATTAAAAAAAGTCATTTTTAGGTTGCCCAATTGATATCTTGTTTATTACTTTACTTTTTGATAGGTTTTAATTGGTATTATAGTTGTTTTTGAGTTAGTTTAGGCTAGTTTGTTAGTTATTTCCTTAATTTGTGCAATTTTCCTTCTTGTATGCACTTTCTTTGGGCAAATTGTTTCATTTCGGGACTTAGGAGCATGCTTGGAGGACACTTGCACAACCCCGAATATTAATATCGAAGAGGAAGGTCAAGGAAGCATCAAGGAAGCATAACGAGTTACGGGGCAAATATAAGAAGTTTTGGAAGGGTTTGCGCACAAGGGTCGACTTCAAACCCTTCCAAAACTTCTTATATTTGCCCCCGTAACTCGGTTATGCTTCCTTGATGCTTCCTTGACCTTCCTCTTCGATATTAATATTCGGGGTTGTGCAAGTGTCCTCCAAGCATGCTCCTAAGTCCCGAAATGAAACAATTTGCCCAAAGAAAGTGCATACAAGAAGGAAAATTGCACAAATTAAGGAAATAACTAACAAACTAGCCTAAACTAACTCAAAAACAACTATAATACCAATTAAAAACTATCAAAAAGTAAAGTAATAAACAAGATATCAAACTCCCCCAAGCTAGATCTTTGCTTGTCCTCAAGCAAAATAGATTAAAACACAAGTAGGAGAATGAAAACTTATTTGAAAACAAAATGAAGAAGGAAGGGGGAAGAAAAATGAAAAAGGAAGGAAGGATAAAGAATTTACACTAACTCATTTTCGTAGGAATCACGATTGCATTTAGCACATGCAACAAGCTCTTTAAACCCCTAGATCGCTCTAGAGGGCGAGTGGGATCTCGCGAGGGTTTCCAAAGAGTTTTCAAACCCACAACTCTAGTTTTTCATCAACAATTTATTCAATCAAATTCAAAAGCAATGCCCAAGTCAACTATCAATGAAATGGTTCACAAGCAAGAATAGAGAGTAACTTTCAAAACAACTAATTTCCAAGTGTACTCATAGGTTATGGGTAGAGAAAACAACTAATCATGATTGCAAAAGGACACCTAACTAGACTTTTTACTCGCTCATTAGAGAACACCTAGCTATCCAAAAGATCTATGGCTCTTCAAGTGTTATAGAAGCTCAAACCACTAGTCCACCATCCCTAGACACACAAATATGCCTTAGACTCCATTCTACTCAAAACTTTAGAAAAATTAGTACTAAGTGTGGGAGGCATCCACAAATTGACCTCTTTTATTGGAATTCTTCTAGTCTTTTTTTCGTTTTTTCTTCACTTTTTTTTTTTCATTTTTCACGCCTTTTTGACTGTTTTTGGCTTTTTTCTTTTTCCCTTATTATGGGAATTTTTGCTATACAAAATATGAGTAACTACTCACTAAAGAGAGACATGAGAACTTGTGGCTTTTGTACCACTTATTACAAATGAAAAGAAGTAAAAACTAAGCTTCTTGTAGAGTTTTGTTTGGGGACATGATGAGCATATCTAGGGACACTAGGGACCGCAAATTTGAAGCTAAATTTATTCAAGCATGAGCAACACAGTCAAGAATCAAGACTAGACATCCAATTGAGCATTCATTGGTTTCACTTTGGTTGATTCTAATGTAATCAAGATTAATCACCTCCTAAAGCACCACAACCCAAGCTCACACTCTTCCAAAAGGAGCCTCTAAACATATACTCAAAATCCAAGCAAGGAATCCACAAATATCATCAACTAGAATCTTCCTTGGGCAAGGGAAATCAAAACTTTATTCAAAGCTAAAACTTCTTTTTGTTTTTCTTTGTTTTTCAGATTTTTTTGCTATTTTTTTCTCTTTTTTAATTTAATTTTTTTTTTTTATTTTTTTTTTAGAACTAAAAACAAAGATTGAAAAAGAGGGGAAAGAAAAGGAAAGGAAAGAAAAGAAAGCTAAAACAAAGAAAGAAGATAAAAAAAAAGAAGAAAGAAAACTGTTTTTGGATTTTTTTTAAAAAAAATATACGATTTTTTTTTTTTCTTTTTTTCTGAAAATGAGTAAAAAATATATAAATATTTCCCCCAAGCTAGAGGATAATTACTCCCCCAAGCTAGAAGAAAGCATTGTCCTCAATGCATGAACAAGAGAATCAAAAGAGGGGGGGAAAGGGAAGGGAAAGGGGAAGGTTAACCAACAAACCAACATGCCAAACGAGGGTCAAAGTACGCAAATGAGTACATACAACCAAACTAAAATCAAATAAAAGCTATCAAAATAAAGAAAATTATAAGAAAGAAAGAAAATAAAAGCAATAAATACGGGTTACCTCCCCGAGAGTGCTCTTTTTTAAGGTCGATAGCTAAACCATGTGTGAGGTCATCATGGAGGGCGGAAAGAGTAGTCCTCAAAGTTGCTGGGTGAAAATCTTTGAAGTAGTAAGTCATTAGTTGATCTTTTTTCATCTTTCACAGCTTGCATTGAATCACACAAAGGGTCATGCCATCGATCATAAACCCAATCATGCACATCCCAAGTCTTGAGGCTCACCACTTCATGACTACATACATCTATGTGGTCCACATTCTTCATGAGTGGAGTCCTATTGGTTTTCTTGGATGCAAACTCCATTTTTTCATTGCAAGTGGGAGGAAGCTTATTACTCTTCTTCTTCTTCAATGGGGCTTCGAATACCTTAAACTTTGCTTCTTTCGGATGATAGATGGAAACTTTATTCACGACTTTCTTGAGGTTGCAAACTTCACCTCCCCTTTCTTGTTTCTTCCTTGATATCACATCGTGAAAGGGGTCCCTTACCTCATTCAAGGCCTTAAGACTTGATAGATCTTGCTCAAGAGTGTCCATCCGATGCACTTCTTCCATGATGGGGGCTTTCATACTTATGTTGAATGCAAATTTCATTTTTTCATCTCCGACCGTCAAAGTCATGATATCTCTCTTCATATCCACAAGCACCCCGGCCGTTTTCAAGAAGGGTCTTCCCAAGATGAGAGGCACTTGAGAGTCCTCTTCCATCTCCATCACAACAAAATCACAAGGGATAAAGACTCTCCCTACTTGCACCTAAGCACATCTTCCAATTTTCCAACGGGGACCTTAACCGAACGATCCGCCAATTGTATTACTCTTCTAGTAGGTTTAAGCTCAAAGTTGAGCTTTCTTGCAATTGAAAGCGGCATGAGGCTAACACTCGCTCCTAGGTCGGCCAATGCTCTTTTTGACTCCAAATGTCCAATTCTCACGGGTATAGAGAAAGAACCCGGATCTTCTAGTTTTTCGGGGAGCTTGTTTTGGAGAACCGCACTAACCTCGGCGGTGAGAGCAATAGTAGAACTTTCCTCAAGTTTAGACTTGTTGGAGAGAAGTTCTTTGAGAAATTTAGCATAGGTAGGCATTTGAGCCATAGCTTGGAGAAATGGAATGTGCACTTGTAGACCCTTCATTACTTCAAGGAATTTGACAAACTTATCATTGAGTTGCTTCTTCATTAACCGTTGAGGATATGGAACCCGGAGGAGTGTAGTTCTTCGGTGGAGGAGGCTCTTTACTTGACTTTTCGGGTTCAACAACTATAGGAGTGCCATCCTCATGAATGTCTTCCACAACGACATTTTCAATCTCTTTATCAACTTCACTATCCACATTCTTACTCTCATTGGAGGGGTTAGCATCATCAAGTATAAGCATCTTAGGACCCTCATAGTGAGCTCCCGGATCTCAAAGTAATGGCTTTAACTTGGTCTCGAATAATGGGTTGGCTAGGAAGTTGGGTGGAAGAGTTTGAAGAGTTGTTGCTCACTTGTTGAGCGACTTGGGCAAGTTGGGTTTCAATGATCTTATTGTGGGCATTCATTTGTTGGAGGGAAGTGTATATCTCCCCAAACTTTCTATCGTTATCGGCATTGGTTTTTGTTTGTTGAGCTAAGAAGAGTTGAAGAGTGGATTCAAGAGAGGATTGTTTTGGTTGATTTGGTTCAAAGGGAGCTCTAGGGGGTGTTTGTGTGAATGTTTGTTGGGGGTTATGGAATCCGGGTGATCTAGCTTGGTAAGGTTGAGGTGGTTGAGGGTTCTTCCATCCTCCACTCACATTGTTACTCCATCTCCCTTGGTTGTTGAAGTTAGGATTTCCCTCACCCCTAGTATTCACCCAAGCAACATGGTCCATAGACCCACCACAATAAGAGCTAGTGTGGTCCGACCCACCACAAATCTCACAAGAAAAAGCTTGAGAAGTACCTTGGCTAGGAGATGCCAAGCTTACCTTTTCCAATTTCTTTGCAAGGTTATCAAGTTTTGCATTGATATGGTCAATGGCATCAAGGTCATACTTGCCTTTGCTTGCACTCTTCATGCTTGTGGTTCTAGTAGAATTTCCCCAAGAGTAGTGTCGTACTACCTCTTCAATTGTAGGCTCAATATTGTCAACCGGAAGCTTTGTTAGTTGGCCTCCCGCACCCGAATCAAGGCTTGCACGGGTCATAGGGAGGAGACCATCATAGAAGCTTTGCATAAGCATCCATTGACTATAACCATGGTGAGGACAAGATCGTCGAAGATCCTTGAACCTATCCCAAGCTCCATACAATGTCTCATCCTCATCTTGAGAGAAATTAGCTATCTTCCTCCTAGCTTCGGAGGTCTTCTCTTGAGAATAGAATTCATCCACAAAAGCCGTGGTAACTTGTGCCCATGTTGTCAAAGAGTCTTCCTGAATAGATTGCAACCATTTCTTAGCCTTGCCCACAAGAGAGAAATGAAATAAGTTGAGCCTTACAAACTCTTGACTCACATTATTTTGCTTCACCGTGGCACATAGCTCCAAGAAGTTAGCCAAATGCTCAAGAGGACACTCATGAGTCATACCCCCATAGGGCTCTTGTTTGATCATGCGAATCAAATGCGGAGAAAATTCGAAGTTGGCGGTAGTAGTTGGGCGGCGAATACCACTTTTGAGTTCAAATGCCTCGGGATGCCCAAAATCCCGTAATGCTCTAGGAGCCTCATCCCCCATAGTGCTAGAAGTAGTGGAGATAGAAGACTCTTGCTGAAAACCCGGTTGTTCAACACCCGGTTGGACCGTAGGTTCCCTAAAGATTCTCCTTAATTGCCTCAAAGTATTCTCAAGGTTATGATCGATGGGGATGGTTGGATCGCCCCTCAATCTCCGTGACATGCAACCAACAAAGCTAAGGAGAATATTAGTAAAAACAACCAAGAGGTAAACACACAAAAATAAAGAAAAAGGCAATTTAGTCTCAAAATTAACCAATTAGCTAATGTTAACCGCTACTTCCCCGGCAACGGCGCCACCAATACCCGTCCCAAACCAAAAAAATCCGGTCGGGCCCGAATTCGTGCCCAACAAAATCACCCCAGCCCGGGCATTTTTTGGGCTGGGTCGGGATCACTTTGATCAGGTATAACTAAAATCAAGTATTATACTACCTCTTTTTTACAATTGCAACATTCGCTTTTCTACTTATGCCAACATGCTTCTTTGGACATCATCAATATCTCTAATTGCATAAAGTAAAAATTATAAAAAGTTGATATTTGGAATTTTCGTATTGAGATGAATCTAACAAGATCCCACCTGACTATGTTTTTTCTTTCATAATAGTGGGAGAAAAATTGTCAAAATTAGTTGATGAACAATGCTCAAATGAGAAATGTTGTATATATTATGAAACGGACATAATATTTATTTTGAAATGGAGGGAGGAAAATCGTGGTAACTTCATTAGCTAATTAATTAGTGGTCGTTTGGTTGATCATAGGAATTGAAAATTCCCATGAATTTTTAATACACGTGATATAAATTCCTTCATTAAATTCATGGGAATTTAAAAATTTTGTTTGGTAGTGTATAAGGGAAGTGGAAATTCATGGGAATTTCTACTTACCTAGGGGGGAGTAGGTTAGTTAATTCCCCCATTTTGTAGGCAATAGAAATTCATTGAAATTTCTACTTCCCCCATTTTTAAAATTTTTTGTCAACCAAACAACTAGCCCATTTCACAATTCCTAGAAATTTGAAATTTCCATGATTTCAATTAGCAACCAAACAACCACTAAGAAATCCGTATGATTGTCATTGAGGAAATAAATGCCAAAATGCAGTTGAAAAAAATATTATGTCAAGGTATCTTTGTATGAAGAAATAGAAAAAGCTCAAGCTTTTAGGTGTCTACTTTTCCATTTCTGCGATGCTCACCTGGCAAACTACTACCCAATCACCTTTTCGAGATAAATATCTTTTATGTTATTATGCATATAAATTTTTTTCGTTCTTTTTCTATTGTAACAATTATCACTTGGGGTAGTTTCACATTCATTATAAAAATTTTCATTTTTGGTATAAAAAGCAATTTTAGTTGACATTATTACCCTTATTTTCTTGTACAAAAACCATCATTAGTTTATTCATCAACCCACCTTCTATTGTTAAAGGGGTACTTTTACTTTATTAAATGTTCATTTCTCTCTACTACTCTAGTAAATTAAAGGGTACCTTTATGCTTTATTACCCACCTTTTTTACTTATTTAAAAATCGTGCCCAAACATATTGTTGCAATAATAAAAGAACGAAGGTAGTAGTAATTTTTGGTACTATTAACAATTACGCCTCTAAACAAACTCAAGTATTGGTTAATGACTTACAAACTTGGGCAATATAAGGGGTTTAAAAGTCAACAATATAACTAGGAGTGTTCATTTCGGATGATCCGACCCGAAATTTCTAATCAGAAAAATTTTGATCCGAATTCGATCCAAAAATAAACGAATATTCGAAATTTCGGTTCAAATAATCGGATTTCCAATCCGTTTCTTCTTTACTTTTTTATTCCTTGTGAAACCAAGTTTTATAGCCACTTTCATTATCAATAGTCTTACAATACGACAAGTGAAGGGAGACAATCCGTCAAATAATTGTGTAGTTTGGATAATAAATTAAAGTTTATGAGAGATGACAATAACTCGTCTAGTACTAATTTAGGTGACATTAAAAAGTTATATCATCAAAACAATAATTTAAATTAACTTCTTACTACAATTTCAAAACAAATAGAAATGCTAACCACACTGCTAGAATCCCAAAAAACTTCTGAAGTCGAATATATAACTTCAAAACTAGGAACACTCTCAATAAGTAAAAAGGAAACAAAATTCCCCTTTGACACAGCAACTCTACATATTAATACTTCAAGCGTTCCTATATATCATCAAAAAATCTCTTAATTTACCTGAAAAAACAACTCCTTTAATTAGTAAAATTTAACAAAAGTTGTCTAGTCTAAGTAAATCTAAATCAACTAATAACATTAATGTCTTAGACAAGCACGACCCAAACAAGGATAAATTAATTGATTCTAACGATGAAAATATTGAAATAAATAAAATAAACAACCGTTCTGGGAGAAATGCTACTCAAATTAGTATACTAGGCCGACTCCACCAGATTTTCAATATAAAGAACGACATAAGTTCAGAGATACACAATATGATGTAGCTGATGTCTATGGATGGAATGTCAATGAAAAATCAGAATATGAAATATTAAAGGAATAATTGATTGTTATAATACAACTTTTCACCGACTAATTTTTAATAAACCAACCTTTCAATTATTCCTGAATAATGCAACCTTTATACTCTATTTACTTTTAGTGAGTCAAAATGACTTAATAACGTCTAAAACATTAACTCTTTACTACAGAAGTAGGGGCATGGAGGCAAGGGAAGGGAAAAATGGACGAGTTGGAAAATGTGGCTTAGCAAACAAACTGATTATCAACACGTCAAAGCACATTAAAAGCAAATACCCCAAAAGGATGCATTATTCAAGAATAACTGAAAGGTTGACTTATTAAAAATTAATCGGTAAAATGTTGTATTATTAGAATCAATTATTCCAATATTAAATGTCCTATCTGAGATGACTATGGCTATTACAATTATAGATCAAAACATTATAATGAACATACTATTATAGGTTTTCTTACAACTGGTTTTACTAGGTCAACTTAGAAATTGGTCGGAACATATTCTAATTAGTATGTAACAGGAAATTATTTGGTTTTCCCTTCTTGTTAATTAGTTATTACTCATTCCTATGAATCAAGGGATGAGTAATAACTACTTTTTGCATAAGGCTTTTCATACAAGAGGGAATTATGGATCAAGAGGTTCCATCATTTACTTACTACTACTAACGGGAAAAATTATACTTCTTCCGTTCTGAAATAAATGGAACGTGTAAAATATGAATCTAAAATAGGAAGATCCGTGAGAAAACTCCTCAACTAGGGCTAATTCTAACTCCAATTGAGATACAGTCACACCACTCAATGAAGCTAAAATCTCCTTAAGTTCACAAATTAGCTAAACCAAAGCTAATTAAGCAAAGGAATAAATTCTTTTGAGTTTCCAATCCAAGAAATGAAAAGAAAGCAAAGGGAATACCCTCTTGTATTTTTGGTCATAAAACTTGACTGTCTTTTCATTTTATTCAATCATTATTTATACAAGTTCCATTTCCATTTTCTGATAATCATAAAAGAAAATGCAATTAAAATGAATTAACTACCACTAAGTACATGTAATGAAACGTGTGTTATAAGTGGCTAAGCAGCCGTTGCTTTGCTCTTCAACAAACTCCTCCACGTGCTGCACTTGTCCTTGATTGTAGGCATGATCTAGGCACGATCCAAGATGCTTCAACAACTTGCTAGACACAGCCAAGGCAGAGGGAGTAAGGCGCCTAAAGAATAGGAACTAACTCCAAGTAGTTGTGCGTCCATTTGAGCTGAAGGTAGGCACCTCATTTGTAGACGCAACCTCCTACTTTCACGCCAACTATGCTCCTCTTGCTTGCTACTATCAAACGTGCACTAAGCATGCTTTAAACAACTCCCCATCTTCTCTAACTACTTGATACACGTTTATTATTACAAGACTCCACACTAAATAAAAGTGTTTAAACAACTAAAACAACAAAAGAACCGAAAAGAAACAAAGGGAAAACAATGGACTCTAACTCGACATTATTGAACTAAGAAAAGAAACTAAGTACTTGAAACTAATATCTAAGCAACTAAACTTAACATGGACTCTTCAATGAACATAGAATGAATCAAAGAGTTTAAAGTTTCACGCAAAGTTAAAGCTACCATAGAAATCAGTTTCGGATCCTTAGATGGTTAGATGGTCCTCCATCATCCTTCCCTTCTTTTGAAGAATTTGCTCTCAAACTTGGCAACACCTCTTCATCATCATAGAAAGGACTCAAATCAGCAACATTAAAGGTGGCGGATACTCCATAGTCTTTTGGAAGCTCGACATTGTAAGCATTGTCATTCACTTTCTCAAGAACTTGGAAAGGGCCATCTGATCTTGGACTTAGTTTAGACTTCCTCTTGGAAGGGAAACGTTCCTTCCTAAGATGAATCCAAACCATATCTCCTGGTTGGAAATGAACCTCTCTTCTCTTCCTATCAACTCTTTCCTTCACCTTCACCTTTGCATTGGCTTTCTCAATCTTTTCTCAAACATGCTCATGGATTTGCTTGATTTCAAGGGCTCTTGTGCTTGCTTCATGGCTGTATTTTGTGGTGGTGGTAGGAATAGGGGCTAAATCAAGGGGGTACAAGGGTTGAGGCCATAGACAATGTAGAAAGGGCCAAGTCCCGTAGTCTTGCTAGGAACTCTATTGTAGGCAAACTCAGCATGTGGTAACATCTCCTCCCAATGGATAGGCTTTTTTGTGGCTAGTGCTCGAAGTAGGGTGCCTAGGGTTCTATTAGTTACTTCTGTTTGACCGTCGGTTTGGGGATGGCTAGAAGTACTAAACTTGAGCTTGGTTCCCATATTCTTCCACAAGGTAAGCCAAAAATGACTTAGGAATTTCGAGTCTCTATCACTCACCATGGACTTAGGAACACCATGTAATCGAACAATGTCCCTGAAATACAAGTTAGCAACATTTACAGCATCATAAGTAGTGTGACAAGCAACAAAATAGGGCCATCTTGGAAAACCTATCAATAACCACCATGATAGAGTCTTTGTGGTGTTGAGTTCTTGGCAATCCGACAATGAAGTCCAAGCTCACATCTTCCCATGGAGCTTGAGGTATAGAAAGGGGCAAATACAACCCTTGAGGTAGCAAGTGACCCTTAGCCTTTTGACAAGCCAAGCATCTTTGACTAGAAACTCCACATCTCTTGCTAGTTTCGGCCAATAGAAGTAATCACCAACTAAAGATGTAGTCTTCTCAATTCCAAAGTGACCAGCAAGGCCAACCTCATGGAACTCATTGATTAATGATTCATGCACACTTGTTCTTGGAATGCACAATTGGTTTCCTTTGAAAAGAAACCCCTTGAATAGATAGTAATCTCCAACAGCATGATTATGGCATTTCTCAAACAAAACACCAAAATCTTTATGATCTTTAAATAATCTTTTAACAATTCAAATCCAACAACTTTCGAATTTAAAGAAGTTAAAAGTAAATACCTCCATGAAAGTGCATCTGTTCCCTTGTTCATCTTACCAGCTTTTTATTTGATTGTGAAATGGAATGTTTGAAGGAATTCCACCCACTTGGCATGGCGTGGCTGCAATTTATGTTGGCTTTGAATGAACTTGAGGGCTTCATGATCAGATTGGAGAAAGAACTCCTTTACAATGAGGTAATGGCGCCAATAGTCCAAAGTTCGAACCAATGCATATAATTCCTTGTAGGGATGGCAATGGATCGGAGATGGGTTGGGTGGAACTCCATCCGCCCCATCACATGCGACCCAAAACTCCATCCACACCATCCATCACCCGCCAAAAATTTCACCCATATCCGCTCCACCCATCATCCGCGGGTGGGGCGGGTGGAGCGGGTGGGAAATGGGTGATACTAGGAACAAAAACTATTTTTTAGACTTAACAATTTTAAAGAAATTAATATATGAAAAATTAATCATAGTTCATAGATTAACAATAAAGCGACAAAATATCAATCTTATTACACATAGAAAAGTAATTATAAGTATTTTTTTATCCCTTAAAAAAATTAAGTATTTTTTTAATTACCTTAAATGACACGTGGCAGTAAAAAAATCAATTTTTTTATTATATATATATATATATATATATATGGGTCGATGGATGGATATATTAATGGATGGATGGAGCGGGTGATGGATCCAAAAAATATCATCCATATCCGACCCGACCCACCACCCGATCCATCCATCACCCGCTAGTCACCCGCTTCACCGCGGGTGATCACCCATTTATTCGGGGCGGGTGGATGGATAATCCACTCACCCATGGATAATTGCCATCTCTAATTCCTTGTCATATGTAGAGTACTTCCTCTTAGCTTCATTCAACTTTTCATTAAAGTAGGATATAGGTCGTGCATTTTGTGAAAGAATAACTCCAATGCCAACTCCGGATGCATCACATTCAACTTCAAAAACTTCATGAAAGTTAGGATAGGGGTAGTGGTGAGTTGAGTCTTCATCTCCTCATAAGCCTTTTGAGCTTGATCATTCCACTCAAACTTCTTTAGTTTTGTAAGCTCAGTTATGGGAGTCATAATGGTACCAAAATTGCGCACAAACCACTTATAGAAAGAGGCAAGTCCATGAAAGCTACACACTTGTTGCATGGATGTAGGAGTAGGCTACTCCTTGATGGCTTGAACTTTCTTCTCATCAACTTGAATACCATCACTTAAGACAATGAATCCCAAGAAAATCACACGGCTAGAGAAGAAATGACACTTCTCTAAATTGCCATACAAGCACTCCTTTCTTAACACTTCAAAAACTTCTTGCAAGTGTTTAACATGCTCTTGCTCATTCTTACTATGCACCAATATATCATCAAAGTAAACAACCAAAAAACGGCCAAAAAAGGGTTTCATAGTTTGGTTCATTAGGCGCATGAAAGTACTTGGTGCATTTGACAAACCAAAGGGCATAACAAGCCATTCGTACAAGCCTTATTTGGTTTTAAAAGCTGTTTTCCATTCATCACCTTCACATATCCGAATTTGGTGATAACCACTCCTCAAATCAATTTTAGAAAACAGTTTAGAGCCATTGAGATCATCTAACAAGTCATTCAATCTAGGAAGGGAAAATCGGTATTTTATGGTGATCTTGTTGATACCTCTACTATCCACACACATTCTCCATTCTCCATTCTTCTTAGGCACCAACAAAGTTGGGACATCACAAGAACTTAGGGATTTCCTAATCATTCCTTTAGCTAACAAGTCTTCAACTTGTCTCCTTATCTCTTCGGTTTCTTTGGGGTTGGACTTATAGGCTGGTTTGTTTGGCAAAATAGCTCCGAGAATGAAGTCAATTTTATGTTGGATATCACGTTTTGGGGGTAAGCCATGAGGAATTTATTTAGGGAAAACATCCTTGTAGGATTCAAGTAAGGGAATGAGCAAAGGGTGGGAAAGGTTAGTGTTTTCTTTGGTTTCTTCTTCTTGTGTTTCACTCATTAAAAGTTCACGCATGTGAGAGAGTTCATGGTGATCAGTTTGGAGTAGGATAGTAAGGGAATGATACTTCTCTTTGGTGTAATGAATCTCAGTGTTTGAGTAGGAAGGGATTAGGGTAAGGGTAATCATTTTGTGATATTTGGTTAGAGAATAGGTGTTCTGGTAACCATCATGTATCACTCTTCTACCAAACAACTATGGTCTTTCTAGGAGCACATGACATGCATCTATAGGTATAACATCACACCAAAGCTCCTCCTTATAAATACCAATGCTAAATGATAAAAGTACACGGTTTGTGCCTTGTATACCTTTACCTTGGTTGAGCCATTGAATGACATAGGGGGTGGATGAGGTGAGATTGGGAGTTTAAGCTTGTCAATCATAGTTTAAGCAGCAACATTGGTACAACTTCCTCCATTAATAATCAAAGTACAAATTTTTCCTCCAATAGTACACCTAGTATGAAAGATTGCCTCTCTTTGCCTTAATTCTTCATGATCAACAACTCCACTTAAGGCTCTCCTAACAACCAAGCATTCTCCCTCATCAGGACCGAATACTTCTTCCTCCTTTGTCACTCCTTGCCACTCCATATCATACTATTCATTCTCCTCCTCCTCTTTCCCTTGATATTCATTATACTCCATCAAAGTAACCACCTTTTTATTAGGACATTCGGATGCTATATGTTCTAATCCTTGACATGTAAAGCACCTTTTAGGGACTTTGGTTGGTGTAGGGTTCGAGGGGTTTGTATATGAGGGTTTAAGAGTATCAGTTTGTGGATTCTTTGAGGTGAAATGGATAGTCTTTTGGAAAGGGGATGATTTAGTAAAGGGACGTGAGGTCTCACCTTTACCTTTGGCTCTGCTTTATTTCTCTACCTTATGAGCAAGAAGAACAAGTTCTTCTAAAGAAGAGTAGTGGTGTAATCCACTATGTTGGCTATTTTAGGATCTAAACCTCCAAGGAATCTTACCAAGGTTTGTGGTTCATCCTCTTGAACTTCACATTTCATGAGATAAGCCTCAAAATCTCGAGCATAAGTCTCGACAAAATTGGTTCCTTGTTGTAAGTGATGGAACTTGACAAAGTTCTCTTGCACATAATAGGTTGGTGGGAGCTTTTGCTTCAAGAGTTTCTTCATTTTCTCCCATGAACGCACCTTCTCCTTGCCTTGGCGTTCTCTCTTGCTACAAATACTAGCCCACCATGTTGAAGCATACTTTCTTAGCTTCAATGCAACCAACTTCACACTTTTATCTTCCGGAACTTGTTTCTAATCAAAGACCCTCTCCACTGTTCTAAGCCACTCTACAAACTCATCAATATTAAGTTTGCCATCATAATCAGGTATGTCTACCTTGATATCATTAGAAGGTCTAAAAGTATTCCTTCTTGGACGCAAGGTTTCATCACTACCTCCATCCAAATCTTCATCTCCTTCCCTTTGAGTAGTCAGTCTCACAGAGAGTTGTCTTACTTGATCTTGTAGTAATGCCATTCTAGGATTACTCTCCCTTCTTTCTTCTACTAAAATCCTTAAGTTTTCACGCCAATTGGCAGGAGAATTGTTTCCATCTCCCTTGGCTAAGGTTGGTTTTCGGTTTAAGTGTTTGGGTGGGTTTTTGGGGATGGTTTGAAGGTGTGTGTTTGGGGGATGTGTTTAGGCTTATAATGGGGCGTGTGGGGTGTTGTTTAGGCTAGGAAATAAGCCAACTCTGATACCAAGATGATGTAGGCTCGTACTACAAGTAGGAACATACATGAAAGGGATAAAGACTATTTTTAACGTGTTTTGTAAATGTGTTATAAGTTCACACCACTCAATGAAGCTAAAATCTCCTAAAGTTCACAAATTAGCTAAGCCAAAGCTAATTAATCAAAGGAACAAATTCCTTTGAGTTTCCAATCCAAGAAACGAAAAGAAAGCAAAGGGAATACATTCTTGTATTTTTGGTCATAAAACTTGATTTTCTTTTCATTTTATTTCATTTTAATCATTATTTATACAAGTTCCACGTCCATTTTCTGATTTTCTAATCATAAAAGAAAATGCAATTAAAATGATAATCAACTACCACTAAGTATTAATGTTATGGTTTTATATAGAGTTTTTCCCCTTATATTTGAGCTAAAATGTGTATCAATGGTGCTCTTAGGAGCCATTTCACGCTAACATTCTCCATCTAGTGGTGGTTTTCTGTTCTGTGTCAGATTGCAGGTTTTAGGGAGTTATCTCCCTATTTTCTACTATTATTTGACCATTACACTGGACTGGAGAGGTTCTATGCGGAGTTTTAAAGTCCCGAGGATACTTTCCGGGATCCTTGAGCAAAGAAGAATTGAAGACTTGGCGTTCAGAGCCAAGAAGGAAGAACCGGATCTGAGCCCGATCAGATCGGGCAGGATACACCCGATCGGGCGCTGGCAAGAGATAACCAGTTGTTGTTGCGGGCCCGATCGGGCGCTATCGCTCGTTCGTTAGTTCGTTGAGTCACCCGATCGGACGGTTCGGCCCGATTCCGTCGGGCGTGATTGAGCAATGGTTTGGGCGCAATGCTTACAACTGCTGGGCCGCCCGATTGCATCGGGCGTGTCGGCCCGATTGAATCGGGCGAGGTCTAGTTTTGGAGCTCTGCTGCTGCTTCGAGCCCGATTTGGTCGGGCAGACTTGGCCCGATCGGGCGACTGACCCGACACGCGTTTTTTAATGATTTTCGGGCTATTTCTCTAAGACTTTTCCTAGTTGTTTTAGGATTAATATAAATAGCAAAATCAGAATATTACTATTCATCTTTGTTTTAGTCCTTATTTTCTCATAGTTTCTCTCAAGAACCCTAGTTTTACTACTTTTCATTGTGGATTCAAGATCAAACCTTTGGATTATTTGCAAGTTCAATATAGTTCTTCAGTTTGGTAATCTTCTTTATTGTTTTCTTTATTATTGATTAGATTAATTTCTTAGTTATTTGCAATAGTTCAAAGTATGAATTTTTACATGGAATTTGTTATTGTTTTCTCAAGCATGAGTGAGTAGTTTTATTTCTAGGATTGTGGGGATCTATGTATGCAATGAGGGATTGATAGATTAGTATAATTACCCTTTATTTCAATTGTTTCCTGTGATTGAATCTTCATGCTAGATTTATGAATTAGGCCTGATTTGTATTTCTATTATCGCAATATTGAATCTGCTTCGAGAGGAGAGATTTCGTATAGGCTTTCAATCATTAGGCATAGTGATCCTTGACCATGCGAGAGCGGCTAGGTGATATTTGAGGGAGGTAATGTTCGAGAGAAATTACATGTGCCCTAGATAAATTGACTTATTGGGTGATTATTTTTCGTCTCTAATTTCCCGAATTGTATGCATAGTGATCCATAGTCCTAGTTCTTTATTAATTGATTTTTACCTTCATACTTAGTTCTGTCATTTGCCTATTAGTTTAGTCACACACCCATTTTCAACTGATTTAGTTAGTATAATATTAGAATTCAGATACAATAAGTATACCTTTCTCTCCGTGGATTCGATCCTGACTTCCCTGACTACTTGTTAGTGGACCTTAGGTTATTTTTGATAAGGTGATACGACTTTAGCCTGTCAAATTTTGGCACCGTTGCCGGGGAGACGGTTTATTTTTATTTTGTCTGAATTATAGTATCACTAGTGGAAAAAACTGCTTTTGCTACTTATCAAATGCTCCGGTTGACTAATTAACCCGAGCATTTGTGAAAATTTTAATTACAAATATTCACAAATGCTCGGGTTGATTAATCAACCGGAGCATTTGATGTCAAATGCTCCGGTTGACTAATCAACCCGAGCATTTGTGAATAAGTGCTCCAGTTGATCAACCCGAGCACTTGGAATCTTGGACCTTCTCTCAATTAATTTTTTTTTTTACGGGCTTCTCTCAGTTATTAAATCAAAACTCGCAGTAGTATAATTTTGTTTCGACTCTCTCATCAGTCCTTCCCTCCTTCCCTCCTTCCCTCCGTGCTTTCTGTCAGTTATCAATTTCAGTGTCCCCCTTCTAACGAAGCCCTATCTCCCCCGCCAAGGAGTCACCACCGTTGCTCCTCCGGTTTTTCGATCGCTCCCCCGCCACTGTGTCACCACCGCCACCATCACTACCACCCAGGTAAATTCACTTGGTTCAAATTCTGCCTTAGATTTAACTTTTTGACTTAGCTTCAACTTTTTTTCTGGTAATTTTTCAATCTTAGTAGAAGATCGAATTTCGCCATGGCTGGTGCTTTTAAGGATGATTCGAAGGCTAAAAATGGTGAGTTTGTGATTTTTTCGATGTTAGATAGAGACTGGATTAGGGTTTCACTAACTATGACTTACTCACACAACCCCAAACGTCGCAGACAACTTCAAGTTCCACCCACGACTCCAATTGCTTAATAATTGTGATCGGCACCCTTCGTTTTCACCTGGTAATGTTTACTCACCACTCTTATTTTTCCGTGTCTTCCCTTTTTGACAAATTTAGGGTTTTAGTTTTCTTTGTAATTTTGAGTTCTAGTAATTGCTCAACTTTTTAAGTGCGTATTTTGCTTTTTGGTGACTCTGAATTGAAGATATTGTCATTTAAGTATGCCACAGATTGCAGTTTGTGAGGCTTAATTGATAATTGTAGGAATTGTGTCAATTTGAGTTTATGACTCTCTGTCTCCCCATCTCTTTAACTTCCTCTTTTCTTTTGATGAAATATAATAAATTATGATGATTGTGACTTGTGTTAGATCAAATTAGTGGTTCACAAGTTCTTGTTATTTGTTAAGGCTTAAATTTTTTACTGTGTCAGAATTTTTTATCGAGATAATCTTCCTTGGGTGGTTGTTTGTGGTGTGTTAATTATAATTTTCACGGTTATGCTGATTTGTGGGTGATGAAGGAGTATGGAATCAGAGATACATGGATTCCAGCGATTTGTATCAACAAGCGGTGATAGTAGTTTGATTGATTTTTCTTGTTGGTTGTTCCGGTGACAAGGAAATTATTTTGGTTGAGGTGGATTATTGGGAGCTGCATTAATATGAGGTCCCAAATGGCCTTGCGAGCTGGAATCAACGGGCTGCATGCCAAAAGAGAATTATTAGGACTCTGGAATCTTTGTGGAAAGCCTTGTTATCCTTGGTGATGATAAGGTGCAACCATAATGGGGGACAACAAAAGGCAATCATAAGGAGGAGTAGTAAATTTCATTTTTTGGCCTGTCCCTTGTTGTCAAGTGCATGATTAGTTACATTTTTAGTTATGATTTCGATGGTTGTTAGCATTCTAGTTGCCTTGGTTGTCATTTTGCTTATCCGCGTGGTTAATGTGGCTTATTTGGTTTGTTGGTTTGTCGGTTTGTTTTCTATAGATGGGGAATATCTTTAGAAGCTTATATGATGCTTGGTATGGTTGTCTAGTGGTTATACACTATCTTTATTATAAGCTTATTATGTTTACATCTAGGACCCTTAGAAAAGAGAGTCTACTCCTCGACCTTGTTCCTGACATCACAACTCATCTAATCAGAGACATGATTGCAGTGAATCTGTGTATACTTTGAGAGTTCATTCAAATGCCTTTTGAAGTTATTGAGTTTTAGATTTTTGAGTATTTAATCTAGAGTATTTTGGACTGACTTTATAGAATTATATTAGCTTTTAAGGGTTTATTTGTTGTTCAGAAATAAACATCCCCTCGTTTCCCATATTTTATTTTTGTGTACCTAATGTTTAATATTCCTGCTAGATAATCTGTTTAAGTAAGGTGTGAACTGAAAGGTAGGTTGCGTCGTTGTGCTGTTATATTGAAGATATGTGTTGCATGTAATGTCACCCATGATGAAGAGAATGTTTATGTTTATCGTTCTTTATCTCGGGATCGATCTAGATGATTTTCTTCTTTGTGGGTTTCAAGTTGTGACTTTGATAATATTGAAGAACCGATTGTCCTACTGCTGGTGAACTATGTGAGATCTACTTCTAAACTCATCTTAAATTGATAAGTCTTTCATTCCATGAGATTGCATGGTTCTGTATATTACTGCCTTATTCACTAAAAAATATATAAATCAGTTGCTTAGCTCAATGCTAGAGTACTTCACCAAGCTTTGAATTGTATTGAGCTGATAATTTTAGATTGACTGGTTAGCTGAAAAAGCATATTGTCTCGAGTTCAAGAAAAAAATACACCAGCGTGCGTTTATATTGGAAACACTAGGTTTGAATTTCAAAATTTTTGAGAAATCATAAGGCTCTCTGGGCACCGACTTCTTGGTCAATTTGTGCTTAGCAGTTGTACTTGTGATTTAGAAGACCAGTAATCTGTGCTCTGCTTTATGTACCACCTCTAACTACAAAAAAAAAATCTATACTTTGTGCTAAAAAATATGACAACTGAATCTGAGAGGGATCTTTTTTATGATGGATTAGTGTCTGTGTCTGACACCACTCGGCTATCATGCCATATTGTAATCAAATCACTATTACATAATACTAGGTTAGGGGGATGTATTGAAATTCAAGGGCTAATATTGATACTTATGTGGGAATTTGGCCCATGGAATCTGCATGAGGTTGTTGAATTTACTTGTCATTTTTTTTCTAATTCCGGCTGGATTATATTTAATTCTTCTGTTTGGAAATTATATTTGTCTGCTTTTATTTTCATCAGTATGTTGGTTTATTTTTCATTTTAGGACATTCAGGGAGCACCTATATCTCTTATTATTAGGGGTGTTGAGTAACGAATATGGGTACTTAAGGTGAGATGAAGATTCCGAGTAACATAGTACAACCCAAAAGGAGTTTTATTTTCTAATTATTATGGAAAGTTGACATTTAAACAATCTTTGGATTTTGTCTCCCTTCGTGTTTCTAGCCCTTTTGTTTTCACTATTTAGTGCCTTCCCAGAATCTGATTACAATAAGAACTGAGGTAACACAATACTAATTTTACTCATTAATTATTCCTGTTAATTTTTACAACAGAAAATGGACTTGTATGATCAGTGACAAGGAGAAGAATAGGTTGACCCCGGTGAGTAGCAGACTATGCACGTATGAATGTTGAGCATGTGACATAGGAAATTTTGTGACTACTGCTCTTTTCTGCAGATCATTGAAGCTCTCAGCACAATTGTTTCATCTACTTTCATATTCGCTGCTTCATGGCAAGCCTGGGTTTCGGCACTCTGTATTGCATTATTTTTCTTAACAGATATACTGCTATTTATGATATTTTGGGTTAAGTATTGATGAGATTTATATTTATGACATTTTCTTGTTGTTTCAGTTGGTGTACTGGTTTTCCCTTTTCCTTTAAGTCTCCAGGATGCCTGATTGACGAATTGAGAAAAGGTAGGCCTAAACTTAGCTTTTACCTTCTGTCACAGAATCTGGACCGTGTATTTCTGTATGTTTAGAGCAGCTATTTGATGTGTGTCAAATAATCTTTGAATACTGTTATTAGGTTATGGAATCTTTGATGGAGTAATCTCACGTTTTGTCTCTCAATTCCCTGTTTGTGAGTGTGTAGAGGAAATAATTTTTTATGTGAACTCACTAGTAAATTCAGAAGTTTATGAATTTAATTAGACATGAAGGAGATAGATGGAATACCAACTAGTTGTTAAATTCACCTTTCCATAGGGAACAAGTAGTGATGTCTGCAAGGAAGGGAAATGGAGGAGCTGCAACAGCAAATGACTCCTCGCTTTCGAAGTAATAAAACTGCAGCTTTGACAGCCCTTGGTAGGCTCCTGGAGGCAGTTTTCGAGTGTAGGGAAGCTGTCAGAATCGATCCTTCGTATCAACGAGCTCATCATCATCTTGCAACTCTTTATTTCAGGTAATATTTCTTTCTATAATTTGTCCGACTTTTTACTATATTATACCGAATTTCATACATCTTCTTAGTTTATGACTTGGTTTCCTATGAAATTGCTATTAGATTGGGATATGCGAGAGGAAGCGGTCCAACATTTTTGTCTTTCGAGAAACATAGCAAGTTTAACAGATATAACTCAAGCGAAAGCTCTTGAAGCTTGCCTTAGTACATGTAATGAAGCTAAGGATTCTAAGAACTGGGAAACTTTGTTAAGGCAGACCAGCGATGCATTAGCAATTGGTGCCAATTCTTCCTTACAGGTGGATTATCTTAAAAATGCATTGTATAATCATCGTTAGCTTCTGTTTTTTCCAACAACTGATTAACATTTGTTCCTGATCTCTGACAAGAAGATCTACGCGCTTCAAAGCCAAGCCTTACTGAATCTTCACAGGAACGATGAAGCCTATGCAGCTTTTAAGAGGGCACCTTCTTTTGACATAGAATTTAATACTTGGTTATTTGGCGAAGCAAAAACCAGATGTCTATACTTGATAAAAGCACAAGTGTATACGACAACAGGCAGGTCAGTGAATATTTGCTTTTAAATGGAGTATACTTGATAAAAACCTGTTGTAGCTGTTTTTGCAATTATTCCATCTTTAGATAATAAATTTACTTTTAGGGAGCAATTGTCCTCATCAATACGCGTGCCATGTTTTCGTAGTATACCAACAAAACCGTCTTTGTCGTTCAATGAGAATCTTGGTTCTATTGATATCACACCTTTCTTCTGTTTTGTGTGATATCCATCTAATTATGCACCTTTATGTTATACTTGGCATAGAATTAATTATGTTGTCTCACTTTTTTTGTTGGTCTGTCCTTTAGCTATATCAGTGACTTAGACAGGATAGCTAAACAAATCACCTTTTAGTTTTGGTGACTAATATTTCTTGTTTGGTGCATTCCTGCCATGTTTGGATGCATTCAATTGAACATATAAAGATTGATATTATTGTTGTATGTTCTGGTTGAATGGTATCGTGAGTTTAGATTGGCAAAGTGACAAGAAAAAAGAATGTGCTCAAACTCTTAATTGACCCCAATGTAGGCCCTCCCCCCTTGCCTTCCAGTTTCTGGTTTATACATCTTGCTAGATTATGTATCTCTTAGCTCATTTCTTCTTGACTTGTGCTGGTCGTTTTTTGGTATGGGTAGTAGCTGGTCTTTTCTTGACTTGCTATGTGCTCTCCTGTGGTGCAGCTTACTGTGTCGTTGCAGTTGAGTCTGCGGGTAGGCAGATTCTAATTGCTTTCCTTGAGAGAGTCAAGGATGAGTTTACCAAGAAATATGGAGGTGGCAAAGCCGCCGTCACTGGCCGCAAAGGGTCTGAACAAAGAATTTGGGTAATTGTTCTGCACTTTCTTCACTTTCTTCTTCTGAGAAATGTCCTTTCTTTATTTTTTTGGTGTGTGCTTCATTTTGTGTCTTGATTTTACTTGGTCAAAACTGATAGTGTACACCCTCGTTCTTTGCTTTTTCAGGGATCCTATTCCTCTTCCTGAGAAGGAACGGAAGCCCATCATAGAGGTTCAAGAGTTCCGATGTAGCTAAAAATCTTATCCTAGATGTTAGAGTCTATGATGTTGGTGTTTGGAGTTTTCAGATTTGGAGAAGATGTTGTCTGCAGTTCAGATATTGTCTAGAGTGTAATGTGTGTTAAATTAATATTTGCAAAAATTGTTATACAGGAGTTATAATTACTTTATGTATTTGTTGCTGGTCAATATCATTTAATGAGACATTTAATGCATGTGTACTATGTTGAAACACAATGGTTCTGCTGCTGCTTCTTGTTGTGTTGTCGTTGTACAGCTTGCTAGCTTTAGCAAGCTGTACAATTTTTTTAAAAAGAAAAAAAATAGTAAATGCTCCGGTTGTTAAGTGAAAACCGGAGCATTTGAGACACAAATGCTCCGGTTTTCCCTTAACAACCGGAGCATTTGGTTGTCAAATGCTCCGGTTTTTTAAACAACCGGAGCATTTGACAAAACAAATGCTCCGGTTAGAACCGGAGCATTTGTGAAATGCTCAAATGCTCGTATGACGTCTGCTACGAGTCAAATACGGAGCATTTGTGGCCTTTTTAACCGGAGCATTTGAGTGTTTTTCTACTAGTGTATTACACTAACCTCTACTCTGAAGAACACCTGTTCTTTGGAACATCTCACGTTTGTTTTAGTGTTTTTGGTGTATGAGCAGGAAATTGAAATCCCCAAATCTCATCCCATTTGATCCGGAGATTGAAAAGACCGCTTGTAGACTCAGAAAGAAAACTAAGCAAGCGAAGTTGTCTGCAGGGAACCCATCCCAAAAGACACCTGCTCCACCATCTTCACCACAACAAGACTTTTCCATCTCACCTATTACTGCTATAATGGGTGACGAAGCTAAACCAACCTTCAGAGATTATGCACAACCTTCTCCTGATAATGTACCCACTGGGGTCCGGATGCCTACCATTGCTGCTACAAACTTTGAAATCAAATCTCATGTTCTGAATATGGTTCAAAATAATCAGTTTGCTGGGTTACCATCTGAAGACCCAAATCAGCACCTGCAGCGGTTTTTACAATGTTGTGCTACTCATAAACAAGCTGGTGTTACTGCCGATGAGATGAAACTCATCCTATTTGGTTTCTCTCTGCGCGACAAAGCTCTATTTTGGTATAATAAGCTGCCTTCCACCATCACCACCTGGGCAGAACTATCCAAAATCTTCCTCATCAAGTGGTATCCTTACCAAAAGACTGCAGATATGCGTCATGCCACAGTAACTTTCACCCAAGATCCTGGAGAGTCATTATATGAAGCTTGGGAGAGGTTCAAGGATCTGCAACGCCTTTGTCCTCATCATGGTTTAGACCAGTGGTATTTGTGTCAGATTTTCTACACTAGAGTTGATGCAGATACAAGGAGGGTAATTGATGGAGCCTCCGGTGGGTTCTTCATGGATAAAGCCATTGATGAGGGGTACGAACTCCTGGAGAAACTCGCTTCTAATCAAGCATCTACCATTCGTTCCTCCATGAAGAAGGGAGGGAAACATGATGTCTAGGCCATTTCTTTACTGTCCGGGCAACTAGCTGCGCTAAACCAGAAGATTGATTCTTTGAAGCTAGGTAATGACTCCTCCCATATGAGTGTTAATGCGATGGCTAGTGCTTCTAATTATACTGCTCCCATTTGTGATGCTTGTGGGATACCTGGGCACAACTCTCAAGAGTGTCCTGCGCTCCTATCTTCTAATGTCGGGAGTAACTGTGAGGCGGTTAATGCTTTTCGAGTCACAACCTAGGGGCCGTTCAATCCATATTCTAACACTTACAACCCAGGCTACGTAAATCACCCCAACCTCTCATATCGGAGCAATAATGTGTTGAATCCTCAACCTCAACAACCATATGTCCCACAAAATCAGGTTCAACAATATCAACCTCAACAACAAGCTCCTCCTGGTTTTCAGAGAAATCAACCTCCACAACCACCTGCTCCTCCTACTGACCCAGCCATGACAGAGCTGAAGAATATGATGTTTCAGATGCAGAAAGGTTTTAATGCCTTTCAAGCCGACACAAAGGCTCAGTTGGAAAACTTGGGTATGCATAACAAGATGTTGGAGACTCAACTAGCTCAGTTGGCTAGTTCTTCTGCTAGTAGACCACTTGGGTCATTACCTTCACAACCCATGCAACCAAGAGATACTGCCAATGCCATCACTCTTAGGAGTGGAACGCGGTATGATGGTCCAGAGATGCCTAAAGATGATCCGGTTGGGTCCGACAAGGATGAAGCTGTCACTGACAATTCCACAGCTCCTAAGGAGGCCAGCAATGCGAGAGAAGCGCACGTAGGCGAAAAAGTTCCATCTACCACTCCTGTGATCAAGGTACCATTCCCCAATAGATTATTGAAGACTAAGCTTGATCATCGGCTCGGTAAGTTTTTGGAGATAGTGAAGCATCTCGCAGTAACTCGTCCCTTTTATCGAACTTATTACTCAATTTCCCGCATATGCTAAATTTTTGAAGGAAATTTCGACTAGGAAAAGAGCTTTTAATGAAATTGAGACTGTAGCTTTCACTGAAGAATGTAGTGCTATTTTGCAAAACCAGTCCCCACCTAAATTGAAAGATCCGGGGAGTTTCTCTATCCCTTGAAACATTGGCACCATTTTTATCGATAAGGCTTTATGTGATTTGGGTGCTAGTGTTAGTGTCATGCCCCTTACTGTTTGTAAAAAGCTTGACATGGGAGATTTAAAATATACCAATATTACTTTTCAAATGGCTGACCGTTCTGTCAAATACCCCCTAGGTATCCTAGAGGACGTCCCTGTGAGAGTAGGTAAATTTTTTATTCCTGTGGATTTTGTTGTGCTTGACATGGAAGATGATACTCAGATCCCAATTATTTTAGGGAGACCATTCCTTCATACTGCTGGAGCTGTCATATAGGGGTGTGCACTTTTGGACCGGGACCGGAATCGGGACCGGAACGGACCGGAATTTTCCGGTCCATGAAAAGTTGGGATTCCGGGTTTCCGGTCCGGTTCGGTCCAAACCCGGAATTTTCCGGTCCGGACCGGCGGACCGGAATTCATGTTTTTTTTTAAAAAAAAATAAGTTTAAAGGTTAAAAAAAGTTTAAAACTTAAAAAGTTAGAAAGTTAAAACCTCATATTTATTGCCTTTAAGATTATTGCTTTTAGAATTATTATATTATATTATATTATATTGAATTTATAAATATATTTAAATCTAAGAAAAAGTTTTTTTTTTTATAAAAAAAATTATAAATTCCGGTCCGGTCCCGGGCCAAAAAAATTTTGGATTCCGGTCCACCGGTCCAACCGGTCCGGTCCGGTTTTGGACCGGTGCACACCCTAGTGTCATAGATGTTAAGAATGGGAAATTAACTTTGACTGTGGGAGATGACAAGGTGACCTTTAGTTTGACCAATGCCTTAAAAAGTCCCATGCTAGAGGAAGCCTGTTATAAAATTGATGTCATTGATGTGCTAGTTAACGATGACATGCCTCAATCCCTTCTGCGGGATCCTCTGGAGGCTTTGCTTTGTTTTCATCTTCTACAGGTGATGGTAATCCCTTGAGTGCTGCAGTGGATGACTGGGAAGTGGTTCTTACATGTGAAGAGCTTGACGGTATTACCACTCATGACAAGGAACGGTTAGTATATGATACTCAACCGGTAGAGGTAAAGAAACCTGAACTGAAACCCCTTCCCCCTTCTCTGCGCTATGCTTTTCTGGATGAATCTGAAAATTATCCTGTGATTGTTAGTGCTTCACTAAATGATGGTCAAATGTCTAAATTTTTGTCTGTTTTGAGAAAACATAAACAAGCCATTGGATATAATATTGATGATTTGAAAGGCATAAGCCCTGACTTCTGCATGCATAGAATTCACTTAGAGGATGATCATCGTCCTAGTATACAAGGCCAACGTCGTTTGAACCCCAATATGCAGGAAGTGGTTAAGAAAGAGGTTATGAAATTGCTTGATGCTGGAATCATCTACCCCATTGCTGACTCTAAGTGGGTGAGTCCAGTTCAAGTGGTTCCTAAAAAGGGAGGTACCACTGTTGTTAAAAATGAAAAAAATGAATTAATTGCTACAAGAGTAGTAACTGGTTGGCGTATGTGCATTGACTATAGGAAATTAAATGTTGCCACCAAGAAGGATCACTTTCCCCTCCCCTTCATTGACCAAATGTTGGAAAGGCTAGCTTGTCACTCTTATTTCTGTTATCTAGATGGGTATTCAGGTTTCTTTCAAATCCCTATCCACCCAGATGACCAGGAGAAGACCACCTTTACCTGCCCTTATGGTACCTTTGCCTATCGAAGGATGCCATTTGGATTATGTAATGCCCCCGCCACCTTCCAACGTTGTATGATGGCCATTTTTTCTGAGTTCATTGAGTCCATTATGGAAGTGTTTATGGATGACTTTAGCGTGTATGGAATTAATTTTGATGCATGTTTGATAAATCTGGCTAAAGTTTTGAAAAGGTGTGAAGATGTCAATCTTGTACTGAACTGGAAGAAGTGCCACTTCATGGTTACTGAAGGAGTGGTACTTGGTCATATTATCTCTGAACGTGGCATCCAGGTGGATAAAGCAAAAATTCAAGTGATTGAGCAATTGCCCCCTCCTGTGAATGTAAAAGGGGTGCGAGGCTTTCTTGGTCATGCGGGGTTTTATCGCCGCTTCATCAAGGATTTCTCTAAAATTGCTAAACCACTTACTCAGTTGCTCCTCAAGGATGCCCCGTTCCTGTTTACTGATAACTATCTTGTATCTTTCAACAGGATCAAGCAAGCTTTGATTACTGCTCCGATCATTCGATCTCCGGATTGGAACCTTCCATTCGAGATTATGTGTGATGCTAGCGACTATGCTGTGGGAGCTGTGCTTGGTCAGAGGAAGGACAACATCCTCCATGCGATATACTACGCTAGTAAGACATTAGATGAAGCTCAAGTTAACTATGCCACCACTGAGAAAGAGCTTCTAGCTGTGGTCTATGCACTGGACAAGTTCAGGACTTATCTGCTGGGGTCTAAGGTCATTGTTTATACCGACCATGCTGCATTGAAGTACCTCCTAGCCAAACAGGGAGGCCAAGCCTAGACTCATTCGGTGGATTTTGCTGCTCCAAGAATTCGATTTAGAGATCAGAGATAAAAAGGGAGCAGAAAATGTAGTGGTTGATCACCTGTCCAGATTGCAGAATGAAGATATGGAAGAAGGTTTACCCATTGATGACTCATTTCCTGATGATAAGCTCCTGGCAGTCACTTCTGTCACCCAGTGGTATGCCGACTTCGCCAACTTCTGTGTGAGTGGACAGACTCCCCCAGATGTGAGTTACCAATAGAGGAAGAAATTCCTCCATGAGGCTAAAAAGTATTTTTGGGACGACCCTCTATTGTACAAGCTTTGCGCTGACACCATCTATAGGCGATGTATTCCAGAATGGGAGGTGCATGACATTCTGAAGCACTCCCACTCCCTGCCATGTGGAGGCCATGCTGGGCCCTCCAAAACCGTTGCTAAGGTACTTCAATCTGGTTTTTACTGGCCTACTTTATTTCATGATGCTAGTACCTTTGTTAAGTCCTGTGATGCATGCCAACGAACGAGAAATATTTCCCGTAGACATGAGATGCCCCAAACCCTCATTTTGGAAGTTGAATTATTTGATGTATGGGGTATTGATTTTATGGGCCCCTTTCCCTCTTCATCGGGCAATAATTTCATCCTTGTTGCTGTTGATTATGTGTCTAAGTGGGTAGAAGCCCTTGCATCCCCAACTAACGACTCTAAAGTCGTTATGAAAATGTTTAAAAAGATTATCTTTCCAAGGTTTGGGGTACCAAGGGTTGTCATAAGTGATGGTGGATCTCATTTTCACAAACGCACTTTCGAGGCTCTGCTTAAGAAGTATGGTGTCTACCATAGGACTGGCCTAGCTTATCACCCTCAGACAAGTGGGCAGGTAGAAGTGTCTAATCGTGAGATAAAGACTATCTTAGAGAAGGTGGTTGCTAAATCTAGGAAGGATTGGAGTGACAAATTAGATGACACCTTATGGGCTTACAGAACTGCTTTTAAGACCCCTATTGGAACCACCCCTTACAAGTTAGTTTATGGGAAAGCATGTCACTTACCTGTTGAGCTAGAGTACAAGGCTTTTTGGGCTGTTAAGGAGCTGAACTTTGATGCTAAGTTAGCAGGAGAAAAACGCCTTTTGCAGATTAATGAACTTGATGAACTCCGGCTGAATGCTTATGATAGTTCGTGTCTCTACAAAGAGCGCACTAAGAGATGGCATGATAAGAAAATTTTGAGTAAAGAGTTCTCAATTGGTGACAAGGTCTTATTGTACAACTCTAGATTAAAACTTTTCCCTGGTAAGTTGAAGTCTAGGTGGTCTGGTCCATTTTCTGTCACTAATGTTAACAAGTTTGGTTCTATTGAGGTGATGAATGCAACAGGTGAAAAATTCAAGGTTAATGGCCAACGCTTAAAGCCGTATCATACGAGAGCTCTTGTTGGATTCGTGGAGGAATTATACCTCCAACCCTCTTCCCCTTCTGGTTGAGGGATGAGGCATTATGGTCGTGCGGGACCCTTATAAACCAGCGCTACTCGGGAGGCAACCCGATTTTCCCTTTCCTTTTTTTCTTTTTTTTTGTTGTTTCTAGTTTTTCTAGTTTCGTAGTTTTGGTAAGAGAGTGAGAGGGTACTAATCATCATCTTGAAGCTATATGTGTGCAGGAACTTTTCGCATAATAGCTTGGTCCGTTTTCCCATTGAAAGGATCGCAAAATTCTGAGGAAAAAGCTGTTTGGGCATCCGCCCGATGACGCCGGGCGCATCACGCTCGATCGGGCCCGCGAAGAAATTTGGGCTGAAAGAAAAAAAAAGAAGCGCTCGATTGTATCGGGCCATTCCGCCCGATCGGGCAGTACTCCGTCAGTTCCTGGAACGACAAAGTCGTTCGCCCGATTGAATCGGGCGAACTCCGCCCGATTCAATCGGGCCCGTGACCAGAATTTTGCATCCTGAAGGAAGAAAATCGCCCGATGACATCGGGCTCCACTCGCCCAATCGGGCCGTCTGCCGCGTTCTCATTAAATCGGGATTTCCCCTCACTTTTCTCATTCATCTCCCAATCTCTTTCTCTCTCTCTTCTTCAAGCCCTAGCCCCCAATTCTCACCTTCTTCCCCAAATTCTCCCTCCACCATTAAAGACCTCCATCCAAGCTACTTCTATCTTCACAAAATCACTCCTCTCATCTTCCCCTACCAATTACCCACTCCATCCTCTTCATTTTTATTTCACTCCATCTCTCCCATCCATCCTCTTCCTCCTTCCTTCCACCATTAAAGTGAGTGACAAGCTTCCCTCCATCATCCCCCATTAGAGTGAGTGTGCAATCCTCTGTATTTTCCAAGCAACATGAGTTCGAGGAGGCGTCGCGGATCCGGCACCGGGTCTCAACCACCACCACCGGTCCCCCGAGACGAGACTTTTCCAGACGTCATCTTTTCGTCGGCAGAGCAGCGTGACAGGTTTCAGCGCCTAAAAGGGCGCGAGGTGAGTCCTACCCACTTTCTTGATATTGAATTTTTGAGTAAATTGGGTATTGCCTCTGAATTCAAGGATTTCATGAAAATAATAGGGATGGAATCATTCTTTTCCGTGCATGTTAATACATATCCTGTACTTGTCTATGAATTTTATAGTAGTCTTGAGGTTACCAAACCCCGAACTGGACCCGTCTCATATGTATCCTTTAGACTGCTAAATCAGGATTTCCACCTATCCCTACCGGAATTTACACGAATTCTTCGAGTCCAATGTCGTGGGGAGATTGGGCACCCCCCTAACTACCACCATCATGACACCTACTTTGCCATCACCGGTGATGGAAATGACTTCACCCTACAACATTGCAAGGGCAAATACATCCACCAACCCATCTTTAAAATTTGGGTCCGATTTATGTCTCAGACACTTTTTGGGAGGGTGGAAGGACAATTAATCAGGGGGGATGAACTGTACTTAATAGGGAGCTACATGCTTAGAGGGACGCGCCACCACTTTCAATACAACATCCCTCACCATGTTGCGCTCCAGATGGAGCGTATAGCTACCATATATCCCAAGAGGCGAGCGGACGGTACCTTGACCTCTCGCGCCATTGTGAATGGGGGGTTGGTCACTCTTTTTGCTAGGAAAATCCCGTTTTGACGAGTCTCGCTACCACCATGCCATAGGATCTACCCTCATGGATTATGCTTTCCTAGATCGTCTCCGTTGGGTAGAGAGGGCTGGGGATAAATACCAGTGGCGCATCAACGGAATGCGCTCTATTGAGCTGCCTAGTCCTTTAGCCAAAATCAGACCTGGGCAACCCCATTACCACCTTCCCATCGCTGGCACTGACTTTCCCACCCCCGTCCCTGAGATACCCCAGCGCACCTTTCACCGCCGCCCCTCTCATTCTGATGATATTGCCTCTACTTCTGCTGCTCCCCCTCCCCCATATTCTGCTACTCCCCCTCCTTTTGATTTTCAGGAAATGATGAGCATGCTCCAGCGGATGGAGTCTGGTATCACTGCCAACTCTACCGCCATCCAGAGCATCGGTCAGCGGGTTGATGCCAACTCTGCAGTTCTCCAGAGCCTTAGCCAGCGTGTTGATACATTGGCAAATGATCAACACCTTGCTATGTACCCCATGTACGATGACTACTGCAGACTGCATAAAATTGCTGAAATAGATGCTCACCCATCTTGGTACACTTGGAACCCGAGTTACAGTCAGCCGGGGTCCAGTAGTCGGGGTGGCGGAGGTGAGGCTGATGATGGTGATGACCTTTCCATGGATGACTGATATCCATGCGTTCCATTTCCATTGTTGCAATGAGGCCATTGCCAAGTTCAGCTTGGGGGAGGACTTCTGTAAGTATTAGTATTGTTTTCCTTTTTGTTTTTACTGCTTTTTAGGTTAGTTAAGTTAGTTTAATTGCTTTGAAAAAAAAAAATGAAAAATCACAAAAAAATGAAATATTGCTAAAAAAACACAAAAATACGAGTTGAATACGAACAGATTGATTGCTTCCCTGTGCCCCGAACTTTGTTTTGAAAAACGATTTAACTCTTTATACTGTATAGTTTGGCATTTGTGATTGGGATGTTGTGATGTGATCTCTGATTGCCTTGATCTTGAGTGGATTTTGTTGATAAAGCGCCTATTTTAACTGCATGCTTGAATTGGTTAGATTGTGAGGATTCGTTCTAGCCCTCGGATTTATGTCTATATCCGGTCTATTCTTGTGTGTTAGTTCCTCGTAGCATTCTTATCTTGGCTTTGGCATTGTACTCGTTGATTTCTGGTGACTTTAGACATGTGCTGTGATAGAGGCGTTCAATTGTTTAATCTTTAAGCCTCAGAGTTGTTTAATGAATCATTTTCCCCCCTAGCCCCGCTGAGCCTAATGACTTCTTTTTGGATCTATATTAAGCCGCATTACACGCCTTGAGCCTTTACAATGACTATTGTCCCAAGCCTAGCTTGGGGGAGCATTTGTTAAGTTGATATTATATTGTGTGGTTGATCCCGTAGGGTGGTTGGAAAATAATGCTATATTGGTACAAAGAAAAGAAAGAAATAGAAAAATAAAGTGAAAAATGATAGTGAAAAATTTGAAAAATTTCTATGATCTTCAGTCATTAACTTATAAAAGTGTTGGAAATTATGAAGAAAGAGACAATTTTTGGTTGGTTCGTGAAATTTCAAAGTTGGTTATTATCTTGGTTATGTTGTTGATGCCATGGGAATTGTTTCGACCACACCTAGTCCTACTAGTGTTTTTTTTTGCTCCCCTTTCTTGGCTTTTCCACCACATCCCTTAAATAATTTCCGTACCTTTACCCGAGCCCCATTACAACCCTGAGAAAGACCTTTTGAGCACGTGTTTGATTGTTTATGGGAATAATACTGAGTCAATATGCCAAAGTTGAAGATTAAGTTTGTTATTTGAGTCGACCTGATTAGGATGAGCGATACTATACCTTTCTAAACACATGAGAGTGTGAGTGGGAAGGGCTATTATGGTTGGGTTGGTGAGTGATCGGGCACACATTTTGCCTGCCACAAAATTAAGAGGAGTGACACCTCGGTGAGCACCTTTTCAAGATTTGCATGATATGTAGGGCAGCTGCATTTGATGGTTTGCTTAAGTAATTGGTAGTCAGGTGATCTGAGAAACTGAACTTGAATTTTGCTTGCTTGAACGATTTTGAGTTGGAAATAATTGAGTTTAAAATTTCCTATATGAGGGGTGAAGCAATCCTATTCTTATTCATGTTGTGCTTTGCTTGGGGACAAGCAAAGGTTTAGCTTGGGGGAGTTTGATGTTATGGTTTTATATAGAGTTTTTCCCCTTATATTTGAGCTAAAATGTGTATCAATGGTGCTCTTAGGAGCCATTTCACGCTAACTTTCTCCATCTAGTGGTGGTTTTATGTTCTGTGTCAGATTGCAGGTTTTAGGGAGTTATCTCCCTATTTTCTACTATTATTTGACCATTACACTGGACTGGAGAGGTTCTATGCGGAGTTTCAAAGTCCCGAGGATACTTTCCGGGATCCTTGAGCAAAGAAGAATTGAAGACTTGACGTTTAGAGCCAAGAAGGAAGAACCGAATCTGAGCCCAATCAGATCGGGCAGGATACGCCCGATCGGGCGCTGGCAAGAGATAACCAGTTGTTGTTGCGGGCCCGATCGGGCGCTATCGCCCGTTCTTTAGTTCGTTGAGTCGCCCGATCGGGCGGTTCGGCCCGATTCCGTCGGGCGTGATTGAGCAATGGTTTGGGCGCAATGCTTACAACTGCTGGGCCGCCCGATTGCATCGGGCGTGTCGGCCCGATTGAATCGGGCGAGGTCTAGTTTTGGAGCTCTGCTGCTGCTTCGAGCCCGATTTGGTCGGGCAGACTTGGCCCGATCGAGCGACTGACCCGACGCGCGTTTTTTAATCATTTTCGGGCTATTTCTCTAAGACTTTTCCTAGTTGTTTTAGGATTAGTATAAATAGCAAAATCAGAATATTACTATTCATCTTTGTTTTAGTCCTTATTTTCTCATAGTTTCTCTCAAGAACCCTAGTTTTACTACTTTTCATTGTGGATTCAAGATCAAACCTTTGGATTATTTGCAAGTTCAATATAGTTCTTCAGTTTGGTAATCTTCTGATGGGACCAAGTTATGTGCGATTATAGAGTGTTGAGAAGTCCATTTTACTAAGGTTTAAGGTTTAAGAAGGAGAGTTTTACTAATCTAAACCTTAGTGTGGAGAAGAGGGAGTTATGATGAATTTGTGATATTAGAAGAGAATTAAGGATATTTTGTGGTTATGTGTTTATGATCATTTACAGGTGGATTCCCATCCCGTGGTTGCGATCCATTCAACATAAAAAGACCACAAAGTCATTGGAGTTTAGCGTTATAATGTTATATGGTGGAGGCATCCAAGTTCATTTTATGGCTCTACGGCATTGTGTGTCCACCATGGACGTTGAAGAGCCCACCTAGAGCGTCGGTGGAGAAGGTTGGAGCTGGGCACTACACACGCACAGCCCGAGCTCATCGAGCACCAAATTCATGTGCGGCAAGGCCCGACTCGCGCGCCCTTACCGCACGACTCGCGCATATGTAGCCGAAGAGCTCGCCGGGACAAGGTCGAAGGCCCGAGCCGCGCGCTAGGCCCGCCCGACTCGCACGCCGCGAGTGAAGACCGGATGCTTAGCGGCCAGGACATGCCCGACTCGCGCGCTAGACCTGCGCGACTCGCGCGATGCGAACGAGGAGTGTTGTGAGGCAGCAGCGTAAGCCCGACTCGCGCGCAGGACATGCCCGACTCGCGCACTTCGACGCGGCTGCGACTCTTCGGCAATTTTCAGCTTTCCTTAGGTTGTATTAAAGAGAAAAACGTTTTGTTTTGGATATCTTGGAATTTCTGAACTGAATTAGAGAGGAGAGAGAGAAGAACCCTAATCCCTTTTTCTCCCTTTTTGAGTTTCTAATGAGTTTGAAGATTTCTTTGATGGATGCTATGTCAATTGTAGCCTAAATCTAGTCTTGAGAACGGTTAATCAAGCTTCGGTCTACTATTGTGAGGTTTCTCTTTGTTAATTTGTTCTTAATTATAATTGTCATTTCTTGATTTAAATCTATGATTGTGGTATGTATTGCTAGGAGTACTACTAGTTCATACATTCGATTTACCATTTGCTAGGATTTAGAATTGATGCCGATTCATTTGTTCTTCCTTCATGAGTAGCAATCTAGGGTTTGATTAATGAATCTGATTATTCTTGATTAATCACTAGAGAAATCACAAGTTCCAATTTGAATATGTTGTGCTAGCAATTTGTTAATTGGCTCATTGTTTCCTAGTTCGTTGATGTTCTTTTGATTTGAATTTAATCTCTGATTAGATTAGATTAATCATTAGTTTAAGTTTTATGATCATCTGATTGTGATTGTTTAACGGTACTTTTGAGGGAAAGGAATTTGATTTCCAACTTTGAGTAATTAAGAGTAAAGTTACATGTTTGAGAAACTAATGATCAATAGTATGAATCGAAGTGGCCATTAATCGAACTCAAGATTCTTCTCTTCTTGATTACATTACTTTTGATTGTTCTTTAGTTCTTCATATTTAGTTATTCAATTCTTTAATCCCAAAACCCCCATTTGATCTATTATAAGCACGAGTTAGTCCCCAAGTCTCTGTGGATTCGACCCTACTTGCCACTTACATTTATTTGTATTGGAAAGAAGGAAAATAAACTTTTATCTTTGGTAGCGCGTACGACCGCGTCCCACCAAATTTTGGCGCCGTTGCCGGGGACTTGGCAATTACTAAAACGTGTTTATTGTAGATTGTGTTTTGGAATTTCACTTTTTGATTAGTATATGGTTGGCACCCGTGCTACTAACCAAGATTGTGTGGATTACGATCCCGAGTTAGAATTGCATCTTTTCAGGTTGCGAAGGGAATTGAGAAGAAATTTTCAAGAACTTCCATTTTTATTGAATTTAGAAGAAGAAATGCCACCTAGGGTGGAGACTCGTACTCTGAGGGAGCTCACTGCTCCTAATATTGATCAACAACCATTGTGTATCACTTTCCCAACACCGGAGGCAGGCACGACCTTCGAGCTCAAGTCAGGGCTCATTCATCTATTACCATCTTTCCATGGGCTCAGTGGTGAAGACCCTAACAAGTTCCTATCCGAGTTCCATGTTGTGTGCTCAAGCATGAAACCGAGTAATGCCACGGAAGAGCAAGTTAAGATGAGGGCATTTCCTTTTTCTCTTAAGGATACGCCAAAGATTGGCTATATTATCTTCCTCCGGGGTGTATCTCCGGTGGTTCGAGATGAAGAAGCGGTTCCTTGATAAATATTTTCCCGCTTCAAAGTCATCCACACTCAAGAAAGAGATAAGCAACATGGAGAGCGAGAGATATGATGAACCTTTGTATGAATATTGGGAGCGTTTTAAGAGGTTATGTGCAAGCCGCCCGTATCATGGATATAGTGAGGAAGATCTAATCTTATACTTCTATAATGGACTTTCGATGATGATGTGCGGATGATTAATGCAGCTAGTGGTGGATCGATCATAAATAAGACTCCGACGAACGCTAGAGCTTTGATAGAGGAGCTTTCTGAAGGCTCCAGACATTTTAGTAGGCGATCCACCCACGAGAAGGTGAATGTGGGTAGCTCAAACACGCAAAATCCCAAACTTGAAGAACAGGTTCAAGCTCATTGTTAAGGGACACACACAACAAGTTAAGGCGTGTGGGATATGTGCTTCAGATCACCCCACTGATTATTGCCCACAACTTCAAGAGGGGTCTAGTGCGGAAGTCAACGCTCTTGGTTTTCAAGGCTCCTGGAATCAAAGGAGATATGATCCTTATTCCAATACATACAATCCCGGTTGGAGAGATAATCCGAGGTTGAGATATGGGAATGAGCAAGGTAACCAACAACCCACACAATATCATCAACAAGAACAACAGCGGTTCATGAGACCCCCAAGCTCCAGGTTCGGGGTCATCATCGTGGTCGAATTCAGATATGAGGCAAAGTTCTACAATGTCTACTGAAGATATGATCAATGCCTTAACCAAGAATGTGACCACCATGCAAGGGAATATGGTACAGTTTCAAGAGGAAACCCGCTCTAGTATAAGGAATTTGGAAACACAGATGAGTCAGGTTTCGAGTGCAGTGAGCAGGCTAGAGGCTCGTGAATTGGGAAAGTTACCCTCCCAAACAGAAGTAAACCCAAAGAAGAATGTGAGTTCTATCATGATAAGGGGTGATACACAACTGACACAGGGAGAGAGCATGGTTGCAAGAAAGAAGGAAGTTACTTTACTTCCAAAGCATCGACCTCCCCCACCTTTTCCAGAAGCTTTGCGGGCCGATAGAAGGTATGAACGCAACAAAGGTATATACGAGCCCATATGCGAAAGTGAGGTAAGTTCTCCTATTTTAACAAAAGTAGAGAAAACTAGTGAGCATGTTTCTGCTATTTCTCATAATGCACTTCCTCCCAAACATGATGACCCATGCATGTTTACCATCCCTTGCACTATTAATGACATTGGTATTCCTAAAGCTATGTTAGACTTAGGTGCTTCAATTAATGTGATTCCATTTTCACTATATGAGTCTTTAGCACTTGGTCCTTTGCATGCAACAAACGTCATAGTGCAATTAGCTGACGGATCCCACTCTTATCCCAAGGGTAAAGTCGAGGATGTGTTAGTTCATGTTGGTAAACTTCAGTTTCCTACCGACTTTTATGTACTTGGACATGGAGTCTCGATTGTCATGTTTCTCTCCGTTCTTCTAGGGAGACCGTTTTTGAAAACATCCAAGACAAAAATTGATGTTGGTGCGGGGTCATTAACTATGGAGTTTGGGGGACATATAGAAGCATTTGGTATTCATGAGTCTAAAAATTCCCTAGCGACTGAACATCCCTCATGCTTTGTGGGTACTATTCAGTCCATAGTGTGTGATACATATGATACCAGTGAGGGACATGAGTCATTGGATGTAGTCAGGTTGCAAAAACATGAGAGACCACCCGATTTATCGCATAATTTTACACCGTTATCACTAACGCTAGCCGTGCGGCAGAAAATGTCTCATCAAGCTTACAGTACAAGTGTTGGAACAAGGAGTTGAACCACCCCCGGACTGATTTTGGGAGGTATAAGGTCGAGCTAACGACTTTAAACTAGCGCTACTCGGGAGGCAACCCGAGCCCCTTTTTCTTTTCTATTTTTCTTCCTTTTCTTTTTATTCTTACTCTTAAACCTCACCATTTTATACTCCACCACAACAAATTATCCTTCACCCACCATTCCCCCTCTTGTTTCCCGAACTATAATTCAAAACACTTTTAGTCAATCATAATCCAACTTAAGCCAAAATACATCAAAAGACCTTTGAGAAGTGTCCATTTGAGAGACGTTGGTGAAATTGGAGGGTCGAGATTGATGAAGGAGTGCATGAGCAATGCTTACGAGCAATGATGCGCATTTGCATACCGGATTTGGTTCTACCGTAAGGTGCAAAGTTCGAAATTATATTCTCCTCATGAATTTAATTTTGGATTAGTCATTTACTTGGGTGTTATAGGGAGTCGGGTTGTGAGATGGTGTGTGTGTTTGTCGTCCATGTGTTCTCTTATGTTGTTGAGGTGTGAAGTGTTTTAGTTTGGTATTGTTGAAGAGGTGAGAATTTTTGTGAGAGTCGGTTTTTGAGTGTTCCCCTTCTCGTTTCTTGTGTTTTCTTGTACTTGTTCTCACATTGAGGACAATGTCTTGATTAAGTCGGGGGGAGGAAATTCTCATTGTTCTATTTGATGCTTATTTTAAAAAAAAAAAAAAAAAAAAAAAAAAGAAAGAACAAAAGTGATGAATTGAAACCCGCTGAGTTGAAAACCCGCAAGGGCGGGCGACTCAGGCAATAATGGGGGCCCGGATAGGTTGAAAACCCGAAAGGGCAATCTATGCAAAAAAGTGGCTAATTGGAGCGGGTGAGATGGTGAGCTCATAAATGAAAAAAAAATGTGTGTGAAGCTAGGATGAAAACCCGAAAGGGCTCCTAGGCAAAATGAGAGATAAAAGAGAGAAATTTGAAATCATTTGCCGGAGTTGGTGTCATAAGGAGGATTGGTGATATAAGGAGTGTCTCGGGTAGGTTTTTCATCTTGATGTTCGGAGTTAGAGGCGAATAGGTTAGAGCTCACTCATCATTGGAGGAATAAGGAGTTTGGTGTTGTGATTGTGTTTAGATGATCCAAGTTCGAGTCCTTTGAGATTTGTCAGGACTCGAATTTACTTTTGTCATTTCATGACATGAGGATGGTTGTGGTGTTGTGCAGATTGGAATGGCTTTGAATCCTTTGAGATCTTTCGGGGTTCAAAGTCATGTGTTTTTATTATCTTGGTGTTGAGCATAGTATGAGAATGCTATTTATATTATTTCAGGAGAGCTTTTAGTTCAAGTGTGGGGGTGACTCTCACCCTTAGACTTGGCTTTGAGCGAATCGGGGGAAATAGCAAACTTTTATCATACACTAGGATGGAGAGATAAGGGGAGTAGTGAAAGGTGAGCAATGGCTTGGAAGGGGTGCCTCATTGACCTTTATTTTGAGTTTACTCGAGGTCGAGTAAAGTTCAAGTGTGGGGGTATTTGATGGGACCAAGTTATGTGCGATTATAGAGTGTTGAGAAGTCCATTTTACTAAGGTTTAAGGTTTAAGAAGGAGAGTTTTACAAATCTAAACCTTAGTGTGGAGAAGAGGAAGTTATGATGAATTTGTGATATTAGAGGAGATTTAAGGATATTTTATGGTTATGTGTTTATGATCATTTACAGGTGGATTCCCATCCCGTGGTTGCGATCCATTCAACATAAAAAGACCACAAAGTCATTGGAGTTTAGCGTTATAATGTTATATGGTGGAGGCATCCATGTTCATTTTATGGCTCTACGGCATTGTGTGTCCACCATGGACGTTGAAGAGCCCACCTAGAGCGTCGGTGGAGAAGGTTGGAGCTGGGCACTACACACGCACAGCCCGAGCTCATCGAGCACCAAATTCATGTGCAGCAGCCAGTGCCCGACTCGCGCGCCCTTACTGCACGACTCGTGCATATGTAGCTGAAGAGCCTGCTGGACAGTGTCGAAGGCCCGAGCCGCGCGCTAGGCCTGCCCGACTCGCGCGCTGCGAGTGAAGACTGGATGCTTGGCAGCAGGACATGCCCGACTCGCGCTCTAGACCTGCACGACTCGCGCGATGCGAGCGAGGAGCGTTGTGAGGCAGCAGCGTAAGCCCGACTCGCGCGCAGGACATGCCCGACTCGCGCACTTCGACGCGGCTGCGACTCTTAAACAATTTTCAGCTTTCCTTAGGTTGTATTAAAGAGAAAAATGTTTTGCTTTGGATATCTTGGAATTTCTGAACTGAATTAGAGAGAAGAGAGAGAAGAACCCTAATCCCTTTTTCTCCCTTTTTGAGTTTCTAATGAGTTTGAAGATTTCTTCGATGGATGCTATGTCAATTGTAGCCTAAATCTAGTCTTGAGAACGGTTAATCAAGCTTCGGTCTACTATTGTGAGGTTTCTCTTTGTTAATTTGTTCTTAATTATAATTGTGATTTCTTGATTTAAATCTATGATTGTGGTATGTATTGCTAGGAGTACTACTAGTTCATACATTCGATTTATCATTTGCTAGGATTTAGAATTGATGCCGATTCATCTGTTCTTCCTTCATGAGTAGCAATCTAGGGTTTGATTAATGAATCTGATTATTCTTGATTAATCACTAGAGAAATCACAAGTTCCAATTTGAATATGTTGTGCTAGCAATTTGTTAATTGGCTCATTGTTTCCTAGTTCGTTGATGTTCCTTTGATTTGAATTTAATCTCTGATTAGATTAGATTAATCATTAGTTCAAGTTTTATGATCATCTGATTGTGATTGTTTAACGGTACTTTTGAGGGAAAGGAATTTGATTTCCAACTTTGAGTAATTAAGAGTAAAGTTACATGTTTGAGAAACTAATGATCAATAGTATGAATCGAAGTGGCCATTAACCGAACTCAAGATTCTTCTCTTCTTGATTACATTACTTTTGATTGTTCTTTAGTTCTTCATATTTAGTTATTCAATTCTTTAATCCCAAAACCCCCCATTTGATCTATTATAAGCACGAGTTAGTCCCCAAGTCTCTGTGGATTCGACCCTACTTGCCACTTACATTTATTTGTATTGGAAAGAAGGAAAATAAACTTTTATCTTTGGTAGCGCGTACGACCGCGTCCCACCATCTTCTTTATTGTAATCTTTATTATTGATTAGATTAATTTCTTAGTTATTTGCAATAGTTCAAAGTATGAATTTTTACATGGAATTTGTTATTGTTTTCTCAAGCATGAGTGAGTAGTTTTATTTCTAGGATTGTGGGGATCTATGTATGCAATGAGGGGTTGATAGATTAGTATAATTACCCTTTATTTCAATTGTTTCCTGTGATTGAATCTTCATGCTAGATTTATGAATTAGGCCTGATTTGTATTTCTATTATCGCAATATTGAATCTGCTTCGAGAGGAGAGATTTCGTATAGGCTTTCAATCATTAGGCATAGTGATCCTTGACCATGCGAGAGCGGCTAGGTGATCTTTGAGGGAGGTAATGTTCGAGAGAAATTACATGTGCCCTAGATAAATTGACTTATTGGGTGATTATTATTCGTCTCTGATTTCCCGAATTGTATGCATAGTGATCCATAGTCCTAGTTCTTTATTAATTGATTCTTACCTTCATACTTAGTTCTGTCATTTGCCTATTAGTTTAGTCACACACCCATTTTCAACTGATTTAGTTAGTATAATATTAGAATTCAGATACAATAAGTATAACTTTCTCTCTGTGGATTCGATCCTGACTTCCCTGACTACTTGTTAGTGGACCTTAGGTTATTTTTGATAAGGTGATACGACTTTAGCCTGTCAAGGACATGTAATAAAACATGTGTTATAAGTGGCTATGTAACACCCCATAATTTTCACCCTTTATTTTTGGCGTTTGTTTACATGAAAATGATATTTTTCGTAAAAATAAAATAATTTATTATTAAGACTATTTTTAACGTGTTTTGAAAATGTGTGTGTGTGTGTGTGTATATATATATATATGTTGTGATATATTTATATATATTTATTTTAAGCTGTTAGTTAATTATTTTAAAGGTTATATTAGTTTCGTTATTTATTTACGCGTTTAGGATGCGGTTTTGTCGCGTAGCTTTTTTGTAACGTTGTTGGACCGACTTGAGTGATGAAATGGTACATCACGTGTGGTGTGTTATGCTGGCCGAAAATCAGCAAATGTGGAGAGGAGGATGAAGAGTTCGGTGCATGTTAAGTAAACCTTTGATCTCTTTGTAACCCCATTAATCTATCATTAACACTCTCCTAAACCCTTGATTTTTCCTTGCCAATAAATTATGATTTTTAATGAGAGAAATTCAACATCATTCTTCATTAAGCCTCGTCATTTTCAAAGAAAAGAGAGAAGAGGAAGAGAAGAGAAAAAGAGGAGAAAAGTTCATCCCAATTTTTCCTATCATACCTTCACGAAAATGACCATAGCTGGAGATCTAACCGTTAGATTATCCTGAAACTCGGATAGTACGTTTAGAACATTTTGTTCTTCACTTTGACCGGATCGATTTTGAATCCGATCTTTCGATCTCTGGGAATCATGATCGGAACAGAACAGCACGAAATGAGATTTTTCAACGTTCAAGAAGAAAACGCCTAGTGACTTGTTGCTACAATTATCGTTCGTGGAGGACTTGGATTGCACGCATATTTTTCGAATCTTTTTAGACTCAGCTCTCCTCCCGACGATCCAGGTAACTAGTATTTATCTTAGAACGCTAGAGATTAGAGTATATTTCGGTAGTAGATTATTTCGTTAGGAAATTATTTTAAATTACTTTTATATGAAATTATTGATCAACATTTATGTGAGTGTTCATTATGTATTCTATGTGTATATTATGTGCAGAAAAATAATTTTCATTTGAGTTTTCCTATTTATTTAATTAATTTGGTAATTTGTATGTTTATGGTTTAATTATTAAATGATTAGAGAATGAATTTGATAATTGCCGAAATTATTTTTATTGAAGCATGTTATGTGTTTAGTATGTTTGTCATGTATTAGAATAATTTTTACTTACTGTCTTCGAGTTTAGTTAATTGAATTCTCTATTTTTGCATTTTTGTGATTGTTAGTAATTAATTCTTGAATATTATATTTTAAGGCCGAAAAATCTGTTTCTTTACATAATCTGTATTACCGTGGGTCTTTCATATTATATGATTTTTTGGTAATTTTTTGGCATTTATTTCTAATTTTAAGTATTTTATTGGCTTTATTGAGTAATCTGGAAATTATTATTTAAAATTACTTTTGAGGTCCGAAAATTAGAAATAAAATTATTACTGTGTCAGTAAGGCTATGAAGGTGTTATGTTAATTTTTGTGAGAATTTATGGTTTGGTTTTAATTGATAATTTAAGTTTATTCATTTATTTTATTAAGAGGTAATAATCAGGATTAAAATGAAACTCTTTGCATTCTTTGAAGACTGATGATTTTTATGTTACTATGGTTATGATTAAGTGTTATTATTGTTACGTTTAGTTAGAGTAATAATGATTAATTGTATACATTTTAGTGAATTAATGAGTTTTTGATTAATTAACACTGTTATCCGGTGGCGTTAGACGCACACAGAAGCGTCAGGCGCAAGGTTGGTTCGTGCGTTAGACGCACAGGTTGGCACTGAGCGCAAGCTCCTGCGCCGAGCGCACAGGCGTTCTGTTTTGTATTGCATGCTTTTCATAAGTGCTTGTACGTATGCTTTACGTGTAATTGGTGATCTTGCATGATGTGGTTTAATTCTGGTTGATACTGTTTGGTGCTGTAAAAACTATTCTTTTATATCGTTACTTGTGCTTAGAGGTGTACAAAGGTGTTGTGATAAAGTTTTCATTGTATATTTGTAAGTTTACTTCTTTGAGGAATTTTGAAGAGATGTCTATTGATGAATTGTGGGTATAAGACCGGGTGGCATCCCTTTGATGAATATTATTGAGATGAATGATACTTTTATGATATTAATGACTTTATTTTGAGATAAGAACATCCGGTGGGATAGATGTAGTCCCCGGTGAAGAACATGCCAACCACCAAGATTGCGATCTAGGGGTAAACCTGGGTTAATTGTTGTCGTCCGAGAGGACAGGGGGTTCTGTGTGTTCTACTGCATCGGGAGTTTGGCCATTCTTAGACACAGGCAGTGGGGAACGTAAGCCCATAGACTGACCTGGAGATTGCGATCTGACTAACCTTAGGAAGTGAATTGCGATTCACTAGCGTTCGGTTTCTGACTCAATAACTTGTTTTACCTATACTTTTATTCTTATTTTAATACTCTTGAGATGATTTATTTATTCTACCATATTTACTTGTTATTTATTTTCATTTGTACTACTTGTGAGCTATATGGATGTGGATGCATATTGTAGTTGACTTGACTTTATTCTTTCCTTTCTTAATAATCCATGTCTGGAATAGACTTTGATTTCTTTTGTTCTGGGAGAACTACTAGTTACTCCCCACTGATTGTGGATGTTTGTTATATATTTTGCAGGTTATGTTGATGGGAATCTTCTTTGGTTTTGGGCTCGGGTTGAGATGTGAGCATTAAAATGTTAGATGTTTTAGGCCTAGACTTTTAATTAGTTTAAAAGCCAGTTTTCTCTTTTGGATATTAATCTAATTAATTTAATTTATTTATGCTATTTATTTATGTTGATTTTATCGCTTAGTTATTTAAACGCATTTCTTGTAGTAGTGACATTCCCAAAAGACGATGTTTCCGCCATCGTCCTATAATACTATTATTATTTCTTTCTTTTCCGCTTTGGAATTCTGGGGTGTTACAGGCTAAGTAGATGTTGCTTTGCTCTTCAACAAACTCCTCCACTTGCTGCACTTGTCCTTGATTATAGGCATGATCTAGGCATGATCCAAGATGCTTCAACAGCTTTCTAGACACGACCAAGGAAGAGGGAGTAAGGCGCCTAAAGAATAGGAACTAACTCCAAGTAGTTTGCGTCCATTTGAGCTGAAGGTAGGCGCCTCATTTGTAGGAACAACCTCCTACTTTCACGCCAACTATGCTCCTCTTGCTTGCTGCTATCAAATGTGCACTAAGCATGCTTTAAATATCTCCCCATCTTCTCTAACTACTTGATATTTGTTTATTACAAGACTCCACACTAAATCAAAGTGTTTAAACAACTAAAACAACAAAACAACCGAAAAGAAACAAAGGGAAAACAATGGACTCTAACTCGACATTATTGAACTAAGAAAAGAAACTAAGTACTTGAAACTAAGCCCTAAGAAACTAAAAAACATGGACTCTTCAATGAACATAGAATGAATCAAAGAGTTTAAAGTTTCACGCAAAGTTAAAGCTACCGTAGAAATCAGTTACGGATCCTTAGATGGTGTAGATGGTCCTCCATCATAGTGGCTAGTGGTAAAGGTCTGGCTTTATAAGCTTGAGGGTGAGGTTTCCATTACCATCCCTCCTCCATCCCAATGAGTTTACATGCAAAGCTGGTTGGTTATATCTACGAGAAGTAGTCAGTTCAGTAGGATCGTTCATCTTACCAATCTAACAAAACAAACATTAATTAAACTTTGAAAACCTTACTAATAATGAGTTTGACCTACAAAGTTGGCTGGTTATACATGTGAGAGAGAGTCAGTACAGTAGGATCTTTCATCTGTACCAACAAAAAAGTCAGTGAAAGTTTCTTAAATTGAGTTTTATAATTAACAAATTATTAAATGGTCATAATGCTAATAAAAGATAATAATGTTAATTCAATAGCTAACATCACAATTCACTCTAACTAAGCATTAAGACAAAAAAGTAAAATACAATTTTTTTTGCCTTAATTTGGCTTTTCAACCTTACTAATATCATGTTCTCTTCACCTTTGGAAACTACTCCCTCCGTTTTCTTTTGTTGTTACTACTTGGAATCTTTTTGTGAGAGGAAATTAGTCATAGTAGGAAGAACTTTTGGAAATGAAGGGAGTAATATGTTAATTATCTATACAAATATATTAAAAGGCGTTCCTATCAAAGGAATGGTGCCACGTGGCACTCTGCTGAAACTTCTAATACTCATGTTTATAATCTCATTTAAAAATATTAACAATGTGTAGTTACTAGGATTTGAACACATGACCTTTGAAATGAAATGTGAGAGTTTAACCACTAATCCACTACAATTTCAATGCTTAATATTTCAAAGTAAAACATAATAAAGTCTTATAATTATATGTAATTACAAAGACATATGCAGACTTTTTGAACTAACACTTTTATTAAGTAATAACATTCTCTTACCCTAATTCCATTGAGATTATTATTTTTATCCCCCAAATTCAATTTTCAATTTCGCACTAGACAGAATATTACGAAAAGCTAATAAGATTAATTATAAGATTTATGAATAATAATATATATTTGATAATTGTAACTGACCCGGGTCGTCGCCCGGGCCAAAATACTAGTTATAAATGATAACTAGTCTAGCTAATTAGTTTGCAATCACTATAAATTAGCTTTATAAAAAATCAATTTAATTAATAAAAAATAATGATTTAATACAATTAATAAAGCCTACCCAAGTTCAAATATAGCTAAAAATAAGTTTTCATATCACACTAACTTATAATCAAATACAAGGATCTATAGTATGAAGTTTTACCAATGATATTTTTTAATTCCATGTTCGAGATGTATAAATTTCATTTGTTAAGATTACTCAATTTTAAAAAAAGAGTCAGATCCTCTCAACCCTGAATTACTGTAGACGTGATTTTATTTTGCCTACGCGGTGTGAGCGCGTATTTGACTACCCCATTGTTAAAGTTTCATAAAAAATATTTTCGAAGTCGCCAACAAGTCTTTAGAAGAAGACTCATAAACCTAATTGGGTACTTGGGAAACCATAGGGACATTTTAGGGACTTATCCAATGTAGATTTTTCCGTCATAACTTCATTAATGGTCATGAACCAAAAAGTGAGTTCGGGGGTGAGGGTACGAACACGATCAGAAACCACGTTCGCTCATTGCTGGCATCTACTAAATATTGATTCACAACACGTTTTATGCAAAAGAATAACCAGTGAATATTTTCAAGCACCCTAAAAACATTTGTCTAAGTTGGTTGATTAAACACATCAAAAATACTATTTTTTTAGTGACACGTTATTAAGCAATCAAAATTATAAGGTTCCTAATAGGTTGTCAAAATTATCTAATTAATATTAGAACAATTCCTTAGGTCTTGATTAGCAATAATAACATGTTGGTGATGAAAACATAAGTAGGACAATCATAAAAAAATATATAAGAAAAATAAAAAGAAGGAATAGAGGTTAGGATATACAAAAGACGGATTTTTACTAGAGATCTACATCATGAAAGAAAACGTTAGTAACTTCAATAAATAAATAAGAGAGATTTATTCAAGTACCCTCAGGAATATACCGGTGTGGCTTGGGTATGAAGAATAACAACCTTCGGGAGGAGCAATCGTGAAGCCTTTCAACTAAACCTTGTGAAGAACGATCAAAGTATGTGTTTATGTATTTGTAAATATGTGTTTATGTGTTTGTAACTATGAAAGTATGGGAGCATGAGAGTTTGAGAGATCGCAAGTATTCGAGTGTAGAAAGCGTGTAAAAAGTGTCCTTTAGTTCCGGAAATCAGTGGCCTATTTATACAAAAATATTAAACAAAAGATAAAAAAAAGTAAACTGCGCGTCACACAAAGAGTGTGCTGGGCAGGGCTGTTCCTGAGTATTATTGGGCCCGGGGCAATATATGAAGAAGGGCCCCTAATACATAAGAGATTTAATAAAATATGCACGTTTTTAGGATAAAAGCTAATTATTTACCAGCAACTGTTTCTTCAAAAAAAGAGAACTTTCCATCACATACTCCCTCCGGTCTTTATTAGTTTACCCGTATTCCTTTTTGGGATGTCCCTTATTAGTTTACCCATTTCTTTTGTTTCTATTTTTGAAATGGGACCACTAATTTTCCATCACACATACATTCAACTTTAATATAAAATAATAGTTTCTCTTTCTTTCTATGTCCCACAACATTGTTTCTCCTAAAACTCTGTGCAAAAGAAACGGATAAACTAATAAAGACCGAAGGGAGTGTCTAATACCCCCTCCATCCTATAAAGATATGAACACTTGTTGGTTTACGTAATTTAAGGTGATAAGTTGTAGTGTGATTATCAAATGTTATTTTTATTGAAAAATATATGTGATAGGAGTTGGTGGGTATCTTTTATTGAAAAGGAGAAAAATCACATAATAATAGTGGGACCATGTCAAAAATAAAGTTGTTCAAACTGAAATAAAACAAGCAAAAAACAAAAGGCATCAGACTATCGTGGGATGGATGGAAAAGTCCGTAATAAACCGATAAACTAATAAAATTGGAATATCGAAATATAGAATACACTTTATTACCCAACACCTAACATGAATTGTGAAATCTAATAGGTTGTAGTCTGTATGTATACATTATTTTTTAACATTTACAATTTTAAGGTATATAAGATACAAAATCATACTGTTTTTAACTTAAAAAATGAAATAATATGGTGGTGGAAAGGAAAATTAACAAGCAAGTTGGAGTTGTTGTAAAAAGAAAATAAAAAAAAGAAAAGGAAAGTAACAGAGAACATTTAAGAAAATAAAAAAGAAAATGAAAGTAATAGGAGAACATTCAAGAAAAAAAAAGAGAGAAGGAAAGTAACAGTAGAACATTTAAGAAACAAAAAAGTGAGGAATGTCATAAATGGGATTTGAACTTGCGAAGACGTGCACCTTCAATATTCCCACAAAACAAGCTACCGTCTTTGCCAAACTAGATAGTTATCATGTTAATGCTGAATCAAATACTTAACACATTTCAGATTTCTAGGCCCTGGGCGGGAGCCCCGCCTGCCCCTGGCCCGTGGCCGGCCGTGGTGCCGGGTGCACGTCTCGCGTGACACGCAAGTCCACGTGTCAGCGCAGATTGGTGCGTCGGAGCGTCCTAGCCAATGCGACAAGCGCACATGGTGCGCCGGATGCACATCCAATCGCATGCGCCTTTTCACTTGACGCATTTTTGTACGATTTTCTTTTATCTCCTTTAAATCGTACAAAAACGCCTTTTCAAGTGTACGAGATAAAATCTGATTTCAATTTTAAAATATCTTTGAAAAATTTTTATTTATTTATTTCTGAATATATTTATTAAAATAATATATTAAATACAATTAATTATCATGAATAATTAATTGGGCTTTTTCAAAGGATTGGGCTCATAATATTTTTATGGGCTCAAAATAGAATTAATTATCAGGAATAATTAATTGGGCATTAAAATAGGACTTTGGACTCATTATTGCAAATAAATAAGCTTTATACTTTAAAAAGCAGGTTTTGGGCCGACTCTTCTGATCGCTCTCCCCTTGGGTCGGACCAATTAAGACCGCAGTATGTTTCATCATTGGGCCCTCAAATGGGGAGACACGATTATGTGTCTACGTAAGCCCCCACTTTGATTGAGGTTTGTAAAACCGAAAGTTAAAGTATACGTGTCGGGGTGGAGAATGATTCTAGATGCTCTGCAATCTAAAACCACTCTTGTAACATCGGTACCTGCAAAACAAGCATAAGTTTGCAGAAACAGATATATATGAAAAGTATCAATTCGCAAGACAAGCAAAAGTTTGTGAATCATAGATATACCTCCAAAACAAGCATAAGTTTGCGGAAACAAATATGTATGAAAACATTTGAAAAACAAGCATAGGTTTGCAAAATGAAAGGATATGTGAAAAGGATATCACAAGCTATAATCGGCTCATGTCGGTATAGAGTTTCGACCCGCTCCAGGGCTGTATGTGGGCTATTGACCGACTCAGAACGGTATAGAGCTACGTCCCGCTCCATCGGGATACTTGGCTAAAGACTAGCGCTGCACTTGACCGCTGTTGTTGTCTTCAAGAACACGAACCATATTAACGCTGGACATTCCGTTGTCTCGGCTTGTAATGGTCCTCGGACCTAGCAATGGACTTACTGATGTCGTTGTTCTTTGGAAATAATGCTGGATTTACAACTGTCTATATCGTTGAGATGCGCGGATGATCTCTCCGACAATTTTATCATTAAAGATCCGCACACCTCGACGGAATATAATGCAGGATTTACAGTTGTTGATGTCTTCATACCTGTAAAATGTAAAGACCACAAATATGCAGACAAACTACTATGGAATATGTATATGCCTCGTGACTTGAGTGCTAGTATATGGATAGGAAATGATTTGACCTATAAAAGGGTGATCTCTAATACTCTAGACATAAAGGGTGCTTGCGTGTGTGCATATGGGTGTGTGTGACTCCATGACTAATGCTAGGATCCCATGACTAAGATGAAGGATGTATGCAATGCTTGACACAGTGTTTGTATAATGAAAATGCAGAGATATGATATGATGCTTTGTTGTTCCTCTAGAAGCTCAATTTTTAGTTTAGAAAATTGTTTTTGAAAGAAGAGAAATGGGAAGCCCCCAAGGATGATCCATTCAGTTAATAGATTATGTTGGATTCGAAATACGTTATAGAACAAATCTTCGATTTTAGTTTGCTACTGGCCTAAGTGAGCCCATAAAATGGTTAGGATCTCGTATTCTTTTCTCGTATGGGTCTAGAGCCCACGATCTTTTGTATGGACTCGTTATGAAGTCCTTGTCAAGGTACACTACACTAGTGGAAAAACAAGGAAGGGTCATGGGTCAAAACAACCCTAAGGGGTCGTGTTTTTGCGGCGGCCCCTTTCCATAGCAGCCCTTCAATAGATAAGAAGGGCTGCGGTTTTTAGCCGCAGCCCTTCACAACGAAGGGCTGCGGTTTAGGCCAAAAACGCAGCCCTTATAAGCCAAGGGGGCTGCGTTTTCGCTTAAACCGCAGACCCTTCTCTATGTGAAGGGCTGCGGTTTTAAGCCTAAACCGCAGCCCTACTTAAGTGAAGGGCTACGGTTTAGGCTTAAAACTGCAGCCCTTCACATTCAAATTTTTTTTTAAAAAAAAATAAATTGCACCCTCCACCCCCTGCCCACCCCCGCACCCAAAGACACCCAACCCCCCGCCCACCCCAAAGACCCCCCCACCCCCGCCCACCCCCTGCCCCCTAGACACACCCCACCCCCGCCCACCCCCCGCGCCCCTCACCCCCACCCCCCGCCCACCCCCGCACTCCCCACCCCACCCCCCCACCCCCCGCCACACCCGCCCACCCCCCGCACTCCCCCCCGCCCCCCTTGCCCCACCCCCCTTCACTCCCCCGCACCCCCACCCCACCCCACCCTCTCCGCCACCTCCTCCACCCATCGTTGCCACCACCCCAAAGACCCAACCCCGGCCGATAATTCCCGGGCCTAGCGACCCACCATGGCAGCCCCCCCCACCCCCCCCCCCACCCAAAACCTCCCTTCGACACAAAAAAAAAACCGATCAAATTGCAATAATAATATATGACAAGTTTTTGAACGTAATATAATAATTAACTTTAAATATGTATATATTTAATAATGTGAAAAATGTACATAGAATTAATACAAACTAGTAGATGTATCATAAGCAATCATCCCAAATGTGGGACGCCAACTTATCCCGAACTTTATGTAATTCGTCTGTGGTGAAGGCCCTCAAACGTGGTGTGTTATTCATATAAACCTTGCAAAACAACCAAGGAATAAACACATAATATAAGAATTCAATCATTTACGTACCGTAGTTAGTAGTTCTAAAAATGACATATACCTTCCCGAAATTCAATCAAAAACAAATGCAAGCCTAAAACTCTACACACTAGTTATATTATACCTTATCATATTGAAATAGAAAATGGAGTTAAATGAAGCGATAAGTACGAATTAGACGCGAAAAGGCAAAAATAGGCCTAAAATGCCCTTTTCGTTCCCAAAATTCAACCTACAACAATTGCAAACCTAAAAATCTACACAATAGTTACATTATGCCTCATATTATCATGTTAAAAATGAATTTGGGGTTAAATGACTCGATAAATACGATTTGGAAGTGTAAAAGGCAAAAATAGGCCTAGAAATGACATTTTCGTTCCCAAATATATGCATGTGCTACTTTGGTTTCTAAACCAATTAATACCTATTACCAATCGATCTAATCTAAACTAACATATACTAATAAGTTACATACCTTTTGAAGATCATCGGCGTTAGTGCACTAGTTGACGATATCGAACATGTACCTCAGCACGTAATAGCCACATGCAAGTCCATCTTCTTGTTGCGGACACTAAATGTTCACCAAAGGATGCATCCAATGACATTCATGTTAATTAGATGTGTAGTATGTGGCTAAAAGTGTTTCTATATAAGGACAAATAAATTAGTCATGTTACCTCGACTGATATCCAAACAGGAGCTTTTGGTGCTCGAAGTCCTGTTGCACTAATATGCTTCATCACACTACATCAACAACATTATTATAAGATTAGATGTACTAACTGTTTATATATTTAAAGATGATGAATAATGTGTAATATTAATAAGTGCGCATATATTGAGTTTCGATTAGGCTACCTATTTAACAATGATTTGATTAGTAAGGTCCGTGGTGGTTGTCGACGCAAAGAATCAAAGTGGTAGACTTCGTTACGTGACAAACATATCGCAAGCAAGTGTCCAATGAGCCCTACAACAAGAAAATATAGTTATTATTAATCGTAGAACAATTAATAGGTCAATTTAAGTATCGAATAATAAAAAGTAAAGCGAGTTTAACAAGCATACTTTTCAATATAAGGAACAAGAATGATCTGATGATATCCAAAACGAGATGATGCTTTGAAACTCATGTCGAGATACTCTTTCACTTCGGCTTTGTTTTGTAAGCAATTGTCATCTCGTATTATGTTTGGACATAACCAACCAAACATTGCACTAGATGTTGCAAGCAATTCATTGTATAATAACCTCGAGAAATTATATTGATTATATTAAAAGTAAACCAACAATTACTTATTATGGATTTGAAAACTACTTAAGGCATATATATGTATATGTATATTTAATTTATATACTTATGTATTACCCTCATGAATGTTTGTATCATGGAAACATTCAACTCTACCCCACATAAGAATTCTTTAATATCAACCTTTGAAATAAATGTCGATGAGTTCTCAAGGTAGTGGAATTGTTGCTCCCCCAAAGCAACCTCAATTGCGCTTTCATCGGGTAAATCGCTAGCGCACTCATGTAACCAAAAGCATGGCGTAGTAAGGCTCCGCACCACATCTGGATCGATAATAGTGGATTTTTTGTCTTAGAAACATTTCCCGTCACCACATTTCCTGCTCACCTTCATCACGTAAACTTGCTTTCTTATAAGGTGAACATGCCTTCTTCCCTTCCCGGCATGTGAGTCGGCCTTCCCCCAAACCTAGTATTTAGTTAAAAGTAAAGATATTACCGACTATCATAGGAACTATAAAAGAAAACACGCATATATATATATGAATGTTAATCATTGTACTCATCCGAAAAACCGCACCAATGCACGC